>CAJRST010007779.1:13400483-13578956 GCA_907169785.1 Menidia menidia | reverse complement strand
GATAGATAGATAGATAGATAGATAGATAGATAGATAGATAGATAGATGTTCTAACAGCATCTAACATAAGTATTCAAGGGAGCAAATTAGGTTATTTCCCAAAATATCATCCTAAGAATTTTGTCACCATTCAGAGCCAAGTAGGGTGAGGATGGGACCTTTAAGCAGTTTCTTTGTTCTTTGTTTTTTTGCGCGGCCAGGACCACGCTGTCATGCTGCCATGGGCTGAGACATCAGAGAAAACATGCAACTCTGCTCATTGTACACTGTAAAAATGGAACAAAGTGTAGCCCGATGCAGCTTCTGAAAGACCACGTCCGACTGCCAGGGTGTGTTTCAAAGCCCCAGAGCAGTGAGCTCTGTGTGAAAAGAGGGGCCAGCAAAGATCATTAGCATGCATGTGAATAGGATGGAAAGAAAGAGCAGATTATGCATTTGTATGTTTGCTGATGAGATTGAGGGGTTTAGGTGCCTCAACCCAGTTTGAATCGCAAATCCTCACAGAGGGAGGGGACGGGCCGTGGTTAAAAAAGAGCAAGAGCCTTTGCTTTTTAGTAAAGGTAGGAGGGGGTGTTTTATGTCGCGGTTTAGATGGCCCCAAAATTGGGACAGAAAAGAAGACAAAGGGGATTGGTGGATCCTGAGCTTAAGTGCTGGCTAACTAAATCCTTAAAGTATCTGCGTGGAGCGTCGGGGCGGATCGTAACGCTGGGCTGTTAGCTGAAGTTTTGAGAGGTTGTTTTCAGAGCCCCTTTTGTTTAGGCCGGTGCAGCAACGTGGGCTGTGAGAAGACTGGCTGGCTTTTGGGACTTCCTTCCAAAAGCGAAAGGGCTTTACCCATCACAGAAAAGACGAGGAGCGACAGAAGCAAAAACACTTCCATGCCGTCCAAACCACGAGCTGAGGGGCAACCGCTTTGTTGCACTGCCTCATCCTGTTTCCCGGGTCTGCGGCACTGATGGCGACACAGATATATGTCACCACGGGTTTGTAATTAAATGGTAAGAGGACATTTGACTGATACTCAGCGTGAGCTCCTTTCAGTACCGCACTTGGACACAAAACACGTGCAGGAAAAGGCTGATTCTTATCGCCTGAAAGTACCTGTATATTCAAAATAAATGGCCTGCCAAACATTTGATGGCTCGGGTAGAAAAATCCCAAATGCGTACACCGCCTTGGCTGCTTTCAAGTAATCATCCCCATGGTAACACCTGACACCAGCTATTCATCATGCAGCCCGTATAAACCGGAGCATATTCACGAGGAGCCACAAAGTCAACTTTTAACATCCACCGCTGACAAGTAGCCACACCAAATATGTCGCCGCATCAAGATGCATTCCCAAACAAATCTTATTAAAGCTTTGCTGCATTTCTGCCTTTGTATGTGTGTGTGTCTGTGTCTGTGTCTGTGTTTGTGTGTCGCGCAAGAGCGAAGACATGTCCAGGTGCATTATGCGCCTCCTTCAATATTAACTGCCAATCATTACTCTTAATGTGACGGGTAAAAAGGAATTTGAAAAGATGAATCTGCCATCTCTAAAGCATGGCAGTAATTTATGTCAGGCAGTCAGTCCGGAGTGCCGTAGCATTATGAAAATGGCATGAATATTCGAGGAAAAGGAGGCTCAGCATGAACGCGGGAAAAGATAAAAACTCCAAGCCTTGAATTAAACCAAATGAGGGCGCACACATGACCCTTTATGTGTACGTACGTGCTTTTTTATTTATTTTTTACTCACAATTGCTGTTTTTCCGCCATCTGTCAATGATACAGATATTGCTCACATAGGGCCAGAGAGCACCGGATAAAAGGGAATATTTGTAAGATACATATAGTCTCATGAGTTATTCACAGCTTTTAAAGGAAATAACACTTCGTTTTTCTTGGATTCAGCAGGTCAGGGCAGAAAAATTGCTCGGTCTTGTTTAACACTAAGTTATGTGTCTTATTTAACCATAATCCTGAATTATACTTTTCCTCTGAGGTGAACAAAAAGTTAACATTTTAAACTGAACTCCAATTAGTTTTATTTACTGTACATTGTGGCAGATTTCAACAAAATATCAGGAATTCAAGGAACCCCAAAGATGCAAGCCAGTTCTAGGCTAATCCAGGCATGCAGCACAATCGTAATGCAATCTAAACCAGTCAACTCATTTCCAAATTAGCCTTATGCAGGCACAGAAATCGCCTTTGACAGAACCTTACTCTGGGAGGGGAGGCCATCTGCATCAACCGACTCAGGGCTGAAAGGACAGGAACAGGGAGGTGCATCATGGGAGGTCCCCGAGCAGTCTGGGCCCATAGCAGCACAACTCGGGGATGTTTCAGCCTCACACAAGCCATCCCGAAGTATAAGCTTTATCAAGAAAGGAAGTTTTAAGTCTAATCTTAAAGGTAAAGAGGGTGTCTCCTTCCTGAACTCAAACTGTCAGCTGTTTCCACTGAGAGGGACCTTTAGAACTACTTTTAGAAAACTCCAGTAATCGCAGGTAGACCTGCCGTGTAAGGGGCCAAAATGTTCCGTTGGGAAAACGTTGCACCATGAAATCTTTAAGCTTTGTTGGAGCTTGATCCATAAAAGTTTCACGTTTGAGGAGCGGTAATTTGACAGTTTATTAGGAGTTTAACAGAGGCTTATTGAGAAAAAAGCTGAACGTGAGAAATGCGAGCTGTCCCGTTATTTCTCATCAGAACTCGGGCTGCAACATTTTGGACCAGTTGGATCAATGCACCTCCTCAACTGTAACGACATAATAGCATAACTCATGGCAATTTTATTTTTAGCTCTGCAGGCTTTTTTGAGAAATGTAGGTACAGGCCAATAACGATGAGGTAGTGTTGTTCAGTTTTGATGTAACAAATGCACACACTAGTTTTTATTCGTCAATCTGGGACAGGATCTCCCTAATTTCAGCACAGTGACAAAATATGATAGACAGCAATCCTCAACACATATACTTTATTTGTGAATTAAATGTGTTATAAAGCATTATAGTGTAACTCTACATCTGAACAGTTTTGAAGCACAGCATTCAGTCATTAAGCTAAAGGATTTTGTGACTTTGGTCTTCAAAAATGATACGAACAGAAACTTTTCTGGAGACAGTGAAGCATTTTAGTCATTTATTAGTCTAATTTTCCATTTTTGTGATTCCATCAGAAATGGGGCCTTGTTTACTGACTGGGAATGAAAAATAATTCACATAAATGATTGTTGAAATAATTTAAAAAAGAATAGATGAAAATAGTTTTATTTGGCTGAAGTCTTTGTCCTCGGTTACTTATTTACTAAAGTCAAACTCTAAAAACTTTTCGGTGATCATGACATATTAAGTAATAAGTATCAGTATAGGCAATACTAGCCCTGTTTTTTCTTGGTATAGGATCAATACCAAATTTCCCGGTATGGCCCACCCCTACCTTACGGTGGTTCTCCCTAAGGTACACACAACCTAATTTCTTCTGTTTTTCTGACGTGAACCTCCTCAATTGTAACAACATCATGGCTGTACTGATGGCAAATTTTTTTAGCTCAGCAGGCAGGCGACACATGTCCCGATTTATTTCTCATTTCCTTCCTCATTCCTTTAACAACAGGTGGAACATTCCACCTTTTGGCCCCCTCTCCACTTTAACCAAGTTTCAGATATTGGCATGTCAGAAGGACCTCAACTAGTTCCAAGTCCATCAAAGTGCATTTGGGAGTAGCCACTGCTGTTTCTAAACAGGATATGAGAAAGCTAATTTGTTTTTGTTTTTTTAAGCCTGTTATGTGACATACAAGCTTCACTGTCATCTAGGGAACCATGGACTGATGTCCTGTCCCATTGTAAGGGGCGGCTGAGGCATGAATTGAGCCTCAATACTGTTCGGGGCTTGGCAGGGTGGGGGAGAAGGGGGGGGAAAGTCTGTTAAGCTGCCTCAGACAAAAACAGTCTTTTCTGATAGTCCTTTACTAGTCGAGTTGATCCCTCGGAGTGCTTTTATGCCACAAGCCACATTCAACCATTCACAAGCGGGCAGCGGATCTCAGTCTTTATAGCAGTGCTTTTTCTATTTGTTATTCACCTTTAGACACCGGTGGATAAAAAAGAGGAAACGCCCTGGAGTGCGGCGTATTTCAGCGCTCAGCACCTTTAAGAATTGCTCCGATGACCTAACAGCAGCAGATTTGTATTCACAGTCGAGAGCTAACTTTAGCCATTTGGGAGAAGCCGGCCTCACAGGTGGATTGACTGAGTGAACAGATGTCACCATAAACCACCGCCGACTGCAGCCAACCCCGAAAATGTTGAATTGCTTCAGGCTGGATCCTTTAAAAAAATAAATAACTGCGATCGCAGAAATCCCCCAGCTGAGTTCAGCTTCGGCTGACCTCTACTCGGGCCATTTCAACATCCCGCTCCTTGTCTCAGGGCACGCATGAGCGAGGAACCGAGGTAATTATCTAAGCATGTGTGACCATGACCGCGAGATTACACATGAGCCTAATGAGTTGCTTTCCAATCACAGTTTAGGAGTCGGACAAATGAAAGAGGAAAAATATGTAAATGAGGGGGCGGCTTTAAAGAGAATTCATGCATGCGTTTTCCTGTTTTTACAAATAGATTAAAGAAGATGGAACTTGGCCGCGCTGTGGCACGTGAGTCATTCCCCAGCCATCCGTCTTATCCATGTCAGTCTGGTTTTGAGAAGCTTGTTTCACTTCGTTAGGCGTCGAATTGTTGCTGTGTTTGTCGGATGAGGGCAATAATTCTCTTTTTCCAAAACTACGACTAGTACATATTGCTGCAGACTGTAGGAAGCCAAGGATGGATATCCAACTCTGCCCACATCCAATTCGTCCATTTTGATTACGTCACCAATAGAAAGATCCCAGGCAATAAAATTGCCTCATGGCAATATAGACATTAATAAAAAAATAGTGATATTAATCTTGCAAACACTGAGTTAAATTCTATACATAATATTAGCTTAAAATAGTGTATGTTAAATACGTTAAAATACGTACAATAAGTCCAAACAAATGTAACCAAAAAATATTTATTTCTAACAATTATGAAGTGTGGAGGGTTATGGTTAAGGTTAGGACATCGTTTTTCTTCCGATTTTGTATAGACAGTCAAGTTTCATTTCCACCTCAGAAAGCTGCTAGTCATATGACCTAATCAAAATGGCCGACTTGGATGTGGGAGGAGTTGGATATCCAACCGAGGTATCCTACAGACTGCAGCGAGAGGCTACTCCACTATGCACCGCCTACATTATAGGGACTGAGCAGGGACGTGAGAGGGGCTGGACGTGTTCTCCCTGTCTTTTTCAATCTCCCCCTCTATTTTCCCTGTTGTCCCTGACCATTTCCAGCCTCACTCTGAACCGGATTAAGCGGGGGAAATGGATGGATGATGTTCGACGGGGCCGGATGCTGAGCAGCAAATGCTCACCGGACGCACCTGTGGCCCATTACCTCCCGACTGCTCATCTCTGCCACCTGGTCAATTTGTCTTTGTCCTACCTGTGTTTTGCATCTACATAAAATGCCAGCTTTTTTCAAATGTTTTTACTCAGCTCCTTTTGAGAAACCTTCCCAAATCCGCCAGTTTGATCATCCGATATTTATTCTTATCTGCCAATTCATGCCACGGATCCTTCTGTCACAACACCTGGGGAGGGCAGAAAATGTTGTGTACGCTTCTGTGCTGGTCAGCAACATTCTACTTTCCTTATTAAACATCCTGAAAAACATGTACTGTAAACTAATCAGACAATAAACTGATTAGTTTACAGTTCTACAAGCAGTATTGTGTATGTATTACTGCTTCTGTGTATGTGGAGTGGCAGTACTACATACATAAAACAGCTATTTTGTCCATCCAGTATATAGATACATACTTTTTTTCTGCATAATGGTCGTGGGTGGGGGGGCTGGAGCCTATCCAAGCTGACATTGGGCATACCATGAATAGGCACACCCTATTCAGGTGAAGTCAAAATTAAATTCTTAGCAAATCTCGCAGGCATAAGCTCCGTTAAACGTGCTCTTTTTCCACATCATTTTCTGCAATGCGAATATAATAATGATCTGTTTTTTTTCTTTTTTCACATTTATCAAGCAGCCACAAACTCTTCGTGTCAACTTGTGGGGCTTTAAAGCATTTCCAGGCTGTCACTCCGTTCCTGTAAAGTCTCTATTGATATCAGCATTCAAGAGAGTTAAAAGACTAAATCTACGCCTCAAATTCAGCCTCAGATGTACGATGATCTCCCGTAAGGAAAGTTCAAAGGAGGCAGAGTGCCTTAAACATACTCTGCAGCATCAATACGGGACACATTTTCTCTGAACGGCTCGGTTCCCCTCACGATCGAACAAGAACCACATCCCCAACCAGATGGCCAAGGGGTGCCACGACTTAAGCTCGCCCCAACTGTCCGTTTACCAGCAGAGACGGAAAGACAGATGACAGTCAGCGGTTTCCCTAAATATAACTACTATTATTATCGTAGCCTCCGTGTCACTGAAGCCTGACATCAAACTGACTGTGAAGGAAAGCAACACGGCTCAAATGATGCTTTCATCAAATGTAAACGTTGCTTTGAAATCAGAGACGATGCTGAAAATTCATCATGTACAGCAAAGGGTCTTCGTGGTGAATGACCCTTTTAGAATATGCTTTTGGTTCTATTGCACATGGTAATCTTGGAAAATAGCCTTGCCTCGGATGAAAAGTTGAGGAACGCTCTTGAAGGTCCACATTTTCTGTCATTAAAACCTTTGGTTTGTGTGGGCTGATAACAGACAGTGAACTATTTTGAGAGTTGCAAAGAAGTGGTGTGCTTAAAGTTATGTCACAATCTGGCTTGCCTTTTCAAGGGGATAGGAACAGGAACAGCACCGGCTCTGTGTATTTCAGGAAAATAGACTGGCGTGGCTAAAGTCTGTGCTTCATCAGTGTTGCTCCAAAACGATTATATGACAATGTTTGAATAACGACTGCTTGACATAAACTAATGAAAAGCAAATATCCTCAAAGAAGTATATATTTTCAAGGGAAAAAACCAAGGGACATTGTTTTCTTCTCTATTGATGGCTTCACTTGTCACTACGTGTGTAATGGCTCTCTGGTGGCTGGACCCAAATAGAGGAAACATAATTCAGGGGGACTAATAGTCCAAAACAGGTTTAATAAATGAGGTGTAAAACTCAACTAAAGGCTGTGCTCCTGTTGGGGGGAAAAAGACACACACTGAATGTGCAGGCAACGGGCAAAAATTTAAAGTAACCAGGGAAATTAGCTGGAAAAAAAAGAAAGAAAATCAGTAGAAAGCAGAAGAAAATGTGAAAACAGGTCAAAGGTAATTTTTTAGAACTGTCCCAGACCAAAGGTGGACTGAGGTAAATTGAAGAAATGCCCAGGAGTAAACACAGACCGAATCCTCAACAACAAAAACAACAACATATTCCCATAAAAGACAAAGACAAAGACAAAGTATATTATCCATCCTTTTTTAATGACCGAATTCTTGTGTAAAAAAAGCTAACATTCCAACACAATCAACCAAAACAACATGCGTGTTTCAAAGATGATAACGTGTGAGTAATGATCGAGAAAAAGACATAATTTATTCATTTGTTATATGGACAAGCACATAATCCACATAAGGATAACTCAAGGAAAAAGACATAGTAAAAAGTTGTGTTCCATGGCCACTTCATGCTCAGGATGGCGGATTGAAGAGAAGTTTCCCAGGCTTTGTATGAACAGAAATAATTTTTTATTTTAGAAACTATCGTGCTTGTATTCTCAGTAATTGGATTAGAATTGGCTTAAACTGGGTGGTATCTTTAAATAGTTTTGAGATGACATTTGTTGGAACATGTAGCATCATATGAACAAAACTCAGATATTTTTACTTCGACCTCATACAGCGTGTTTTGCCTTAGTTTAATCTAAAGGCTTGCCCATTTGTCAGTATTTGCTGGTCGAACCAGTTATGGATCTTTGCAAAGTTTGCAGGGGCACCAAAAATATTAGATTTGTGGTTTCCGTGGTCTGAAAAGTCCAAAAGTCTGCTGTCATGCTGGAAAAAGTTAGAAAAAAGTCTTGCTAAAGATCTTGATAAGATGGAATGTGGTGATAACTTTTTTCTTTAAATGTCAATATCATAAATAAGTTAAGCTAAACTAATGTGCACTGGTGACATGTAGCAACTAATTGGGATAGTTGGGAATAGTTTGGCAATATGCGTGGATGTAAAAAGCAGAGTTTCTTAGAAGTCAAGATGATCAGAGATTCAGTAAACTGGGGAAATATCTGTCCATAACAAGTAGAGAAAGTTCGAATAATTTTGCGCTATACAAAGTTGATATGTTTTTTTCATTTCCCATTATCTACATTACAGAACTCTCTAACGTCAGTAAGTCTGGAGACATTTCTGTGTGCATGGGGACAAAAAAACAACTCAATATTGGATGCCCATGGCTTTCAGCCCCTCGGGCAGCACTGCTTTAAAGACGTGTATGGATTGGTCATCGAGGTCACTACTTGGGCTTAAGAACACTTCCAGGAATAATTTTTTTCCGTGAACTCCAGTTACCATGCTGTCAGCACAGGCCGGTCGAGGCTGTGCGGAGCACGGAAGAAAATCCATGTGTACATGTTAATTAGAAAACGCTGCCCCCTTGTTTGGACCAAGGCTTGTTTATCTGAAGCGAAGCGGAAAACTGCTTTATGGTCAGAGGAATGGAAATCTTAATTTGCCGTAAAAGTGTGAAATACTTCCACATTCAAAATGCATGGAAAGGTGCATATGTATACATTTAACAACAAATTTATCACATGTTCGTACAGATCTGATATTTGGGAAGATTGGCTGCATGCACGATGGATGAACAATGAAACATTATGACCTCCCCTCATTTTTTGTCTCGAGCCTGAATTAATTCAATATTGCATGTTAATATCTTTGTATTCCAAAGAGGCATGCTTTGCATGACGTAGATGTCTGGAATCAGAGTGCTTTGGGTTCGCTCGCATACAACATGTTTACGTGCTCTCCCAATTTTTGTTTAGTCCGTTTCAACTGTGTACTGAGAGAAAGTCTCGGCTATTTCTTTCTCCCTGCCATCCAGGACTTGCAACATTCAATAAAATCGCCACCAACTGGCACCAGAAAATTCAAATAATTGGACCTTCTCCGTCTTGAACAACATTTTGTGGGCGCTGCCATATTGAAATGACTGAGCTCCCGCTCTGATTGGCTGATAAGAGAAACTCGAATCTCACGACTTCTTAGATTACGGCGTAACAAATTATATTTTTAATTGACTATAACTAATTAATGTGCAAGTGAAGGGGTGGGAACATTGGTGTTTTAAGATCACTGTGGTCTCTAGCAATTTACCCTAGCGAAAGAAAGTTGCCCCCTAAAAGTTCAAACGGAATTGCTTAAGGAGACGTCGTACAGATTCTGGCCTATGTGTTCGGTACGGTTTCTGTTAAAAAACATGCTAAATGACTTCCCTCCTATCCTCAGCTGCACTTTATAGTAGCTCTTATTAGCCATAGGTAAACTCATGTAGTTAGCGCTCGGTGCTAATCTCCCCATTTGACATGAGGTTCCACAGTTTTGCCGAGCTTCCACTGACAGTACAGACTGTGGCTCCTGTTTAGATGTGCTTGAGCAGTATTTTAGAGTCATTTTGTAGCGTCTTTAATCTAACTTTATCACGGTTTATCAAGCTGGAATAGTAAAGTTCATGCTGGGGGAGTTTTTTTTTTTCTTTCCCTTTTTCTACTCTCTTCAAAGTGTGGAGCAGAGAGTGGAAGAAAGCCGTTCCCTATCTGCGGACTGCAGATAATGAGGCGCTATCTGTTAGCTGGAAGAGGGGCGGCACGACCAGACGGTCCGCGGAGAATCGCCGACTCATCCAGTCAAACGGTGACACAAAGTTCCGCGAGGTTTATCCCGAATTCCTCCAGGTTTAATGTCCCCATCGAAAGAAGATGAAAAAGGAAGGGGGATTAGAAGCGACATAACAAAGGTAAGTGTGGAGAGGACTCTTCGCTAAACTCCGGAGCACTTCTGATACTGCTCATCCCAAACCGTATCCATGGCAACAGAGGAGAGGGAAGTGTGCAGCGATGATAAGAGCGCGACAAGGGATGAAGGGGCTGACAGATCATTTTGGAGAAGCCTGACCCCTCCGCGGAAGGACCGTGGTCTTGTCTGAAAAATGAATACCATACGCAGATGGTGTGCAGAGATTGACAGTCTCGAGCCCGTTTCTCTCTGTGAGGGCAATTTAACACATATCCTACTACAAAGTGTTAACTTCAGACACTGGCGAAGGGGGTATTTTCACACAGTAAATCTCTGTGACTGCGGGTCTCTTCTTCGAGGGGCCTTTAGGATTTATCTTGCTCCGCCAAGCTTGCCGGGGCTTTGCGTTGTTCAGAAAAAAAAACGGGGCGCAAAACTTTACACAAAGCCACGCAAACGCCACTCAAAAAAGAGTCGGTCAGCATCAACGGATCGTGTAAAGAGACACACATCAGCTCCCCTCTTGCCTTTTTTCCTTATTGTTAAAGCTGCACTCCTTGCGAGTAGGTTTTTTTTTGTGTAAACAAGACGGGAAAAAAAAATCTCACTCGTGATAGCAAACCACAGGGAATTCTTTACTTCCTCCCTTCATCTCTGAACACATAAAGCGAGGGAGGGGGAAAAAAGGAAGGGGAAGAGCAATGCAGGAGAAGAGGGGGGCCTCCAGCCTGCCTCAGGGGCAGCAAGCCGGATACAGCGTATGATTTGACAAACAACGTTAGTCTTTGCACCACTGATTCAGACAGAGTGTACTTAATTAGCAAAAATGGACACTAATTGAGCCCCAGCTGTATGCAGGGAGGGGGGGGGGGGGGGGTGCGGGGAGGTAAGATGTGAATCTCTTAGCACACACCAACCCACGAGCTCCAAGTCTCTCTGATCCTCGTCTCCCCCCTGAGCTCCGTCTGTTCACTCACTGAGCAAAGCAGCTTGTTAGCACACTGGGAGATTTGTAAGGATAATGAAAAGTCGAGAAAAAAAAAAAGGACGGAGGAGAGGGACTTCAGGAAACAACGCCGTGTCATGCGTGTGCTGCGGAGGTCCTACGACAAGAGAAAAGAAGAAGAAGAAGAAGAAAAAGCCACCTCACCCTTTCATGACCGCTAATTGAAGATTCACATGCAAATCTTCAGCCTTCCGCGATGAATAAAACAAACGCAGAGATTGTTTTTTCGCAGCATCATTTGCGTATCTTGTTTGGGGAAGGAGTGGTAAACAGTAAATGTGATTTCAGGTTCTCTGCCAGTCTGATTAAGTCGCCGCTGCTAAATGAACGAATTCAACAAACTTGAAAGCTGACTTGCCTAAAACATGGAAATGTGCTTTTTGCTATGCAAATGAAAATGTAAATATTCCCCACCCCAAAAAAAATAAACGCTGCACCCTCAGGGCAAAATGGGAAAAGTAAAAGCCAATGACTTTTTTTATTCTCTGCGTCCATGAGGAACGCCGCGTGTTCTCCTGAAATGCTTTAAATTGGTTAGTTTGCTGCAGAACCCTTTCAGTTTTAAAGGTTTTGGGCAAAATATATTTATTTTCCAAGCGATGGGTGTCTTTAATCAGGATATAAATGGTTTACACATAGATGATTTTGTCTTCACACATAGATAGCCCGATGTGTCACACAGCATGAGCGTGATTATCATTGCTTGTTATCCTTCATTCATCTATCTAACTGGATCATGTTCTTTGTAGCTTCGTGAATGCTTTTCGACACATGCCGCGCTTTTATCAGCTAAAAGACTAAATGACACCAGCGTTATTGTCGTATACACTGTGGGTCAAAAGAGAAGGTAATAATAATATGGTCTCAAAGATACTTCACACATGTCTGGAGACACATCTTTTTCAAAAAAACACACACTCGCATCGCTTCGTGACTGATGTGAGCCTGCATAATAACTTTAAAAAACCACTGTAATACGAGAAGCGTTCATTGTTTAAAAGAAAAAAAGTATTGTTCTCCTACGAAAGGACATTCTAATCAGTTATATGCCAGAAAACCTGTTAAATCAGATGCAGTGAATTCAATTAGACTAAATGAACTGTTCCAGAACAATTGTTTATCATGACTCTGCTGACAGATATGCTGTTAAGTTGGAGAGTCAGTTCATTATTTGCACTTAGCCTTTGAGGTGAATGAGCGATGACCAGCCCCGAGGGACCTGTAACCTGCCATCGTCCTGAAGTCAACCCTTGATATATCCTCAGCAATGGAGGAAATTAAACTTTTTTTTTTTTTTAAACCTGGCAACTCTTTTAGTTTACCTTCCAAAAGTACTTACAGAGGTTTTTTTTGTTATCCAACATTTTCATGGGGGAAAGCTTTGCTTGTGACTCTTGTTTCCCACTCATCAAAGTTTTGGCAGAAATTCAAGCTCTTTGATGCGATTTTAGAGGTCAGCGAAAGAGGAATTTCCTTGTCTTTTTTTCCCTACAACCCCAACTGCAATGAAGCTTGGATAATGTGCTGTGCACAGTGTAAATAAAAACATTCATCGTGCATTTTATACACCCACTTATGGGGTTTTGGCCACTAGTAACTACTCAGCTTATTTTTTTACCCTTCCATTTGGGGCTGGCACCTGTAAATGCCAGTAGCATATCATTGCGACCATGTCCCTAAATGTTGTTTTCTACTTGTGTCACATACAAATAACATTAGCCTTCAACTTTCTGTTCCGACCTCACTTGGAAAACCACCTAAACCGACGCGTGGCATGGAGAGTGAAGGTGATTAGAACTGAGGAGGTACCAGTGGAAGAGCCCCGTTATTTAGAGAAAGGCTTTGGGAAGCTGGAGCCTATGCCAGCTGTCAGTGGGAGGGAGGTGGAGTACACCCTGAACAAATCACCATTCAATGAGACGGCTACTAAGAGATGAAGACACATTCACGTTCATTGTGAGGGTCAATTTAAGGTCTCGCATTCAAACTAAACTGACATTGATATTTTGGGACAGTAGAAAGAATACCAGCCGCAAATCTCATCTTGTAGCAAACATTAGACATATCAAACTGAGATATTAAATATAGGTTTTTCTGAAGTTTGAGAGCAGCTACGGGTCTCAGAAAGATTGGAAAAGCTCCATGTCTAGCAGCATCCTTTTTTTCGGCTCACAAAGATCTGGGAACTAAAATTAGACATTTCTAGTCTTTTGTATCAAGTATCTTTGTCCTGTTTTGGGTTTTGGTGAAAATTCTGGATTGAGAGCAGATCCGTCTTACAACAAGATTGTTTGATTTTTCTCTAAGGCCAGTAAATATCTTTAAATATTGATGGAACTTTGCCATATTCGGAAGTGGTCAGTTTAATTGACATGAGTGCTTGTAAACCCAAATCTAACATCTGCCCATCTTTACTTCTTGGAGACTCTGCCTCTTTATGGTGCTCCTTTTACAGCCAATCGCATTATTGACCTGTTGCATGGTAATCAGTTACGATTACATGTTCCTTCACCTGTTTTTGTTAAGTGCTGCTTAATTTTTCAATTTTTTATTATATATACAGAATCCACACTGAGTGAAGAGAAGCTAATAGCTCCTCACTCAACTAATACCGGTCATGATATAGTAAAATGTCTTACTTTTAACATTTGATAATGTACCGTGTGCTCCAATGGTAAATTTTGTTTATTTCAGGATGAAAAGATTGTTTTTAGACTTTGAATAATAATGAAGAGATTAACATGTTTGGCTCTAGCCAGCTTATAGGAACAGACCAGTTATTCAAATGTTTGTGATGTCATGATGATGGATTTACTCATTTGACACAAATTTACCTACATACAGAACCGCAGCCCTAAAAATGATAGATTTGTATTAAATCAGATCATTTATATCTGTACCATTAGCAATAAAAGTTTATGCACATCTAATGTGAAGATATTTTTCAATGTCAAGCTCCCGTGACAAATCACCACAGTTCCAAGGTAAATATTTTATGTTGACTGTATGTAACTGTTGATAAAATTCCGCTTTTATTGACTTTCTGTACAAAGTGGTAAATTAATCCGAAGCCGGTTGGCATTTGTCAAATTCGTGTGCGCTTGGCTGTTGTGAAACCAGGTCCTTTTGCCAGGTAAAGTACAGACCTGTACTTTACCTGTAAAAGTCCCACAACAGAGTATTCTCCACACGTGACGTGCTGCTTTTTGTACCTGAGGCAGAATATACGCAAAGCTTGTATTTTCTGCCAACGAGCACACCAGACACAGAAGATTAACGTGTTTTAAGCCATTTTAAAACGCGGTGGATTATCTTTTATTTGAAGTGCACGTCTCCCAGCTACAGCAGCCGCTCTGAGCTCCACAACAAGTTTGCGTGAAACAGACCTTTTTAACCGAGTGATTTCCATTTAAGCAGCCTGATGAAAGCTACAAGGAACAGAGGTTAATCTAATTCGGGGAATATTTTTTTTAGCCGTCCCGTGCAGGTTACCAGAAGCCACTGCGTGATCATAACAAGATATGGAAGTTTGGTAAAGTAAAGAGCTCGCTTGATTTAATTAAAGGGAACATTTTTTCCCCAATGCTGACGCATAATCCTCTTGTTTTTCCTCTGCCCTGCCTTCCCATTATTTTCTGTCATACAGTAATGAAAGTCGGGGCTGATTGCAGCCACACTGGTGGATCCTCCGCTCATTTAAACACATTAACATAGTTTGCAACAACTAGATGAGCTCTTGATGAACGCGAATTGATTAGAAAATGGCGGATGGTTAGGAATTGAAGGTTGAAATGCATCATTTAATTCATCTTTGAAGTGTTTTCTGCGACAATCAATGATTGCACGTGCGTCATGTGTGAGAGATATTCTTCCAGAGATTTTTTTTTTTTTCCTGAATGTATTTCATTACTATAATCAAATGATAAATGCCATAATCTCATAATACCATCGTATGAACAGGCATGTGATACTCTACAATGTGAGTCTGTCTCTCAGTACCGTCCTTCTTACCCACCGTGATCCCAGGAGCAGTGATTCCTACAGAGAATGTCAATCTTTTCAGATTTAGACAGCAAGCCAATATATAATTCCCCATGGCTGGATTTCCATTGAATTTGATGCAAACATTCATGGAATTTAAAGCACAATTACTGACTCAAGGTTATCTGATAGTGCTAAGCACCCGTGTCTTTCCAGATTCTAATGATACATTCATCTTAAGCTTTAAAAGAATTTGGCATGTATTTGTTGGGGTCATGAAGCAACGGTTGACAGATAGAAAAGATGTCCAAAGATATCCATTTTTGTCCAACTCAGTTACTCAGACATGTTTTAGTAGAAACATAGAAAATGAAATGTATATTGACAAGATGCTGATTAGTAAAATAATGGTCAAGACAGGAGGGTGCCAACAGCCGATTTCATAACAAAGAAGATGCCAAAAGCATTTGAAGTTGAAATAACAAAGACTGCATTGGATTGAACTTTCATCTCTAATTAACAATTAGCTCCATTTTCCATCGCGAAGCAGCTTTTTTACCCACTTTGACGGGTGTCTTTTGTACAGACGTGAAAAGCTAAAGCACCGACAACAACATTATTGACAGCACAAACAAAAATCAAATGCAGAGAGCCTGCCGAAATAAGTTCAGACCCTTCACAAGCAGCCATGAAAGTTTCAAATGCTATCATGTTGACAGTTTATGCTCTTCATCCCAGCAAATCAGAAATTCCACGCACTCCCTGGATGACTAGAACAAGAGTCAGCTGTCTTGGTTTTTACGGTCATGAATAACACGGCGCCATAAACACAACATTAAAAAGAATTTACATGAAAAAGGTCATTTCGGAATGATATTATTTTAGATGTGGCGTTTTCTGAAATGCAGCAGGACTGGCAGATTTTACGAGTCTGATGAATTACACTTACACTGGTCTTCTCTTAGAGATAATAAAATATCTACATGAATGTGATGCTTGTAATGGTTGAGGGAGAAACTGCCTTCGTGTAGATGACAACTATATTATAAGAAAAGTTTTTTTTTTGCTTTATCCATATAGTTTTATTACCCAAAACACAGGAGGAGATAAAGTATTGCTGTGTTGTTGAGTCACTGTAAACAAAAAAACATTTTGTTGTTGGCATGTATGCCGATGGTGGGATTTAGTGGAAAGCCCTTCCTAACTTTGAGCTCACTTCTGTTTTTTTTAAAAAGGTCAGCTCATGTTTAATCTAATGATCCAGTTATGGAAAAGTTATAAGATTTCTACAAACAGTATAATGGTGTATTTCAAGTTCATTATGAAGGAGTAGTTTTCCATGGAAAACATTGTATTGATTCGGTTTAACAGTGACTATTTTTGCAAACTTGTAACATATACAGAGTAGCTCATTCATTTTTTTTTCCAGCTCCGTCATATTAGCTCCGTTGTTTTTTTTCTTCTAGTTAGAGATATATACAGGATCCTTTTCCTGTAGTCCTGAAACTTTTCAGAAAATTTCGATGTTGCTTCATCAAATCAAATTTGTGCCATCTGCTGCCATTTCTTTTTCCATGACTCACAACCACCACAAACACCCTGAAGGGCCGCAAACACAGCGAGGTCAGTTTTTTTACTCTCACGTTTGTAATATAAAGCTCATCGCGACAGTAGTGTCTCCAATTACTACGGACCACCGGGCCGCCTGCTCTTCCGTAATACCTTCCTCCGTATCTGACACTCTTCATTTCACGTAATGAGAGTCTTCGAGGAGTGCATAAAGGTATGCATATCATTTCGCACGAGGACTGGAAATGAGAAATGCCTCGGGGCTCACTTCAAACAAGACAAAAATTTGCAGCAGAAGAGAAACTCTGTAGCTTTAAACCAGACATCTGTTCTTCGGCCCTCGTCGAGGGGGCTGAAAGGAAGCAGTCTGGGCTCGGTTTGCCAAGAAGCTTTCTCGTCTGCGTCCTTGCCAGCTTATTTGCGACTGTGGCCTCACTGACCAAAAGAGCCAGCAGGCCACCCCTGCCTAATGGCACGGCCGTGCGTTGGCACATCTCTCAGCATGCAGTTAAAACCCGATGACACGCAGAACATCAGAGAGAGCGGACAGAAGGAAAAGACAAGGGAGAGGAAAAACCAAATCCCTGACTGGGTTGTCTCCAGTCTGTTAACGCTGCGAAGTCACCTAAAGTTTATTGGCTGTTGATTCGCAAACTGTCCAAAGGGAGGCTTTACTTTTTTAGAGGAAGCCACGGAAAGCTCTTCAACCGTATGACCTTCTTCTGTTCTTTGTTTTTTTGTTTTGTTTTGTTTGTTTCATGGAGCCAAAAGCAATTTAACTTTTTTTTCCCCCTCCTCTGCTACATCAGTACAATATCAGTATCAGCTATCTTACTGGAGAGAAGGTTTTTCTATGCCTGCTCTGCTGTATCTGGCTGTAACATCTTGACCACAGTCGTCAGTACTCAGCTGGCCTCTTGTGCATGGAGGCCTGTCCAGCCAAAGTTAATCACAAAATGGACTTTAAAGTGCATTATGCAGTTGCCTCGAAACCAAAGAGCTTATGCAGTTGCCTTGAATCCAAACAGCTTATAATAGAGATGTTTAAGTAGACAGCGAAGCAGAGACTGGAAGGGTCTGACGAGTATGACTGGATTAACAATAGACGGGAGACAGGACGGAAGCCTGTTGACTTTGGGGTATAAAGAAACTGTCATACAGCCCAAAAAGCTTCGGCGTATCTTTTCATTAACGTCTCATGCGCCAGGACAAATACACCCTCAATAATACAGCGGCAACATGCTACAATATTTATGTCAAACGCAATGAGGTAATTAGATGAGAAACTTTTTCGAGCTTATGGCCGCCCCGGCTACCACGCTAAGTGGAATTATTCATTTAAACAGGAATCCTGCGAGAATAGCGCCACGAAAGGAGAAAGGAGAGGAGCAGCTGATCCCGTGCACGCAGGGGTGACAGGGGGGCCAACATTTTGTTTGTCAGCACGAACAAAAAGGTGACAAACGATAGCAAATTGCAATGAAGGCCCCCCGCTGTGCCATGGTCTGCCTGCCGGAGACCCCAAAAGAGCAGAGGTGCTAGCTTGGGAGAATAATGACGCACACATATGTATGAAGTTATCGAAATGTAATATAGTTCAAGGCGTGCCGTGCATACAGAAACAGCCTCAAAAACAACAATCGGACGCCAAAGAATGGAGCCTTTAGGACGAGTGGAGAAAACACACAAAGGGCCTCCATGACTATCTAATCCAATGCTTCACATGAAAGAGTCGAGCCTCTGTTGAGGACTAAAACAGCATTTGGTCTAATCCAATAAATCTATATGATTGAGACAGATGGGAAGAAAAGTTTTCTGTGTTTTTGCCTCTGGGAAAAAAAATAAACTCTTTGTACCTTTCACCCCACGGCCGCTAATTCTCGGTTTCTGAAGGGTGAAGTGAGTAGAAGTGGTTACCCCAGACCGTTGCCACCACGGTCAAAAAATAAATTCGAGGGGGATAGCTCCAGCCACTTGCAAAGAAACGAATGGAAAAAACACGTAATTTGTTTAATTGGCTGGATAAGAGAGATCTTTAATTTCCCCAGGGATCACAGGTTGCCAACTTTTGTTTTTTACACCACGGAGAAGACCTGGCACCCAAAGCGGTGCCAGGAATTCACACTGTCCTTTTTTTTCTTCCCTTTTTCCCCGAGTGACGCTGGGCTCTCTCTCTCTCTCCTCAGAGAGCCCCGTGGATATTGGATTAATCGCGCAGATGTTTAAATATGAACCCCCCCCCCGATCAAAGAAACTTGCTTGGTCTGTGAACCTGATTTTTCTGGGCTTCATCTTCCGAGAACCCCTTCGCTCCAACACTGAGGATGCACCCTCTTTTTTTTTTTTTTTTTTTTTTTCCCTTTCTCACCCCGCTTCCTTCACCCTGCCTTCCTCCTCCACACAGACTGCCCATTGTGTCCGGGCACAGATGAGATTTGCATGCGTGTTAGGGTGGATTACACATGCAGGCTCTGGGAAACTGGACCCCTGTGGCCTCCCTTTTTTTAAGTTTGGGCCCAACACAGACCGGATCGCCTTTCATACTACCGCTTCAAACCAATCTTATATCTTAATTGACGAAAGGAACATATGAAATCAGAGGTTAAATTCCAAGATTAGGAAGGGCAGTACACAAAACAAAGTTTGGGCATTCGTAACCAGCTGCCAGCTCAGATTATTCACACGAAAGACCCCTCATTGAATCTGCCACCAATCAGCTACCAGATTCATAACTTGGGGAGATAAGCGAGTGTAAAAGGGTTAATCTTCTAAGTGATATGTATAACCAGAAGCTTAATCCTTGATCTGAAGACGCCGTGGGTAAGACAGCAAAGATAGAAGATAAGAGTGACTGAATCTCCTTAAAATAGCTGAGGACGCAACATTAATCTGCCAGGAGACACAACAAACATCTAATGAATTGATTCTGATTTCAGATTGCCTCTCCGTCAATATTCTCCTTGATCATATTTGTGTGCGCGAGCACTCTCTGGTCAAACCTCTCCAGGATTCATCAGTGTATTTATAGTGCGTTTGTTGACACCAAACAACACTACAGTACGTGCAAACAGGGATGATAATAAAAAAATTATTAAAAATTCAAAGCATTTGTGTGCCATTACATTTATTCATACAAGCATTAAAGTAAATTGTCAAATGCCGTCTTCTTTAAGCAGCTAAGCCCCGCGGAGCCTCTCTGCTCTGCAGGATTATAAATGAGATAGGATTTAATATTGATCCTCCGCTGACCTCCTATGAAGTTCTCATCATTTCATAAAATTCTCCACACATGTCGTTAATGAGATCAGCTGGCTCCCACAGGTCCGCGCACAGATAAACTTTGACCCCCCGACACTGTCGGACAACAAGCAGCACACGGGGGCTTTATCTGATTTGTCAGGCTGTGCAAAAGGGTTTTCCATTTCTCCCCGTGTCTCCGTCGCAGAAGACTGCCTACGGTCTGGACTCCATTTCATTTAAGCTCCACGGCCCGTTGAGCTCTTCTAGAACGCCACCTTCGAAGGGGTCAGACCGTGAAATATCGGCTAATTTTTTACCTCGCGCTGGAACGAAAGTGGTTGATGAGCAAATTTAGGCCCCACCGCGCCCGCCCGCCGCCCGCCAAAATAAAGCGCCTTCACAAAGCAACACCAGCTTCATGAGCGAAGCTCCCAACCCAAATGAGCCTGATGATTATCCGAATATATCTCCGTTGCCGTTACAATAGGCTCCAATCAACGAGCGGGGCTGCCTTAAACTCGGCGCGTGTGCATATCCCAGAGGCATTAATTTCACCAACTGCCCACATATGAGTTTGGGGGTGGATGATTGGTGTAGGTGTGGGGAATTGATTGAGTGTAACTGAGGCAATGCCAGCCACACGGAATACAAAAGGACAATGATTGAGGGGCCTACAGATATGGATACCCCTTTGAGTGCCGGTGTCACGTGCAATAAATCAAATAGTTTGCCTTCCCGCCAGCTCGGCCTGTTTTGAATCTAAAGCTGCTTATGAGGGAAGAGATGTAAAAAAAATAAAAAATAAAAATTTTTAAAGCTGTGATTTGTATTCGACTGCGTTCAGCCACACACTGTCCCCTGTCCTCTCTTCCCGTCTCCCCCACTCCCCTGTCAGCTCATTAGTCACCGTCTCAATATTGCTTCAAGGTGTGGATCCAAGCTCTCATCTAATTATGCCCAAACACTCACGTAATACAGTGAATGAGATAAGGAAAACTTTCCCGTAATAGTTTGGGAAAAATGTTCTGGGGCTCTCGCGGGTTTGTGTGACTCTTTCCTCCGCACACACAAAATTGGACCCGAGCCACACCCTGGCAATGACATCCAGAAGTACAATTCTTAAGTCAGCAACAATAAAGTGCTTCGAAAATGTAAATCTTTGACCACGCTGGCAGCGGACCAGCCACTGACATCTATTTAAAAGATTTCTTCTGATGAATAGTCTTTCCTCGGGGGGGAAACAAAATTACACCCTGAATAAATACACCCGGGGAATATTAAATCTGTGATTTGTAAGAACAAGTCTTTAGGCAGAAAATATGGATTTGGGAAGAGTGGGTGGTCATTGAGAGAAATAAGCTGGGTTGGCCCCATTATTTCACACCCTCCACCTTCAAAACTAATTACTCATCTATCATTTACAACCTATTAACAACCAAACTCAGTCTAGTTAATACCACGAGGGAGAGGGGAGCCATTCTGCTGCTGCACAGATAATTGATACATATTGGCTCCCGTCGAATTCTCTTTTTCTCTCCAGGAGCTGGTGCTTTAATCTTTGTCCGATGACAGCATCAATTTGGCTTTAAAGCTCTTCAGCGCCCAAAAATATCATGTTTAATCACATATTTTTCACTTTATTGAAAATATATTTTATCAATCCCAAAATGGGATATGACTTAAAAAGCATTTAAACGAATAGGCATATATTTCCCCCCTTTAAAAGTAACTCGTAATAAAAAAAATGTAAAAATTTGATCAAACGCCTGCCTCTCGAATTTATTTCATCCTCCCGTGTGTGTGGAGAGTGAAAACATTCCAACTTCCAGCTTTAGAAAATGAAGCCTCAAACAGCAACACTAACAATCTCAAACAAATACAATGATGAGTATAGATAAGAACACAGCTTACATTTGTATTATATTAACTAATATGCAATCATTCGAACCTAAATCATCACATTAGAACATACAATTTACATTTAAACAAGAACCTTTTTTTGGCCATAAGTGAGACAACAGAGGCCAAAACTGTAAAATCCATTATTGATCAGTTGTATAAATGATAAAACAGAGATTAAACTAGCACAAAATAATGTTTATATGCCTCAAAATTGTTTGTGTTTTACGTGTGTTGACACTTGGTATTGATATTCTTGAGCTTGAAATTGACCAAGAGAAGGCAGGAGCTGGGCTACCAAACCTAACGATTATTGAACACAGTTACTGTTTTCCGTACTCTTACTCCCAAAGTCCACTCTCTATCTATGTCTGGCTGTTCACTTGACTGCAACCGTTAATTACAAACAACAGAAGGATGTCGAGACGGGCAAATCTGTGCAGACTTTGCATGCACAGTGTTTTCTCTCTCGGTTCCGGATCGTCTGAAACTGGGGTGGTTTAAGTTTGGGTTTTAAGGGTTTAAAGTAAATGACAAATTAAACAAAATGGACAAAGAATTGAGAAGGAAAAAAAACGCATGCTTCTGCCTTACACATCTCATTATTAGGAGCTTAACGATTCTCCTCCTTCTACATCAATGTGCCTAATTTGAGGCAAAGGCTGGGAAACATGTTTCAGTCTGTGACACTATTACACTTTGGGCATGCAGACAAACTTACCTATTACTCGTTGCGCAAATGGATTGGTCCGCTATGTTTTGTGTGCTTTTCACTATCTGATAAGCCGGGAAGGAAATCTAGCTTATTATTATATCTGTGAAAACACAAGCCGGGATGTTTTCCCAACCCCCACCACCCACAAAAAAAAAAGTCATTTGTAAAGTAGTGTTGAAATGGTAACATCGAACCTACAGGATGTCAATGGCTTAGTGGATATAGTGGGAGTCTTCCTGCTAAAAGGTCAGCAGTTTAGCCCCAAGCTCCTCAAAAGTTTACCATCATAGAAGAGAAACTGAATCCTGTCTCTTGATATGCTCAGAGCAGTGTCTCTGTAGTTACACACCACTGTATGGTGCGCACACACAGTGCTTATAATGAACACAGTAGGAGTCAGCAGGTGACACCAAGAATTTTATCTAACGCTAAAGCTGGGCTATAATTCAGGGCTACAGGGTGATTAAAAACTAGTAACAAGTTAGGTGGTATTGTGAAAAATAAAGCTTGCAGAGTTCAAAATTAAGCATTACCTGGTTGCAGTGGATTAGTTGTGGTACAAAAAATATATGATCATACAAATGCACATGCATTCTATATGTAGGCTCCAACCAAAGAAATCCTACCGGCAGGAATTATTATTCTTTAATGTGTCCTGTAATTGCTCTTTTTATAGAAGGAATGAGCAAGATGTTCCCTTATTATCATAATGCAGAAGAAAAACATTAGCTATAATTATACATTCCCAATACTGCCCAAAGGCAAGAGAAGATAAATATAAGATGATAATAAAAGGAGCTCTTTATATTTTCATTTGAAAATAGAAAATGTGTGAGTGACGAAAGCTTTGTTCCTGACAGGAGTTGCGTTCTGGACCAGCTATAACACACTTTAGTGACCCGTGCGTTTAAATTTTCAGTAGTAGTGACACAAAGGAGCACTAAAAATAGAGGACTGGTTACATCTATCAGCGAATAAGGCACATAAACATCAGTCCGAAACCATTTACAGTACAGTCAAATTTGAAGGACAATAGCAAACGCCTCGGACTCCAACCCCTCTGTTCCACAACATGCTACAACATGCTCCACCAGAATAACCGCTGGAGCCTCTCTCCAATTACATAATGTTATTCATCTTTGCAGCCTCCTTCCCTCTTCACAAAATCCCATCTCCATAGCGACACAAATTCATACATGGCTTTCGGAAATAATTGTTTGCCCCTGCCTCAAATGATTCTTCATCGTATGTTTAAAAATTTCATAAGTCTCTGGTTTATAAATATATTCAACATAAAACAACAGGGCCGCTGATTTCTGTGTATATGTCTTTGCGGGGATTATGTACCTCTGTGGGCTTTCAGATTTAGAATGCAGGTCACTGCACTTGTCTGGAGAGTCTCATCACATTTCCTTGTGCTTTTTTTTATGTTTTAGTTATGTCTAAGTGTGTCTCGTTTTCATTACGGCGAAGAAACCCATTTAAGACGTAAAAGAGTTATTTCAGCTGTATCCCTCACTCTGCTGCAGTATCTTTTCAAGGCTTGTTAACCACCTCGCTAAATTGCGCTTCTGGTCATGGCGAAGCGAGGAAAGCAGCTGCATTGAACCCTCCGAGTTTGAGGTAATGAGCACGAATTCAACTTTTCATTTTCAGCAGTTTCACATGCCTCTGTCTTTTTTAACCTCCTGGACTTTTGCCGGGATGTTTGCTCATCGCAAATAGCACAAAATGAAAATAAAGCACACTGTGGTAAATCCAGGTTTTGTGTAAGACTACATTTCAGTAATGGCAAAACATAAGACTGAGGGGAATAATCCTGTCAAATCAAGCCATAGTTTAAAGAGAATAAATTCAGGCTTGACCTGAATCTGTGCAGCCCGTTATCTCCTTTAAAATGTCAAGTACGTGAATGCGCTGATCAGGGCATGAAAGTACTCATATATATTATGTCCTTGAGTCGCAGAGATTAAAATTTCCATTTCAGGCACACACACACACACACACAAAAAAAAGAAAAAAAAAGGCTTCCGGAAATGCAAACATCACCTGCTGAGCGCTGAAAACCAGAAAGGTTACTGAGCCTTATCTGCAATTATGCAAAAACACAGAGACTGGCCAAACCCGTGCTCATTGCTACAAAGGGAATAGACTGTGCCTTGATGTTGCTTGTAGCATCCCCTCTCTCATTCACAGATATGTAGCATGCAGCACATCCTAGAGGAGGATACAGGCAAAAACAGCTGACTACACACAACTCACACCTTGTCAAGTTTTGAATAATGAATACGTGCAATTAAAATTTAAATCAACCCCAAAGTACAAAAAAAAAAGATACAGATGGCAAGTTAACGAGTTACTTTTTTAGATTTGGTTTTAATTCACAACAGTGCCATTTGAGTGAGATGAATAGGAGTAACAACAAGCTGGTTTTAATGACATGCAAGGATTAAATATGAGTGTCTGGTTTTGGAATACATACAAAACTGTAAAGCCTCGCTCTGTTTGACGCGCTACTCCTGTCAGCGGCTCTGACAGGGAGCTGCTAACTCCACATCTGCACTCATTGTGTCAACTGTTTCAATTTTCAGAGAGATTTCTGTTTTATCACAGGAAGGAAGACTGAGGGAAAGACAAAATATTCGGAAACACGGGTCACGCAGTACGAGCTGCTCTCTATCGTTTTTCCTCCTAATACCTGGGAATATAAATAGTTGAGTTTAAAAATAATGGCTTTCATCTTCAATTAAACCTCTGAATATTCAACACGAGAGCAATGGTGCCCCCTTGTGTAAAATGTAATTAATCGTCTGATAGTAATGGGGAAACTTGTGGTAGATTCTGATGCAAACTGATGGCTGGGAGACTGTGTGG
This sequence comes from Menidia menidia, assembly GCA_907169785.1. Lineage (NCBI taxonomy): Eukaryota > Metazoa > Chordata > Actinopteri > Atheriniformes > Atherinopsidae > Menidia > Menidia menidia. The sequence continues at coordinate 13,553,622 of CAJRST010007779.1, read as the reverse complement.
AGCTTCAAAACGCGTGGTGCTTCACCCGCGAAGCGCTTTGAACATTTTTTTTATCCCACAGTCACACACTTTCCTCTGCAGTAAAACTTGGATTGATTCTCTCTGAAGTGAAGGGCATTCCCTGGACCCCATCTTCAGCCCTCTGCTGCTGCTCGTCATTCAGGCCGCGGCTCTATCCTCCGCTGTCGGAGCTGTGGGCGCACTGCACCGCCCTGGGCTCAGCCAGCCGCTCGTAGGACAGCGCTGTCATAACCTGCACACAAAAAAAAAAACGAACGGGGTGATGTGGCTTTAGAGAATAGAGAGCGCCAAAGTAATAAGAATTGGCCATTAAAAGACGTGCTGAGTTAAGGATTTCACGGCAAGAACACCCCATGGCCACTGCCTTTCACTTAAGCTTAAGCTTGGTTTTCCATGCAGAAAAAGTGATACTGATCAGCACATTTAACCATCACACTTAAAGTTTTCTACCTTGATGAAAAAAAATTGTTAAAGGTCCAGGTCTAAATATATCCTTTTGAGGCCTAGCTTTTCTCCCTTCTGAGAAACGGTAGTTTGTATTAGCTTATGGAGCTGAATCATGGCCTAATAATTAAGTAGATGGGCCAAATTATGAGATGTAAAATGATATTTGATCATCTTATGTCTAATAATTTATGGATTAGACTTCCCAGGGTGTACTAGGATATGTTGGGAATGAGTGGTACAGAAAAATGGATGGATGGATTATTATTATATATCAATTACTCTTATTTCTCCCTTTTCATTTATTTCTTAACATATCTCAAAATGATATGAATTGGTCTGAATATTTATACTTTGTCATTACATCGCCATTGTTGATATACTGGAACACAAAAGTGTCCCCTTCTGGTTGCAATCATTTAAGGCTTTTTTCCACTTTCCGGTCTTATCACAGATTGTAAAATATGTGTCTCGGTCCAAGGCAACATGCTGCGATTGCAGCATTAAAAAACCCAAAGCTGTAAAACAGCTATATTATACCTCCTCAGTTCTCTGTGGCAACAAAACCAAAGTCAGATAATGAGTACATCTTTTGTCCATCAACTAAGATTACTTAGAATTATTAATACTATTATTGTTCATTAGGAGTTGGAAGTTAAGTGCTGGGGTTCAAATCAACGTACAGTTCGACTTTAGAATTTGGTATTAAAGACTACACTGATCGCATAACACATTGTCCACAAATGCAAACACATTAACTCATTTCATATTCTCTCGTGAGACTGGTTGCTTTTTGACAAACGAAGCTAATCTCCTGCCTTAAAGCAAATCTCCCAAAGCGTCAACCTCTCCTTTGTTTTGTTCACATTGCCAATTCAGTTTAACATGATGTCAGCAGACACTTATCTCCAGGTCCGCCCGTGCAGGTTCTTGGTCAGCATACTTTTTGCATGACATTATAATGCATTGGGACTCTTTTTCTTTATTTTGTGGGGTGGCCAGCTATTATCATCTTGCAGGTCGAGAGCTTTAAATGATTCAATTAAGTCTGAGTTTATAGGTTTGAGTGGTAATGTGTGAAATAAATGCTTGAGTTCAACCATTAGGATTGAAGTTCATGCTCCACAGGCGGCAACCAAATTCTCTTTGGGACCGTTTTCTCATTGTACAAACTTTATTTTCAGAGCCTGTTTGATAAGATATCAAATTAATCAAAATCAAAAGTAAAAATCAAAAGTAATCAAATCGTATGTTGGGTTTTAGGTTGAGCTATTTTCATATATCTTGAATTTTATGCACATACAAACATTAACAAATATGGAATTGAATCTTCTCCTGGTAAATTATTGAAAAATTGGATTCCTGATCCTTACCTTGTGTATGTATTTTATAATCCAATTAAATCGCTATTTTTAGATTTGCAGAATGGTGGGTCAGCCTGATAAACCCAACAATCAGAGCCCGCGCCTCTACAGTAATGACCGTGCACCCATTTTCAGTGCCTGCTTAATCCAATTCAGGGTCTCGGGAACCTATTCCAGCCATCATTTGGGTGAGACCATTCATCACAGGGCCAAAAAGAGGCAAACCACAAACAATCACCGGCTCACAATCTGATGGTCAATTTAAAATCTTTGAGCATTGAGATGAGACTGGAATCAACATGCAAATCATACAATGAAAGGCTAGGATCTAGGATTCGGACCAGGGACCATCTTGCTGTGAATGACGCTGCTATTCATAACACCATTTGGACCCCATTAACAGGAATATATGTAAAATATTTCTAGATTTATAATTTTGAGAAATATCCCTTTGATGATGCTAACCTCTTCTTAACAACCAGTATCATCATTCCCATGGTAACCATATTGATAAATCCAATTTTAAAGGACTAGTTCAGGGAAACTGGACTTAAGGGCTCCCGAACACGTGTCTGTATGAGATGTGTGAGATCCGAACAAGCTGGCAGTTCGCAAAGTGTTTTGTTTTACTTACCGTGATCATTACAAGGAGAGCCAGCATCATGCCCAACATGATGTACAAATTATTGGTCAGCCCTCCGGCCCACAAAGGCCCAAGGATGGTGGCCAGGCCTCCAACCGAGCGTCTGACTCCTTGGCTGAATCCTTTTTTTTGGGGGGGTAAAGGATCGCAAAAGCATTAAAGCTCCGCCCTTTCAAGCAGCGCTGTAAACTTTTTCTTCAGCATCACATATTCGGAAGAAATAGAAACCGTGCCAACCTTGCGTTTTCTCCGCGGTGACTTTGGAGAAGAGAGACACCTGAGACACGGCCACGAAGGGAAGCCCCAGCAGCTGCAGGAACACTCCGATGATGAAGGCCGACAGCTCCCATCCATAACCACCTGGCAGGGGAGGGATATTTCTGTCACAACAATGTACCGCAAAAAACACAAAAGTTTTCACGAAACTGCCGGGGAAAATGGAAGAATTGCGTCAGTTTTTATGGAAACAACGTACAAATATAAACGGTAAAACAGTAGGGCGCGGGCAACGTGCCCATTTCTGATGAGGCCAACAGAGGATAGAACAATTGAAAGCCCAGATGTATCTTTCAAGTCCTGTGTCAGGTCTTTGATGGATTTTTTTACTCATTTTTCAAGGATGTCACTCTCAGACACTATCTGCTGCAGACAGGTTTCTGGGCTTGATACCTTTTCTTTTGTCCTCCACTTGTCTGGTTTCATCAATTTTTTTTTTAAAGTTACGCAGCACACCATGCTGAGATATGAGAGCACTCTTTGGAATCACGCTGTTCTCCTATAAATGCTATGTTGTGTTTTTGAACAAAGAAGAAAAGGAAAGAAATTTGGATTTTTTTTACGGCAGATCCTAATTCACATTGTACTGAGGGATATTTTTAAATAGATTTTTTTTGCGAAGATGTCTTTTATGAGCTGTTATGTGTAAAAAACAACACTGGTGCATCCCTGAGGGGCTTTTATTCTACTTGAATGATTCATAGGTTGGTGCTAGATGGCTCGACAAACACAAAAACATTCCTGTGAAAATGGTCAGACAAGACAAGAACTGGAAATTGCTCGAGACTGCCTCAAAAGAGTAAAGGAACGAAAAGGGTTTTGCGTCGGGACAATTTACTTAATCAAAGAAAGATTTTTAGAAATCTAACTTCAGATTTCCATGCATCTATGTGCTAGATCTTTCAGAATTGATGAAGTGGTACATTTAGTAGCTTTTGTATTCTCATAAATTGTGAGGATTGGAAGCCAGAGTCAGCTCATGCGGCAGTTCCCCCTCATCTTTCGGTTTGTGACTTTCCTCCACAAAACAGGCTGGCACCACCGCCGATAGCTCTGTCTGAAAATGAAACCCCTGCCAAGCTGGCAGCGGCTCCATTTTTGTTCTCTGCTGCTTTGCATCATGCACATGTTGGTGTGAATGTGAGCCCGCTCCCATCGTTGGACGTTCCCGCGTGAGCCCAAACTCTATAATTGTGTGATGAAAAGCAATTTCGCCGTTTAAACATCTTTGTCAGTGATCCAAGCGCGGGCCGTCGTTTGACATCAGGTATCTGTAGGTTTGAGGATTGCCTGTTTTAACGTGACTGTAACAAATAAGGGAACGAACGTATTCTACAGTCTGCACAAACAGAATGTTGGTCTAATTAGATTTCTGTAATCTTTTTATATGTACACTGAGGCACGACGCAGTTCCAGAATCTGTCACTTGTTATCAGAGCGATAAATGAGCTGCAACAGACTTAGGCCAACGTGAACATACAGGGTCTGGCTTGCATTGTGCGATCTCCTGCTGGCCGACCAGAGCCCGAATGCTATTATTTACAAAGCCCGTTCACTTTATCCTCAGCGTAACCTGATCCAGCTCCAACCCTCCAATCGCACGTGGTGATAAATCTGGCCCTGGCGCAGAGGCGGCGTCCAGTTTGTGTGAACTGGTTCGGTTTGTGTGTTGTTGTTTTTTTTCGCGAGGCAGGTTAGCACCTCGGGGGTCGCAGAGGAAAATGAGGCACCAGACACAGGCGGTGCAGCAGATGACCAGGCCCACGGCCAGCACGGCACGGTCCGCCACCTTCCCGCTCAGCCAGCGCACGAAGAAGAAGCCCAGGATGACCTCCACCCCACACAGGCTGTACATCAGACTGTTGCCCAGCTCGCCGAAGCTGAAGTAGCGCTGCGTCAGAGGTGTCACCATGGTCTAGATTTAGAAAGACAGTCGATTAGACAAAGCGGATGAGTCAGAGGAGGAGGAAATTCTTATTAGAGCTGAACTGAGCACTCAAAAGCAATTATATAAACCAGGTAAGCAAATATGACTTCCATTCAGCACAGTGCCTTAGTTTCACTTGAACTGACTCCTTTGGTTTATTCTCTCGAAGTTAATCTTTCCATTAAAACCCTTCGACTGATTCAGGGTGGATTCATTCCCGTGTGTAATCGCCTAGAGAAAAAATGTTTCACAACTGAGGCTCTCGACGGCGGCTGCTCTCACCTCCAGCGCCGTCTGGTTGAACAGAGTGACGAACTGGGCCGTGAGGACCACAACCACCTCCTCTCTCAGGAACTCTGCACGGAGAAAGACGGAGAGACGGTCGGCAAAGGATGCGAGAGAACGATTTTTAAAAAACGAGTTTGAATAGTATCTAAAAGAACAGATCCAGAAGTTGGATAAAATCAAGGATTTTAATGAAAATAGAAAGCCTGAGCTCCATTACAGGCAGGACCAGATCCTGGCTTTCACGGTGGACCTTGAGTTGCCCTTTTACTGCAGATAACTTTGGTTTCTGAATGGGGCCCGCATTTATAACTCGTGACAACACACGAGAGGACCAGATTTTAATCAATTCAGAGTATTGAAACTAGCTTTTTCTGGAACTAAACCCCCTCATGGAATTAGGGAGGAGGAAAATGAGCTGCTAAATTTGGACCTCCACGCCAGATGGCTGGAGGAGCGGCTTGTTATTGCATATGCAGTTTACTGTGGTTCACTTTTCTCTGCTCGGTATTTGCAGTATTATTTGTGTGATTCTAAACTTTTGTTTATTTATACAGATGCATTTCCTGAAGGTAGTGGTTATTCATTTTAAGAATGCAGGGTTTTTGTGGGTTTAAGGGCTCCTGCAGTGATTTGACATAGTATTCCATAAAGCTAAGAGGGAGATTTTTTAAATAAAACAGTGCAGATAAAGATTTTTCGCTTCAGAATCTAGTGCAAGTCTGGATTCATTGGAATATTTTTGAAAAAGTGGATAAATCAAAGACAGTGTTTGATCACTTTGAAGCAATTGCTTACACAGTTAAGGATAGGAAACCTTTAAAAGCTCTCCTTTTTTCAAAAGCCTTCTTAGAAACACATTCCATCTCAGGTAGTTTTCCAGAAATCAAATGGAAAAGAGAAAAGGGTAAATAAAAAGATTTTCTGGGTTAAGAAATAATATATTTATATATATTTAGACACATTATATGCATAAAGACAGCTTAAAACAACAGGGTCAAAATGGTTGAGCACTTTAGACAGGTTCTGTAGTCCAGCAGTGACTGAATTGTGGTATCACCATGGCAGTCCCAACCTACAGAATAATGTGACCGCTGTCATCTTCTCTGTGCAGCAGCTCAGAATCTTTTAAATTCCCCGGCTCACCTGTCTTTGACTTTGTGTCATTTTCCACAGAGCTCAAGGAAGTAGCAAGAATTTTTAACAGCTGTATATATATAAAAAAGAATAGAATTATTTCTAAATTTTATCAACCAGATTTATATACACAATAGAAGATGGGAAAACATATATAATGCTGATTAGACTTTAAGAACTTTAGAATTTAATGTTAATGTAAATTACATTGAGTATTCAAAATAGTTAATCAATATGCTGAATACAAAAAAAATTCTGATAAATTAGTGAAATGGGCAGAAATAATAACCACAGTCATTAGCCCCTCTTGCTGCAGAGCATTAAAACAGATATGACTGTATAATCGAGAAATATTCCACGGACTCTGAACCATCTTAATCAGTCATTAATTAAATCAATCAAAGAGGCTATGTATGAACATGACTCAGAAATTCCACTGCTTCCTCCAACACTAATTCAAAATGGACTGGGGGAAAAGCGCAAAGATGTGCTGTATTTAAACAAATAAAAGATTTATTCCAAATCACAGGCTCTGCATCCTCAATCAAAATAGCTGGTGATTGAAAGGTGCACTAATTTCTACTAAACTGACAACTTGTACATCTGGAAAAGGCAATTGTCAATGCTGATATATATATATATATATATATATATATATAAACAGGTTTTATAAAAGCATAATACAACAGAATAGCTGTGTAATGGGATCTTCCATGTGGTGGACTAGCCTGCCTGCAGCCCAATCCAACAGAATTGATGTATCGTGAAACAAAAAAACTAATCAACAAAGACAAATGCAGCAACTGACAATAATGGCGCAACACTCTCCTAAAAGTCAAGCAAACCGTCCACTCAGATGTTTTCAGCCTAATTAAAAGATGCTGGGACTTAACACATAAATGAATGTGGCCTAGTGCCATTTCATCACTTTTTAAACAGTCCCAGAACCTTTTGGGAGAATTTAGGTTGTATACAGCCACTTAACCAATATAGATTGTTTCCATTAGTGGAGAGAGATTCATCTGAGAGATTAATCGGCCCAGATTTTAAGGCAAGATAAATAAGACTAATCAGGTAAGGAATAGGATTTGTCTGGCATGTATTTAGACAGCAATTTTTTACTAAAAGGAACATGAATTATTATGAATACACATTGCATGCAACACAGTTGACACGCCGCATATTCATTCAACAGTGCAGAAAGTGAAAACTCCTAGCAGTTGGCAGACAGCAGAGCAGCCTTCCAGAGGGATCACAAAAAGGAAGACTGCATTTGAAAAGGCCACAGCTGAAGTTTTTTTTTTCTATAAAGAATGAGAGTAAACACCCTGACAGTTTTGCCATAATGGCTATACCTCTGACAATCAAAGTGCCTGAAAACCGACGTAATTGTTGCTGTTTTTCAGCAAGACAAGAAAATGGTCTTGTTTGTTTTGTGGGGAATTTGTCTATTTCTATACAGTTATCGTAGATATGTCGCTAGATATTGTCCATCAATGACTGTATTTACCACGGTTATTGGTGTTTGCCCAACTCGATGATCTCCTAACTAAATGTTGTGGATGTATACGTTTGTATTGTGCTTTTAAGGGGATAGATGGGGGGAGTTTTGTGGTTTGAAAATCTAGATTTGTCTTGATTTGGTAGAACCATAATCAAATGAGAGAAAACTGAAGTCATTGCCAGATGCTAAATTCAAATGAATGTGTTTGCTGAACATAAAAGAATGTATTTGTGATCAGTAAAATGCCTTATGATCCACTCATCACCATTCATTTCCAATTAACTGAAAAGCCACATAGAGGAGTTGAAATATCTGAAAGGAAAGATCAATCTTTTGTTTTTTACTCAGTAACCCCTTCCAGAAATAAAACCTAATGAAAGGAAGTGTACGATGTCCAGGCTTTTCAAAAGCCCATCAGAGATACGTAAAAAGTCCAGAGGAATCAATAATTCAGGACAGCAAGTACCAGACACACTGTAACAGCTCAGAAACACACCTAGCGTATGAGCTTAGGCAGACATCCTCCGTTTCTGCTGAGTTTCTAGCATGGCAAGACAAACAGAAATCGATAGGACGAATGCTGGCCACATTACCAATTCTGTCTCCATTTCATCCACAAGTCAACCACAGCAATCCAGTCAATAAACAAGGAGGCCTGCAAGCCATCTCTTTGCCTCATCTTCAGAGAGTGAGAGAATCGATACGAGAGTTTGACATGTGGACACACACAGACACACAACACGAGCGTATCCTTTTTCAGACGTGGCACATTGCAGAGCCACAGACGTGTTGATGGTTTTGTGGCCACATTTGTGAGCCCATTCGTTGATACTGCGCCAGCTCTTACCACTAGGGAGATATAAGAAATTTCAGGGGACTCTGCAAACATATTACATTTGATTGAAGTTCATTCTGACCACTGAATTAAACCAAAATATAAAAAGGTTTCAGTGATTTTTAAACTGTTAAGTGGGACAAAACGCTAACATTCAACAGCCCGGTTGATGGAGAGGCTAGTGAAATTCATAGATTTCTCTGATCACATTAAATAAGGGCTTAACGCAACCACTTGTCACGATTCTTACCTTTTTCTGATCTTTACATTGAAACTAATTCTTAATCTAGTCTTAAATGTCCTCACACCGGTTTCAATTTCAGCATGGTTCTCATATTGTAAGTTGTACAAGAACACACACTGACGCAATCAAACACACAGATATTCCAACACAGCAAAGATGAATATAATAAATGATGGCACACAATCAGTGGTTGAATCGCATGGAAGCCTACTATGATGGTAATCCAATAAGACATCTGACATCACATATCTGTATACATCCATACACAATTGTATAAACCTTACACACACACGTATCACGACACACGTACAATCAATACACCGGGAATCTGATCTGACACGCTGCACAAAATTCCTCGGAGAAACAGGATGAGGGGAAATTGAACATAGCTGTCTGTGTGAGTGAGAGTGCGTACAACTCTAAGGAAATCAATAGAGCAGATCCAAAACACGTGTATTGACTGTGACACCTCTGTCTACATGAACCTTTACAAACAGGCAGGAGGAGGAAAGCTGACAGTCATTTCTCGGGACAGCCAGTCAGATCCATGAACTCACCGCTGCTGGCGCTGAAGTTCTTGAACGGGTTCGAGGTTCCCCGGACGGGCTGAAGCTCAGGCGAGGTGGAAGTCTCCACTTGGTCGGAGTTTACAGCTCTGTAAGTCTGCGCCATCTCCTCATCTGACCCCATCAACGGCGCCTCCTCTCCTTCCTCCTCTTTCGTCTCCATCATTATGGCTCCACCTTCTGAACTGACGGGTGGTAGGTCCCAATACATTGCCAGCACAACAAACTGGACCAACACCCACAATAGGCACATAAAGATCTAAGAGCGAAGAGGAAAAAAGAACAAGACAACCTGCGTTACATTCATTTCTTTAAAGTGAATACCAAAAAAATGTGTTTTCAATTCCATCTTGATCCCACAACTCCATCATTATTCCATTCAAATGTAATCAAGAGCAGGCAGCAGAGGAGGTTTGCCACCTTGCCTCTCTCAGGTGATCCCATGCCACAGTTGTTTAATTAATGTTTTGTAAGATTGAATTCGACAGATACAGCCGGGTACAGGCTGAGGCATCTTTACAGTTTTTAAAGAAAATCTTATTAAAAAGAGAGAACAAAGCGTGTAAAATCACAGAGAGTGACTGTTTCGTAAGGTTGTTTTTGTATGCACAGGTCTTTCAGGGAACCTCAGAATACTGATTTTTTACCCCAGGGGAAGTATACTTGTTCACAACAAAGGGCCCCAGTTTGAAATCACACAGCCGCAGGAACAAGTTGAACGCTGGCCCTGGAGAGACAGGAGGAAGTGCTTTAAAGACAAGATAAATGGAGTATCTGTGAAGACTTTGGCCTGCACCTTTGTGATTCTATTGAAAGTTCTTTTTTTCCTTGCAGCTAAAAGGAAACATCAAAGAAAACATCTCAAAATCCTTCTCGAATGATGACGTTTAACAGAGAGCAGAACGCTCTAACATCGGGTGAGAGGTGAGAGTGACGCTCGTCTGTCCGTGGGGAGAGGAAGAGGATGAACTGACCAACCAGGAGGCCAGCTTGTCGACAGGCCATGACGGCCGCAAAGATACCAGCACGCTCCTCTGGCAGAGTGCTCCGCGTGAGGAAACCAAAAATGGAGGAGCCCGCTCCTGCACCGATACCTGAGAGGAAAGAGATAGAACAGTCACGTGGACTGAGAAGCTGTTACCTCATTAACAAAATTTTGTGTTGAAATGTTTTCAATGCTCACTGCACAACTGTAACCAAAGTACCAATTTTATTAGGAATGGCAAAACAAAGCAAGAACTATGCTATGGCTAGGTTTTAGGATGGATGCTTTATGTTTTACTGTCGGTTAGGTTAAAAAATGCTTCGTCTATTTGGAATTGACTGAGTAATTTTGCTGATTCATTAGGTGATTGTGTAAAATGTCATTTAAATGAAACCAGATGAAAATGAATAATAATGGTTTAAAGGGAAAATTAATAAACCTATGAGTTTAAATGAAAACGCTTAGAAAAAATGTGTCTACCATTGATAAAAATTGTTCATTGTACAAAAAAATTGTGATTTGAAACTTTTCCAGATGATACTCTAAAATCTGTCACAATTTAGCTGTGACATTAATGTTAACTTGGACAAATAACGGATACATTTGATGATTTACACATGATGCTTGTTTTTCTGTCTTCATAAGGTAATTGTTTTTGTAAAACCTGGTGGTCAAGTGTGTATTTTGGGGGCAATTAATGTTGAGACCCATATTTTCAAAATTTTTAAAGTTTGGTTTAGAGTTAGAATTTAAAATTAGGTTATATTTAGACTTTTTGAACTTTGGGTTAGGCATTTACCTATTATGGTTAGGGTTGGGGTGAGGGGCACTAGAATACATCATCATTACATGAATGAAACACAACACTGACAGAAAAAGTTGGTAGAGGCGTGTGTTTGTCACCTGCCACAAGCCGACTGCATAACAACAGCCACTTCGAATAGCCAATGAAATACATGAAGTTACCTGAGGAAGGATGAAAATGAAATGTCAGCTTTGGGAAACATTTGGTTCAGATAACAGACAACCTTTTTGCTTAAAACCTATAAAAACCTTGAAATGCTGACCTTGTAACTGTTCCACTATCTTCAGCTGAACAATTTGCATGCGTTTTGTGATGAAAATACCACATTTTGGGATAAACACAACATCCAGGAAAGTGTATTTGGCTCTGTTGGCGCTGTCAGTGTTGCCCATTTTTGAAATGTTGACTTTAGCTCTTAGCTAGAATTTGTTTGTGTTGAAATTTCAAGGGCTGCCAGGATGCTATGAACATTTCAAGCAAACTGTCTCTCCCTCTCTATCACATACAAACACACATACAAACACATGTTGTTGTCCACACACAATTCTCATGGAATGCAAGAGGGGGGACAGGGGGGGGACGACAGAAAGTTAATTTAAACTGTCATGTGATATGTCTGGTGGTTTGACTACTTACCAGCAATCTCAAAAAGATTGGAGAATAGGATAATGAATTTTGTGGTTTTGCAGCGATCCGACCACAATCCGAAAAGTGGACCTGTGAGCAGCCCACTCAGACTGAAGGCAGACAGACCCAGACCCAGGAAGTAAGGTGGAGCCTCTAAAATCTGCAGGTACCTCCATATTGTAGGTAGAATGACAGCTGAGAATATCCCATAGGGGAATAGGGAATGTTGGTTATAGAGAAGAGAGAGGAGACATGTACGCCCACAGCAAAGTATATCAAACTTAAATTAGATGTCAAGCCTTCTATGATGAGCGCTTACAGCCAAAATTGACAAGTAGATCTTCTCTTTGGCTCCAGTACTGTCTTAGAAAGATGTCATTAGAAACTTACCGTACTCTATGCCGCTCAGCATGAATATCAGCCCGATGGTTAGAAAGGTTAGGTTCCTCTTTTGCTTATTATCCATTGTTCTCATTTACTTGCCGCTTTTTAAAAACTGATCTCTGCCGGTGCATGTTGGACTAAAACATTGAGCTGAGGCATAATCAGATAACAAGAGACACCATGCATCCACTTACGGCTTCTGGTCCAGAAAATTAGAGGAAGAGGGTTGCACCATTGAACATATAACAACTTCTCAAGGACAAAGAGCAAAAAAATGATGGTTCTCCAATAGAAAGAGCTAAACAACAGCGGAGTCCTGATCCAGGGGAGCATATGTCAAATCCACCGTGAAAAACCTTTGCATTTTAGAATAGCAATGCCGTTTCATCTAGGCGTTTATATTTAAAAATGAATTCTCTTTGAATCATGTGCAGGAACATGCTGTGAGCTTCATGGTCAAGGCAAGGGCTCAGGTTGCTAGCAGAGGTAAGGTAGCCTGCGCTTTATACATTTTTAATTTTGTTTTCTTCAGTTTCATCAAAAGCCCTCGCTTCTGCCAGAGCTCAGAAAGGAAATGTGAAAAGTCTATCTTCTTTAGTACATCGTGGTCATAAATCATTTTCTTTTCTTTCTTTCTTTCTTTTTTTTTTACAGAAAAGTGAACTCAGTGTTCTTTTACCTACAAACAAATACTTAAAAAATGTGATCTACTATAACTCTATTCCCATAAAAAGTTTGAAAGAGCTCTTACGTGGAAATAAAATTTGAAAAAAACACTTTTTAACCTTTATTTTCAGTCTTTTAATTACCTGCTTCATTGTATTTTGAAATTGTGAATAACCCTAGAGTTTGATACCAGCAATATTCTCAATTCATTGGGAAAGAGTCTGAGAAACTAAATTCATAGAACATACATATAACAGCATTATGGATGATTCTACAATATGCATTCAAACTTGTGACATTTGAGAATTCTCTGAGTCACTTTCAACAGATATGTGATCTTTCCCAGCATGAAAACTCGACATGTTTGTCCAACTGCCCAACATATATATATATATATATATTACAGAAATATCCCTCTGGGTTGGAAAACAGCAGAGGCCACTGTTAGATGCATGTGATCAAGCCCCTCAGACTGTATTTACGGAGAAATCGTCATGTGGCATACTACCGTCATGTGACCAATTCAGGTTCAGGCTTAGTAGTTCCTCAGAAAACCGTTGTGACTCATCCTAATCTGCCGCTACATCCAGAGAAATAACCTGCATCCGTCTCACAGACGGAGGAAGCCACGCATTCATTAAGAACATCGCAACAGCGCTCTCATTCAACGTCATCTGAGATTAACACAAAACACACAAAAAGAAAACATGCTCTCTCTATGGTCAGATGAGTCCATGTTTCATTTTCTTTTGGATAAAACGGCCAAAGATTGGAAAGACCATAGTAAATCCTTTAAATCCTTTTTCTGTCTACTGCCATGTTTAGCTTAGATGGTGTCACCCTCTGGCTGTCAGCAAATGATACTCCTGGGGCCAAATTGACTTCCTGTCCTCATTACCCATCCATTACTCTCACCCCCAACCGGCCAAGGCAGATGGCCGCCCACCCTGAGCCATGGTTCTGCTCGAGGTTTCTGCCTGTTAAAAGGACGTTTTTCCTTGCCTGTGTCGCCTAGTGCTTGCTCATGGTGGGAATTGTTGGGTTTCTGTAATTAACTTCAGAGTAGGGTCTGACCTGCTCTGTTTGGAAAGCGCTGTGAGACAACTGTTGTTGTGATGTGGCACTAGATAAATAAAATTGAATTGAATTGAAATTGAATTACCTATAACACTCATTCCTGGTGGGGTCGTGGGGGGGTGCTGGGGCCTATCCCATCTGGTGGCAGGTGAGAGGCGGGGTACCCCCTGGACAGGTCGCCAATCAGAGATGTACAGTAGCAAAGTAGAACTACTTAAGTACTTTACTTAACCCTGTAATGCCAAATGTATCATATTTCATATATACGGTTTCTGACGTCTTTTGGATCTGAGACTTTTTGCATCATTCAGTGGTCAAACCCCTGTTGTAGAGATTCAGATATACCTGATAACAGCGAGTAGAAGACTACACAAAAGTATATTTTTGACTTATTGCACGCTCATTTGAACAAAATAATTTAATTTTTTTTTCCTTCATATTTTGTTGAGGGGGCAAAGAAAGACTTCAGACTAAAAAAATCCAATATTCTTCCCATTTATCTTGGATAAGGCTTTAAAGGGTTAAGTACCAAAATGCAGTATCTGTACTTTATTGGAGTATATATTTTTTTCCCTACTTTTAATATTACTCCACTACATATTTTTGATTAATTTAATACTTTTTCTTTCACGGGCTGAATCGTTACTTGTTACTTATATGTAAACATAATGATCATAGTGCCAATGCCAGAGCTGTAAATAGCTCTGTCATGGTTTGTGAAGCTGGCTCATCATTGGGCGATTTGAGCGATCAAGCATATCCTATAAAAGAAATACCTCCCGAAAGATTGCAAAATTGTATGTGACCTACTGGGGGAGTCCCAAGCTGCTGGTTAAGAGATAAACCTGATTAGGTTGACCTAGAGGCCGTGGTTAACTTGTTGATGGACGAGCTTGATGCTTCATGTTGATGCTTCTGGGCTGTTCCATCATAAGGTTCACCACCAGGCTTAACTTGCCCCTCTGGCCTTTTGAGATGTTTTATTTGTGTTTTGTTTTCCATTTTTGTGAACACCTGTATTGTCCTTCACATGTTTTAAATAATAAATAATAATAATAAATAATATAAACAATATCTATCAAACTTTTGACTGCCTTTTTTTTTTATATACACAGTACTTGTCCTTTTACTTATACTTGCACTTTCAATATTTCAGTAGCAATTTCTTTAAATACTTCTACTTGCAATACTTAATTTAAAAAAAATGGAGTACTTCCGTACTTCCACTTAAGTATGGTGTTGAAAGAACACTTCAACTTTTACTCAAATCAGTTTTTATATATAGTACTTGTACTTTTTTCGGCGTATGTATTTTTTTTTTTTACACAATGAAGTTTCTGCCTATTTGATATGGGGTTGCCAGATTTTTTAAGCAGCTGTGGCCTTTCCAGCCTTGGGCTTGTTATCCTAAACTGAACTGTCACCAGGTTAATACCTCCATCTGTTTTCCAGCAAGCCATGAATAATAAAAGGAATTTTGATTGTTTGAATAACCCATGCAAACTTGCTGAGCATCTTGCACTCCTGTAACACAGCCTCTGCCCAATCTGAGGGGGTTTCAAGCTCCACAGATCAAAAGGGGATGAAACACCACAGGACTATCGCGTTTCGGTAAGTACGTCCTCCGTATTTGTTAAAAAGTGTGTGAAATTTGGCTGTGTGATATAAAAGGGTAACCACACTGTTGCCACTGTGTGTCTTGTGCTCTTTTTTATAAATATATTCATGCACTTATGCCAGTGCAGCTTGGCTGTGAGTTGCATTTTCAGTCTGTAAAAAAAAAAAAAAAAAGTTATCAATCAACAGGGGCTCATCCATCCATCCATCTCCGCTTTTTTCGTGGTAAACAGCTCCAGCTGAATGTCACAGGCCCGGTGAGAGGCCATTAGCATGCCTCTTGCCCTACCTGCGGCGGTTTCTATAGAAACGCGCAAGAGTGGAAGAAGTTGTCGCGCTCACCTTTGAGCTTTGGTAAACAACAGGACGTTCCCTGGTGAATGGACTACGGTGTGGTGCACTTAGTCACGGCTCCGGAGTCTGCCGGTGATAACAGATGCTCATCTGCTGGCCAAAGAATATTTAACTTTTGAGATAGTGAGAGGCTGTTTGGTTGGGTAGACGTACCTTTAGGCTGGGTGGGTAGCTGAGATAAGAGTGGGCATGTTCTTGAACACGGCTTCCCCCCGGAGGTCGTTTAGCATCCCCATTACCATCAACCTGCATGGTGCTCGCAGGCGGCAGACACGGTAAGAGCTGAAAATCGGCTGAGTCAGTCATCAGGACTTTTGAAAACACTGCTGGGAGTTAATTATGATGCAAAAACATTGCTGACTGTTAAAAGTGTTTTGCAGTGTTGACACTGGAGGTGTCCCCATGTAAAAAAAAACAAGAAACATTCCTGATTTGTAGCATTTAAAAAGGAAAATAACACTAATTTTGTCATAAATCTTTGAGGTAGTGTCCATTTTTGTTTAAAAAGTCTTAAACTGAGAAATGCTTATTGCATTTTTCAACAAGGAAGTTGGATTTTGCAGATTAAAATATGTGAACTGACCTGATTTTTTTGGCTTTTGAGTAATTTCAAATGTGTCAGTGTGTTGAATCAGAAATCCAGTCTGAGCTGCAATCGAATTTTTGAATCACCCATGTATTCATGTGTGTGCGTGTGTGTGTTTGTGTGTGTGTGAGAGACATTCTGAGTTTTTTCCCACACCGATAACGCCCGAGCAGCAGTGGAACAGAGGAGCGGCCGGACGCGGGGGCCAGGTAGCTCGAACCCAGATGCCGGCTTCCAGCGTGGGCGAAGATCGAGCCATCCTGCTGGGCTTCGCCATGATGGCCTTCTCCGTGCTCATGTTCTTTGTGGTTGGCATAACCACTGTCAAGCCCTATCTCAATAGGTACTCTCATACAAACTAAAGAAACACTTAAACCTCGTTCATTTGCAAAGCTCTCTCTATTTTTTCCTCTGAATGTTGACCACAATTCTGACCAATTCTGATACTGGACGTAGGTCTCAGACAGAAGCGGGCTCAGATCAAATTTACACCCAGCAAATCCAGGAGATTGTCCATTGTTGACACTAAAAACGGACAATTGAGGTGCCACATATATGACACCTCGGATCTAACTGTCTCGGAATTGTGTTTGAGGAGACTGTGGCTGGTGGTATAAACCTTATCTCAGAATAAGAATGATGGACAGCTGCCGAGGGTGGATCAACATCTGGCCTTCGAACTGCCAGGAATACCCCCCCGACAACAAGGGATTCAAGCCTGCTTGCTAGTCCGCATGTACTGTAGAAAAGCATGAATTTACCATATGCCTCTCTAAACCTGTCATTTGTGACTCTCTTCCAGTTTTTGGGAGAAGGAGGCCGGCTGTGTGCTGAAGCAGACTGAGATCCTGGACCAGTGGGTGGACTGCAGAGGTGTGAGCACGGCGCCCTGCCTGCTGGTGACAGTGAACCTCAACGGCTCTGAGCAGGGAGCTTTTCTCCACTTTGACGAAGAGTCTGTCCTCCTCGCCAGCGAGGTATAATGGCGGTTTCGGCCTCTTAAATCTTTTATGTGCCAGGGGGTTTAAATCCGCTTCGGGGAATTTATGAATGCCAAGCAGGATTGCGGAGATCCTAAGGTGCTAGATCTGAGAAATACAAACTTTAAAAAAAAAAAGAGACTTAAGGGACACAGCACTGTCAATTCTTATATCTTTGTGACTGACGTGAACAGATTAGGAAGATCCCATGAGACTGTGTGAAGGGTTTTTTTGCGTCTTTGGCTGTAACGAGGCAATTGCGCGATAAAAATGCTATAAAACTGTTTTCCATCCCCAGTGTTTTTACATACCCAAGTGCCAAATGGATCAAGAAACTCTGCAAGACGAAGTGCAGCAAGTGAAAAGCGTCTTGGACGAGCACCTGGGGAGGACCTCTGCCTGCCTCGGCGACCGCGTGAGGCACGCCAACCACGTCATCCTAAACAGGAAGTACACTTTCAGGAGGGCCCTGTTTGGACTGTTGTGGCCCTGCTTGATGCTCGCGGGCGGGGCCCTGCTGGTCGGCCTTGTGAAGCTGACACAGTACTTGGCCCAAATGTCCACTGAGATGGGCGGCGACGCGTCCGGAGGAAAGCTGACTTCACGATACGCTCAGGGGAAACTGTATAAACTTCTACGGAGATCCAGCATTTATTCTCCCTCGTGATGTAAGCAACAACGTGCCAAAAACAAAGTTTGTAGTCATAAAATTCACACATGATGAAGCTGGAATGTATGAATATTTTTACTCAAAGCAGCTTTGAAATAAAACATTTTGATAGAACTGCTATTTGTTCATTTGTCTGAACATTTGTTCATAAATTGTTCATACATATACTCCATGTAACGGATCACATGAACTGGTAAGGGTGTCAAGATTGGATATTAAAGTACCATTTACTAAATATTTAGTCGCTCCCACCAAACAGTGGTTCATCACTCTTGCAATTTGTTCCCTTCTCCATTAAATCTTTGGTTGCACAGCATTTACAGAGCACAATCTTTTGAAGACACTCTGGGGAAATCTGACTTTGCAAAGGTCAAACTAGAAAAAATGGAAACTTGTTGGCACTTTTGATTGGTCCCTCTGTTCCTGCAGCGCTCTGAAAAAATGCCATGCCACCATGATCAATGGAGCCTTGTCTACTTGGGAGTGGCTTGGAAAAGCCATCTTGACTTAACCCAGTCAGATGCTGCATGCTGTTGTGTGTGTGTGGGGTTGACTTACATGCAAACAATACACATCTGTCTCCTTTTGATGATACACGGAGCATCACAGAGAACTTTCAGACAACAACCCGCAGCCAAATTAGTTCATTTGGCAAGAATGGATCCAGGTTTCTATATAAAAAAAAAAAAGCTGTAACAGTTTGAATCTTCAAATGAATTAGGGGTGTTATCAAAGGAAATGGGAACACTATGCTAAATATGCCTTTTTTGTTTATTTTGTTTCTAGCATCAGGGCCTCTATGGCTATAATAATGTGTTCTATTTACAGTAATGTTCATTGAACAGCCTGAAAATAATTGACTTTGCAATTATGTCACAGAGCTTGAAATGAGAGAATAAATCACAGATTTAATAGTCTTATTTAAGGTTCTGTTTTTGTTTTTTTCACTTTTGAAAAACAAAAAACTTTTCGGGCTTTGTGAAAGCTTGCTCCGAGCAAATCGTACGGCCAAAAAAAACAGTTCGGTCTCCAAACTCACCTGGACACAATTTCAGTCCAAATCCTCAGACTGAGAGGCACACGGCGATTTCTGAACCGTTTCTCAAAGTTGTTTGGGATCCAGAGGTTGTCAAATGGCTGGAATACACATTGCAAAAGCGGAAGAAACATGACCATAACTTAGTGGCGTAAAAATGCCTGTCCCGATGTGTCAGCTGATAAAAGACCTACTACAACCAGTTTCTTGTCCTGAGTGTGGTGTGGATTTGGAGAGAAAAAATATATATATTGTAGTCGAACATGTCGTAGATAACGCAGTTTTCCTCCATAACAATTTGTTCCATTTTTGACCCGTTTCCCTTTTGTCAGCTATAAAGCACCCAAAAAATGAACCCACTAAATCTGACATTTTAAAACAACTTATTGTAGACTCGATCCCATTCTTAGGGAAAAAAGTTTTTATTCAACAGCACAATAAATGAATGGGTACAGTCTATCGGACGTACGGGATGGTTAAAACAGGTTAGTGTTGGAAGCTTTATGAGATATACAAAAATGAATACATAATTAACATGACTCTGGTTTGCTTTGAAACATGCAGGGTAGTTTCTTCAAACTTATTGTGCATATAGACTTCCACCAGAAGACGAGAGGTCTCTGTTTGATACTGGTGAACCTTCATTCACCTCTTCTATTAAACATCAAGGAGAAGGCGGCTGGACTTAATATGAGAATGTTGCCTCCTTCTCCTTTTTTTTTTTTTCCTTTTTTTTTCGTTTTTGGTTAGCGGTTACACGTACGAGTTTTGTTTACATTTCAAAATACAAAAATATATTACCTCTATAGTTATTCAAGGAAAGCATTTGCACATGTAGTAGCAGTATCTGTTACCTTCATCGTCACTTTCTTTTTTGTACCTCGAAACAAGTAACAAGATCATTTCTATACATGAAATTCAAGTAAACAACGGGTAAAAAAAAAAAAAAAAAAGATACAAAAAGAAAAGATAGAAAGTAGATATCTGACGACCTCATGCATAATGCAGTGTGTTAAAGAAGCTACCATAGCTAAGTACAAAGGGAAAATAGCATCATTTAGATTTTTCTATAAAGTACATGGGGTTTAGTTCTGTCAGTTGGGGTCCGGCCCACTGCTCTGTATCCTGTACAGAGGCCCATGCGTCCTGGTGGAATCGGTCTCCTGAGCAGCTCTAAGCCTTCAACCGTGTGCAGGAGACACAACCTGGACTTTTAGCGCTACGTAGGGGTCAGGGAGACCGTCTACCTCTGACTTATTCTGTAAAGCTAGAATACTAAGCAGACCTCGTGCACGTGGACCTGTGCAGAGGAGCAACAATCACAGGAAGGAGTACGGAAAGAAGACACTTGGAGGGTTGAGAGAATATCACTTCGGTCACTTTTCTTTACCCGGATGTCGAGAGTCTGTGATTGACAGCGAGGAGAGAGGCAACACTCCATATCGGGCATACTGATGGCTTAGGTAGAAAGTTTCAAAGTTAGTTAGTTGAGAAGCAATGCAAGGACAGGTAAAAGGCAGGGTCTAGAAAGGCAGGTTTTTTCTCACAGTTCGTTTTGCTGGAAAGAAGCAGAACTAAGCCGTTCCATGGCAGCATTTTGCTCCCCCCCCCCCCACCCGACACTGCTCTCTGTGCCAGTGCAATCGGGAAGGTTAGTCTGACATCACCTTGTTTTGTTTTTTCTTGTTATTTTTTTCTTTTTCTTTTTTTTTTGGCATTTACAGTACGCGAGGATCCCAACTTGCATAGTGTAACAGCGCAAGATGCTTAACAAACACTACACAGACGCACCCCTTCGATGGTTTTTAAATGCCGAAGCAAACAAACGCACAAACGGATAAAGTCGCGTTGAGCGGGCGGACATCGGAGAGTTTTTTCATCTGGTCCGTCTGAGCTGGGTGGATGGCGGATGTACTTCGGCTGAGTAATACTGATAGACAAAACAAAAACAAATACTGCAGACATCAGTGCTATGTGGACACACGAGACTTGGAATAATAGTGACTCTTTTTTTTTTTCCTTTCTTCTTCTTCCATTCGCAGTGAACCTGTCGAGTAGTGGGGTTATACGCTTAGTACTTTGGCTCAGTAGAAAATTTACTCGAATAAGGAATATGTGCACCAAATGCATACAAGTATACGGATATCGTGCTGTACAAAATTCAGCCGTCTGGCGTGACATGGCAGGTTAGAAACGCGCTTTCGTAGTTTGCTCCAAAAAGTGTGAACTGCTGGCTTAGCTTCTTCATCAACACACCAACTCCGTCTCGTACTTGTAGTGCTGGGGACTGTTCATACCAGTGTGTGAGTGCTTTTGGGCTTAGTTCTTTTTTTTTTTCTTCTTTGCGCTTGTACACTGCGTACGCACTGATAAACCCAACCTGCCTCATTTTCACCAGTTTTAACATAGGTAGTAGGGGTAAAAAAAAAAGAGTCTGCTACTCTTTTAGTCTGTTAGAAAGTCTTTAGGAAAAAGCTAACTGTGTAGGGATTCACCACTTCATTATGTTCCTCTGTTAATCCTGATAGCTGGAGATACTTTGAAACGAATAAAAAAAGAAAAAGAAAATTCTCCATAGTTCATGTAAAGGCTGATGTTGTCAAGGTCCGTTAGAATTTATAAATTCCTATGAAAAAAACAGCTGAGGTACTCTCCCATCTTTTTAAAATGGGGTTTCTGGATAACTCCGATTTGTAGTGTGGCGAATAATGTTTTCGAGCGACACCGCTGGCAAAACTGTTGACCAGGCCTTCATGTGTACGGGAAAAAAAAAACTTGTTTGTTTGTTTTTTTGTGTGTGTGTGAGAGCTGTCGCTGCGTCGGGCTCTCATGCCCCACCGTGCTCAGTTCATGGCGTGCTGGCGAATTGTGTGGAAGATCCAGTCCATCTTGGTCGTCCAGCCGCCGTGGTGGGCGTCGTTCATCTGCTTCATGAAGTAGTCCAAGGCCTCCTGCTCCGATTTGTCCAGGGCCAGGGTCTTCCGGATGTAGGCGATGTCGTCAAACGACTGCAGCTCGGGCATGCCTGAGCCCAGCATCATGGAGAAGAGGTTGATGAAGAGGTTGGCATGTTGCCGGATTGCCAAGTACGCCTTGTAACACATCTCCTGGAACCTGAATGGGGGGGGGAGAAAACATGCATCTATAAATAACAGAATTGTCAAAGCGGAGTGGCAACCCTGAAGGTTTTTTTTTTTTTTTTTTTAAAGCTGGTTCGGGGCTAGACCCTAACTTAAAACGTCTTTCTGTTTTGACCTGCAGAATATAATCTCCACTCCCCAAAGAACAGCCGTCCACAAGGCCTTGGCGTGGGTTTATGGTGACCAGTCAGACTAAATTAAAGTGTTGAGATCACCGTGTTGAAGATTCCAGGGCCACGGTAGTATTTACCGAGCTAAATTAAAGAGAGAGCAACAAAAACTGAGGTGTAACGTGGAGCTGAAGCTGCAGTCAAAAGGGGGCGTGCTTAGTGTTCCCCTCATTTTCCAGCCATTTCAAATTTAGAAACAAAAAAGGGGTCTCAAAATTCCCCCAAAGGTTTTCAGAAGAAGCAGTAATGTCACTTGTTCCACCCACTTTGCTTCAGCTTTAATAAGCCCTCTGAATATCACAGATCATTATTCATCCGTCACCTTTCGAACTCCCTCGTTTTGGTGCACTCCTGTGTTCCTTTGCTAATAACGATCAGGAAGTCCTGAGTGAGCACAAAGGGCACGCGCTCTCTTTTGTACCCAAACTTCTTCTTTTTGTGGTCGAGGAAATGGCCAAAGTCTATATGGAACAGCTGTGAACACATAACAAAAAAAGGGCGTTTAATAGGTCCCACTGAACTTAACATGAAAAGAAAAAAAACGGAGGGAAAAAATGGGCTTTAGTTCTTACCTGTCCATCATCTTTGACCATAATGTTGCTGTTGTGTCGGTCTCCTATTCCCAGGATGAACGTGGCCACGCAGTAGCCAGCACACGAGCGCGTGAACAGATCTATGGCCTGGTCGTACCTATGACGTCACACAGGGGAAACGCACCGTGGGCTCAAGAGGCTGCTCGGTAACTCTGGGCCGTAAAGGTTTGCGGCTTGAGGCCACTCACATCTCTCCCTTGTTCTTATCCTTGAGCCACTGATGCAGTGTGTGGCTGTTGAACTGCAGTGCCCCCTTCAGTCCTCCTTTGCACTGGATCTGCATGATGGTGTGCGAGTTCCTCACCACCTCGATCAAACCCACGCAGTCCCCGATAGACAGGCAACCGTACGGCAGCATCCTGAGAAATGAAGGGGTGGGGAGCATTACGCAGCAGTGATGGACTCGTATTCTTATGTAAAACGACCTGAGGTGGCTGGCAGGGGCTGCCACTAATCCGCACTGAAGTATGGGGAGCGGAACATGAAAGGTCCCGGTGGATGGTAATGTGTACCTGCATCCCCGCTGTCACGAGGAAGTGAGGAGCCTACCTGAGATCAAGGCCTTGGTTCTGCCAGATGTTCTCCATTATTCTAATGATCTGCAGCGTCAGCATGTCCTGCCTCAGATCTGCAGAGGGAGGGAGGGAGGCGGGGGGGGAACAGTGAGGCGAGTTTTAGTTACTTTGCTGCTTTGATCAACTCGGCGATGCATTATGGAGCAGAGCTGTCAGAGGCGGCGGCGTCTCGGGCGGTGCGGCAAAACGAGCGAGCCGCCGCAGCTAAACGTGCTGCGAACGATGCGTTTGTGGAGCGAAAAGAGCTCGGAGACGGGTCTTTATCCATGTGCCGCGACACACGCCGCAGCTCGGCACAAGCACAAGGTCTCTGCTTGTGTGTGTGTGTGTGTGTATTCGTGTGAAAAAGTAGATATGATCAGGGTGGGGAACTTACCATCTCCATTTTTGAAGATGATTTCATTGTTCTGAAAGAGCAGCTCAGACATCATATCTGGGTTTTCCCAATTTAGCCAGAGAGGCCGCTTTGCGGATGACATCATCCTGCATTCCTCCAAGCTAAAAACAAAGGTGTGGACAATTTTCATTTCAGAGAGACAGAGGAAGTCTGCACGAAGCACGGAGGTGCTCGCGAGCGCCAACTCCCAACAATGCGCAACATTATTTCCCCGAGCCAAGTCATGTGGAATGACTTTACTGTAAAGGGGGGGTGTATCCACTAGCACAGAGCACATCCCATCCCTAAATGCTCCTCGCCCTCAAACAATTCTCACTGAATTCAGAAACAGTCAAAAGCCCTGAAGGGGGAAATAAATTTCGGATTCCGACCGATCCAGAGGACGGAGAGAGATAAGAGAATGTTGATGTACCGGAGGTTTCCAAGCTGATGTGCAGGATTCAGTGGGGAGATAAAGCTTTGCAGTGCATCCATGTAGTCAGGCCTCCTCATCTGCTCCACCAAAAACTTCATTTGAACCTTTAAAGAGATAAGAAATCCATCAGTTACTTATATTCTGGTGCAGAGAGCACAGGTCAGTCTGGAAGAAGGAAAAAAAAATCCTTCTGCCCACAATTTCTTCTTTAACAAATATCAGATGAGGTAATGATGCCTCACAGAGGGGGCTGTTTCGGGTAATGACATGCACCCTCTGGTGGGCGTACAAGAGGATCACAGCTTTTTGGGAAAGATCAGTACTAGCACAGGTTCTGTAACCCACGTCAACTGAGATGCATCAATTAGAAGCGGGCAGTCTGGCCGCCTGATCTCACTGATGACGCTTTCCTGGGGAATCACTTCTGCTTCACTATATCAGTAAATGACATCGCTCTTTGGTCTCTACCGCTCTATGTGACCTGAGTCAGAGCCTGACTGGGTGTGACAGGATCATGACGGACGATGGAGCCCATGCATGTGGCAGTTTTCGGCAGAACCAACGGCAGGTGGGAAGACATATTAAAGAACTCAAGCAGCCGGACAGAAGCATCGCACAGGCCCATTTTCGCTAAGGTATTACAAAGCTCATTGAGATCTGGGTCTTTAAGTAAGGTGCCATTCATTTGTGTGTGTGTGTGTGGGCAACGACAAAAAAAACGGGGTGGCTTTATTGTTCGGCAATTCTATTCAAAAAGGTTCTTAACTGGTACTAAAATTATACCAACTAAATGGGAAATGGTCGCTTCATCCTGATTGAACATTCTCAATCTGCATTTTTACGGTGCACTCTCAGACGGTTAATGGAAAAACTCCACCGTTTACAAGAGATGTTTTTATGCTCACTTGGGTGTTATTTTTGCCTTTTTGAAAAAGCTGTTGAGAGTAGAAGCCGTAGTAAACAACTTCTCCAAATGAGCTGTGAAGAGGTGAGCATCTATCATAATAAATGGCATAATCATCATCATAATAATACACCAGTTTTGGGACATAATGACCAGGTAATCTGACATGGGCCTGAATGCAAATCAAATTCTCTTAGGTGTTACTTGATGTTAGCAGGTGTTAGCTGCTTTTCTAAACTAAAACAAAAATGTTATATAAAAATGAAGCCACAGCTACTTGTTGTAGTGTCTATAAACCTTAAAACTAACAGACAGCAAAGAAGATGACTTGTTCTGAACATGAAACTTTAGGAGCCCAAAAAGTAGGCCCGCATAAGTAACCTTTCTGTGGGGTAACATTTCAAGAATTTGATTTCAAGTTAGCCTCACAATATTTTCATGGTAGCTTTCTAATTCGAAAACTAACAAGCTAACATTTCATCAGGCTAACCGCATCAAAGGCAACAAGCTAGTAACAGTTTCTGGGTTATTGTAGTCTAGTTGAATATATATGATATCAAATATGTATATAGATTCATTTACACCTAAAAAGCAATGTAAGAAAAAAGAGAAGTTTGTACACTTTTCACATGTGTGGAAACTAAGCTTTGTAGCTTTTTTGTTGCCCACAATGTGGTACTATGGTCTTACTACAGCAGCTAAGAGGGAACATAGCTATCATTATTTCTAGCATGGGCATTTCATGTTTGTTCCCCTTAACTGTAGTTTGAAAGGGAAGTATGGAGACAGTGTTTAATTGTGCCTGTAGATGTCACAAAAAAGTGCACACATTCGCTTTATTCACTGACTATTGCCGTAAGGACTGCTTGCTTTTTTACTTTTTCTTTTAAGAGGTGTCTTTTCTTAGTGTGGTTGCAAGCTAGCAGAATAAAGGAAATTCCCAAGCGGCCACATCCTCCTGCGTCGTGGCACCTCTGTTGCTAGTCCAGATGTTGTAAGGACTGAACCTAATGCTTCAATGGATCGCATTATCAGCTGTCTGATTACCTTCTGCGCCTCATCTTTTTTTTCCTGTTTGAGGAGGTCGGTGAGATTAATGAGCTTCTCCATGGCTTCCACCTGTCTGCTCAGGTGCTTCAGATACATGCCGCACGCCCGGCAGTACGACTCCAGCAGCAGGCCGAAGCGTTGGCTCACTGTTTTGTTGTGCATCTCTGATCTTTACACACAAGGGTGGGGGGAAAATAACAACAAAAAAGCAGAACAACAGCCGTTAGGAGGTTCTGAAAACTAATGCATCCACCTCTCGCACAAATACCCACACAGGCAGACGTTCTGCAAAAGTATCTCAAAATTGAACACTTCTGGAGGCCAGATAGTTGTGTGACATTCAAACAACAGTTTAACCTTTCCCATAAAAACAGCTTCATCTTCCTGAAAGAAGACCTTTTTAAATTAACTCACTTTAAATGCCAGAAGAAGAAATGTCCTATCCTCTGATTGGTTAATGCCTTTTTCAGGAGGAAGCGGGCAAGTGGGTTATCGAGGTACTGCTCATACTTTAGGACCTGGACATGGCCACAGAAAAAAAGATGGAAAATCACTTTGGAGCGCCGCAAATTAAGCACCGGCTCACTTATCATAAGAAGTCGCACATGGGGAAAAGTTTCATACATCATTTCCAACCCCCGGGACGAAACACACCTGAACCAGCTGAATGAGGTACTGTGAGAGCTTGTCATCAGTTAGGTATTTCTCAAGGCACTTCACCGCAAAATCCCTGATCATGGGATCGGGAAAGTTGCAGTCCAATAGCTCCATGGCTTGTTCCGGCTTGATGGCGGGCCAGTCTTTCAGAAGGCAGTACATCTGTGGCACGAAAAAACACAGATTTAAGGTCGACGCTTCGACCCTGTTTCGACAACCCCACGTCTGATGTCCCCAACTGAGCCCACCTGTGCAACCTCGTCCCTGGAGTTCCATTTCACTGCCAGGAGGATCTTTGGAAGGATCTCTGGGATATTGATACAGTCGTGCCTTAAACAGGAAAATAATTAATCATATAAGAGTTTTCTTTCCCCAAACGTCTTTATATGCCTCTGTGCGTTACCTGTGCCTCCACAGGAAGTCTTTCTCCTGCTCAGTGATTTCAGACAGCGGGTCTCTGTTACCCACTTGTCGCAGCTGCTCATTGTCACCGTCAGTAAGGGGGTTGTCACGAGCCACTCGGTTGCTCTATAAAACCATGTGTCAGACAGATCCACAGGGTGAACTATCATCTCATCAGCACAGAGCTTATGATGTTAGTGGCGACGCGACTAAAAAGGTGTCTCTGAATCAAAATGGGATCATGTGGTGTTCTTGTCTTACCAAACCGGTGTGGCAGTAATTAAAGCCCAGCTCTCTGGATATATTCCAGTTTGCGTGATCCTCAATGATGGTCATGTCGGGGAACTTGACTGGGCAACTGAACTGGTCGAACTCCAGCTCCAAGCATGGGGTTTCCTGGGTGAAAGTGGTGGAGGGGGTGAGGGGGGGTAAAGGGTTATTCAAGGTCTGTCATCGCAGAAAGGTGCCTGTGTCAACAACTAAGTAATTAAGTGGGATAAGAAGATCGGGTGCTTATAGGAGGGCAGCTTAGTGCTGGCTCTGAAGCTGCACAAGCACCGCAACAGCCGGCCTCCAGGCGCGACGTCTATACCTAAAAACTTACAATGATTACAATTTTAAATTAATATTTTAAAGAAATTATATTCTACAAGTCCATATTTGCTGACATTTACGAGTGTGGAATTCATTCTTATCTCTGAGCACAGTTTTGTTTTACTACAGAGCTGTCGCTTTATGGCTTTTTAATATGGGGAACAGAATAAGTGAGCGTTATTTCAGCAATGCAGCCGTTTGCTGCTCACCTTGTTGGGGTTGGAGCCCGTGACACCGATAGGGTTGAGCAGGTCCTCCAGGCCGTGAGGGACAGGCCACAGGTTGAGAGCCATCTTTCCTGCTACCAGTGTGTGGGTGTAGTCAAACAGGTTGATGTTGCCCCAGGCGAGAGGACAATGCTCCTACAGGAAAAACACCAGTGCGGTGATGAATATGAAAATCAATAGAGAGGAAACAGCTTCGGGGATGGGGAACAGACAGGAGTGGCACAGGACAAAGGGAAGTTCCTTATTTACTATTCAAACATAAACCACTTCTGTCATCTCCTTCGAGCTGAACATGAATAGAGAGAAGTAAAAATAGATTTAAGCATTAACAAGCGTAATATGGATGTCACTTTGACTGATCGTGCGCCTACAAAACACAGCATGGCCATTTTTCCACCATAACTTGTTTGTTTCCGTCTTGGCTGTTTGGCTTCATCTTCTGTTTTTGCTGAACACAATGCTGTTTTGTTTAGTTGTAACCACGTGTCTCTTTGTATTCTATCATATTTTCCCCAGAGTATTTAACACCATCTGTGGCCGTGGGCGCAGCAACAGAAAACAAGTAGCCGTGTGTGAAAGCATTACAGTTGTGACTTGGCATTTCTGCGTTTTGGGGGGCTGACCTCTTTAGCTCCCTTCCTTCCTTTCACCGAGCAGATGGAGAGGCAGAGTCGGGCAGCTCTGGGGATTTCCGGAATGTACATGTCGTAGTTGAGCCACTCGTTCCACCTGGGGAAGAAACGGTTCGACATGTTCGGTCGCGACACTGCCACGGGGTCGGGTGAACTAAAGATGGCGGTCTTTTTCGTGGCGATCTCACCTGGGGTTTGAGCAGGGCACGCGTTGGGTGTTGACGTTGTCGCACAACTGCTCCCCACCGTGGTATATCCCTGTTCTGACATAGATCTAGAGAAGCAACAAGAGCAGAGGCTTTTATTATTTAAGAATCCAGGCGAATCCCACATTGTGAAGCGTAACCTCAGAAGAAGTGAAGTTCCAGTCAGAGTTACAGTCCCAGCAAACTGAAACTGTACCTTATCAATGTCCCGGATGTTTACATTGACGTAAGTAGCACAGAGTATCTTGATCCTTAGCATTCCACTGATTGTCCAAAGCGACTTGGTGGCCGTCTCCCCGTTCATATACGGCGTGGCTGTTGATATCCGCCTCGCGTACGACGGCATGGTGAAGTTGTCAATCGGCAGCTGGGAATACAGGCTGTCTTTGGACATCAGCATCAGATTGGGCATCCTTCCCAGCATGATGCAGCTGCGGACATACTGCAGAAGAAGCGGGTGACATTTCAAGATGGCTGCGATTGTGACATTTTCACGCCGTTCGTGTGGCGTGACACCTCAAAGCCAGCAGTGAAATTCCTGGGCTTATCAACGTATAAATTAAACGCGTTTTACCATTTCGACCCAGCAACAGGCAAGAGAAAGAGTGCTTGAACATAAATGTCAAACCCACTGACGTGATATGATAAGGGTAATTTCATGTGAAGTGGATCTCTTCCAGCTTAAGATGTACTCAGGCAAAGATTGAATTAAATCACCTTGTACTGGCTCAGGGGGTATTTCTCCAGCAAATACTCGTCGCAGCCGCAGACTTTGAGGATGTACTTTCCCTGATACTCTTGGACGCACATCTTCAACTGCTCCTGGGAGAGGAGCATGCTCCGCGTCTTCTTCCGGATGGCTTCGGCAATCACCTGCTCTGGCACGCAGTCGTGGTTGATCTTCAGGGTGTACTTCTGCTTGTCGTTGCTTGGCGAAACGATGACCCATATGACCACAATGATTTGACCTGCGGGAAACAGCATAATTGATCAAAACAAGCCGATTTGTGCACGGGGTGGAGCCGCAATCGGAAAAGCAGGGAAGAAGTCAAATCTGTTTATCACAGCCCGGCACACATCTGAGTCATTGTAATTGCCAATGTAATGGACAAACTGAAGCTATAATTTCTTACCTTTATCTAGCTTATTATAGATGTGCCGGGGAAGTTCTGCTGAGGATTCTACATTCGGAGGATAAACGTACAAAGCTCTGCTGTGAGGTCCATTACTGTCTCTAAGGTCCACAGCTTCTTTGCAAACATTTAGAATGTTCCTTCTAAAGTCCTGGACTTCTGGGTCTTTCACCAAATCAAACTCGCAAATAGGCATTCCAATCGCAAAACCTAAATAGAGGAGGAAAAAAGCAGAGAGTTTCTTTTTTTAGATTAATTTTCTTGTGACATTTAACATAATAATAACACTCTGGAACACAACAGGTTGTATACTGCCAATAGTATTAAGATAATCCCTCTCACTATGGGTACAGACACTGCCAAGGCCAACAGCTGTTACACTGCATTGCTGTGGAGGATTTTTTTAAACAGTAATAATAAGAGCAGGCTCATACCTATCTCCCTATTGAGAATTTTCTCTTCTCTGTTACCCACTGGCTCGATAACTTTGAGGAAAGCTTGAAAAAGTCTTAGATCGCACAGCCTCCGGGTCTCATCATAAAACTCCTCCCGCTCCGCCTCTTGGGTGACACTGACAAAGATGTAGGAGCTCTCCTCCTGCAGCAGATGGTGAAGAGGGTACTTCCGGGCCTCTTTGAACAGCTCGTGCTTGACTGTGATAAGTGTGGCCTCTCTGAGACACTCCAACGTGAGAATCATGCCATTTGGCAGAAGGCAGTCCACTAAGATGCTGGGGGGCATCAAGTGCATCCCCCATAGTTCTCCGGAGGACGGCCTGGGAGGCATGGTTGTGCCAGCAAATCTGCTCCTTTCAGAACCTGGTAATTACCAGAAGAGCGATGTGATGTCAACCAACTGTGAAGGAGAAGGAAACAAAATTATATAAGAATATCATGTCATGCGTCCAGTGATGCAATATGCTTCCATCTATTTTATATACCAGCTTAATCCAATCCAGGGTCACAGCCATTTCACCAGTGGGCAAGACATAAGGTACAACCTGGACAGGTCGCCAGTTATCAATGCAAAGTGTTTGTAGGAAATATGTGACTTTGATGAAAATAAATTCTTTGGACTAACAAGATATAAAAAGGTCAAGAGTACAAATCTTGTTATATTCAAATTTGTCAACGAATCCAAAGGGTTTCAGTAGAAAGTAGCTTTATGTAGTAAAAAAAAATCATTTCTCTGAAATGGAGTATTTCTATTATAATTTTGGGCTTATCGTGATTCAGACAGACACAGATACATTTTATTCTTTTTTGCGGAAGACACTATTTGTGGTAACTCGACTGGCAAACTTTGGCAATGTATCTGGACGCAAATAATCCCAACGGTGATATAAATCGTAAGCGCAAAAAAGAAATACAAAACACGACAATTAGTTTTAACATGACCTGATACTGAGTCATGGAATGACCTACTAAGTTTCCAGCGATGTTGTTTAAATGGACTTCAAACATCATGTAAACAAACTCGCCAGCTAACCCTAAAGCGCTCATTAGTTAAGTGTGGCATATACAGACACATTTCAGCTTGAACCCTGAGCTTGACAGGGAGCTGAACTACTTTTAATTCTGTTAGTCTTGTGCTGCTTTTCCAATTTTGTAAAAAAAAAAATGTTGCCTTTCGGAAAGCTAGATAACAATGTTAGCCAAGTTCACTAAGCTGATCAATGTCATTTGCAATATGAAAACCTCGCCGCATAAATGAGCTAATTTTAGCCTAAAATAAGTATATTAAAGCCTGCACCCAGACGGTTTGCCGTGTGACTGACTGATACTAGCCCCAAGAATGGAAAAGAGGACAAATAGGGGGGGCAAACAATATAACGCTACCTGTGTCAAATAGCTAACACCGACCGGTTAGCCGCGAAGCTAGTCAGCCAGCACCGTCACTAGCTGCGGCTAGCTCGGTTAATCCCATTCTGTACCCGCTCGTGAATTCTCAAGCAGCGGCGTTAGCCCTTACCGTCAGTCCATCTAAACGGGTATTGTAAGGGATCTGGGTAGTCCTTGTTTAGTAGGGGGGAAGACACCCCTAGCTCCCGAAATTGTTGTCATAATATTGTAGTGAAATAAACCAATAAAACTTCATGATGTTCCTCATCGTAGCGTCTAAAAAGAAACTGCAGTGTTTAGTAGCAGGCTAGCTATGCACAGCTAGTCCGCTCGAGGGCTACTAGCATGCTCATCATCTCGGACCGCCCTCCGAGCTAGCAGCTGGAGAAGCAGTTTATCTTTTGGTGGAGAGACTGGTGTAAGCATGGGCAACCTCTTATTCAATGTTCTCTTGGTTGTGAGACGTAGTATATTTTAAGAAATGTCACAAAAGAGGACACGGCTAAACAGTGGTTTGGCTGTTAGTCGTTTACTGAAGACAGTCATATGCGTAGCCCAAAGTGAATCAAATTCTCCCCTCGGCGTGTTTGTGAATGGATCCTTCAGAGAGACTTTTCTGTGAGATGAATGGTCCATTTTACTGCCTCCACCCACGACATAAATTGTTTTTCCAGCTCGTTCTACAGCAACTGTAAAACCAACAGTAAATTGCACATAATGAGGGAAAAAAGTCAATTAGAATTAAATGAACTGAACTCCCAACACTCACAAATGTGGAAAACCACCCAAAAATTAGTCTCATGCTCAAAAATTGAGATATTTTGCCAAAATATCATCATAATTTTAAAAAGTTAAGGAGAAAAACAATCTTCTTATGTAAATCTTTAATGTCAAACCTTTGATAGTTAAAACTTCTCAGTTTGTTATTAAATGAGTCATGTTGGGTTATGTAAAGCATGGACACAGATACATCACACATTTATTTGGCCCCTCATTTAATTAGTAATAAAAATGGGAACATTTCTCAACAGCATAAGCCAGAAATTGATCAGTATTGTCCTCTGAATTTTGAATTTTGTCCTCTAAATGTTCTCATTTTCTTATTAAATGAATCATGTCAGGTTATGTGAATCATGGGCACAGATGTATCA
The DNA here is from genome assembly GCA_907169785.1 of Menidia menidia. Classification (NCBI taxonomy): domain Eukaryota; kingdom Metazoa; phylum Chordata; class Actinopteri; order Atheriniformes; family Atherinopsidae; genus Menidia; species Menidia menidia. Next base: position 13,520,502 of record CAJRST010007779.1, on the reverse strand, counting down.
CATTTTATTTGGCCCCTCATTTAATTAGATATAAAAATGGGAACATTTCTCAACATCATAAGCCAGAAATGGATAAGTTTTGAACCCATAAATATTGTCCTCTCTCATTGTGACATGAAAGACATGCTCATGGCACGCTAAAGTATACCAAATGCTTGTAAACCACAACTCTTATCAAATGCTTAACACCATGGAAAATACAGTTCTCGTATCCCCAGCAACAGCCAGTGACATATCAAACAGTTTCCACCTTGGAACATTTTGTTCACTTTTATAAACATCCGGACGTTTGCTGCTTTCTCTTAAGTGTCTCAGCCCAGGAGGAAAACGTGGAAGAGGTCAGGGCAAGTTCATCTGGTTTAAACTATCTTATTTTCCATTTCAGACGTCCATCATCTGACCACCGCGTGCCTGCGTTTCCCAGGTGCGGCGCGGAATTCACCTCTTGATCTTCCCGATTTCCTCGCAAAGTCTCGAGAGGTACTGCGTGAGCTTGACCATCACAATGATGAGGGCCCCGACGGTGAGTGTGCACGAGGGCCAGAGCAGCGAGTGGAAGACGACGCTGTGGTCGTAGAGCCGGGTCAGGAGGACGGTCTCTTGCTGCTCGCTTGGGTCATAGTAACAGGGGACCTGCTGGTTCACCTTCAGATGTTCGGAAATGTTTGCGATGATTGCGTACATGGCCGCGCTGTCCTTCTGGCACCGGGGCACGTACACGCACTGTAAGGAAGAGGAGTGAAGGTTACAGGGGTTGGCGAGCGCCCCGCACTTTTTTTGTGTTTTTTTTAGGAGACTGGGGCCAAGTTTTTTGTATTTCTGTGCCCTGAAAAACGAACAGAGTCCTGTCTGCAGGCCAGCATCCAACTGCTGCTGTCAACATTTGAAACGGTTGATCGGCCCTCGGTATTTTCGCTCTGGCACGGTACTCACTTCGGAGCTGGCGTCCTCCGTCTCTTCGTTGTGTGACAAACGACTGACACGGTCCGTGTCATTGACACTCACGTAGACCTGCAGACAAGGGTATTTGGACACTCTCCAGCAGTCTGACCCACAGCTGTAGGAACAGTTCACATCTGCTGTGACCGTGGAGTTGAGCACGACACACACCCCCTCCTCCGTCCACACGCTATATATTACCATTTAAATGAGGAGTCGTTTCGACACGAAAAGGGGAGAAAAAGAGGAAAAAGCGAGTTCAGCTTTGGGTACGAAGCATTTTGGCATATTTGTCTAGTTTCAAATATTAATTTTCCACAATTTTCAGAGTGAGGGAGCACTGAAACAGTTTGTCAACAGGCATATCTGATGAATAAAACATGGTTCTGAAACACATGTCGGAGCAAGAAAACGAGCACTGTGTAACATCTGGGCCTGTACCTGTCCGCATAGGAGCGTATTATGGTGATACCCAGGACAAAATACATCATGGCCGAAGACAGAATCATCGCGAGTCCCAGAAGAATGGCCCGATCTTCTCCCGGCTTTAGAGCCGTCACCGTCTTCTTCTTGTCCAGAAAAGAGTCCACCTCGCGAAATTTCTGATAAATTGACCTGCTGAGAGAAGGTGAGAGGTATTCATTTCTCATAATTTCTCGAAGCTCAAACAGTGTGCGCTTTTCCCCATAGCAACTGATGGCCCACCTAACTCACAGCATTTAAAGTCTGAATTTTCAGGCAGGAAATGGGGAAAAATCTGTTACCTCCTTTCATTTCCCCTCCCCGAAGCTGCAGCATTTTTGGCCCCAGCCACAAAAAACATCTCTCCTGTAGTTACACGTGCTCTTTTGCTCCTGGAAGTAGAACAGTAGGAGTGTCGGAAAGTCATGTGAAAAAAAAATGACATCCAGTAAATTTACCTTAAACTGTTTTTATAAATTTCACATCTATTCCATTGTCACTAATTGATAAGTGAATCAATCTAGAAGAAGATTCATAACCCTTTACCCATGGCGTTTTTTTTTTTCTTATCCTCTATTGGACTGCCGGACACTATTTCTAGATGCGTCCTACTTTAGTAGAGAGTAAAGCTTCTTCCTAAAACCCTGCAAACAGCAGTTTCTTATTATGGTATCCTGGGACAGGAATCACCACTGACTGAGTGAATTCAGGGAAAACATCTCCTTTTAAACTTAAAGACATTTTCCCCATTACAAACAAGATTGCAAGTGGCTACAGATAAGAGGTGTGAATGCTTATACAGAGTGATACAAATGCAGCTTTTGTTGCATGAATTAGTTTTAGCAAATCAGTGACTTCAGCTAAATTTAAGTGAACTTTTACTAACAAGACAAAAAACAGACAGTCAATTAAAACCTACTAAGGGAATAAGAAATATATTTTAAAACATTGTGTGAAAATGATATGAAAAACAAAGTGAACCTTTCTGGTGAAAGATATAAAAAGGGTGAATACAGTTCCTAGACATTGTGTGAAGCGTCTTTATTTCTAAAAAAAGTATAAAACAAATAAGCACATCCTAAAATTCAGCAGGTTTTAGGACAACCTTTAGCAGAAATAACTCAATAACTCTCTTCAACCTAAGAGGTTTTTCTAACCTCTCTTATGACCCTTTCTAACAAGTCAGACATGTTAAGTCGCTTTCTAATCGTTCTGTTTGGAATCTTAAACTCAATATGCTAACTGAGGCCCGACATGTAGCTCTTGGTCTCCAGATAATTAGGAACTTGCCTTATAGCCCTTCCCATATTGATGGACAGCAGCAATTGCCTCTCTAAGATCACGGCTGATGTCTGTCCTCTTTCGAAGTGTGTTATGGAATACCTGAATTCTACAAAGCAGTAAACGGACTAAACTTTTGCATTTGATCAACAGCTCCTGATTGCTACTTACCCTCTTAATTCATATGAAAGTGGTAAGGCTGGACTTATTTATTCATCATACTCTGTTACTTTATTTTGACCTAGATTCTGACAAATAAGTGTTATGAAAAAATGTGTTGTTCGTGTGAGGTTGTATTTACCAAATTTTGAAATCTTACAGATTTTTCTTTTTTACTTGGGATATTATTGGTTTTGTGTTAGTCAGATATCATAAAGTGGTACCGTCACTGGCAAACACATAATTAGAAATGTCAATAGTGAAGTGGTAAGCTGAGGAACATTTTTTTATAAAACGTAAGCTGCTTTCACATGCCAAGAGTGCTTCAAACAGGATATATTTTTAAAAACCCAAGTGTTTTTTCGATGAGCAATTTCCTCATTCTGTCACATTCCCGGCAGCTGAAAAAAAAGGCGTGGGCCAAGTGTGACACAAGGCGTGCAAAAGGAAACCAGGAATGTCATCGATAAATGCGCTCCCCTTTACAAACGTCCACATGAACTTACATGCAACAAAGAGTTTGACTGACATCAATTTTACGCACCGTCTTACTACTTAACCAGCTTTTCTCCTCTGTTAAAGCATGCTGACCGTCGCCACTGGAGGGTTTCAGGTTCCACGCGTGACTGTATAGATTTCAGCTAAACATGGACACACACCGGTTTCAGAAGAGCCGCGTTGCCCCTTGTGTGTGCCGCTCTGAGCAGCGTAAGCTTTTTAATGGTGTGAGAGCTGTGTCAGATGTGTTAGTGCCCCACGCGCAATGCAGGCTGGATTTACGGTGGTGGCCTAACACACTGGACGGACTTAAAGATATGTGGTGCGGACAGGCTCGGTCATGCTTAGAGCTGACCTTGCCAGCCCTACGGAGCTCCAAATGGTTGAAACAAACTCAAGCACTTTAAACGAAAAAGTTTGGAATAATAAAATATTGTTAGCTATGTTCACTGCATTTAAAAAAGAAAAGAAAAGAAAGCTCAATATTTGGACCATGATTTCCAATTCATGTCTTTTTATACAAAAGCTACACAATGTTACACAAAGACACTGGATTTACAAATATGATATATTTGTAAATCCAGTGTCTTCCTCTCACTCTAGACACTCAGACTGTATTATATGCAGCTCCTTTCCTTATTGCCAAGTTTGTTCTTGTACAAAAAAAAAATTTTGTACATGGAGATTATTCGTAAAAATACACTTAAAAAGTATTGAAAAATAGAATGTAAAACTGCTCAAACAAAGGTGAAAATTAGAGTTTGTTAAGCAAACCCCAGCCCCCCACCAAAACGAAAAGGCACATGTGCCTAAACGGTAAAAACAAGTTGATCAAATTTTCCAGCTTTAGAGCAGATAGAATCAGCTGACCTGTTTCCTATAGGTGTGTCTTTAATTCATACTTCTCCCAGCTGCCTCACTTGGCAGTCTTGTGGGAACTAATCTGAGGCTGAATGAGCGATAAGAAAACTAAAAACAAACAAAAACGGCATGCGGGTGGCTGCTGTAAATCAGGTGTTATCTTAAAATGTGAGAGCACACATCACACAATGGACGCAACAGGTCCTGGCTGCAGGGCCAGGTGGCATGGATAGCTTAATCTCAGTTGATAGTTTTATCTCAGTTGGGACAAAATCAGAGAAGTTTGGCTGCACAGGTTTCCGCCAACTCTAAAGCTGAGTGTTTCACTTTGTCTGCAACCTGTAATCTTCAGAGATACAAATCGACTCTCATCATAGGAAGGTGTTACTTAAGTGGAGCATATAAGATATCAACAATCCCAATTAAATTCAGGTTGATCATAATTCTTTTGATTAAAAAAAGGGTCAAAACAAATGTATAATAGCAAATTAAACTGAAATATATACGTATATTCGAAATGGCATGACTTGCTAATACCACAAAAAAGATGTTGAAAATGACTACAAATGAGAAAAACACTGAATTAAAAAGAAACCAAAGGACTGCAGGGAGGTACCACGTTACAACGGATATGCAAAAAAAAAGCAGAGGAGGCGCAGAGAGATGCAAAATGCCCTCACAGATATGCAAAAATTCCAGCAACGAGATGCAAAGATACAAATTATAGCCAGAGAGACACAAAATTACGCATTTGGCAGGCATTTAGCAGACACTCACGCAAAATAACTCACAGGTGTGAGTTCGACGCGACAACAGTGGGAAGACCCGGGCAACACAAAAACGTTTTCAAAGTTCCTAGGTTTTGCCTCCAGCCTTTGCTCTAAATTATAACTTCATAAGAGAGTTTTGATTTCATGTTGCTTTAGATTTCATCTAACAGATTACTTATAGACATAGACATAGACATAGACATAGACATAGACAACTTTACTGTAATTTTGTGTGTACGGAGTGCACACAAAACAAAATTTCATTGCATACATATATATATATATATATGTATGTATGTACATATGTAGATAGATAGATAGATAGATAGATAGATAGATAGATAGATATAAAGTGATAAATTGGAATGTGCAAGATTTACAATACAGTCATTCAAGTAACAGGCATGAAGAAAGCGGCAGCGTGCGTGTGTGTGTGTATATGTGTGTGTATGTATGTTTTTGAGTTGGTTCAGTGTGTGTGTGTGTGTGCGCTTTTGAGTCAAGTGAGTGTTTGCCTTGAATTAGAACAAAAGAAAACTAGGATCAATTCCAGACCCATCAGACAGGAGGGGCCTCGTCTGAATGATCTCATTGTAGCTGTATCCAAATTAAATCTGACCCCTTCTGAAACAATGACACGTGAGGACTGTAGAAGACCCCAAAACCAGCACATGGCCTGTATCGTGGCTGGTCGTGTGGTCATATAGTCTGTGATATAGCCTCTTTTTTGTTCTTCCACAGTATGGCACAGCTTTTGCTATAGGCTTGAATTTTGACTTTTTTTTTTTATGAACTGAAATGGCAGTGTTAATACGTGCAATCTGCGAGGCCCCCTACCTCTTGTCGCTGCGATGTTATGATAATCCAGACTCCGGCCTCCAACTGTCAGCAGTGACTCTCCGGCGAGGGTCTGCGCTGCGAGGGAACGGCAGCTGGCTACCTCTTATTTAAACTCTTACCCCCCGAGTGAACGGGATGCCTGCCATACCTGTGTCCGTAACATGAGTTCCCCCCCTTTATGATGTCGTCATGCTGGAACTGAGCCGGTCCGGCACAATGCCTCGCCACTGGCCCCTGACTCTGGGCCCACTGCTATATTTGCTGCCATACCTCCACCCTTCAAATGTTACAAATGTTCATATATCATGTATACAGAAATATACGTGTTGGCAACTTGAAAGTCAAGCACAGACAAAAAAAAACAACAACAAAAAAGTTTGGGGCTAAACATGACCACAAGGTGTCACTACTACCCTAGAAAGTGAATAAGGATGAATTGTTGGGGTTTTTTCTTCCTGATCACAACCAACAGTTCAAAGGGAGAGATTCTTAAGTAGTGACAAATTGTGTTTTTATTTGCATAAAATTAGAAAAAAATGAACTTGTGACTCTTTTGTTAATGAGGCCCATTATTGTGTGCGTGGGGAAAGTGTACAAGGTGTAATTTGACTGGATAGCAGTTTAATTTCCTGTAATCCATCATGAGAAGAGAAGAAGGGGACAGAAAAAATGAAGCGAAAAGAGCTCTTGGAAGTTATTGTCTTGTTTATTCCTTGTATAGCGGGCCAGCAAATGGCCGCCATTCCTGCGGAAACACACTGTTTGAAAATGCTAAACCAATTTTCAACAACAATGAGCACATAAACATAGACAGCATCAAAGTGCTTCAATATCTTTATATGCTGCCTCGGAGATGGGAGAGGATGAATCAATTTATGTAAACACATACCATTTACATGTTTTGTGTGCAGGGATGGAAACAAGGCAAATAAAATGTTTATACAACTCTAACAAGCTTCAGAGTCGATATTCGGTCTGAGCTATTTTATTTTCCAGCAGCTTTTAGACAAACACCTAAGAAAAGATCATCCCCCCATTCCCGACTCTGGGAGGATTCATCCCTCCATCAGACCTGTCATCACTGATTTTTTTCGGCCCACTTCCTGTGTCACTCGGCATAGCTTAGCCTTTTCTCCCGGTTTCCCTTCTTTGATAATGGCTTTTACGCAAGTGTACCATTTCTTTGTCAGGTTTTAATGGGGCTTCTTCCCCTCTTTTTTCTGATCAACTGCCTCACACTGTCTGTTTTAGACTTTATTCGTTTGCACGTCACTTGTCCATTTTCTCTATTTGTTTTAAAAGACACACCGTAAAACTCCAAGAATCTCCTTTCTGGTGAAAGAAATGCTGCTCTTTTGTCAAACTATCATTTATTTGGTAATTGAATAGTAACAGAATGTGTATATTTTAAACATCTTGTAGCTAAGAAAGTGCCTAAAGATACAATTTATAAGGAGTTTTTTTTATTATCTAAATTGTCTGTTATTTATGGACACAACTTTAGGCACAGTTATGGAATTAAGTTCCCTTTGTGCCCATGAATCCTGAATAAATCAACTTTGGAAAGAAAAACACATTTCCCAGAAAATGCTAAATGCTCAGAAACAAGGCCTGGAAAGAAAATGTGTGAGAGGCTGGCAAACGTCCAAAGAAAAACCTGATGAACGATTGCTCAAGACCCCTTTCAAAAGATTAAGGTTACACAACCGCTGAGCTTCTAGGAGGCAAAACTGGACAAAAATGAGAAGCTGTGAGGAAGATTAGTGTTACATCTCTGTTTACTATTTTTATCCTTAAAAGGCATTCAGGTAGAGGTTTTTTTTTAAAATCCACTGAAACTGTTTTGATCGGTGCTCCAGCTTTTTTCTCTTTTCTTTTTTCTTTTCCTTTTAGCTTTCGGTCTAGGACTTTATTGTAAGCTGTCATTTCCTCTACAGTGTGACCAGATGGAGGATTATTCGCTGACCTGAGCCGATCTTGGTGGCAATCTTTCCACGTTCTCGGTGGCGTGTGAGATTATGTGAACCTGTCCTCTTCAATGGCAGCACATTGAATGCTGGGAGAGTCTCTGCTCACCAAAACAGACAGTAACTCTATTTTTTATTCGAAGCTCAGATGATCATTGATTTGAGCATTCGATATTAATACAAAAAAAAGCACTTCCTCCTGTGTATAATGAGACAACAAGAAGACATTTGCAGAAACACAGCCGGTCAATAGCCTCAGAATCAGGCAGGAAGGGTTTTGTCTCTATCAGAGGTTAAACCTAAACATAATCCCACTGTCACTGTCTTCCAGCACTTGCGTTTGAAGGTGAAATAACACATATACACGGGGCATGAAAGGCGAAGCTGCTCCTTTGTTTGAGGGGGGATCTAAAAATAGCTCTTGCTGAGCAGGCAGTGGTGCTGAGCTGCAGTCCCTTTTCTTCCTCCCTTTTCCTTATTTTTCTGCCTCCCACTCATCACCACGCCAGTGAAGCGCAGGAGCTCGAATGTCAAAGAGTCTCATCCGGAGTCGGTGAGTCTTTGTCCCCCCCGGTGAAAAACGAATGATGAATGTAGCCTGCGGAGCAGCACACACCACCTAGTCAGGGCTCAACACATCAACAGCTTCAGGAAGGAGTGAGAGCTGCCATAAAGGGTGCCACCCAGTGATTATCTCTGCTTTTCTTTAAGTCACTTATTCTTATCTCCCATAAAGCTGCCAATCTTTTAATGCCTCCTAAACACATGCATGCGCACAAATAAAAATGCAATGCTGCTGTTGCAAAGGGGGGGTTGATGAGCCCTGTTATTATTATTATTGTCCTGCAGATCGGCTTTACCGCCCCCACGCAGGCAGCAGACTTCTTAAGTCTCACATTGACAGAGAAAGACGACACTAAATTGATTTCACAGTGAAATGGACAAATTCATCACACATTTTTGGACACGAACGGTTAAAATGTGCTCATTATCCTATATCTGACCTCAATTGGATATGACTCAATCCCAAACATGTGTACAGTAGGTAAAAATGGGCGAGGGAGATTTTCAGTGGCAGAGAAGAGATGAGTCAATTCACAATACTTATCTCCAAAATGAATAATATATTACATATATAGCCTGGCAGTAGGCATTTGGAATTTGCTTCATATTTCTCCTCCGCCAGCCAAAACACCCCTCACACCGTGGGAGAGATGGAGCACACATTTCTGAGGCTGTGTGGGAAAAGAACCAACTGAGACAAACAGGGCTGCAGTTGGTTTTGGTGGAATTCTGCGCAAGACTGTGTCAAAATCAAATGTAAACCCTCTCCAATATCACCCAAGACGACCTCTGCTCCAAACGATCCAGCTTTCTCGCTAAATGTACTCTAACGTTAGTGTGTATTAGACAGGAAACACTGCTGGATGAGCTGAGAAGATGAGGACAAAAAGCCAGAAAAGCTCTGAGACTGTGGAAGGAAAGGCTTAACCGGCTCTGAGGTTTGGTTCTGTTCTGCAGCAGGATGCTTTATTTGACAGACAAATGCACTCCTCTGCCACATTTCTATAAAGATATTAAACTTTTTAGTTAAAACCTCTCTTATAACTCTACATAACTCTGTTCATCGTCGGATTTATCATCAATCTCGATATGGTTCAAGAGTGAATGACAGCTTGAGAAGGGTTCAATTATGCTCTGATAAATGATACCCACTCTCACACACACACAGTAGGTTCATTGTGATTGGGTGTGAATTTGTCTGGATAAGCATAGGCTGCGGTAAATAAGGCAAAGATGTGCAGAGATTGCGATGCATGGAAAAAGCAAGATGCAGTGTAACAAAAGTGTGCTCAGTTCCTGATCTCGAATACAGCATTACACTGTATGTCATCATCCCACACAGGAAAAGGCTCAGCCCATGCGGACACCTCAGCCATTGAATGTAACCAGCAATCACAATCAAATCATTTACTCTGTGATTCACCACGCACGAATATATATGTGTTTTTTTTATATGAGCAATTACTGTGTTTTTTTAAGCTATCACCATTCAAGATGATACACCTTGAATGATAATAGGGCAGCATGGGAATAGTTCGTCGGGTGTAGCATCGTGGAAATGATTATGGGCGATGAGTACACCCTAGAAATCAGTGTAAAATACAGATTGCAATGATGATGTAAGCTTGTTGTTGACTTTCCTCGTCTGAATGACTGAGCAAAGGAGAGGGGGTGGGGTGTCATTAATCCATAGCTAGTGGTGACTCGCCAGGCAAAAATGAGGTGTAGTGGGGGATGGGCACGAGGACACTGTTATGACTGGTGCTTGGCTGCGGGACAAACTTCTCGAGGCCTTGTATTTTTTTTTTCCCCCTCCTCTCGTCGGTCGGTTCCAACGACGACATACAGCTTCACGTTGCCGTGATCGAGTCGTACAGACCGGGGGCTTCTACTTAATCAGCGCCGGAGAACGGCGGTCAGCGTTTGTCTGATACGTGGAGGTGTTTGGTGGTTTTTGAAAATAGGTAAGTTTATGCATAGTATTGCGGCATAATTATATTTGCTTGGGAACGAGACACTAATCCTTTTCCGTTTGGTATTCTGTCCATTTTACCGTGTCCGGCTGACGGGACGACTAAAACACACCGCTCTCGCGTTGGCGCGTGTTTATAATCCTTACATTAAGCTTTAGTGAGTGGCGCTTTGAAATATTAGTAGTTACAGGGATCTCATTTTCGCATGTCGGGTCACCCCGATGTGTGTCTGAAGCCGTTGCTGGCTTCTTACCGCCGGGCTTTAGCTCTAATATTATAACCTTACGATAGTTAATCTTATGTTTGAAAAGTCAGTCTTGTAATCGATAAAATGGTCTGAATTGAACAGAAGAGCTGTGGAAGATATCGTCTTTTAAAAGGTTATATCCAAGCAGGTATGGGATTGTGTCAAAACTGTCATTAGCATAGCATGCTAGACTTAGCCAGCTAGCTTGCTGGCAAGTCTTGCAGTGGCAGCGAGCTGGCGACCTTACGGTAGTCGACAGAAATGTCTTTTGGAGAAAGAAATGGTGTTTTCTACACTGTTATTAAAGCTGAATTACTCCCAAGTCCCACGTCTCACCATTAGCATATTATTAGGGTTTGGTGGAAGCATAGTGGGTGACCTGCATCGGAACAAGTCGATTGTGGTCCGCCTCGCCACCCTTGCCTGTGTAGTAATGGGCACGGCTACCGCCATGCCTAACTAATGGGAACACGCATGGTAGCTAGCGAGCTAACATTAGCCAGCTGTCAATTCTGACGCGTGCGACTCCGGAATGTGACCTTTGTTAATCAATTGCCAGTTACTTCAAAGTTAGGAACTTAAATTGGAGGGGAGAGGGGGTCAACGATTGTACCCGTGTGTGTCCTGATAAGCTTTAAGGCCGCTTAAGCCAATTTCCCCCCTGTGTGTCCACGCTGTTACCTGGCATGTGGTCAGCTTCCAGTGTACGAATGCATGGAAAATTTGACTAGTTTTTGGAGATTCTGCAAACAGAGGCTGAGCCATTGTACTCAGACTTGCCTTACAGTACAAATTGTCCAGTCTGTCAGTCATTGGGCTCAAACTGGGGCGGGTAACTCGTTGTCCTCTTGTTACCCGACACACTGAAAACTTGTTTGGTCCATGTGCGCGCTTGAGTTTGCGTGGTGTCTAATTTCCTGTAAGTAGCCTCTCGTACTATCTCGCTCATTTGGCTGTGGTGACATAATTGCCTGGCGCGGTGACATATCTTTGTACTTTAACTCCCAGAAAATCTGTCATATGTAATGGGGCACGTCACAGCAGGTGACCCGTTAGATTCTGAATCGTGGAGCCGAATGATGTAACACAAATACACCAAACAAAAGCCCTACAGTTCTTCCCCCATTTGTGATCCAGCAGCAGAAGTCAGATGTTTGCTAATATTCCAGGCTAGAGGCGTGACGTGTAATATCAAATGCACATTCTGGAGAAAACCTTTCATGGTGTCTTTTTACTAAGACCCATCTCATTGACCACATAACAGCCTCTGTTTGTTTGTTTGTAAACAGCTGGATGGAGCAAAGGAAATGACCTATTTTGGTCACTACTCCCGTATTCTTTTCCGTCCAAGTTTGATCAACTTAGAAGTAGCTGTCGCTGCCTTAAAAATTCATGACCTTCTGCTTTTTTGTGCCAGCCTTTCACACACAGTGTCCTTTAATCAAGCCCAACTTAATGAAGTAAGTCAACTTAAAGTCAGTGTATCACTCTGCGGCTAGACGGGTGATTCAGTCAGAAAGTCGGCACGTTAAGGCTGCAGGTCAATTCGTGTCAAGAAACAGTATTTCCTGTCACTGTCACCCACGAAAAATCATTAATTTAGGGTATGCGTCGAACCTGTCCTGGAGGATTGCTGTCCGGCAGGTTTTCCCAGCTTCAACACACCTTCACATCAATGTTTTGAATAGATCCATTTAGTCAGAATCAGGTGTGTTGAAACATGGACGGAGTTTGACACTGCTGATTAAGCACTACAACATATTCAAGCTTTTAAATGGCTACGGGCATTGTCTATAGTAACTACACACAAGCACTGAGGGCATATAAAGACAAAGTTTAAGGCAGTAGAAGATCTCAAATCTTTTCCACAGCCTCCGAACATCAAAGGAAACGGAGGTAATTCGGTCTCTTAAAAAAGATCTGAAGGCAGCGGGGGAGATGTCATTAAAGAAAAGAAATCTCACGCTTGTAAATTATGACTGAAAAGTAGGTAAATGAAGGTAGAAAGTGATCAAATTAGTAACACTGTCACTGTGACCATGCCTCGTTTGCTCCTTTTGTCATTTGACAGCAAGTCAGGTCCCCCAAGTGTTTGCTTTGAGACTTCAGCTTAGTTATATAATAACTAGATATGAATTATTGAGCTGACTGTGGTGATTTCTCCTCTTTCCTTTTTGTCTTAACAACTCCAAAAGAAACCAAATGCATCATCTTTCCTGCATCATGTCATCTTTAAAAAAAAAATGTTTTGACGGTTTATTATGCTTTCCTTTTTGGGGACTATTACTTCACAGTAGACAGATTTCAAACTCCACTCAAAAGGATTTGGGGTCTCCTATGAACCCCAAAAATGAGTAATTCTTTTTAAATGGGCTTGTTCTCCGATCGTATTCACGCCCACGCACAGGATCACTGTGAGACATGCAAAGATTGATCTCGGGCTTTACCATTTTACCAGTTCTTTTATTTGTGTTGGCATTTTGAAGATTGCATTGATAATTGCTCTTTTTTTTTCTTTTTTTTTTTCCGCCCACCAAATTTAGATATATATTTTTTCTTTGTGTTTGGTTATGATGGGCTTGGTGTGTGTCATTAAACTGGATTAAAAAAAAATCTTTAAATCGAATTTTATTGTTTCATCCCCACTTCGTACGAATGAGAATTCCTTTTGAACTAAATTGTTTTCGTAAAGTATAATGGATGTGGAGTCCTAATCCTAATCCTTGTTTTCTTTCCAGGGGTTGAAGACGTCAGAGCCAAAATGCACCCCTGAAGATATCGTGATCACATGGGTACTGTAAATCCCTAAGATGCTTTTCTCTCTGTTGATGGTTTTATTTTTATCTCTTTCTATTATACTATATCAACAACACTATTGCCTACTTTGTGCAAAGTATTTCACCAGGGCAAGGAATTCATTGTCAGATAAGAAAAAATAGAATGTACTTTATTCAATAAAGAATATTGATAGTAGACTTTTAAGCACGGTAAATAAAATGTTAACTTGGGCTACACTTGATAATAACTCCAGCAAATATAACGCTTACACAATGCTTGTAGATGCTCTCCTTGATGCTTTCCATCCAGAGCACAAAAAATGGTATTGATATTGGACTGGACAGGTAGTGAAAGTGTTGATTAGGGCCACTTTATAGGTCGCTTTGGACAAAAGCGTCTGTTAAACGAATAAATATAAAATGGCCAATGTCTTCCTTGTAAAAGAAGTTCAAAAGAAGTCATTTAAAACCGTAGAGCTTCAGATTCTGCTTGAAGAACTTTGTCATTGTAACTTCTTTTTACTCATTACATGTTGTTTCCTTTAGATGATAATGCAATCCATAACAAATGACCCAAACTAATACAAAGTGTAGCTGTATCAAATAAGACTTTTCAGTCTAAAGGCATAACAGCATAGGGAAAAGAATACGTCTGATCTGCTGTTAAATCTTTGAGCTTATTAATTCATTAATTGTATGCATAATTAAGGCATCTTACACAATGATGCAAAGTAGCAGGCTGTGAGGAGAAAGATTTTGCCAAAATGAAGCTTTTTTTCTTTTTATAATGAGGTCGTAATTGAGAAGAATGTTTTCTTTTACCGTGCATTTCTGTTAAAAACACTGGCTGTGGATTTCTGCTTTTCATCCTTCGTGCGTTTTTATTTCTGTAGACTTTGTAGAGCACACCAATGCAGTCCAACACAAGATGGCCGTCGGGGCAAAAAAAAATCTCCGACTTGCTCAGTGTGAACACCATGTGAACACAGGGTGTATTTACATTGGAATGGAAATTCTGTGGGCAGAAATTTCTCCAGTAGCCATTATGGCCAAATCTGGCTTTTTTTTTTTTTCAAACAGATGCTTTGTGGCCTCGCAAATCTGCGGGAGTCAAAGCTGCGACCTGTAAAACGAGCTTCAGGATGCCAATCGTGTCCATTTGAAATTTAGAGAGGCTCGTTGCAGCTAACTGCTCGCAGTTGAAAGCCCAATTTTCTCGCAGGGAGCTGCTACTTAGCCCGTCGACCGCTGTCACAAGACGGCAGTTATCAGTCAGGTGAGGGCGGCCGGCCCAAACCAAACCACCTCTCCTCCCCGCGGAGAGTTTGTCCACCGGTGATGTATGTCTGCGCCACTGACCGAGCAGGTGTTTGGTGCCGACGGTCGCGAAACATTTACTCCCCCCCGCGCATAAGGTCAGCCAGATGAATTGTTTGACTTATTCTTGTAGCTGAGCCCTGACCTGCCCGCCGCTCCTGCGTCAGACGCGTGCGGTTGACATTTCGTCGGCCGCCTTTGAAAGCCCGGCCAGTGTCGTATATACAGAAGATACTGTCCGGCATGTGCTCGAAGCTCGAATGAATTGCGAAGCCTTCAGCACTGGCCGTGTCTGAAGTCTACAGGGCATCAAAGGACTTTCTGAAAGTCTCATCAGGGATAGCTGGAGGGCTTTTAATAGGTACAGTTTGGGCCAGATTCCCGCTTCAGTTGGTCTTGGAACTCATCGTCGGGGATGTGGCCGAAGTATTTACTTTTTTTTTTCGGGCCAACAATATACAAACGGTTCTGTCCCTCATCCAGACCCGCTTGTTTGTTTCCACCGCCCCGTCTAAACAATACGGGCCCTGCATGAACAGATCCAGAGGACAAACATAGGCACAGCGGGAATTATTTTCAGATGTAGGTTAATGAATGGAAACTGGTGGCCCTGCCTGCAGCCCGCAGCGGCATCTGCAGCTACCAAAGCATATGGCTGAACAGTATTTTATTATTTATCAATTCATCTGTTAGAACGTTTCAAAATGTAGTTCATATGGGGTTATATTCTTTTCAAGCCCAATACCCCCCCATTGTGTCTGTGTAGTGGTTATTATAGCAGCCTTTAAGTGCGACAAATCTTCTTTACATCCAAGCCCAAACCTTCTGTTTGATATACAGAAACTATAATGGCTTCTGAGGTGTGTGGAACCTTAAACACACTGAATTAACTCTTCTTTTTTTCTTGCTTTGCTTCTTTTTTTTTAACAGACTCCTATCCTGTGCTGACCCAATGCTTTAAACACCGGGATTAAAAATGAGCATAAGCAGCGATGAGGTCAATTTCCTGGTTTACAGATACCTGCAAGAGTCAGGTACGTCAGACAAAAGGTTCCCCTGGGTGCAGTTGTTGTTTCAAGCATGTAGAAAACGGGCAAATTTCACCCCGTGGCTTTTGAGACGGCCTCTTGCTCCATTCTGCTTGTCTAATCGATCCATCTTTCCTCCAGGCTTCTCCCATTCAGCCTTCACCTTTGGCATAGAAAGCCACATCAGCCAGTCCAACATCAATGGAGCCCTTGTGCCCCCTGCTGCCCTCATCTCCATCATTCAGAAGGGCCTGCAGTACGTGGAGGCTGAAGTCAGCATCAATGAGGTCGGCAAATAATAATGACCTCTTTTACTTCATCCTCTGGGTTTAAAAAAATAAGGGGAAGGAGAAATGATTCAGCTTTTGTGTATTTATATGTAACCCAAATCAGTTTAGACATGATCTGTCCTTTCTTTGGGCGCAGGATGGCACCTTGTTCGACGGGAGACCCATCGAGTCCCTGTCTCTGATTGACGCCGTGATGCCAGATGTGGTCCAGACCAGGCAGCAGGCCTACAGAGACAAGCTGGCCCAGCAGCAGGCGGTGGCGGCAGGGAGCAGCACAGGGCCCCAGGGAAGCGCCAAGAATGGAGAGGGGCCTGCCAACGGAGAGGAAAACGGATCGCACGCCTTAGCCAGTAAGCGAGCTCGTGGTCGTAAACAATCTCGGAATCGGCCACCAAACCAACCGCTGCGTTTACTGTTTTTCGTGCCACCCAGAAACGGGCTGAAAGCATTTCCGTTGGCTCGCACCACAGATCAGAGCACGCACTCTGGGTTTTTTTACGAAGACTTTTGTAAGAGAATGTTTGTGGGACTAGACCTGTATGTGTTTTACATGAGATGAGCCTAAAGTCATTCTTGTGACATCTCACGGCAGCTACAGGGATGTTTAGGGGAGTTTTGTATTGTTGTAGTAGTGGCTAGCCCTGGTATTTCCCTTTTTCCCCACATGTTTTCTCACGGTTTCATTTCGTCTGTGCAGTTTTTCTGTTCCTTGCTTGTCCTTTCATGCTGTACAGTTGTTCTTGCTGCTTGGGTTTCCTAAAAAAATTTTTTTTCCTTAATGCTCAGTATCATACCTGATGCTGAGGGGTCCTTTGTGGTTCCCTTAAGCTAAAACTAAGTCAATTATTAGCTTATTCGTCTGCAGTGTCTCTGAGATAGTTGACAATTGTATTTTGTTCTTAATAACAAGGGCAGGCCGACACGTCGGCCCGAAGTGTATTTCATGTGGATCACATTGATTTGACAGCATTTACATGAATAACTGAAGTGACTGTGTGTCTACTGACAGACCAGCTGTTGGCTCACTGTTTGAAATAAAATGAGGCACGTGTTTGTTGCTCTGGTTTTTCAGGAAACCAGGAATGCAGTTTGCTTTCCTCACTGTTGAGATACTGTGCCAATATTTCAGAAGTACCGATCATTCATCTTAGATCTTGTAGGCTGCTCTACTACTGGTATATAAATGGCCATTCCTTACATTTGATTGAGCTACTTTGCCCACAAAGATTGGAATTACATTTAATATAGAGCATTGGGACATAAGAAATAAAAACAAACAAATAGCGATGGTGAAAACAGGGTTTTAATAAGGTTACAATGTACTAGAAGCTGATCTGGAAGCAGTATTAGGTCTCAGTGCCATGACTGATCATCAAAGAGTAGCAATAACGGTGGCAATAACAGGGACCCAAACAGCCGGGGGGGTCGCACACAACGAACTAAAGAGCCGGTTCATTGAAGTTGTTGTGGAACATGTTTTTATCTCATATAGGGAAACATTTTGTAGCTGTTTGTAGGGCCGGAGCCAAAGAACTCTTTGACTTAAGTCACGGTAAGCAGGCTGAGCTAAAGGTAGAGCTAATTGGCTTTTCATAGATACTTTCTTTTTTTTTTATCAGGTGAGGCAAGGGTGTCGGTTTACAGCTAAAGCGTAAACCCATGGCTGCAGTTCTCTGTCAACATGAACGAATCATCAGAATAGTGTTGATCAGTGAGCAGTTCTTCTTATTGTGCAGCTAGTGCTAAAAACAATGTGATTTAATCAAAATCACCACATGGATGTCAAAGAGTGACCTTTGTGAATGTGAATTTTTAAAACTATATTAATATGAAACGTATCCTTTAATGATAGAATGAGTGCCATTCTATAAGCTGACTGTCCTTCCCACAGATCACCACTCTGAGATGATGGAAGTGGACCGGGATGTGGAGATTCCGCAAAGTAAAGCCATGGTCTTGAGGGGCCACGAGTCTGAAGTTTTTATCTGTGCCTGGAACCCAGTCAACGACCTCCTCGCCTCCGGGTCAGTGCTTCCCCACACGTTTGCATCTCATCTCACAGTTTGTGGACGGGCACGTCCACAAATGCTTTTTTTAGGGATTTAATCTGTCTCCCTGTCATTACGTTGTTATGGGTATTTCAAATGCCCTTTAAATGGCTGCCCTCAGTCGTACTTAGTCCTCTCCAATCCAGTAAGTGGGTAAGAATGCATGTCTTAGCCTAAGATTATCATAGAAATTACACAGTTATTTCTTTTAGCAGATTCTCTGACTCGTGCTGAGCCTATCTTATTTGACAAAAAACTTTATTGTAAGAAAAAGGAACACCAGTTTAAATTGTCAATGGAATGTGTTTGGGTTTTTTGGGGCTTTTTCACCTTCACGATCCCTCGACATCCCTCTTAAACTTCGTTACAGATGATATCTTGATGTTTCATTCTTTTATTCCATCATATATACCATTTCCTTGCTGATGGAAATGCATCTTAAGGGGTCCCGAACAGCCATTACTGTAACCTGTAACCCTGCATATAAATTTGACAAATCAGTTCACAGTTGTGTTTGTGGCATTTTGCAGCAATTTGACCTTTCAAATGTTAATTAGCTGCTTTTTGTTTTTTAAAGAAAACCAGACAGAATACGGTCTGATTCTGCTCAGCTCCTTGGTGATGGAGTTAAGCTATCAGCATTCACTTTGCTTGTGTTTGGATAAAATGGGCTTAAAGTTGCACAGGTTCTTAATGTCAAACCAAGTGTGAATTGGATAGCGTGATGTTGTCATGCATGAAGGCAGTCACTCATTTCTGTGTTTGCAACATGAGTCAAGGAGAATTCCAACATTCCTGAGCTAACAGGCAGGATGGACAAGATTATTATGCTGGAAATCATTGAATAAACGCGATAAGAGAACAAAGACGCAAATAGAAAAGGGGGAATATGATTTGTGCTGTAGTGTGTGTGATCGTTTCACTTCTGGTTCAGGTGTATTCCTTTTTTTTTGTCACAGTTGGCACATGCTTAGAGGTTTTCTGAAGGGGAGCTAAACAAATAGCTGTGTAAAGGGAGCCAGTTGGTCCGAATCTATTTAAAATAACCTTATGTCTTTCACTTTGCACAAATGCTGCGTTGTTCCCGCTCAGTGTCAGATGGTGGCACGCACGTTGCCACATATTGCTATTTTTCCCCCAACGCTGCCAAGGACACGGATATTTCTTCTTTTAGCCTTACTTTGCTTTACAATATCGGAAGTCACTCCTAGTTCCCTTTTTATTGAGTTTTAGCTTGACAATTCTAAACAAAGCATCCTCCGATGGTCATCCGCTTCAGGTAAAACACAGACAAAGAGGTTCATAGAAACCCACTTTTTATTTCTTTTTAAGAAATAAGAGGTAATCCCTTTTGGCTAAGTCGATTAAGTGATCAAATGTTGATAAGCTGGTGAGGTTAAGCGGTTACTTTTTCATTCCTGAAAGTGGCCTTACTGTAGAGGTGAGTGCTCACTTATAATAAAAACTAGACACCTGCTTCCACATAGGGACAGAGCAAATTTAAAAAGGAGAGACGCCGTTTTATCTGGCACTGTTGTGTAGTTCTTTAGGGTCTGCAAAAGATGGCAAGCCTCCACACACCCCAGGTCAGCGTCATTGACTTTTGTGCTTGTAAAATGTCCCTCTCCTTTTTCTTCAACAGATCATGTGAAAAAAAGTTTGGTAGGGATTTAAAAAGGTTTTGGATTTGATGATTTGGGTTCAGGGTCGATAAAATGCCTTTAAACCCCAGCCCAGCTCAGGAGCTATGATGGTCAGTTTTCTAACATTCTCAGTCAATGATCTTAGAGGTCCATCCACGGCGCCGTGCCTAATGCCGGCTTGTCTTTTTCCCGGCTCCGGCAGGTCGGGGGACTCGACGGCGCGGATCTGGAACCTGAGTGAGAACAGCACCAGCGGGTCCACGCAGCTGGTTCTGAGGCACTGCATACGAGAGGGGGGCCAGGACGTTCCCAGCAACAAAGACGTCACCTCACTAGACTGGAATGTGAGTTGTACCTTTTTGATGGTGTTTTTTGGCGTCCATGCACAGAAGAACGGCCTTTTTTCCCTCTCATTCTTTCTGCTAATGACAAAATGGAGAAGGAAAGCGCCTTTTTCTGCTGCTGAGCTGTAAACTCACATTTTCCCTGATGGCAAAACTCAAAGCAGAAGATCAAATAAGGACAAACATTCCGTCCCCCGCCATGTTAATCTCATAAGTAAAACAAGAGTGACTTTATGAAATTAGATGAAAACTAAGCCAACTGAGTCTAACAGGAGCCATTGTGCCTTTTCTTCCAGAGTGAGGGCACATTGTTGGCAACAGGCTCCTATGATGGCTTTGCCAGAATCTGGACAAAAGACGGTAACTCTCCCTTCCTGCATTTCATTATAACTTTTGTCAGAAGAAGCATGCAGACTTTTTGTAAATGGCATTCCATCTTTCTGTTTTTAGGTAATCTGGCTAGTACTTTGGGCCAGCATAAAGGCCCCATATTTGCACTCAAATGGAATAAGAAAGGAAACTTTATCCTCAGTGCTGGTGTAGACAAGGTAAGGGATACTGGGTCACTGCTTATTTTCTTTTCCACTGTCTTTTTTTTTTCTTTTCTACTTGGGTATTCAAAAACATTTAGACTGATAACTGTAAAGACTGCATTCTCCCACCAAATTTGCATTCTATTAAGATAAATCCATTGAAGAAAGGGAGAGAGCTTACTGTGTAGATATGTCATCCGTGAGCTCACAGTCAAATCTGTGTGCCACCCTCAGTGTGTTTGAATATCAGACTCTTTTATCATTTTGTACCTGTCAAACAGCACACACTGCCTTCCTGATGTAACAAAGACGGCGGTTCCGAGTGGGGCAACATTGCCACCCAGTGTGCGGATGTTTAACAACACCCGCAGCCATGTAAAAACACAGCACCTTCTTTTATCAGTTGTGTTGAACAGAAGCTAAGCGAAAATACGAAAGCAGAGTGTGGAACATTAAGCCAATCCTTATTGATTTGGATGAAAGCAAGACGGGAAATGACAGTCGGGTTGACAGGGTGTGTACCACAGCAATGCCATCTCAAAGCGCTTCAGTCACAGCCCTGTTCAAGCAAATTCAAATTCAGCTCATTCTATTACAGTCTTACCCTTATCTTAACTGATATTGTCATGATAGTAACTGTGCACTTTTTCTCTGCTAAGAGTATTCTATTTGAAACAATTCCTTATTCAAAATTATTACTATAATAATACATTCCCACTCGACACACTTTATTTATTTCTTTGAATGTTTTGTAATCAGATCGCAATCGGAACCAAAAGATAACAAAAAAAAAGCAAAAATCTTATTCTTTCCAAAGTTGTGTTTACAGAACTGTTCATATTAACTCCAAGGAGTAAATGATGTATGCCTGTTGTATGACAAAACCCACTGATCCAGAAGGGAAATGGTTCATCAGACAGTGTAGTCCTTGATGTTTTTTTGTTTTGTTTTTTACGCCGTAGGCAGAAGTTTTCCCTCAGTCTACTGCGAATATCATTTGTATATTCCATGACATTGTCCTTTTTAGTTTTGGACAGCCAGGTGATGCATCCCAGAGCAGGATGTGGGATTTCAGTGCTGTGACATCCCATGACATTTCAACAGGGCTCTGTCCACAGGTCATTTGGAAACCAAATGTTACATTCGATCCTCACGGAAGTTCAAGTTCCTGAATTCCTATGAATTCAGCAAGTGTACTACTTTCCAAAACATCGGGCTTTACCTTCTAGTCCTAGTTCTTGAACTGCGATTATCAATATGATATGAAGCAGGTGTAGCAGGTTATGAGTGTCAGAGGTTTGCGTCCCCTCTTATCTCTGCGTCACATTAGTATGTTTTCCGGCAGGAAATAAGATTAAAAAAAATACTTTTGGCACAACCCAGGTGGGGGTTTTTTTTTCCTTTCCTTTTTTTTGCTTTCTTTTTTTCATCCTGAAAGGCTTACACTGTCCAGGACAGTTGGAAAAACACTGAACAAAAAAATAAAAGGAATGAGTACGCACAAGTATTTCCAGAAGACTTTCTGGGACAACGTCCTGTGAATGAACCAGGCCAAAGTGGAAATGTTTGTTCAGAATGGACAGCTGCACGGAACCAAACACGGCTTTATCAGCCTGTGACAGCCTGTAACAGGCCAATGCTAAAGCACGGTGGTAGAGGGCAAATGGTCTGGCCTTTTGTGGGTCCTGAGAGGAAGATCCCTAAGACACCAGCAGTTCTACAACTGAAAATAGGGAGCTGCGCCAACTGCTTTGACCTTTTCGGCTCAATTTCTGTTGAACGGCAGCTTTCAATGATTAAAAACTTTCTTCACACAGACGACTATCATCTGGGATGCGCACACAGGAGAAGCCAAGCAACAGTTTCCATTCCATTCGGGTGAGTGACGAGTCAGCTTCTTTCTTCCACACGGTTATTCATACAAGTGTCTGTTTTTAGACGGATGTTACCTTTTGCTGAACTGACCCTACTCATAATACATTTAGCTTCTGTATGTCAAAGAGTCGAGTTGTTGTGAAGAATTAATGCTCTGTCAGCCTGCTGCCCGAAATGATGCCTTCTAAAAACACCTAGTCATACTTGGATTGCTGGCACCGATCATATTACAATCCCAGCGTGGCAACAACGAAAACTAGGCGAACAGGTTTTGGCTTGATTTGTCGCTCCTGCAGCAGCTCTGAGCCGTGTGTCTGCCTCCCCCTCCCCCCTCAGCACCTGCTCTGGATGTAGACTGGCAGAGCAACAACACCTTCGCCTCCTGCAGCACCGACATGTGCATCCATGTGTGTAAGCTGGGTCAGGACCGACCCGTCAAGACCTTCCAGGGACACACGGTAAAACAGCCCTCCCCCGATATGCTCCTGTCCTGTCACGAACACGCACTCTGCACCGAGCCAAAGCTGCCCCGCAGCTGGGTTTGCGCCGAGGCTTTGAGCTGGAAATCAGCATTCTGGGTATAAGCATTTCTGACTTGGCTATTTTCATCCCGCTCCTTGTAGAACGAGGTGAACGCCATCAAGTGGGATCCCACCGGGAGCTTGCTGGCCTCCTGCTCCGATGACATGACTCTAAAGGTGAGTTCACAAAACGAGCTGATGTTGTTGTGGTTGTCATGATTGACATTGTGAACACCGTGTTATGAGACGGAGCTACATTTATTTATTTATTTATTTTGTTGTTGTTTTTTTCCTTTGCTTATTTTCTCTATTCTTTGCCTTTCCGTGACAGATCTGGAGTATGAAGCAGGACTCGTGCGTCCATGACCTTCAGGCCCACAGTAAAGAAATCTACACTATCAAGTGGAGCCCCACAGGCCCCGGGACCAACAATCCCAGTGCCAACCTCATGCTGGCCAGGCAAGAAAACCCTCCTTCTTTCCCCTTCCTCAAGCATACAAGGCAGCTTTGTATTCATAGCTGACAAATATTATGCACGGTACCACGAGGTGTGGAAATGCAGAGCCATCTGACTTGGCCTAAGATTTCAATTTCTAGATGAAGAAACCAAGCAAATGTCATGAAATGATCGTATTAGGTTGTTTTGTTTTTCTTTTTCTCCAGCTTTGTTGTGCGTTTGGGTGATGAGCAAAGCTCAGCAACCCCACTAAACAGTTATGAATTAACAAGGTTCTCTGGACTTTTTTTGTCAGTAAACTCCCAAGTTTGGTCAGCTGCTCAAGTTCTTGGAGCATCAATGTTGGCAGCCGTCTCCTAGCAGAAGCAGCCAAGTGAAAGCCCTGCTTTGTTGTTTTTTTTTAATGGTACGGCGTCGCTCCTACCCCTAGGTGGCAGTGAAAACACAACAGCAGTGCTCTGCATTGCAGCCAGGCTACGATAGGCATCTAGCACTGTGTGCAGTGAGCCTGATGACGTTCCAACAGGAGCCAGGCTAAGTTCAAACAGTTAGTGTTTATGTGTGATATGTTTAGTCGCGTGTCAACTAAAGCAGTACATCCAGAAATGTAAAGGCATTGTGCAAAGGCTGACGGTGCACTCGGCATTCTCCAGATTGAAATCCCAGATTTCCTTCAGGAGAAATAGTGTTGACACGTCCTGGAGTTTATTTGCAGTGCCCTGCTGCTGCTAAATGCTCCTTTCAGAAGTTGGAGTCAAACACCATTTTGTCTGGCACCTTTTGGGGCAAGAGTGTGCTTGATCTTATTTTATGTTTCACTTATTGACCTCAGTTACAGAAGGTTCTTATACTCAGGGAAAAGGATTTAACATTTTTAGAAAATCCCAGTACAGCCAAGTTTCCGCAACTACTAATCAAAATCTAAAAAATGTATAGTGTACATTAAATTAAAAAGACAAGGCCAAAAAAAAAGACTATAATTTGTGAATGAGAGCAGTTGTTTTTATCCGTTTGTTGTTTATTTGGACCTCCAACTGTAATTATGCACTGGAGAGAACATGTGCTCTCAAGCTGGAGGATAGAGGCCAACCTGATCAAATCAGAATGGAAGAGCCATGATGGCTCATCAGGAACCTTCAGTGGATATATAGAAGATTTTTTTTTAAATCGGCTACATAAAAGCAGTAGTATCTGATTTCCTCTTCTGATTTTCACCCTGAAACTGTTGCTCCGGCTACCGTCAGTCTGCCGACGGCGCAGCTGGACTTCGTCACACCCGGCTGCACACACCATGTGAAAGTGATGGGAGGATGAATGAGTCCCATCGTCCTCCCACGTTAATTAGCTGCCAAAGGCTTACTGAAGCCTCTGTCAACAGAACAGGAACGCTCGCGTTTCACTTGGCTCGGGTTACGCAAACAGTATCTTTCTGAGATGGGCGTCTCAGAAGGAGTGTTTATTGACCTTCTGTTCCGATTAGTTAAGGCTTTTGTCCACATTATCTGCTCGAGAGACGGTTATTCTTTGTGTATTCTTCGAGGGCAGAATGAAAACAATAAAAGAGCCACGTCCATGAGAAGCACCGATGACGGGGATCCCTATCGACACGATCTCACCTATTTAACTTCCACGCCTTTCTGACGCGCCCTCCTTTTTCCCTCCGCAGCGCGTCGTTTGATTCCACCGTGCGTCTGTGGGACGTGGAGCGGGGCGTGTGCATCCACACGCTGACCCGCCACCAGGAGCCCGTCTACAGCGTGGCCTTCAGCCCCGACGGCCGGCACCTGGCCAGCGGCTCCTTCGACAAGTGTGTCCACATCTGGAACACTCAGGTGGGACCGGGCAGCGTTTTGGACAGAAACGCGCATAAAGATCCTATTGGTATTCACTCTTAACCGCGTTTACGTGTGTTTGTGTGTGTGTGTTTGTCTCCAGACGGGTGCTTTAGTCCACAGCTACAGAGGGACGGGGGGGATCTTCGAGGTGTGCTGGAATGCCACAGGGGACAAAGTAGGAGCTAGCGCGTCAGACGGATCGGTGAGTTCTGCCGCCCCTCCGTAGGTTGTCCCAAATCAGAAACGTGTGGTGCTTTTTCTAAACCGCCACGTGTCATCTCATCTGACTTCCAAGAGGAGAAATTGACGAAGCCAGAACGGATACACACCCCCACACATCTGTAGCATCCATATTTACTTCTGTAAAGTCCAACGGCAGACGGCTCTAACATGAACAAGCACACAAAATAATCTAATTCTGCAATTTCAACTCTCCAAGATTGTGGGATTTATCGTATTTTATCACAGCAGCACCATTTCCTAATAATTTCTACATATAAAATTAGGATTTTCCTTGAGAGGAGCATCTGGGTTTAATCCCAGTGATTACTCATTCTTAACAAAATGGCTTTTATTGTCAGATATTGCTCTAAATGCTTTAGGCCATGAAATAGGTTCACGACGTCCGGGCTTTCTTTGCCCCTACTCCCACAGCTCTGTAATGAGCATGCACCTGCATGCGTCTTCCTCTGATATTCCTGTGCTTTTTATATACTTCAGGGCCATGGTTGGCTACAGCCTGGCTTCATTCCCAATGCACGCAAACCCGACTACAACAAGAGCTGTTTTGTTAGATCCTGCAGGTCATAAGACCACACTTCATGACATTTCTTCAACAGTCAGGACGGGATTGTGTATTCCTTAGTTTTCTGACTCTATTAAACAGATAAATAGAGCCTTTGTCATGAATTAATTGTAATTTAACTTTTTTTTTTTTTTTTTTATCTGATAGCATTATTTAACACAAGTTAAACCATAACTGTCAGTCAGAGTCATGATACATATCCATGTGGACGTGAATTTAAAGGGGACCGATCAGGAGATGGTGGATGCCATTTCGTGTCCACCCCCAGTTGTCAAATCAGGTTATTTACAGATGTTGTCCACTGATTAAAGAAGGGGCAGGCTAAAGAGGAAAAAAAAAGAAAAATGTTTGCGGTTTTGACTGTTGCTTCCGTGCGAGTCAGTGTTATCTGACATGATTTTCCAGTAAAGAGGAAACTGAGAACAGTTTTTTTTTTTTTTGTTCCTTTTTTTTTTTTTAACTCCTGGGTTTTGCTTTTTTTTAACACTTCACTTTCCCAAACCGTCAAAAAAATTAAATTACCGTACACCTTATCCTTATCCTTTCAAGATGTCTGCAGCTTAAAAGTGTTGGTCACTTTCAGTACATTCAATTCAATTTTATTTATATAGCGCCACATAACAACAGTTATCTCACACTTTCCAAACAGAGCAAGTCAGACCCTACTTTGACGTTATTTACAGAAGCCCAGCAATTCCCAATACATGTGGTGTGATGAATATAGATTACTTTTGCTTCCCCCCCTACTCCTAAAAACCAAAACAACAGATCTGCTGCGCGTTTTGAGCTTTTTCATTAGTACCTACCGAGCCCTACACGGCCCGGCCCGGCTCAGATCTCCACGGTCTAAGTGGTTTTCCATTACAAATGATGGTTTCAGCATAATTTTGTATGTGACACAAGCACGAGAAAACAATGAGGGAAACCATATACCGACTGAACCTTGATGTTTGTTCGTGCATTGGGCATTTACAACATTTATGATCACAGAAATATTTAAATTGGATGTTTGTTGTCGCCACACTTAAAACGGGCGGGGTTTATGCGACAGAGTGACTGTCTAATCATTAGACTCCCTGGCCAATTAGTGCCCAGCAGTCTGCTGTCCTACTCAGCCCCGATTGAACCCCAGTCCAGTAAGGTGCTGAAGTTGTAACTATTTTCCACAAACAGAGGAAATGGTGAATGAAATTATCATTTGTTTCCTGGGTTTTTTGATTGTGTAACAGTAAACAAATGAATACTTGAAATAGTTTAAAATCGTGGGCCCCTGGATCTATGATCAATCGACTTATTGTGGAATTATGGAAATTAAAGAGCTTTTCCCATGCTATTCAAATATCTTTTCGGAAAAAGGTCCGCAGGTGCAAATCGTCTCACTCTTGACTTCCTGCTTTGCAGGTTTGTGTTCTAGACCTGAGGAAATGACTCACGTGGGGATGCCATGGACCGACTACGAATGTGTACATAGCCAAATGACTGTTCCCGCCTGTCACCACACTGCTGTAGTCCCTTCAACGCCCGCGGCCCCCCTTTCATCACACACCACCTGGGACGCTCCCTTCACCACCATCATCATCACCACGTCCAAACAAGGACCATCTATCAGACCTAAACATCAGGCCTGTTTGTTCCACATACCTGCAGGAGGGGGAGAGATCACACCTGCCCATCACATCCAAACCAAAACACCAGGATTCTTCTCGTTTTAAACCTTCATACAAGAACTGTACCTTTAGTTTTTGTTTTTTGGTTCTCTGTTGTTGTGTGCATATTGCACATGTCAGCATTTGTTTTGTTGAATGTTGAGGGGAGGGCATAAGTAAATGTTTGTTTTTAAATGGATGTCGAGAGCTATTCATTGGGAGATTCAACTGAAGTGAATTTGTGATGACTTTTTTTTTCTTTTTTTAAATATATGAACAGTTTGTCCCAGCTTTCACACAAAGGAGACATCAGTTATCCAAAGGGTGATCTGTGCTCTTTTCATGTGACCCTAAGAAAAAGCCACAAAGCGTTCATGCACCGAAGCGGTGATCTGAGCCATCCACGTGCAGCCTACAAAAACTGGATGAAAGATAATCCGGCCTAGCTCCTCTGATCACGTCCCCGGTTCTGTCAGAGGTATTCGGAGTTTCACTCGAGAGATCTCACTTTTTGACCAAGATGGCAGTTCTGGAGTCGAGCAGTAAAAAAAAAATGAAAATAAAAATAAATAAATCCCAGACTGACCTAAGCGCATAGTACAGTCCCTGATACTGTGTACTTAGGAATGCCTCACAGATAACTCCTTTGTGGGTTTATCTGTAAGGCAGACGCCCTGTATTAATACACAGGTACAGGAAATGGGTCCTTTTCGGGCCCACACTGATTTTTAGAATGTCCATTTAGAGGCGATTCTTTGCTTGTAAAAGCAGACTGGCAGCATTAAACTGTAACCCAGGTTCTGAGGTATAAAACATATAAACATGTATGTAGATGTATACAGAGGAATATCACAGGGTGTTTTTTTTTTTGTTTTTGTTTTTATATGCCACCCCTGTGCGAAAAGCAGGTTTTAAAGAAACGTTTTGAACAGTTGACGATGTTGATGTCCATTAATATTTGGAATACTTTTATAAAATATCTTCATACTGTCATAGCGGAATATAAAAAAACATTTTTATTTTATATTTTTTTTGTTTTGCCCCTGCACTTTAGATTAAAAATCGAAGGGCCGAAGGCTTTCTAGATTTCTCAGAAATTCATAAACTTTGCAGTTTAGTTGGTACACAAGCATTTGTATGACTGCTTCGTCAATGGGGGCAAAACAAACGCATTGTAGATCCAATCTTGTTTCCTCAACACCATCTGATGACTTCTAAGCCCCTTTTTTTGTTTGTTTTTTTAAATGCCGCATCTATGAGATGCAGCCCCCATTAATTGGACACCCTCCAATCCCCCGCCGCTCCTCTTTGTTAATCGTCCTTGCCGTAATCATCATTCCTATGACTCATTTGCTGGATTTAAACATCAGCATGCACTCAACGCCACACAGATTTCAGAGCAAAGTATTCTTTTTTTTTTCTGACTTTGCTTATCTCTCCCCCTTAGATGAAGTCTATGACAGCAGAATAGTATTTTAAAATGCTTTCTGTTTAGGTTATGAGGCTTTTACACTGCAGTCAAATGCTTTAGCGGTTTTGTTTCGGTTTGGTTTTTTTCTCCCGCTGTTGCGCCCACCCAAAGTACTAACAGTAACTCTATCTTTGCTATGTTGGAGAGCCCTCAAAGGTTTTGTACTTATCAGAACTTTTGTAATATTGATTTATTTGTAGCTACATACTCGAAATGAACAAAAACTATAGGATGAATTTTAATTGTTTGGCGTACTAAAACACCGAAAATGTAAATACCAATTTTCAGGTCTTTGTGTCTTTTTTTTCTTTTTTTTTCTTCCCTGACCTTCTGTACTCGGCCACTCACACGGTTGCAGTCTGCAGCCCTCCTGATCGGACTGTTGTAATATCACTCAGATCTCAAGGTCTAGAATAAAATCTATTTTGATAATATCTGTGTTTTCCTAATTGTGTTTGCATTCGCGCTGTTTTTTGTACAAGGGCTTGCTTAACAGCTGCATGAGATGGAGCTAACAGATACAGCTGTAATCTCGGGCAATAGACCACTTAAGATATCTTGAAGTGAACTTTAACCCGTATTAACAAGGACAAATGTCAAACACAACCTTTGTGATATTGGAATTTGTCTGATTCAGATATCTTTTGCGGTTGTTAAAGGAAAAGAAAACTTATTTAGGTTACCTCTGCTAAAACTGGATGATTTGCTGTGCTTAACAGGTCAAATACACCTACACCTGGACGCCAGGTTATATCATAGTAGTCACAAGTTGGGCTATGATGTAAACACACCCATATTTGTTTTAAGGCATGGTAGTGTTGCGGTCAGCCTCACAGCAAGAGGGCCAGAGTGTCATGCATGTCTCTGCGTATCTCTGTAAAATGGACCGGCAACCTACCCAGGGTGCAACCTTACTCAGTGAGGGCTGGGATATGCTCTTTCTTCGATAGAATAAAAGCGGTATAGAAAATAAATAAGAAAAAAAGTTAATTATATTTGGAGAAGGAGGACAAACAATGAGAATGGTAATCAAAAGCATGAAGTCATGAGGTGAAACGTTTTCTCAGAGATGGCTCTTCGCTTAGTTTTTTTCAGAAGTTAGCAGCTTTAAAAATCAACCAACACTCGCATGAACGTGAGACAAAAATGACACCGTAGAGGTGTCCTCGCTTTTTGTGTGACTGCGATAAATGAAAGAGGTGTTTCAAAGATGGGAGAGATGAGCCTGCTGTACTTCCCCACGAGGTTGTGAACAAACAAGACCGTAGGAGCTGGTGTGACCTGTGGTAGAGGCGTGAGTTTACCGTTCTTCACACCCAGCATCAGCCTTGTAGTTTAGGTAACAGAATGACTCAGGGCTCCATCAATGTGTGAACTGCTTATTCAGGGGCGGAACTGGAGCCTATGCTAGTAGTCAATGGGCGTGAGGCGGGCTACACCCTGAACAGTCCACCAGTCCATCGCAGGGCACACAGAGACACACAAGGACCAACAACCACACAAACACACTCATATTCACTCCTGAGGGCTATTTGGAATGTCTAATCAATCTAACATGCAGGTTTTTGGACGGTGGGGGGAAGCCGGAGAACCCAGAAAGGTCTTGGTTCCCCCGGGGACTCAAACCCAGAACCATCTTGATGTGAGGCCATGGTGCTAAGCACCGCACCACCCGAAGCCATTTTCATTTTGAGCTAAATATTGGAGTAAACCATTAAGGCTGACCTTTTTTTTTTGTTTTGGGTTTTTTGTTTTGTTTTGTTTTTAGTCATCAGAGTCTGCGTTCAGTCATCTTACAGGAAAGTTCAAACTACAAACTTGTCACTAATTTCTCTTAGTCACTTCCTGGTAAATCACTTTATATACCACCACACCACTGTGCCACCTTAACAGCAAATCCGTTTGGACTAAATCTAGAAAAAGGAAATTCTGAGTCATCCAGATCCGATGTATCTGCGTTGTGCTTGAGGTTTGACTATGGATCTATGGATTGGTCTGAGATGTTTGGCCAGCTATGTAATTAAGTGCTTTCAACTTAAGGCTCAATGTGTCCCCCAGATGCCAGATTGATGGGGCTGTGGATAATGCTCAGGACCAGTCTTTAGAACATTATGATATCCTTGCAAAACTTTGCCAAAAAGGGGGCTTTAGCAGATGTATTAGAAGAATGTATGAGTGAACTGCATTTACAAGCTATTGGGCTAATATATTGTCTTCTACTGTCGGAAGGAGGTTCATGTAAAAAAACAAACAATACATGTCTTCATAAGTAAGCAATAAGACATAGATGTCACAAGATGCTTATATTGAGTTACGTGAAGTCGTACAGCATGACATAGAACTCCGGAGTGCCTGTCCTTATTGTAAAAGTAGTGACTATAATTACTCAGCAACACTGAAAACACACAGTTGGCCTGGATACATAAGAGCGCACGGTGAAAAGATACTACATGTAGCACTGAAGCTGTGGTTGACATGTGGAAAAGAATAAATTAAAATAGGGTGTTTGTGGGTAGTGGTGAACTGAATGTTTTCCATTTAGATGCATGGTAACCAGCAGCCGATTTCTGAAGAATGCATAAAACATCAACCAGGAACTTAGTTAACATAATTTCATGAATACTTACCTTCAGTCAGAAATAGATCATGAAAATATAGCGGGTTAAAGACTTCATCCACGGTCCGTAGGTTATCAGAATGGAACGCATTAACCTAAAACTAAACTACAAAGAATGATTTAGGATGATTCTGTGAAACTTCAGACAGGACCCAACCAGATCTGAAACATTTGTCTTGATGTGAATGAATTCGTTAACGTGAATTAACAAAAAACAGGCTTACTTTTTTTTTCAAAAGTATCTCTGTTACTTTTGATTTATCTACAGAACAGCTAATTTGGGGGAACAATGAATACATATGATTGAATCAACTTCAAAAGGTAACTGAAAAACGAACATCTGAAAACACTTTACCTGGAAATCACATTACAGTAGTTACAAAAGTAAAAGTAATTACAAAAGTGGGATTCATTCAGCTAACATTTTTCTCAGATTAACTTCTGCAAAGTATTTCATACCTCAGGTCATTCTTACCCACCCCCTAAGATGAGTCATTTTATAGACTTTGACACACGAAAAAAAATGGTAAAGCTTACTGACTGCTTATGTTCTAACATACAACCATAAGCTAGACAAACGTTCCACTCCTCAGGTCATGTTTCAGCTGCATTTGGTCTCCATCCAGCGCGTAGAGACGCAATCAAACCGGACTCGAGTCCTCAGATCTCCTCTAATAAAGCGGCCTGACCAGAATTTCACCCAAGAGTACTGGAGCTGACTGTGGGAGTAGATGGATGTCTAAAAATACGCAGTGACCTGATTAGAAAAAAATTCTCTGTCAGGAAGTCACAGTCAGGTCCCACTGAGTCCATCCACTGAATCATAGGATTTTTTTAATGTAAGCATGATAGGCTGTGACCCTCACTTAGAAAGTCATAGAGGGTGAACTTTTTTTTTACCAGCAAAACTTATTTTCAATGATCATAGCTGTTAGTTTAGAGTAAAAATAACAAAGCCTGTGCAGGACAAAAGATGTAATTTCCTGCAGCTCCTGAAGTGAAATAGACTTTTTTATGTTTTTTTTTTTAGAGTAGCTTTTGTGAGCTGCCCCTGAGTGGAAACTTTCAACCCCTTCCCCAAAATAACTTCCTGTGTGATAGATGGGACCCTCACATCTCTAAACTTGAATTCGACCCCAAATGAACCTGTTTTGAGGCCACGCTCTATCTTCACTTGTCAGAGCCCTTAAGGGGTGCGATTAATCTTTTTATTTACTTTTCAATTGTTTGCCATCTTTCAAATGGTTTCCATTTAGAAGTTAATGATGGTAAATCATTCTAAACATTGGAACTAAGTATAACACAACCATAATCCACCTGCGAGTTTGTGTTTATACGCATGCGCAATAAACGAGAGCTGAGCGCACAACCAATCAGAACGTCGGTCTTTTGATCCAAAATAGCGGCGGGAGAAGCGGTCTGAACGACAACTGTCGGCTTCGGCCGCCTCGGGAAAAACAAGGCCTAGGTAAGGCTTGAAATGGTAACGTGAACTGACAGTATATGATATAAGATGAAAGCTGACTTTGTCAGTTTGATGATATTTGATAATATTGCCTGAGTCGTGGCGGTTGTTGGTGACGAACGCTAGCGAGGCTAACGCGATAACAATCCGTTACCAGGCTAACCTGCTTTATTCAACGAGCTCAATAACGCATCAAAGCAACCAAAATGATTGAATTTTTTTAATATTTTTGGGCTGCATGAGTTCCTTTTTTCCCAAATGAGATAGAGAAAGAATAGCAAACATTTTCCAGCTCTCATGTAAACAATTCACCAACATAGAGTTTCTGTTCGTTGCTTAGGGGCTTTAGCTGATTGGAATTTATTGAAGTACAATTTTGCTTAAATAAAAACAAGCAAGTATCCCTCATCGAAACGGGCTATCTTGCCATTTCACGGTCAGCGTTGAACTAGTTTGGGTCGTTACACACTTCAGGTTAGTTTTGGGTGACTGAATCCTGTTTGACAAGCCTGTGACAAATACTCATGTACTTCTGACTCATTGTTCCTCTTAACGTGTATTTAAAGTCTCGTCTTTCACACACAGAAGAAATTGTCCGCTCTTTTGAAACCAGAGGGACTTGGCTAAACAGAAGGCCGATTCTCAGTTGTTACCTGTGGTATAACTGGAAGAGGAAGTAACAGGTTTGGTCTACTAGGAAGTAGTGCACAGCCTTTTGCGCTTACTGAAACCCCTGCAGGGTTTTCGTTTCATTAGTCTAAACCAGGGAGGATTCCGGAATGGTGCCCCTGTTATTTGAAACTGAATGAACAGGCTGTCAGAACTTGCCTTTTTCTGAACATTGGCATTGCTCTGCAGATTCAAAGCAGAAGTTTTCAGCTCTTGGCTGATTCTTTTCTAATGTCTGCCCTTTAACAAGCAGAATAAGAAAAGATATTTAAAAGAATTTTGGGCAAAGAATTCTTTTTTTTTTTCTTTAAGCGGGGGACATAATGTCACAATGAACGTTGCTGACAAAGCAACAAGTTAAATGACCTCATAGCCGGGCGGGGTTGACCTTAAGTTGGGATGTGGAAGCATCTCAGGAATAGAACCGGGATGCTCCAGAGCACGGCTGCAAAAAAAAAAAGCCAAAACAAGAAGCCAAACAAACTGCTCACCGCGCTTAAAAAATGGCTCCCCCCAAACATCTCCAGCACGGCAAGTTGCAACCTGGGAAAGTGTGAAAACCCTCCGGGATGCGGGTTGTGTACAAAAGGTCGGGTTACATGTTTCAGTTTACCCCCGTTGTTTGCATTGTGGCTCGTCTTGCTGCTGGACAAAGCAGCAAGGTCTGGGCCACATGCAGCATGCAGTCTGTGCAGCTTATGAAGCTTGTGCAGCTGCATCACCCTGAAACCCGGTATCAAGTTCATAATTGGTCTAGAAAGTCCTGCTTTTTTTTTACCGTCCATATTTGCCATTTCACAGGCAGTGTGATAGGCTAGAATTTTTTTTTTCATTGAAGATATTCTTATCACATGCTTCTGTTCAGAGCAAAAATATGAGCAACTGGGCAGGCCTCTCTCACTTTGAGTCCTCCCCCCCCTCTGCTTTCCTACCGTCTAACACCTTTCAGAGGGAGGGAGCAGAGACAGCAGAGCAACTGGTTCATTTGCGAGCGACATTCTCTCCACACAGTCAGACCGGGGAGGCAATCTGGAGAAAACTCTGACGGATTTTTTCTTACATAGACAATTTCTTCCTCTTCCTTGGTGTTGAGGCTTTGACTGTTTCTCTAAGGAAACAAAGAACCCTGAAGGGGGATTTTTCTGCTCTCATGTGAAGTTTAGGTAATCTTAAAGCCAAAAAAGGAAAATGTGCCTGAGAGGAAGACGGGATTAGGGGACAGAGACTACACTGGATTCACACCCACTGTTGTTTTCTTTTGCCGGTAAGTGTTTTTAGATAGTTTTAGGTATGTTTTCTGTTACCCACACCCGCCGCCCCCACCCCTGTGTAATAAGAGCTATTTATACAGTGGGTGACTTTGAAAATATGTCCCCTGAGGTGGTCTTGCTTTCGCACAGCTTGTTTTTAGAAGTGGCTGAAATGGCCTAGAGTAAAACGCAGGGCGGCTGTGCTTTCACCTGCCGCCGGTTATAAAAGGGTGAAACTGTGACGGGTGCGAGGCTCATAGTGCCACAGACAGTCTAGATGGCGTCTGACCTTTCGAAAAATGAAGCGACAAAAAGCCACAGAGGCTTCTTCTCCACCGAACTTCTAATGAAGAGTTCCTTTATTCAACAGCTCCGTCACTTTGGTTATAACTAGTCACTGGTATTCGTACCACACCCGCTGTCTGATGGGATAGAATCCAGCATCCAGCAGCCCATTTCAAACACCTCTAATCTGAATTCCTCTCTGTTATAAACTGATTCATTTCTTTTTCTATTTTTTTTTTTTTTTTATGGGGATGAATTGACATATGAATATAGGTTTATAATGATAAGTATGAACCATGCAGGGGGTGTTTGATGTAGTCTTCCCACCAAAAACTCCTCTAAACTTCAACATTTTACCACCTTTTTTTTTTTTTTTTTTTTTTTATCTCTCCCATTTATGATCCCTGGGGCAAAGTTCAGGGCTTTGATGGGCACTTTTAAATGCCATCTTTCTTTTTTTATTTGTTTAATTCCAAGTTGACAAGCACATGATGCACCCAGCCCTCACCAGTGTGCCACATGTGACATTCTAGCAGGTTCCTTCCAGGAATGGCCAATAAAAAGTCATGCTTTTGTCTCCTGGATGATAGAGTTTATCACTATGCTTTATGGCGGGCGGGCAGGAGTGTTTTTTTTTTTTTTTCTTCCCTCAATCATCAGGCTGAGTCTGTGACCCCCATCAGGCTCAGGGCATACAGTGATGTTTTAAAAAAGAAAAACCTGTCTGGGAGCGGTGGGAGTCCCCAGGCCGCGGGGCTTGTCATGATCCCCTCTTGGTTTCATCCCGGGTCCGGACGGAAGCAGCCTATTCTCGTCCGGCATTGTCCTGCGCGGCTATTCTGACAGCCCCCATTGTGTGGCCACACTTTCCCCGACCCTCAGCGGTTTCAGCGGGTCTGCAGTTTTAAACCCCTCCACTATGGACCAACCAGCGTGGAAACATTTGCTGTGTTAGCTTTTGCTTTCAGTAAGCACCTCACTGCCAATCCCCCCCCACATCAACCCCACATCCCATAAGCTGTGTTATTAGGTGAGCGGACACGATCCGAGCAAAGTATTTGCTCCCTGATCAAATCAAATAGCTCTGCTTCCAAGAATGCCTTTTGTTGAGCTCGTAAAAACCAAAAACTTGGCCAATGACATGACGGCATCAGAAGTGTGCGCATGCAAATTTGTGGCATTCGTCGGCCACGACATTCGCTTCCACTCAGGGCAACTGCTGACCTGGCAGACAAACGCAGCCTGTTTCAACACGTCCAGTTCCTCCTTTTGTTTTAAGAGGACGCAGCCGTTGCCCTGCCCTTTTTTTTTTCTTTTTTTTTTTTCTAGGAGGTCAGGCAACGCGTCCGACTCATGAGCGTCCGTGTGTTATCTCTCCCCAGAGTTCCAAGCTTCAGGGGCTAAGTGACTGCAGTGATAGAGGATGCTTCCGCGCCTGGCCCGGTAACCCCCCACCCCCACCCCACGCCCCCCCGCCACCCACCAGCGCGTGCGGCCTCAGCTGAATTCCGGGACACTTAGGATGGACGACCCAGCGAGCGCTACTCCGAGGCACCGTCGCAGCGCTCCCAACCTCCGTTACCACGCGGCCGCCGGCCGGACCGGGACCCCCGCCGCCGGCTGACCGCGCCCGCCAGGATGTTCCTGAACTTCCGCCGGCTCCGCAGGTACCAGTGCATGCAGCTCATGACCACCTGCCTGGTGCTGTCGGTGGTGATGGTCTGCTGGGAGCAACTGGACAACGGCGTGGTCAACCACTTCAAGTCCACCTCCTACCGCTACCTGGTCAACAGCTTCAGCTACATCAACCGGAGCCTCACCGTCCCGCGGGAGGAAGCCCGGCGCTTCAGCGACTTCCCCTACCTGCTGGACCACCCGGACAAGTGCGCCGGCCAGGACGTCTTCCTGCTCCTCTTCGTCAAGTCGCGGCCGGAGAACGTGGGCCGCCGCGCCGCCATCCGCGCCACCTGGGGCAACGAGAGCTACATCCAGAGCGCCCTCGGGGTGACGGTGAAGGTGGCGTTCGCCCTGGGCGCCACGGAGGCTCCCCGGCGGGGCCGGTCGGGCCCCCAGGAGCGGCTGGCGGCGGAGGACCGTCTCCACGGCGACCTGATCCAGAAGGACTTCCTGGACTCCTTCCACAACCTGACCCTGAAGCTGATCATGCAGCTCCACTGGGTGCACCACCGCTGCCGCCACGCCCGCTTCTTCATGACGGCCGACGACGACATCTTCGTGCACACGCCCAACCTGGTGGGCTACCTGCAGGAGGCGCGGCGGCGCGGCGCCGCCGACCTGTGGATCGGCCGCGTGTACAAGGGGGCGCCGCCCATCCGCAGCCGGGACAGCAAGTACTTTGTGCCGTGGGAGATGTACCAGTGGTACGCCTACCCGGACTACACGGCCGGGGCCGGCTACGTGGTCTCCGGCGAGGTGGCCGACAAGGCCTACCACGCCTCGCTGACCCTGAACGCCTCGCTGTACATCGACGACGTGTTCATGGGCCTCTGCGCCAACGCCGTGGGCCTGTCGCCGCAGGACCACGCCTTCTTCTCCGGGGACGGCCGGACGCCGTACCACCGCTGCGTCTACGAGCGCATGATGACCTCGCACGGCCACGTGGAGGACCTCCAGGAGCTGTGGGCGGCGGCCACGCACCCCCAGGTGAGGCGGGCCGCCTCGGGCCCGCTGGGGAGGCTGTACTGCGCCGCCGTCAGGGTGGCGCTCCTCTGCAGGCCCTCCGCCACCTACCCCTGCAAAGCGGCGTTTTCGTAGCGTTCGGGGGGGAGGGAGCGGGGGGGGACAGGGGGCGTGACAGAACGGGAGCACAACGCAAATATTACCTCAGTCCCGTCAGCCGGACATCCTCGTCCCAGGGTTGGGCGTGGAAGCAGAGACCGGACTAGAGGGTGAGAGCATGACCTCATCCACACGCTTGTGAATTGTAGTGTTGGCGGACTATAATCCCGGCTGGACCCTCGCCACAGAATGTGAATAAAAGAAAAAGGCTCTACAAAGAGGCTCTTTACATGTCGTTCCTACTGAGATTTCAACCTCTGATTTACAGAGCTGTGGGGTTGGTCACACTGACACCAGGATTTTTATTGTTTATATGAAACAACTTTTTTCTTTTTAAGTTTAATTTCTCTAAGGTTTATTGACAAACAAAAAGAGGAAAAGTGTAACCAGAAAACAACAAAAACAACTTTCCATGTGAAGAAAGTGCGTCACCCTCATGTTAAGAAGTGAAAAAGCAGAATAGATGAGTGAAGTCATTTGAAAAGTTGTGTGGAAAATGTTTTTTAATGAAATAAAATTTGCAAGCCGTGGTTGTCCAGCTGGGGTTTTTCAACTTGTTTTCTGGGAAACGAACAATAGCGCTAAGCACACAGTTTTTATGGAGCACAAGTTGTTCTGGGAAAATACCTGTGAGCCCTGGGTCGTGTTGGGAGGTGTGATGCCCTGACTTCTTCCTGTCTTTCCGTCCCACCACTCAGACACCCATACCAAAGAATTTTAAGTCAGGCGGTTCCAACAGGACCTCTCATTGTCTGCAATAATGGGTGGATGAGATGGGAAAGGGGCAAACAAATGATTATGCCATAACCAAATCTTATTCCACAAGGAGAAATTCCATAAAACGAGTCCCAATATCCTTCGTTAAAGTAGCAGTCGAGCAATTTAATGTTAATTCTACCTACAAAAAAAATGTGGCAGAACGCATAACAGAGCAGACTAAAATATGAATTTACAAGAATTATTTTTTAGCTAAACTGACACACCAAAGTAACAGGAGTGGGGACATGAAAAGTCTAATTATGGTGCCTTGGACTTGGACTTTGAATAAACTTCCTCCAAAAGTCCATAGTGGAAAAAAGTTTTGGCATAACTTATTTTTAAAAGGGACTTATTTTTCTACAACAATAATGACCAAACCACCATGTTAAGTTGTAACAAATTAGGAACAAGGGATGACATTGCTTTTTTTCCCCATCAATATTCGTTAATCTCTCTTTGAAAGCATCACGAGTCGTCTACACACCACCAGACCGCAAGAGGTATATATTTGGATTACATATTAAATCCTTCCGACGCATTTCTTTTGACAAACCACAAGAACGTGTACATGAAGCTCAAAAATACTTCCTCAACCTCCTGAGATTTAGCATGTTCCCCTCTCTTTACTATACTTCCTTTTTCTTTAGACTTTGAGCTCTTAGCCTCATAGCAGACATTATCAGACACTGCTGTTTGAAATCTAAAGTCAAATGGTTTTATACATTTTCAACCAATCATGTTCTTATTGTGTAATAAAAATTTGTATGAAATAAGATAACAAAGTATATAAGCAAACATTTTAAATATGAAAATAAACCCACTGAGCCTGTACGTAGAAAATCTACCTGTAACATTACAAAGTCTAGTTATTAAACCTATTAGGTCCCACTAATGCCATTTATCTAGAAAAATGCTCGGGCCTCGGGAGGTCAATCTGAATCCTTTTGGTTCCTTCTCAACCCTTAACTGGAGTCTCGGTGTTTGCACTCCTCAGCCAGAGCAACAGTTTCCCGAGGAACAACGCAGCTAATTAGAGTCAAAGTGCCAACCGACGGCCTGGAAGGGGATTCACATTTTCTCCCTCTTTCAGGGAATTATTGGCTTCTTCAAGAGTGTTCAAGTGTGACTTTTGTGGCGTGGATCCTTTCGAGTGTGATTTTTTTTTTTCTTCTTCCAGCTGGCGTGCGATGCTAGGCCCCCCAAATATAACCCCCGGACGCCGGGCAGATGATTCCGATCCAGTGTGGCATCTGGCACGCGGCTAACAGTAATAACTGAGGCCGGAGCTCCGTCTGCCTCGGACGTGACATGAATCTCACCCAGCTGCCGAGAAACTAAAAGAAAAGTTGTCTGTTTCTCGGTTGAAACTGACCTAAGGGAACGACCAATCCCAAAAAATGGACCTCAGTCCTTGTGCTGAATATCAACTGTGGTTTTTAATCTGTTGTGTCCTTGTTGGATGCTTCTTTTTGGCTAATTCTGATCAATGTTTTCCACCTAATGAGTTTGGCCGGCTTTCCGAAAACTCATCCGTGACCAGTTGAAAGGCGGAGAACTCCTCCTCTCGCCTTGTGCCTATATGTTTATTTATGGGCCTTCGTCTGGAAATCTGAGCAGAGCAGGATTAGCTGTTCCGGCAAAACAGCTGCTCGGTCTCCTTGGCGACGATGACAAAAGAACAGGATTTGGGACAGGTCCCCCGGACAAAAACACAAAAAAAAAACATCTGCTCGCATCCTCTGACATTCCCGGTGTCTAAACGAGCTCGAAGACATAAACCTAAAGCCATTTTCATCCATCCATCCATCATCGTAACTGCTTATTCCCTAAAGGGGGGACTGGAGCCTATCCCAGTGGTCAATGGGCGAGAGGCGGGGTCACCAGTCCATTGCAGGGCCACACAGAGACACACAAGGACCAACAACCACACACACTCACTCCTACAGGCAATTTGGAATGTCCAGTCAACATATATTTTCAGCCAACCATGTTCTTATTGTGTAATTAAGATGTTATAAACAAGTCATCATGGTAACCGCTTATTCCCTAATGGGCTTGCGGGGGGGAACTGGAGCCTATCCCAGTGTTCAATGGGCGAGAGGTGGGGTACACCCTGGACAGTCCGCCAGACCATTGCAGGGCCACACAGAGACACACAAGGACCAACAACCACTCAAACTCACTACTAAGGAAAATTTGGAATGTCCAACCAACCTAACATGCATCTGCTCTAGATTCATTTGAGCTTTTAGTGCTGAACAACACGCCTATCAAAAGATAACGAATCAATATTCGTTCATCTTTTTTAACGTGAACAATAACGGCCAAACCACCAACTTAATGTTGTAACAAATGAGGAACAAGGTATGAAATTGCTTTTTTTCCCCCATCAATATTCAGCAATCTCTCTTGAACGCATCACAAGTTGCCTTAAAATGACCAAAACAAGTCGTCCACACACCACCAGACCACAAAAAATATATATTTGCATTACAAATTTTATGTTTCCGACGCATTTCTTTTGTCAAACCACAAGAACATGTGCATGAAGCTGAAAAATACTTCCTCAACCTCCTGAGATATTGCGTGTTTGCCTCTCTTTACCGTGATACTTCCTTTTTTCTTTCAACTTTGACCTTTTGGCCTCATAGCAGACGTTATCAGATACTACTGTTTGAAATCTAAAGTAAAATGGTTTTATACATTTTCGACCAATCATGTTCTTATTGTGTAATTGTGGGACTCGAACCCAGAACCATCTTTCTATGAGGCGACCATTAAAAACTTTCTTCTTTTTAAAACTTATTCATTTAGTCATCAGAGTCTGCGGTCAGTCATCTAACAGGAAAGTTCAAACTACAAACTCATCACTTATTTCTCTCGGTCACTTCCTGGTGAATCAGTTTATTTCCTGAGCATGTGATGTGATTTGTCAGTGGGTTAGGGAAGGACACAGGGCCTGCCTGCACACGCTTATCAGGACCAGACTGTCCGGCCTCCCCTGCGATTGTGCGTCACGGCACGTCTGAACGCACGAGCCAGTGACACCAGCCGTTCCGGATTTTTCTGATTCTGAGAAGCGGGATGTGGGTAAACTGTCATTTAAAGGTTCCAAATCGCTTCCTCTCCTGGCTCCTTTTTTGTACATCAGTCCGTGTAGAATATAAACCTAAATTTGGTTCATAATCCATCCATCCATTGCCCACACAGCTTATTTTCTATATTTATAACTGTATTTAATAACATCGTACAGGAAAAGGGTCCAAGCAGGGTCATCTGTTCGGTCCACAACAAGCTACTGACCAAAATGCAGGTCAGAGAGCGCAAAGAATTCTGAGAAATCGGCTTTGTGGACTTTTTTTTCTGTCTATCAGAATCAGAATCAGAAATACTTTAATAATTCCAGAGGGAAATTATTTTTGTTACTAGCTCCACAAATAGAACAACAGCATATACATATATATGTGTCGAGATATATATATATATATACAAAATTCCACACAGAATATAGATAAATACATACATAAATAACTATATGTATATATATAGGTCTAAAATAAGTGGTAGTGATGGTGTCAATAATTTAGTTGGACTCTCAGACGGAGGTGTTGTACAGATTGATGACCACAGGCAGGAATATACACTATATATTATACTATATACTATATATAACATAGATAGATAGATAGATAGATAGATAGATAGATAGATAGATAGATAGATAGATAGATAGATAGATAGATAGATAGATAGATACTATACTATACTATACTATATTATACTATATACTATGCTATACCTTGGATGCTCAATCCTGTGTGCCCTTACATCAATTTCTCCTAAAATAAACTGAACCGATTTCATACCATGTCACAACTTTTACATCCTTCCCTTTTTTGTGTGTGCGCAGGCATTTTTTAACTACACAAAAAAGAGTGTAAAGGCATTTGTCTGTAGGACTCTTTTCCTTTCTACGAAAAACAAACCCTTGGGGCTTCCTTTTTTTCGTTCGCAAAAGATTTCCAAAAAGGGTCATCCTTATTTCAAAACAGTTGGCCCAGTAAAAACAGACTAAGAACTGAAAAGTAATTTTTTTTTTTTTTCATGTACGAAGGTTGAACTTAGAACACTTTTGTTTGTCGATTATCTGGATAATTCCAGGATGACTGACATCACGAATCTCATATATGACCCCTTCTAATGTTTTTATTTTTTTTATTTCTAAATTTAAATGATTTCAAACCATGTCATGACTTTTCCGTCCTTCCCTTTTCCGTGTGTGCGCATGCACGTTTTAATTACACGATAAGATTACAAAGGCACTTCTCTAGGACTTTTTTTTTTATACAAAGCAGGAAATAGACGGTTTTGAACGCTTCCTTTTCTTCAGGTGACACTAACCAGAAAAGAAAAACAGCAGCTTGATTGCCTAGTTTGTTGAAAATGTTGGTCCAGAACTGTTAGGCTGATGGACACTCTGAATCACCACGGCAGAAAACAATAGATTAAACAGCACACATCCGAGACCTGAGCTTTTATTTGGTGTGCATTGTTGCTTTTTTATAAATAAATGGCATTGGTCGGACCTAATACCTACTAAGTTTAACAACTAGACTTTGTCCTGGTACAGGTATTTTTTCTTTGTACAGGCTCAATGGATTTATCTCTATTTTTAAAATGTTTGTTTATGTAAGTAATTAAATGTTTTATTAATTTGGTTCTGATGGTCGGGGGGCACGGTGCTGTAGCGTTTAGCACCATGGACTCGAAGCAAGATGGTTCTGGGTTCGAGTCCCCGGGGGAACCAGGACCTTTCTGTGTGGAGTTTGCATGTTCTGTGAAAATGCATAAAACCATTTCACTTTGGATTTCAAACAGTAGTGTCTGATCTGGGCAAGAGGTCAAAGTCGAAAGAAAAAAGGAGGATGATGGTACGCAGGCTGTGAGGAAGTTACGGCCTCGTTAAAGACAGGAAGCGCAGGAATCCTGTAAGTCAGTGTGAGAAACCTGCAGATCAACTTTCTGGTTGGCTCTAACCTCATTACCCATAACTGAAGACTGGCTTTGCATTTTTAATCTGGAAAAAGCAAAACCGAAACTTGAAAATGTGCCAAACCTGTAATAAAATTTTTTTTTTTTTAAATCCCACTCTATGCAGAGCTTGAGGTCTTTAGCCAACTGAGCAGTGGTTTTTATTGAACGTAGGGAATAAAGATGGAGCTCAGTAGGTGGAGATGAGGTTTGTCTCAATAAGAAGCAACGAGTCGACCTACCCGGGGTGGGTCAGCTCGCATGTCTGTTGAGAGTCGCCTGTGTTTGGGAGGCAAATCTGGGCACGAGTGTTGTCTCAACACGGATCTGCTCCAGATACATTTGAGCCTTTGGTGCTGAACGACATGCCTCTTAAAAGATAAAGAGGAAATACAGCGGAAAACATAAACAGAGCTCTATAGATGGCTGGAAAATGAGATTCTAACCCATGTAATTCATACCATATGTGATA
This sequence comes from Menidia menidia, assembly GCA_907169785.1. Taxonomy (NCBI): domain Eukaryota; kingdom Metazoa; phylum Chordata; class Actinopteri; order Atheriniformes; family Atherinopsidae; genus Menidia; species Menidia menidia. Next base: position 13,476,004 of record CAJRST010007779.1, on the reverse strand, counting down.
CGTGTCCATATTAACCCTAAGTGATATCACACAAATATTTATGTGTTTATTATCTTTATTTTTTATTCATACAATAGTTATATTATTATTCTATATTATATTCTATATTGTTACATTACATGCTATGTATGCTGTAGAATTATTATTACCATATACTGTTTGGTTATAATATCATTACCATCATCTTAATACTGCACTTTACCTTTTTTAAATTCTTTATTTAGTTTTTAAGTACCCTTTCACTATTGTGTTTTTATCTTATTGTTTTTCCGGACTGATATGACAACCTAATTTCCCATTTGGTCAGGTGAGTACCTCAGACCTGTCCCCATTTAAATTGGTGAATGCATGTTTAGGAAATTATTAGGATTTTGAACTATCAAAATAAAGACAGCTGTTTTCTATACAAGTCCTTTGACCGATGTATAACTGGAATTAAGAAATCATTAGAGTCTAAATAGAATCTATCTATCTATCTTTGACAGTTTCTCATTGTGACAATTAAGTACGATGTGTAAGTCTCATTGCACCACATCCTGCAGTTGAAAACGGTAGAAAGTTAGCAAGAATTCACACAGAAAAAAAACTACCTGTCCCATATATGCTGCTGGTGGTTCATGCTAATCATAAAAAAAAACTCAAAGGCCATACAATTTGAATTTGTATGCAGGACTCACGCATTTCTGCATAAATGTGATGAAACGGGGCGTGAAAATACCCCATTTTCCCCACCTGCAGCAGGCCGGGGGCAGTAAGTGGCAGGACTGGGTGTGTCAAATTAAATTCTTATGGGAAAAAAAACAAGGGCGCGCAATGTTGAACAGAAGGTTTTCCAATAATCCTGGGTGAAGTAACCAGGTTACACAGAATCTTCTAAATACTCGGGGTTTTTCTTTCAAGTCTGAAGAGGCCTAACTCCCATTTAGGTTTATAATCTTACTTAATATAGATTAATTTATCCAGAGCAGAAAAAAAGAATAGAAAAAAGGTCCAGAGGGATTTGTGCTGCACTGTGGGAAACGTAGGCACGAGGAAACCAAATACGATAAGATATTCAATATTAAGAGATATTGAGGATTGGCTTTTGAGAAGGGAAAGACAAACATGTTAGTTGTATAAACCACCTTTTCATAGCTGCGCCACGCCTTTGCGTATTCATCCAAGATTAAATTTGCATTGTCAGCTTGTAAAACCTGTTTGAAAAGGAAAACTTAAAAAAGGTGCCATCCTCTCCTCTCTCAGTAGCTGACGGAATACAGCTAGCAGTGTCACATTTTGGGCACAAAAATGTTTCATACATGTGCAAATTTAATTTTGGTTTGACCAACCACTGCAACCAGAATTAGTTGGCCAGAAGGAAATGTTACAGGAGAAAAATAAAATAAATGGATGACAAGCATGAAGTCAAATTTACCTTTTGGAAAACAAAAAAAATGCATAACTTACATTTTAGATAAGTTATTTTCCTGTAGTTTAAAAACAAAATTTTTTTTACCCATTGACACGCCAGCAGGTGGAGCTATAGCGCCACAAATTTATTTTCCATCATGCATCCGCATTCTTCTCCGGCTGCTCAACAAACGCGCACATCACTTCATGACGCCTCGAGTTTGCTTACAGCAATTTTTCTGTTTATTAAGACATTCATACAATTCTGGAGAGAGAAAGGAGGAAATCTGAAAAGTGGTCGGGGGAGGGGTGGCAATATACTCTGTTAAGGGTAATACCATGTCAGCAAAATATGGCCGACCGGTGGGGATTCTAATATAGCAAGTGGGACTTTAAGAAAAAACCCATAACATATGGTACATTTAAATTAAACACATTCACAAAAGAAACAAAAAGCAAGTGAATCTACAGTATAACATGACAAGTGCCTCTATTAAGCAGGCCCACAAGACATCGCACATATGTTAGCATAACATAATTTGCAGACTTTATACAGCACTTATACCTTTTAGTCCACAAGTAAGTTACTAAATGGTGGAGAACATCGAATACACGCATCTTAATCGACAATGGAAAGATATACCTGATAAGGACCCTAATGTTTACAGACCCCATGGCTTTGTAGCTCCAACCGGCCAACCGACGAGGTTAGAATCTACAACTGTCCAAGAGGGACCACCATAGAAGTCACCTCGCTTTTAACACACACCAAAAAATCTGATCCAAGGTTTAGCATTGAGAAGTTTTTTTTTTTAATCCCCCTCGAATAATATAAGCACAATGCAAGTGGACGATCGCTATCACTGCGTTTAAAACAAAAAAAAGAGAAGAGGAAAACTCTCGGGGCTCAAATCAGGTCGGCCACATTCATGGGCATCTCCTCCACGGTAGTATTGTAAAATGTCTCGATGTCCCGAAGAATCCTCTTGTCCTCCTCAGTGACGAAGTTGATAGCGACTCCTTTTCGGCCAAAGCGGCCACCGCGACCAATTCTGTCGGGACGAGAGGGAGCGTCAGGTCCCGCCAGCTTGCCCGAGACAGAGCCACACAAACCCGCTCCACCCACCTGTGAATGTAGTTCTCGCGGTTGGTTGGAAGGTCATAGTTGATGACCAGGGAAACCTGCTGCACGTCAATCCCACGGGCCTGCGACCACCAGAGAGACAGACATTCAGAATCCAGCCCTTCCCCTGCGCTACAGAATTAGACCCAGTCATGAATGTTGCTCATTTATAAGTAACAGGTTCACACACGAGAAGAACCCATTGTGGAGAACGAGCCCTAATCTCCCCAAAAGTTTGTCTGCTCGGTCATTTGAGGACGGTTGCAGGTTCAGAAAACATTTCGGGTTGGGAGGAAAAGCACAACAACGGGACGGCCGCTCACCAGAAGATCAGTGGTGATCAACACCCTGCTGGAGCCGGACCTGAACTCTCTCATAATGACGTCACGCTCCTTCTGGTCCATATCGCCGTGCTGTGGGGGGGCGGAGAAAGAACTTCAGAGTTTGGGACGGGCCGATGGCGACCGGGGGGGGGCAGGATGCAGAACGCCTTACCAGAGCCGAGACGGTGAAGTCTCTGGCGTGCATCTTCTCGGTCAACCAGTCCACTTTTCTCCTGGTGTTGAGGAAGATGACAGCCTGGGTTATGGTCAGGGTCTCGTACAGGTCACAGAGCGTGTCCAATTTCCACTCCTGGAGACGTCCAGAAAACGAGAACAAAAAAGGCATTTCAGTGCACTGTGAGCTTTAAGTGCGTTCCTGTAACCAAATATGTAACGAGTGTAACACAGGATCTTGAGACAATGGAGAGTGGACATTAAGAAAGAGGTCCCTCCTCGTCTCATTTACGACACTGTGCCTTTAATCTCCTTCCCTGGTGTACCCGTGCTTACACGGCCGCACGAGCCGAACCCGGAGGGCTCGGCTCCTGCAGTTTTAGCAGGGTGCTTTAAAGAGAAGGGAGCGCAAACTGAGCTTCGGTTTCTGACAGTTAATTATGTTCAAACCAACCTCTCTCTCCACATTTATGTAGAATTGCTTAATACCCTCGAGGGTAAGCTCCTCTTTCTTCACCAGAATGCGAATGGGCTCTCGCATGAACTTCTTGGTCACTTCCAACACGTCGGCTGGCATGGTGGCGGACAGCAGCACCACCTGGAGAAAAGTCCACAGGTTAGCCAAAGCCTAAAAAAGAAAGTGAGAGCCACCTGTTCCACGTGGAAAAACGTTCCACGTTGTCAGACGTGTAGCACTAAACCTCGAGACAGAGGCCAACGAACATTAAGAAAGAGGTTCGACCGAGTCTCATTGTCAGCCGAGTGCACAATGCTCTCCTTCAGCGCAACACACTGCTAGCATCATTGCGGGAAACAGAATCTGGATCACACAATTATAGCAGAGTTCTGTAGGAGCTGAAGGGTGTCGTGTCGAATCCGTTTCCCCGAATAGACAATCACCTGAATGTTTGTGCTCAGTTTCTGGAAGATCTCATAGATCTGATCCTTGAACCCTCGGCTCAACATCTCATCAGCTTCATCCAGAACAAACATTTTGATCCATTTGGGGGCTGCAGAGGAAGAAAATGGAATGAATTTCAAAGGCACTCGGTGGTTATGCTCTTCTCATCGTTCATTCAACGGGAATAAAAGACCACTTACACAGATGTCTCCGGTTCAGCATGTCATACACGCGGCCAGGCGTGCCCACCACTATGTGAGGGGCCTCAGCCTGAAGCTTCTGAATTTCACTACGGAGATTGGTGCCCCCGATGCAGGCGTGGCAAGTAGCCCCCATGTAGTCACCAAGAGCCAGAATTACCTTCTGGATCTGATGCGGGAAAGTGGCAGCAGGTCAGGATAAGGTACGGGTGCAGAAACAAGACACGTACTCAAGTGTGTAGAAGAACTGTTGCAGTGATCAGTAAAGCAAAAGGAACTCTCCATTTCATGAGTCAGTCCCGAAAGATGGTATGCCATCACATCACTCAGTTTTCCCACAAATGAATAGCAAACAGAAATGTCAAATCACCTCTTAGATCAATGCAGCCACGGATAGAGACTGCACCAATCTTAACAGGGTGCTCTCTATTTCAGAATTTTCAACAAAATTGGAAAAGATGGTACCTTAGGATCTGAACAGTGTCCTCAGTATGCTGCCTAGGTCTGAGACACTGTTGAGGTTATCATGACCTCAGAACAGCATACCTGCTGAGCCAGCTCTCTGGTAGGAGCCAAAACCAGAGCCTGAGTCTCTTTCTGCTCAATATCCAGTTGCTGCAAGATAGAGATGGCAAACGTGGCTGTCTTGCCAGTGCCTGACTGAGCCTGGGCAATGACATCATAGCCTAAGAGCAGAAAAACAATTAAAAACAAATTATACTTCCAGGACAAGACAAAAATGATTCTAAGTGGTACATTGAATATTTCCTGTTGGAGAAATTCAACAAGGATGAGTGATCAGTAAAGTTAAAAGATATCACCATTATAGGGTAAGTCCCGAAAGATGGTTGAGCATCATGTCACTCGCTTATCAAACAATTCACTGCCAAATATATTTACTGTACCTTTGATGCAAGGGATGATGGCCCTCTGCTGAATGGCAGATGGCTTCTCAAAACCATAAGCGTATATTCCCCTGAGAAGAGCCTCTTTCAGGTTCATATCATCAAAGTTGTCCGTAATCTCATTCCAGTTGCTCTGTAGAGAGAAAAAGAAACAAAAACTTTGATGAAAAAAACTGCTCGAATATCACAGGCCCCTAATATATAGACATCCATATTGTAATGGAATTTTGACTTGCATTTACCTCAATGACACCATCAGGCTCCATTCCATCTGGCCCCCCATGGTCTCTATCTCTTGAACTGTTAAGTAACGGAATGAATCAATTTTCTGCGACTGTCATTAAACTGAAATTGCAATTCAGAAAAGAGAAAAGTCTGCGCCATTAGCTTAACACTGCATACCTTAAATCTGGGAGTATTTTATCCAAGTTTTTTTGCTAGTTCCATTTTAAATATACACATGCTTCGAGGCAAAATGCGAATTTAGCCTGCTAATGCTCCTAGAAGCCTACGGTGTGGCTCTACGGTGACCGGGGTTACGCCCAGTGGATCCCCTTTCACAGCCGGGAGCTTCAGCGGGCGCACGTGTCAAATTGCACGAACCGGGCTCCACTACCTGCCCTCCCAAAATTTCCTCTTACATAACCTCAAAAGGCTGTATCACTCACCACATAGTTAGTCTCAACATGGATGCAACTGTATAAAGCTCAACATTTGAGTACCCACGTGGTTTCACAACATGGTGCTTCTGCCTCCCTCGCGGTTGGCCAATATGTCGGATAATTGGGCCTGTAAAACCAGCGGTGGCTTCTACCAAATAACTAGGCCGAGTTCCTGTGTGGGCCCATGAGTTTTTCGTTACAACTATCAAACATTGAACCCTAATGTTACCAAATAAAACACCGATAACCGCGTTTATGCTTCGCGTTCGTTATGACGAAACTGAAATATAAATTCAAAACAGGTTCTAACGGTTATTTGAATTTGCGGCATAGCTGCATTGCTAACCGCTAGCAACCGCATCTCCCCACTGTAGTTTGGGCGCCTAGCTAACAAGATAATGGCTAATACACTTTTGTGTGGTCTACTGAACGGTGTCACGCGTTTAATACAACCAAATATCGAGTACATGGCGAGAAAATGCCAAAGTATGCTATTTTACCTGTTGTAATCAGCAGACTCGCTAGACATGGTCCGTTCACAACTTCAGCATGCGACTGAAAAGATCGCTGGTGGCGTTGCCAAGTGCCTTTATGCAGCCGGACTATATTCGCTTATAAATATAATGCTGCCTTGAGTTGACAAAAAGGTTTCAGTTGAAAACAATATTATATGAATCACAATATTCATTTTGACAAAGGTTAAATATGAAAACACCTCTTCTATTTACTAATAAAAGCTTAAACTTTTCTCTACCTAGGTTTTTCAGCGGAAGGATATTGCAGTATTGGTTAGTGCATAGGCTACTACAGTGTCCCTGACAGGTCAAAAAAATGGTCAGACAACGTTGTGCAGGATTTTTGGGAGGGCTCGGGCGAGGCCTATGGATGTGGATTTAAATTAAAGTAAAAATATATATATGATTTTGAGCATAAGAACATCTTATAATTATTTCACATATGCACGTATTTCAATTACTTTGTTGCTGAAGCGTTTGGAATAAGGGATGCGAATATGTCCGTTTTATTCACTGGGTGATAGTTTTCCCTGTTCGAATTTATACTGTTTTAAATCACGTGGTAACACCATAGTAAGGTTATAAAGGGTAAAAGTGATCTGCGTTTTGCAAATGCAAATTCCCTCTTAAGGCAAGTGACAGATCTTCCATGTTCTCTTTCATGAAACTTGACAGCACTGAGAAAATTGCCCTGCGGATGGAAGTAGTTTTTAGTTGGGATCATGGGGTGTGCTTCTCTAAAAAAAAAACAACTGCAGTGCGGGATGTGGTGGACATCATTACTTACTTTCTCTAACCTTTTCTCTTTTTTCCCCTTTCAGTTTTTACTGCCTTATACTGGACCTGATAACTCTACTGTTTCTGTTAAACTTTATCACTTACATACTAGGCGGAGCTGCTGCTGATTGGATTTTGACCCCATAGACATATATGTTGATTGCCCCCTTTTCTGTGTGTCTTCTTGTTTTACCCAAACTTAAAAGCGATTTTGTCATATTAAAAACCTATTGTGTCATTGCCTGCCATTTGAGTTTTTATCCATGGTTGAAACTGAGCATCTGATCTCTGGCCCAGCAAGAACACTGGTCTGTGGATGAATCTGAATAATCCAATAGTATGAGTAAGCATATTTTGGGGTACTTCTCCTGCCTAAACAAGTGGTTTGTTTTTGCCTATGGATGTGCAATACCACTGTATCACAAAGACTAACTTTTTCTTCACTGTGAAATTTGCTCAGTGTTTTAATCAATTCATATGAGCAACTTTATGTCCTGAATTGTGTTAATGATTTGAACCCACTCATTGGTAAAGATTCCCCTTCCACAAGTTGAAAAAGGCAGAATTGGATAACTTTTGCCTTTATTAAAGCTATACAGTGCAAAGTGAACACAGAGTTAGAAAACATTAAAAGTATGTTCAATTTTCATTTGGAGTGTAAAAAATCTATTTGTTTAATGCACAATGGTATAGTAGTTGGAGAAGAGTTCCTCCCCAGCAGCAATATCTCTGAGAGAAACCAGGACAACACACCGCATGGGCCTCTGTGTGTCCAGGCTGTAGTTGACATTAGGGAGATACTGGCGGAGCTCAATGGGGAAGCTCTTTGGCACATCGTACTCCTGATAACAGACATTGGCAGGCCTGTCGTTGGAGCAGTTGTTGATATACTGACCGATGGCCAGCGGGTTTTGTGGACTGTCTGTCAGCCAGCTGGTGTCACTCGTCAAGTAAGGACCCATTCTGTCTCGGCCACTGCATGACCTGAACACCATTTTAGAGATGCCTTTGTCGTTCCCATCAATCAAGACACCATCAATACACCTGAATACAAAGGGGTTTCTGATGGACTGAAGGAGGATAGGCTCATAGGGTTGATAGACCGTGCCGGGGTACATGGCCACAGTGGCTCCTTTGGGGACAAACCCCTTGGTGACAAAAACCCCAGTTCCTGCAAAGGGTAAAGTACTAGGCTTCCGGTCAATGCAGAAGCCCATAGATTGTAACATAGCGTCGTCCCCACTAACTGCGTGTCCTTCACAGTGTGCCTGTTGACTTGCAGTCCGTCGAAAAAGGTGCGCCTGAGCCACCCAGACGCTCCCATGACTCCCGAGCAGAACCCTGAAGAGTTTCAACAGGCTCTGTGAAACCTGCTCATCCGGGATCAGTTTGTCTTCCGAGCGCTCCTTCACCTTCCGCAGGGTCTGCTCATTTTTTGACAGGTTGAACACGACCCAAGGCATAAACCTGTGCCTGTAAGACCTCCATTTCTTCTGAAATCGCTTGAGAGCCGCTGTAAACATCCAGAAATACGTGCGACAACCCGGCTGCAGATTAGTTTACTTTCATCTATTCTCCAGCCACTTCCGGCATGTTACTTAAAAAATAATGGGAAACGTGTTAAGACTATAGAAGTTGTTACGATAACCCGTCTTATTGACACACAATAACGGAACACAATATTGTCACAAGTCAAAATGAATGTAATAATGTTACACTTTGGGGAAATGCTTGACTGTTCGGTTTGCGTTACACTATTATTTTTGGAGAGAAATGTGTACACCGGAAATGGCTCTTTACGTTACATGTGAAAGCTTAACCCGCTTTAGCTAGCTGGATGGGAGGAGAGGGAGTCAAGCCAGGACAAACATGGTATGAAATGACCCTTTCTATTCTTGTTTCTAGGCGAAAGAAACTGCTAGTCTGTATGTTTAAGAACTGTCAGTATAGAGTAGTTAATGTGGCTTGGAAATTATTAAAACCGACTGAGGTTAGCCTCAAATAATGAATGCAAACGCAACCCTCTCGTTAGCGTTAGGTAACTAGCTCACCGCGAGCTAACTGACTCGCTTAGTTAGCGTGCTAAGCTCGCTAGTCCTCAACTGACAAACAAAATAGCATACTTTGAAGCAACAGCAGCTTTGTGCCAGAGTGGGCAGGCTCTCGTTTCTAGTTTTACTTCCTCATGCTAAGATTCCAGCTCACTGCCATTCAACACATTGCAGCAGTCTTGTTACCACTATCAGTTTTAGTATTTTCCTTTTAAAAAAAAAACAATGTTTGTAAAGCGAAAAACTAGCCTGCTATTTGTATGTATCGTGTAAAACGTTACAAGCAAAATCACAGACGCAAGCTTTTGATGTTTTAGCTATCAAATCGTGACAAACGTGTGAATTACTAATTCGGAGAAAAGAAGTGTGTAATACTACTGGTTCTCCAACATCTGTGTGGAATTGATGCGGTGTGTGTGTATTGTGTTGATGTAGAACAAGCTGAAGTCCTCTCAGAAGGATAAAGTTCGTCAGTTTGTGATTTTCACACAATCAAACGAGAAGACCGCAGTGGCTTGCCTGTCTCAAAATGACTGGAAACTAGACGTTGCCACGGACAAGTTTTTCCAAAATCCAGAGCTTTATGCTTCGAATCTGAAGGGGGCCTTGGACAAGAGGAAGCTTGAGCAGCTGTACAGCAGATACAGAGGTATGGGAGAAACACCACTGCAGTGGTCAGTTAGACTGAGTGGAGAAACAAATGATACCATACATGCTATTGGTTTAATTTTTGATTTAGCTGTTGATATATGTTTCGAAAAATGTTGTGCTCCTCCGCTCAGATCCTCACGATGACAACAAAATAGGCATCGATGGGATCCAGCAGTTCTGTGACGACCTGAGTCTGGACCCTGCCAGTATAAGTGTCCTTCTCATTGCCTGGAAGTTCAGGGCAGCAACGCAGTGCGAGTTTTCAAAACAAGAGTTTATGGATGGCATGTCGGACCAGGGGTAAGAATATTTTTTTGAATTGCTGGGGAAAAAAAGCTGCTATAATGGTTTCTAGCTGAAAAGAAAGTGAAATCATCTGAAATTATGTCATAAATGAGCTATGTTTGAAGCCTGTTATTGGTGAGGGGTGGTTGGGTTTGTTCCTGCAAGCAAAGAAGAATATTTTTATGTGTTGTTGGATCGTTTGTGCACCCGAAACCTTCACACATGCACATAAACAATAAATAAGTCTCTTACCCACCAGCAGTAAAGTTTCTTGGCACAATGGGCGAATGGTTAACACATATTGACATATTTCTCTGTCTGTTCCGATTTGGCTGTTTGAGTGAAAAAATGTCCATTGTTGACTGAGAGATTAGCGGGATTGATATCCAGCAAGACGTCTCAGAAAATATGTAATTGGTGGGTTTGCACTATCTGCAATTTGAAAATGACGCTTCATAACACATTTTGCACAGTCAAGTTTTTTTTTTTTACAACTCCTTAGAAAAGGGTTTGGAAACCACTCCTCCACACCGATTTGTTACCCACTTGTATATGTAACGCGTTATCACAAAAAAGACTTCTTTTTGTCTCAGGTGTGACAGCATAGAGAAGCTAAAAGCTCAGCTGCCAAAGATGGAGCAAGAGTTAAAGGACCAAGGGAAATTTAAGGACTTTTACCAGTTTACATTTAATTTTGCCAAGAATCCTGGCCAGAAAGGCTTGGGTAAGCATATGCCCATATCTATTGTAGCCCGTGTCAGCATTTAGGTTTCCCTGTGCGTTCACATCAGCCTTCTTCTGGTGCTCCTACAGATCTGGACATGGCAATCGCATATTGGAATTTAGTACTGGCTGGAAGATTCAAGTTCTTGGACTTGTGGAACAAATTTTTAGTTGTAAGTTGACAGTCACATTTTCAACAGCCTCAATCGATCAGCCTGTCTTTCTGTGTGTGTATATATATATATATATTTCTGTATATACATATGTATTATTTTACAGGAACATCACAAAAGATCTATTCCGAAGGACACTTGGAATCTCTTACTTGACTTCAGCACAATGATCACGGACGACATGTCAAATTATGACGAGGAAGGTTTGTAAAGTTTCTCTTTCCTCTTTCGTGTCCCCCCTTTTTCTTTTCTACAGCAATTTAACATGTTCTCTCCTCTCGAACAGGGGCATGGCCCGTCCTTATTGATGACTTTGTGGAGTTTGCACGGCCGCACATCGGGACCAAAAGTACGGCGGTTTGAGGGCTGGTTTTCCACATCCGAGGTTTCTACCATCAGGACGGCAGTAAATGGAGGACAAGTGAACCGCACTGAGCTGAGAACTCCGTTGCCTTTTCAACACTCAGGACTGAAATATTTTACACTTCAGAGACTTTATAAAGATGTGTCTGTTTGTACACACACATAAAAGGCATATTTCTTTGCTGGTCAGCTCGTGGCTGTATCAGAACTTTCATCTATAAAGTATTGAGCTTCTGTGCACTCAAGCCAACTGGAGAGGATTTAACATCATGGCCCATGTCGTTCCCAGATGTGGTTGGGTGCGAAGACGGGTAGTTCCACACGCCTAAATTGTTACGAAAACTCAAGAGTTTGCAAAGGGTTATTCTTTAAATATTGAATTTTATTACTGGTGTGCATTCTTAATTTCATTTTTTTTGTTTTATGATACATTTGTGTGACAAGTCAGTATAAAACATTGATTGTAATTTTTTAGAATCACGATGCTGTGCGAACACAAATGTATGGAGATAAAAATAAATGTTTCAATTCAATGTCTTTAACCAAACTTCTGTGCAGTTTGGGCTGATAAAGAACATAAACAAGGTCATGTATCAAAAGTAATTGGACAGTTGACTCAAAGGCTATTTTATGAGCAGGTGTGGACAATTAATTCGCTATGTCTTTATCAATTATGCAGATAAAATAAGATATGTGACACGGAACAGAAGCAGTCAAATGAATTTGGAGATTTTCAGACATGTGTCTGCTCAAATTAGCTTCGTGGAGTCAAACTGACAGGCAGCATTTCATAAACCAGATAGAAAATGACTTCAAACACAGCCATGGCAACCCAGGAGTTTTATAAAGGAGAAAAGTTGAATATTCTTGAAAAGCCAAGTCAGTTGAGTCAGTCAGTCGCTTATCTGAACTTGGTTGAACGTGCATTAACAAACAGCAACTGAAAGCAGCTACAGTAAAAGCCTGGCAGAGTATTAAAAAGGAGAAAACACAGCATCTGGTCACGCGCATGAGTTCAAGACCTCAGGAAGTCCTTTTGAGCAAAAGGAATCACTATGCACACTTGCACACACTCCTCTGGCCAATTTAAAATAATTAAGTAAACAAAATTGTACATGAATTTTGACAGCTGGAAGAATCTGGAGTCCCTTGGAGAGAACATACCGCTCAGAAAACAGTAGAGAAATAATTCTGTATGTCTTTAGACAGTTAACCTTCTTGTGGTTAAACAACTCTAAGCATGTTCAATCAAATGAAATGACCAAACTGCAGGGCACAATTTCCTATTTCAATTAATTGTGTTCTTTTCAGCTATTTAAAATATTTGACTCACTATTTATACATTTCATTGAACTTTCCAGTTGTTGGAAAATGCACTGGTTCTTTTAAATGCGCATAGATCAATTTTAAATCAATATCTGAAACACCTGACGTAAAGTTATATCTATTTTTTTGTCACCGTGGCACCCCTCGACCCAGGCACGAGCCTTCTGGCCCCTCTCTCTCGCGCGACACCCTGCGGTACTATCATTTATGAACACGTGTGCTTGTTGCTACGGGTAACCGGCAACAGAACACAGTAACTTACCAGAGAGGGGTGACTAAAATCCCACTTGTCAGACTGGAAACAGATATCAGCTTCTGCCATTGTTTTTCAGTTGATGTATATTTTGCCCTACCGCTGAAAATGTCGAGCTTTATCGATAAGGCCTTATTCGATATGGGCTGGGATAAGCGGTTCGCCATCCCAGAGCTCAACGCCGAAAACCGTGCTCTTCTCCAACAGGTATGATTGTGGGACAGAACCTGCGACGTAGTTGGTTTTGACTGTGATAAGAAAACGTATTTCTTTATGCTTAGAAAACGTATTTCTTATCACGTCGTTTTCCTCAATGACATAAGTCTCATAAGAGTGGGGAAATGATACCTGAACGGTCACGTGACGAGGATTTTTTGTAAGATTTACGTCAAAACAGTTTCTGAGCCACAATGGATAAAAAATAAGAAACGCATACGCGAATAACGACTTTAATTCAGCATGTAACAGCAATTCGTAGAAGCACAAAGGCTGAAAAAGGACCCATTTTCGCTTTAAAGGCAACAGACCGACAGCTTTTTGTGCATGAATTTAACTATTTTCCCTAAGTTTTCTTTTTGCTTTGTAAAACGCCAGAAAAAGGGCCACTGTTAGCTCCTTTAAACGTTGGGGGCTCTGCCCCAGCTCATAAAATTGAATAGGTTAAATTAGTTTATTTAAGGGTGGAATGAATGATGAAATTATGTGTTATAACATTATTCTGCTTAGAATACTTTTAATGACGCGAAAATAAATTCTCTTAGTTTTTTCATCGTTAGCCACTTAAATGAAAATGTAAAAACAAGAGCTTAGACAATACTGGGAGGCATCTGTTTTTATAACTCTCTCGCTATATATATATTTTTTCTATCCCACTTATACAATATAAGCACAAAATATAAATATTCCAAAAAATCTTGTAGTTGGTTGGACCTATTTGGAAAATTCTGACCACTCCCCTTATGGTCCTGGACCAATATCCACACAAACACAACTGCACAACCCCTCCCACAAGACATGAACTTAGTGGAAGGTATGATATGCAGATTTACATTTAATATTTTTATGTTCCCTATTAATTTGAGTTCTTAGTTTTTTGTAGAGAACAAGTAGAAGTATTTGGGGAATTTTGATGACGGAAGTATTTTGATGACAAGTATTTTGATGACAGAAGTATTTTGATGACAGAAGTATTTTGATGATAGAAGTATTTTGATGACGTTCCAGTATTTTAGTTGAAAACGATTCTGCAGATCATGTGTCATATAAGCTTTGCTTGTAATATGACGATTGTCTCAACAGGTTCATGAACAAGAGATGGAGCTGATGCAAGTGAACAACCGACTCGAGGGTGCCAGGAACAAAAAGAAAGACATGGCAGAGTGGCTGAAAAATGCCAAACAAGAGCTGGAAAATTCAGAGGTAAGAAGAATGTTTGAACATGGTGTTTTTTACTATTGTGCCTGTCAGGTGTTCTGATTTCAGGCTGTTTTCATATTCCAAATTCACAGTCTCTGAGCTTATGTGCCTTGTGACTTCCATGCAGGCACTGTTGAAGGCAAAGGAAAGAGATTTAGATCTGGAGAAACATTTGACAGCCCTTGCAGAAAGAGACTCGGGTCGCCTGACTCAGCAAACAGCCAAGACTGAAAACGAGCTCCGGTCATCTGAAGAGCGTAAAGACATGATAGAGGTTAATCCTTTAGATATGATGTATTAAAAAAAAAGGAAAAAGAAAAGCAGCTTTGGCTGTTGGAGCCTGTTTGTGCCTCTCCTTAACTCTCGTGCTTGTTTTCAGAGCAAGCTGTTCAAAGCCAAACAAAAGCTTGAGGAGTTTCGGCATCAGATGAACTGGGACCAGCAGACCATGGAAGCCTTTTTGGAGGAGTCATCACAGAAAGACGAGGACACGATGGCCATCACTAAGTACGCTCAACAAGATGAGCAGAAGATCAAGGTAAAGAGATTAAAATAAAACAAAAAACTGCTTCTCTTGTGAGATGTTTGACTTTTATGGCTATTTAAAAAGTCTGACTCGTCATTTAATGTTCTTCTCATCTGTCCTGGTGCAGTCACTCACTGTGAATATTGAGAAGAAGACACTGGAGGCCCATGAAAAGCGCAAAGCACTTGACAAAGAGTTGACTGAAACTATATCTGCACAGGTAATGAGAGACAACACAGGGCTAGACCACTTTACACTATATATTTTAAGAAAAACGTTTATCTGTGTCCAAAATGTGACTGTTTGATGATATAAGGAGGCAAGGCATTTTTACTATTGTAAAAAATGACATCAGGGAAATATTAGAGTATGAGAGTAAACCCAACATGACCGAGGTAGTGTGTGGTTACCCCAGTCTCCTATACTATTGACAGTCTATGTTGCATTTTATTCAGCAGAAATGGGACAAAAGGAGAGGTCTTAATATCTAGGACCCAGGTTCAGGCCAGTAAGATACAGGGGAAGGGGACAAAGAACTTGAAATTAATTAATGAACAGAAAGCATTGGAATACCAGAGGCAAAACATTAGACAAATCGAGAGAAAAAACTCCCAAAGAAACAAAGTGAACCTGAAAGAGTATGTGAATACAGGAGAATGATTTGTGGAATGAAACACATAACGACAGGAATCAATGGTGATTGGAGTTGAGTTATTGAAGAGGGCGACCTGACTAGAGACACGGGAAAGGAGGAACGTAAACCAAAATAAAACAGGAAACTGAGATTTCAACATCAAGTTCTCATTCAGTGCTTTATGATGACAGTTGTAACTTTGTCACCAAAGAAGGAGGAGTGGTTCTCTCAGTGTCTATGAGGGTTCTGTATGGCTTTCTCCATCCAAAACTTGAATTTAAGGTAATTCTTTAGGTAACTGTTTTCAAAATGGACCCCAAAAGAGAAAGTGAGTGTTGGACAGTTTGTGATGGACAGGGTGTACTCCGTCTCTGGTCCAGTAACAGCCAGAATAGGATCCAGCACCCTGCAATCCTAAACTAAAGGGTACACAAATGGATTAGATGATGGAGGTCTTATTATACTGGAAATGCACAGTATAATGCACCAGACTTCCATCACATGGTACAAAAAATAGACCATCATGCACTGTGCACATGTGCTCTGCTGTCAGGTGCTACTAAAGAAACCACTAATGGTAGCTTCCACTTGATGGCGCTAACGTTCAGTTAATTTCACTTCACCTGTTATTCATTGTCTATACGTTTAAGAAGGGTTGTAGTAGGGTGGTGGGGGACTGAAGCCTATCTCAGCTCTTATTGGGAGAGAGGCAAGGTACACCCCGGACAGTCAATTTAATTAAATTCAATTAAAAAAAAAACTACATTTGTAGCCAAGGAGCTATCTTAGTTCTAAGCTCAAAATTGTGATTTTCTGCATTGCATTTCTCCTTTTTTGCCATAGAACCGAAACTTGAACATTTGTTTGTTAAGCATGTACAGCAGTCATGTATAAAACTTGCACTTTTTTCCTTTCTTACTAACAGTTCTTATACTTTGATAAGTATGAATACCAAATTCGAGGAAAAATTATTTTCGTGTCTGGCAATTTGTGCTTCTTTGTTAACCTTTGTTGCCCAAACAGATAGCTTTGGATAAGACCGCGGAGAGTTTGCACCAGGCTAACGTGGAGACACAGCAGCTCATCCAGCAGTTTGAAAACAGCATCAGGCAGATGAAGCAACAGGATGCTGAGCTGCAGCAGTGTGCGCTGGTAACGTGTGGCTCCAACTGACATGAGCCTGACAATATTTTTGAGTTTGGTTACACGCTAAAAGCACGCATGATCAACACCCGATCACGCATGATCTATCATTCCAGCAAGTTGCCCAGGGTAACCAGAGCATCAGAGAGAGGAATACCACCATTGCAGAGAAAAAGCATTTACTGGATATCATGAGGAACAACAACAGGGAAACGGAGCGGAAAATAACCATAACGAACAAAAAGGCAGCAAAAATGCGGCAGGTTCTGAAGGAACAGGAGAATCAGTGCATCAGGCTGCAGAGTGAGGTCAGCTTTTCAAAGTGTCCTGCACGCGTACTCTGGGAGTCTTTGGTCGTATTTTTTAAGCGGCTGATCTGAATGTGCCCCGCAGCTGGACGGCCGCAAATGCTCACTGGACAGAACGACCTCTGAGGTGGAGTCTTTGACAGCCCAAATATCCAGAATGAAGAAAGATCTTCAGGACAACAATGAGAAGTCAGTAAAATAATTAATTGACTCATTACACCAGCACATTTCTGTACAGAAGCGACTGCATTAGTGCTTTTGGAAAACAATTTCTGGGTGTATGCATGTGTGCATTTTAGACTGAAAGAGGCCAGGGCCTACAATAACGCACTGGAGGAGAAGCTGAACCTTGTGACCCAGACTGCCCTCAGCGAGAAGGAGACGGCAGCTCAGATGGAACAGATCCTCAAGGAGGAGGAGCTGGCGATCAAGGTAACGTTGGTTTTTCCACTCTGACATGTTACTTTCAGACATCAGAGACCAGTAAAATCAATTCTATTAACATTTTCTGCTACCAGAACCTAGATGAGCATGGTCATTTTCAAGAGGATTGGGCTTTGGTGCTGCTTTAGTACTTTAATAATTTCCCTCTGGGATTATCAAAGTATTTCTGATTCTGATTCTGTGTAACCCTGTGCTTTTGCCCTCTGCTAAAGGAGTTGAATGCTCGAATGGGTGACCTCATAGAGGAGCTGAGTCGTCAGAAAGACCATCTGCAGGCTGTCAAAAGGAAAGAGAGGGATTATGTTGCACAGGTTTCAAGGAGCAAAACCACCATAGCTTGCCTGGAGAGGCAGCACAGAAAACTGGACAAAGAGCTCACTAGACAGATGAGTACCATGAATAAGCAGGCAAGACTGAAAAGGACTGCACACACATACGGGACATTTTATGTTTAAGCTGTCTGGATTCCATCAATCAATCAATCAGTCAATCAATCATCAACCTGTTCAACACAGATCCATGAAATAAAATATTGATATGTTTTATTTCACCCACTTTCATTTTGTAGGACATCGAGATCACAATGCTGAAGAGAAAACTTGCTCGCCTGCAAGGCAACGTTGACTCAGATGAAAAAGAAATTTTAGACACTAAGATTGCCGAAATGACCAAAGATTTGGAGGACAAGAAAAGGACGGCCAGAACTCTTGGCGGCTCGCTCAAAGAGTGTGAGGTGGGACAGAAACCTCCTCACACTCATTCTGTTTTTTCCTCCCTCCTTATTCAGCCAGTAAAAAATCATCCACGTCACATTCTGGTTGCCTGTCTCTGTTCAGGATGACATTCGCTGTTTAAGGAAAGAGGTTAGAAAGTCCGAGGCTCAGAAGAGAGATCTGACGGATAAGGTTGAGGAGCTGATGCTCCTCTGCAACACCAGCGAGAAGGAACTGAAGAGATTCAAACTAAAGAAAGAGGTAACAAATGTAAAAAAAAAACTCCACATTTACAAATTAAGCACTGTTTTTATTTTGGTCATAAAAAAGTGAAGATGAGAAGATAGTCCGTTATTTAGAATGCGTCCAAAGGAAAGGAGTTCAAGGACTATAGGTTCGTTCCAAACTACATCAGAAGCAGTCACTTCTGGAATTTTTTTTTTTCTTTAGCTTTGGTTTTACTGTGAGAAATCCTCCCTGCTTTACAAAAGCCAACTCTCCGTCATTATAGAGTGATGAAGGGAACTAATGACACAAAAGATGACAGAAACAACCGGAGACTAGAATAAAACAAAACCCAGATACCAAATAACAAACCAAAAGTCCATAGATTAAAGAACAAAATGAAAGTATGACGATAAACAAATGACTATTCAAAGAGCAATCTGCATATATCATTGAAAATTAATACATGAAAGCTCAAGGCAAAGTCACAAAACCCAGAACCAAAGACAACTACCTTTTATTTATTCATTCATGAGACCAAAGTATTTATTATTATTATTGTTCGTTAATTTTGGCCACATGGGGGGCCCTTAGAGCTATTACAACAAATTAAACATAAAAGGAAGTTTGCTGAAGCACAATGAAATGAAAATGAAGCTTTCACACGTGAGAACCGTGGGCTAGTCGGAGAATGCGTGCATTTGTTTTTCCCGATCTCTTCCAGGACAACATGGTGGAGCACAAAATGATCAAGCTAGGCGTCAAGCGCGTGAGGGACATGCTGTACAACAAGGCCGACTGCGTGCTGTCCTTAGAGAAGAGGAAGCTGGAGCTGCACAGAGCCATGAAAGAGAAGGAGGAGGAGATCGAGGAATACATCAAAATCGTCAGCCAGCAGCTCAAAATAAGCGAACAGGAGAGGCAGAAGCTCAGGTGAGAAAAACCGGCCTCACGCGCTGCTATTATTCACGTCTGACGTCAGCTTTCGTCGTCTTAACGAGCGATTGTCCCGCAGCGCTGGACTCAACGAGAAGCTAACCAAGGTCAACAAGATGAGGAAGCATTTCGAGGTTATGGAGCTCTCAATGGCCCCGCCTGAGGGGGAAGAGGAGAAGTCACAGGCCTATTACATCACAAAGGTGAGAGGTCCTCACACACGCCGCCGCGGCCCCTGCACAGCCGGCCGGCCTCACGCGCATCCCCGTGCGTCTCAACAGGCTGCGCAAGAGAAAGAGGAGCTCAGGCAGAAGGGGGATGAGCTGGACGCCAAGATCCGCAAGATGGAGCTGGAAACCAAAGCTCTGGAGAACACCATCCGGCTGTTCGACAGCCGCAGCGCGGCGTTCCGCCAGTCCCTCAGCAAAGTGGATAAGTCCAGTGTGTACGGCGGCGGAACAGGCCCTTTTCCCAAAAAGCCGCGTTGTTTTACGGCTGTCCCCCTCCGGGGTTGTTTTCAGGTCCAGAGTACCAGGAGAACCTGAAGCTGGAGGAGCAGCTGAGGGCGACGGAAGAGACGCTGAAATACAAAAAACATCAGGTCCAGGAGCTTCAGCTGGACCTGCAGGTTATAGCAGTTCTCCGGACATGAAACAAAACCACTACTGAAGTTACTTTTAAGTCGTAAAGGTGCATTCTACCTTTTCCCCCAACAACTACCGGCATTATTATCAACAGAAAAATAATCCTGGGAGTTTTTAAAAATACAAACAGCATATTTTCATGCTGCTGAAAGAAGACACCAGAACCATAGTATTGTAAAAGTCTTTGCAGTGTCAAAAGCCAGGGGACAAACACACACCCAGACACACACAGTTGGAGCAGTTTCCAACTCTTCATCCCTCGGCCCAACTCTCACACTGATCTTGAGTGCAGCTCTGGGTACGTGCCCTTCTTTTGGTGTCCTATGTGTTACGTGTCATTTCCAGGACATGAACAATACCCTGGAGAGTCTGCTTCAAGAAAAGCAGGAGGAGAAAGATAAGATCGCTCACCAACAATCGCTCATCGGAAAACTAAACAAAGAAGTCACCAGCCTGCAAGAGAAAATAGACCGAGCCACAAAACAGGTGCGATGTGCAATTCTGTCCCCCCCCCCCTTCAAACTGGTTCTGCTGATCATGTTGTGTGCGGGTATTTGTGCCGCTGTTTTTTTGCAGTGCTCCACCTTAATCAAAGAGATCCGCTCAGCAAAGAGCACCAGAGAAGAGACGCTTGAGGAGAAGGACATTAGGCTAAAGGAGGTGAACGAATTCAGCAAGAGTTTGGACCGGATGCTCAGTGAGGCGATGGAGGAAGATCCAGGCCTCAGAGCAGTGCTGGAGAATTACTACCAGCAGGTAAACAGAAAAACACCAAAAGTCACTGTGTTTTTAGAAGATGGTTAATGGAGCGTGCAGTCGGTACAGGTCACCGTTGTAGCTTTGAACACTCCCGCCCCCCCCTGTCCCTCTCAGGCCGGCCTGACCCTTCCAGCTCCTCCTTCCGCTCCCTCCAGCCGCCGCAGCTCTGCCACAAACTCCCCCGCGAGCTCCTCTTCTCTCAGGTCAGTCCCCAGGGGCTCCTAACGCTTTTGATTGAGCCTTTGCAGTTGGCCTTACTGCAAAAGCCATCACAAAGACGGTCTTTATCCCGCACTGCTCTGTAGGGCTCCGTTGTCCTCAGCCAGCAGCAGCCCCAGAAGCTCCGGGCTTCCCTCTCCCTCCATGAACACGGTGGTTCTGGGTCTGGAGCTGCCTTTGGCGTCGCCACCTCTCACCACCTCCAGATGCTCAGGAAGCAGCGGAAGCAGCAGGAGCAGCAGAGGCAGCGAAAAGTCAAAGAACCTTTAGTGCTCCGTTCCTCCGATGGTTGATTTGATTTCTTTACTCAGAGAGATAATATGATTACATACTTAAGTTTTTTTTTCTTTTGTTGTTCTAAGAATGCAACTTACAGAAATCTCAATAAAAAAGATTTTGTTTGCATGTGTCATTTGATTTGTGGACTTTAATGGAGTTTAAGAGCAACTCTTAACTTTCATGCCATAACTGATTAATATGTCATTTAAAAAGAGAATCGTAAATTCCTCTTCGGGAAGCATTGACCCCTGGGAATAAGTGTGCCTGTACATTCTCAGTGAACAGTATCATGGACTTTGAAATCAAAGTTTCCTTTCACTTGAACTCTTTATTTATAATTATTTTTGCCTTGTTCTAAATCCGGGCAAGGACCAGGAAGTTTTTTATCCCTGGAGCAGCCTGGAGAAGCTCTTCCTCAAAGCTTTAAGGATGGAGGTGGTTTTTCCTGCACTGGGCGTTTTTCTTTTGCTGTCTCCTGCAGAAGGAGGTTGGTCCCTTTGCTCCCAGAGCCTCAGCGTAGCTTCCTGAGAGCTTCTCCAGCTCTTTTCTGAGTGCCTCCGCTCGGCCCACGTGGTTTCTGCCACCAGCTGCTTCACCTCCTCCTGGCGGGCTGTGATGTTCTCCACAATTTTCTCCAGGGCGCTGGGAATCTTGTTCATAATTCTTCTCTCTTCAGCTTCTCGACTTAAACGTCTGCCAGCGTCTCAGCCGTCTGGATCACCTCGGCCAGTTTCCTCCTGCACTCACAAAAGTAACTCTTTGAAAGAACTTTAAAAAATCATGGAACGTATTTCCACTTGATTAAATGGTTGTTTTTCAGCATTAACTATATTGTGTTAGTCCAACTTGATGCACTCTCATGGGTTCAACTTCATTTATAAGGGTTGATTGAACTTATTTACTAGGTTTAGATCCAACTCAATCTAATTTTGTTGGGTCAATTAATAGATAAGTGTTGATTTACCTTGTTTCATAGGGCTAAGACCGACTAAATATAATAGTATTGGACCCACTCACTGGACAGTAGTAAAATGACACCAGTATATTAAGTTCATCCAACCAAAATAAACTGAGTTGTCCTAAAAGAATCGCTTAATACTAAAAAAAAAGCATTTAATCACACGGAAATGCTTACCATGATTTAAATCAGATCATTCAAAAAACACAATTTGAGTGTTACTATAATACTTTAAGGTTTGCAGTGAAAAACTGAAACTAAGTTTCAACAAAGTCTACAGACTGCTTTGTGTCAAGGGTAGAAAGAACCATAGCACAAATGGTAGATATTGATATAAATTCATATTTTCCAAACTTGTCAATGACTAACATTGCACTGGTAGTAACACAAGTGGAATGACAGTGCAACAATGCTTTCCACAAGCAACAACATTTCTGGCATACTGGTAAACACAGCACACTCCTTTCAGTTATTTTTGAAAGTGCCAAGGGAATGAATCACAGTACTTAATTAAAATAAAAAGTTTACTAAATGGATGTAAGATTATCTGAACTCCATCATAGTTTGGGGGTTGGATCACATCTTTGCAGTAACATTCCCCTTTAAATGTTTCTCTTTCCCCAAAACATTTGCACAACACAATTAAATCGTGACCATTCACAGAAACTACTCTCAAAGTTCATAGCCTGCTTAGTGTCGATGGTAGAAACATAAGAAACAGGTCGATGTTACCATAAAGATGTTTTTCTACAAATAGGCAATAACAGTGCCATTGTGTTATTTTTAATAACTGGTAAAATAATATATCACAATGATTGCCCTGATTTATTAAAGTGCCAAGACAAGCCATCAAAAAATGCTTTAAAATGATTGTAAGATGATCCGAACTCCATGGTACTGTTAACACAAAGATACAGTTTTTTGATTTTCTGAAAAAACTGGTAAAATAACTAAAAATTGGACAATGCCTCCGCAGTCACATCCCCATTTGCACTTATTAAGTGTTGAACCTGTATGTGCTGGTGAACTCACAGAAACACAGGCTAACAAAAAAGCATGTCCAGGACCAGCATAAAGGATAAAAGTCAAAATAATAAAAATTATGTGACATATAAATGTGAACTGATCAAAGTAAAACTGATAGATGATAACATTCAAAATGATCATATGTAGTGTAAACGAGAAATGGTGAAGTCAGAACTGATAAATGATCCATCCATCCATCCATTATCAATACCGCTTATTCCCTCATGGGGTCGCGGGGGGAACTGGAGCCTATCCCAGTGGTCAACGGGCAAGAGGCAGGGTACACCCTGGACGGTCCGCCAGTCCATCGCAGGGCAACACACAGGACATACAACCACTCACACTCACATTCACTCCTAAGGGCAATTTCCCCAATCTCCAATCAGCCTAACATGCAGGTTTTTGGACTGTGGGAGGAAGCCAGAGAACCCGGAGAGAACCCACGCAGACACAGGGAGAACATGCAAACTCCACCCAGAAAGGTCCTGGTTCCCCCGGGATTCGAACCCAGAACCCTCTTGCTGGGAGGCGACAGTGCTAACCACCACACCACCGTGCCGCCCCTAAATGATAATATAAGAAATAAAAACTGATAAATGATACAAACCGACACTGATAATGACAATACTCAAAAAGATATATGATAATATGAAATAGACAGGATCAATGATAAAAGCCCAAACATAAATGCAAAACATTTCACATCAGGAGTAGTCATCATGTTTTACCACCAGTATAAACATGATGACTTAACCGTTGTATGAAAATCAGACAGGCAAACTGCTCGGTCAGGGTGTGCATAGCCAACACAGAAAGCTTAAATTCTGTTTACCTCCGAAGAAAACCTTTTGTTTATTACATCACGCATAAATAAAAAAGCCTACTTGACTTTCGTTATGCTTTTCTGGTAAGTTTGTGTGTTTATCTTCAACTACAACTTTTTGTTTATCATATCACGCATAACTAAAGTAGCCAAGTAGACTTCCTGTACGTTATTCTCTTAAATTTGTGCTAAACGTATGTTAGACAAGCATACGCGTTTGCAAATCTGACGTCTTGCGCATGCGTATTGACTACGCGTATGCTGAATTGACAGAACACCGGGGTTTGTCGCGCGCACGAGCCTTACTCGCAACCTAAAAAATAAATCCAAGCAAGTTTTTGTAATTTAAGGAGATAGGCCTGCCTTTAAATGACACAAACTGAAAAACTTATAGGCCAAGTTGGATGGCCTACATCACTTCACAACCCCGCATACACACTGTATTTAGTCAAATAACAATAAAATAGAAACTATCATTGTGACCAAATATTGCTGAAAATGATGGGCTAACATTTATGCATAGTATTTTGTTTAAATTTAAATGGACTATAACATTACTGCTAACCTTTTCCATGTGCGCGCCAAAAAACGATGAGGACTTTTTTCTTTCAAATTCCCCTTGCATGAAGTGTCGCGATGGCATTGTCTTCTCGCGCGATGTCCCTTTACATTTCCCGCCTACCAACAGAAACGCCGTTGCCTCACTTCAAGCACCATAAATTATGAGGGTGCGTTTGTAAGATGGCTGTGCTGAAAATTTCATCTACATTTTGTCTAATTTAGCTTAAAAGACCATGATTTAATCATGTTCACCTCTGAAACATGAAATTGTAGTTTACATAACACATGTTACACTTTAGTTAATGTAACAGCCCACCATGTTCCTTTTTTTTTTAGTGTGTTCCACATTGGGTGACCATATTTTGATTTCCAAAAAGGAGAACACTGCTGTTAGCCCGATTCTTTAGTTGGAAACCTGAGAATAAACCAGAGTCGATCAAGAGTAAAAAGTTGACATTTATTGGGTCACAGGTAAAGTATTTCAGCGCTGGGCTCTTCACAGAGGAAACCTCTCTCTCAGGGTCTCAGTCGGCAAAGAGCTCTGAGATCTGGGTGTGATGGGTCTTTGTCTCCTTGGCTGGGCACACCCCTCAAAAGGAGGACTGGACACAACCAAGTCCTATTGGTTAGTTACCTCTAAGACTAACAAGCCGGATTGTAAATTCATGTTGATGACATTGGAATGTGGTACCAAATGGTGTGTGTATGTGTTGACTTAAAGACGTGGATCTAATGCAACAGAGAAAAAGGATAGAAAGAAAAGAGAGAACAAAGAGAATCTGTGGTTACAGCCAGAAACTTCAATACAAACTATAGGTATAATATAAAATGAAACAATCAATAATATGCATAGATCATGTGATAGCAAACAATGCTAAAGTGTGTATTTATAACCAAATCCTAACACTGCCCAGCCTCGAAACGGATTCAGACAGGTTTCTCAGATGTTAATGAACATGCTTTATTATACCTCAATGGTACAAAAATAACTTCGGTAGTAAAACACAATCTGGCACAAAATTGTAGCCCTCCTTTAAAATACATAAATAAAATCAAATAATGTTCTAAGTATTACCTTTTCTGTATTAGAAAATTCAGCTTCAACAAAATATCTCTTAATACCCTCTTAATGTAAGAAATGAAACAGTGTCACTACTGTACAAACTCAACAAACACTTCCGTCCCACTTGTTGTGACCGGGATGGTACGTGGAAATTTTTTTTTTGCAGTTTGTCTGTAAAGCAGCACTTTTGTTTCAGTATTTTGTCTCCTACGCTGGTTGCACTACTCCGTGTGTGTGTGTGTGTGAGTGTCTCGCTTGACCCTGCCACAAGGCAGTCCCTCGAGAATTACGTTGGGCAACAAACCACCGTAGTATTCTGCGCAAAGCGCCAGTTGATTTAAGCATACGATTATGGTCCCATGAAAAAAAGCATAAACCGGACATTTTCATGAATTTATAATCCCCCTCTGGATGCCCCAGACAGGATGTAAAAGTGGACATGTCAGGGCAAAAGAGGACATTTGGTCACCCTAGTGTCACACGCTGAGTGGATATGAACACCTCCCAGTTCAGAGGCCCCACAGACGGCTGCCCTCACGCCCGAAATTGGCCCAAAGGAAGCCACCTCGAGTGGGAAAACCTCCAAAGGGAAAAAGGGGCTCCGCCGCCAACCAGTGGAAGTCTGAAGGCAAAACAGAACCATTTAGCGCAGGGCTGTCAAACTCATTTTTGTTTAGGAGCAGCATACGGCTTAATCTGATCTCAAATTAAGTTCTTGTTAATTTTACTGACGTTTGAGTCCACCAACAAATCAAATGTAGTTACTGTTGACGCCTTCTTATTCTCTGGAAATGGGTCATTTTCTAACTAACCTGATGTGGGAGTCAGGGGGCTGGAGGAGGGTTCACCCTGGACAGGCGGCCGGCCCATCTGAGGAGCTCTTTGCAGCTGTCGGACGCTCAGGAACCGGCAGAAGACCTGAAAACTCTGCAAAGGCCTGCAACTATGCTTTAGCCTGGTCCTGGCTTCTGACAGGGGGGTCCAGCTGCTCATCCTGCTCTACCAGCAACATGAAATCCTCAAAAAATGCATCTTCTTCCTTGAAATCCTGGGTCTGGGTCTTCTTCTGGGTCTTAGCAGCTGGTTGTCTGGGCACTTCGCTCCAAAAAGCTCTTTCCAGCTGTCGGACACTCAGAAACCTGCAGCTGGCTGTGAATTCCCTTCAGGCCGGCTTTGGGATTTACAGCTCTGCGGGCTCCTGGATCTCTGCATGGTCCACAAGTGGAGTTAAACCTTTACAGCAGTGGGCTCCAGCTGAGGCCTGCAGCTCAGCTTCACCCTGGTCCTGGCTTCTGATGGCTCCTTATCCATTTCCTCCAACAGCCTCATGAAATCCTCAAAGGATGTTTCTTCTAAAACATCCTCCTGCTACTCCTGCAGCTCAGCTTCAGCCTGGTCCTGGCATCTGACGGGGGGCTTCAGGGGTTTGTCCTCCTCTAACAGCCTCAGAAACTCCTCAAAAGATGGTTCCTCTTTTTCTAAATCTTTGAAATCCTGCTTCAGACCCTGGATGTGAGCTGTGGATGCTCCACTGGTCTGAGTCCTCTGCTGGGTGTTCACAGATGAAGACAAAGAGGCCTCCTCCACCTCCTCCTCCTCCTCCTCTTCCTCCTCCTCCTCCAGTGATTTCTCTGAGCTGCTGAGCTGTGAAGAGCCTGTTGTGGCTTCACTGTTTGTGGTTACCAGGCTGAAAACATCTTCAGGCTGCTCCAAACTGTCAGACTCTGGAAACTAGCTCTCAGGGCGTCAAACTCCTCCGTCCTCACGGCGTTCAACCACAGGTTTCCCTGCTTGTTGGCGGGCTTGGACTCGTCCTGACCGTCTGGCACCAAACAGCAGATCTGTCCTTGGTCGTCCATGAAGTAAATGCCGCCCTTCCTCTGGGCGTCTGGGTTCTGCTCCGGCTGGTCCTGGCTGCCGGTTGGTCCCTTTGCTCTCAGAGCCTCAGAGTAGCTTCCTGAATGCTTCTCCAGCTCTTTTCTTAGTGCCTCCGCCTGGTCCACGTGGGCCCTGATGCTGTGGAAGGCCAGGAGCTGCTGGGAGCTGAGCTCCTCCTGCGTCTGGGGGGCCTTTCTCAACACAGCTCTGCAGGCTGTGAATCCCTCCATCAGCCGTCTGGTTTCTGCCACCAGCTGCCTCAGCTCCTCCTGGCGGGCTCTGATGTTCTCCTCCACTATTTTCTCCAGGGCGCTGTAGGTGGGAGTCTTGTTCAGTATTCCTCTCTCGGCCTCCTTCAGCTTGTCGACGTAGACGTCTGCCAGCGTCTCAGCAGTCTGGATCACGTCGGACAGTTTCCTCCTGTATTCTGACCTCAGGTCGCAGTTGTGTCTGAGGCTGAGACGCACCTTCTGGTTCAGTTCGCTTATCTCTTGTAGGTAATCGCAGGACTGGTCCTGCCCTGCCAGGAGCTTCTCTGGAGACTCCGTCTTTCTGGGCTTTTCCCACTGCGGCAGAAGTCGATCCTCTCCTTCAAGACGTGAAGGAACTCCTCATCCTCTTTGGTCTGGATCCTAAGTTCCTTCCCTATGTCTGTGAGCCTGATGAGCTCTTCGTAGAGGGCCGCTCTAGACCCCATTTGGCCCAAAGGACCAAATCTGCCGACGTCTGCCAGTGTCTCAGCCAGAGGCAGCTGGCCCATAGGGGGCGGCGCTTTGGCGCTGCCTTTCCTAGATGTGAAGGGGAAAAGTCATAATATATATGTGGTACACCTGTTACGACCCGTCTAGGCGAGGCCAGATCGCAACATAAAGGATCCATCCTCTTCCGATCCCCAAGCAACCAACACACAAAGTTGAACAGTTTATATGATATTTATTTTATAGAGATGTATGTTCAATTTACAGGAGTTGAGCGTATAACCTCAGAGTGAGCTATCGCCGAAAACAACAAACAAACAAAAACTATCTGAATATAACCCAACTTACCTAACCAAAAGCAAACAAACCAAATGACAAAAACTTACCTCCCTAACTAAAAAAAACAGGAGAAAACCAAGAAAACGGAAACGGCAGCTCACTCCTACAAACTCCGAAACGTTACAAACAGTGTGGTCGATAGGGATGGGCCGAGGATGGAACCCCAGGAAGTCCGCGTCACCAGCTTTTATCCGTCCTCTCCGGGAAGCGACCAATCGGACGTCCCCCCGTCGTCCTCCAAGCACCAATCAAATAAGAAAAAAACACCGGCACACTCAGGTACATAATTAGATCAAACGACCCCAGTCGTAACACACCACAAAATTAGGCATTTTTATATCAATCAATCAATCAATCAATCAATCAATGTTTATTTATATAGCACTTTACAACAACCGGAGCTGACCAAAGTGCTTTACAATATAAAAACAAATCAAACTATCGAAATATACAAAGACAAACACATTGGTGACAGAACCCAGTATACAGAGATTTTACTTGCAAAAAGTCATCCTGAACAAATACGTTTTAAGTTGAGCTTTGAACAGTTGCAGATCAGTAAATGACCGTAACTCAGTGGGCAGAGAGTTCCATAGTTTAGGACCTGCCACTGCAAAAGAGCGGCCACCCCACTGCTTGCACCTGGACCGTGGGACCTCCAGCAGATGTTGATCAGCAGACCGAAGTGCAGAGGTGTGACCAAGTCACTGTGTTGCAAGTCTCAAGTAAGTCTCAAGTCTCTGTCCTCAAGTCCGACTCAAGTCTCAAATAGGGCTGCAACGATTCGTCGACGTCGACAAAAATCGATAATAGAAAAAGTCGACAATGAATTCCATTGTCGACTATTGTCGCCAGACGTGTTTTTCCAACAGAGTGAGACATCTCACTTAATTACAATCTGCCCAGAGTCACCTGCACAACAGCGTCGCGGTTACAGAAATGGCGGCGTCCAACACGCGTACAAAAACTTCCAAAGTTTGGGAGCATTTTATCCTTGATACAACGAGTAAAAAAATTACGTGCAAGGTTTGCAAAACAGACCTTGCGTATCACGGCAGCACCTCGGTGATGCATGAGCATTTAAAAAGAAAGCATGTTGGGCACTTAAATGAAACGGAGTCTGACTCGCCTCGGTAAGATTTAAGCAACAATAATGCTAATATGTTTTGTCTTTTATGTACGTTATACATTTTCTAAGCGTTTTTTCACTTTAAAAGAGAGCTTTAACGTTATGCCTGACTGTGCCTGACAAACGCATTTGTCATATCTGGGTTCCTTTGTCTCACCACCTGATGTCGCCAAAGTCCCTTTTCCTTTTTGTTGTCTGTCTCCACCACCTGTTCCCTATTATTGTCATGTGATTGTGTCGTTACGTTAGAGTATTTAAACCCTGTGTTATGTTGCCCTCCTTGTTGAGTCTTCGTTGGTCACCCAGTAAGTCTTGTGTGTTTCTTTGCTCTTTGCCTCAAGCCGCTTTTTGTTCTTTGGATAGTATCTCTGTTTGCCCTTGCGGAATCTTACCTTTTGGATGTATTTAGTTTTTTGGGATCTTGCTACCTGTGTTCTGGACTTTTTACCTTTTTGGAAACTTCTGAGCGTTTGATTATTTTTGGAAAATAAACTCTTTTCCTTGTTTATACCTACCTGCGCTTGAGTCTCTATCTAGGCCTCCATGGGTCAGGAGATTGCGTCCCGTCTGCCACCTGGGAGGCCTGGGATCAATCCCCGACCCTGACAGCATTCTTATTTACGTTTTGTATCAGCTGCAAAGTTTGAATAAAAGATGCATTTTTCATTGAAGTACCCATTTTTCTTGTGTTTATCATTTTCCACTTAACTAAAGCAACTTTATGCTATTTTTAAGAAAAAGTGAATAACTATTCGATTAGTCGACTAATTAGTCGACTAGTCGATTAATCGTTTCAATAGTCGGTGACTAGTCGACTATTAAAATAGTTGTTAGTTGCAGCCCTAGTCTCAAGTAAAGACAGGTAAAGTCGAGTCAAGTCTCAAGTCGTGATTTTAACGACTCGAGTCTGACTCAAGTCCAAGTCATGTTACGTGAGTCCCCACCTTAGCTAAAGTCAACTATCTTACAGCAAAAGAAAAGTGCCACCTACCGATCTTTGTGAAGCTTCAAATGCCGGACAAAGTTGGACGTCGTGGCATCTCCATCCGATATTCTCTTTTTGCATGTTTTACAAGTTGCAGTTCGTTTTTTTGTCGAAATTTCATAACCTACGTAGCCAAAAGAAATTACTCGCGGAAGCATATCCGAGCGGTTATTTCGTATTTCGTTCACTGAGCTCTGTAGCTTCGCCGCGTTTTTTTAAACGTCCAAATCCCGTTAATTTGATTGGTTGTGCTGCAGCTACGTACACATCCATACATAAGGAGAGACGAAAAACATAGTGACGGTCTGTGCATATTGATACGGAATGAGTGAAATTAATTATTGACGCCACTTTATAAATAATGTGTTTTAAATTTTAAGACTTTGAGTAAAAAATATCAATCTGTCTTTTCAAGTAAACAGCTTCAAGTTGAGTCAAGTCCGAAGTCAATGGCATGAAAGTCAAAGTCAAGTTCAAGTCTTTGAGCATTTTTTCAAGTCAAGTCTCAAGTCGTGATTTTAACGACTCGAGTGTGACTCGAGTCCAAGTCATGTGACTCGAGTCCCCACCTCTGCCGAAGTGGTCTGCTGGGCTGGTGAAACCTCCGAATTTCACTTATATACAAAGGCGCAAGGCCATTAACTGCTTGAAAGACAAACAACAGTATTTTGAATTGAATCCTGTACTGTACTGGGAGCCAGTGTAAGGAGTGGAGGACAGGTGTGATGTGGTCATGTCTACGGGTGTCAGTAAGGAATCGGGCAGCTGCATTCTGTACTAGCTGAAGGCGATGGAGGGATGTTTGACTTAGTCCAAAGTACAGAGCACTGCAATAGTCCAAATGGGAGCTAACAAAGGCGTGGATGGCTTTTTCGAGGTCGCAGCGGCTCAGGAAGGGTTTAATCTTAGCAAGAAGGCAAAGCTGAAAAAAGCTTGCCTTCACGACCGCATTAATCTGTTGGTCGAACTTTAAGCTGGAGTCGAATTTTACACCGAGATTTTTAATCACATGAGAACAATGGGGGGGCAGAGAAATAAAACTAGGTGACATATGCATATCTGTCCCACCAAACAAAATGCACTCAGTCTTGTTCTCATTCAGGCAAAGAAAGTTCTGAGACAGCAGGAGCTTGATTTCACTAAGACATCTGTGGATAGAGTCAATGGCATCTGGAGAGTTTGGCAGGACAAGCAGATGGATTTGTAAGTCATCTGCATACAGATGAAAGGAGACATTATGATTGAGTATTATTGACCCTGTAAATGTCTGATAAAACGGCTCTTTCACAGTGTTATTTATGTGTTCACAAGACATTGTGCTTCTACAGTGTTTTTTGGTTTGTGGTGCTTTTATTTGGAAGAGCACTGTCTTCTTCTTCTTCTGCTGTTTTTTTTTGTTGTGACGTTAAACGTTGAACGTTAAACTTCCTGCCACTGTCGTCACGATACCGCGCTCACGTATGATGAGAGAAACGGTAAAACTTTAAAAGTATATTATATTTATCGTGTTCATCTGTTTGAATCCTGTAAATTAATATTTGCATTGTGATTTCATTTATTATTTTTGTATTGTTGGTACCTTTTATTCATAAGAGCTTCGAGCTGTGAGAACGTTACTAGCTTAAGAGCATGCTAGCGGATGGAAGCTACATTGATTAGCGCCCTTGGAGAGCGGAATGAGGTATGAAAAGATTGAACATGATTTGTGTGTTATTTGTGAAACTACAGAGAAGCATTTTGTATTTCTTCTGTTTTTCTCTAGTTTTCACGGTGTTCAAGGTGTAATGCATGGTGCTCGTTGAGGGAAACTGAAATAAACCGACACCCGTTTGAAACTCTCTGCGTCTTATCAATAAATCCGAGGGGCTGCTACAGACCCTAATGGCAGCAAGTACAGGGAGAACAAAACAGGGCCCAGAATGGAACCCTGTGGCACACCACAGGTCAAAGGAACTGACGAGGAGGAAAGTTAATTTATCATGACACTGAAACTTCTTCCTGTGAGGTATGACCTGAACCACTGCAGTACCGGTCCCTGGAGCCCCACCTGTTGGGCTAAACGTGAGAGGAGGATGGAATGATCTACTGTATCAAACGCTGCAGTGAGGTCTAACAGCACGAGCAGCCCAGGTTTCCTGGCATCAAGGGAAAGCAGGATGTCATTTTGCACTTTCAATAAAGCGTATTTAGTGCTGTGGCGTGTTTTGAAGCCAGATTGGAACTTTTCAAAAATGTGATAATTGTCAAGAAATGATTGCAGCTGAAGAAAGACAACCTTTTCCAAAACCTTTGAGAGAAATGGTAGAAGGGACACTGGCCTAAAGTTTGACAGAACTGTAGGGTCAAGGTTGGGTTTTTTAAGAAGGGGTCTGACCACAGCATGCTTAAACACAGATGGAACAAACCCTGAGCTGAGGCAGCTGCTAACAAATGTTAGGAGACTTTGGCCCACTGCATTAAAGGATTGTTTAAGCACCCTTGATGGGATAATGTCCAGTGGACAGTTGGTAGGTCTTATCCCCTGGACCACCTCATACAGAAGGGATAGAGACACTGGCTCAAACACATCAAGTATAGCAGAAGGTACAACAGGAGAACACAAGTCAATAACATTAGATGAATTGTCAATACTCTTGTCTAAGTATTGTCTAATCGAGGCCACTTTGTCAACAAAATAATGCAAAAAGTCATCACAGGTCGACTGATATGTTTCTGAAAACATTACTGGTTGGGTTTGTAACCGACTGAATAGATTTAAATAACACCTGAGGGCGGTTACAGCTGGTGGAAATGACAAATTTCACAAATATTGACATTTAGCTATTCTCACTGCCTCTTGATAAGCAGAGAGACTGTCTCTCAAAATGCCCAGTGATACATGTAACCTGTCCTTTTTCCACCTGCGCTGTGTTTGAATGTGCTCATTCTGTCGATTGAATGTTTTTTTTTTGTCAAATAACTGGACCGATTTCATTATTTGTACATAATACCATAATAAGGTACGAAGGGTATGTGCAGCACCAAGCGGAACCGTTGACACAGAGGTGGCGGGCCTCTGGGTTGGTTTTGGGTGGGGACACTTCTGCCCAACTGTCACACGTAACCTTGACAACAAGCAGAATAGGCTGTGTCTTGATTGCTGCTAACACTTACCTCTGCTTAACAGAGAGTAAACACTTTGTTGCTGTGGTACCATTCCTGGGACCCGTAACACATATATATATTTTATTATTATTATTTTATTATCAGTGTCAGTTTTACTTAATAGTATGTGGCTACGTATAATATGAATTATTAAAACAATTGACTCTCATTCTACAGTGCATTTCCATCCACGGAACGTATCATTTCTCTTCAAGGGCACTCACTCAAAGCGCCCCGGAAGAGACCCAGATGTGGAAAATTGATTTGAAATTTGAAATAATTTCTTAATATCTATCTTTTTGATGTATTTTGCCATGCAGGACAGTGCTTTTAAGAAAAAAAAACTGAAGAAATATTTTGCAAAATTGACCAATCACTGTGGTCAGTTCTTATGCATAACGCACTTAAATAAATGTTTAACAGAGTAAAAGTCTTGTTGTAATTTCACATACTTTCCTTAAAAACTCTGAGGTTCTTCATAATATATTTTGTAAAAGTGAAATTCATGTAAGTCCACTTTTCTAGTTCTAGTGCTATCTAATATTGCAATGAGTTTACTTGTGTGGCCCCCTTGAGATCAGATTCAGCTGTATGCGGCTCCTAAACAAAAATAAGTTTGACAGCCCTGCGCTAAAAGGTTTGGTTTTGTCTTCAGCCTCCTGCTGGTTGACGGCGGAGCCCCTTTTTCCCATTTTCCTGTGGAGGTTTTCCCACTCGCTTCCTTTGGGCGTGGGGGCAGCCGTCTGTGGGGCCTCTGAAACGGGAGGCGTTCAGATCCACTCCGCATGTCACACTAGGGTGACCAAACCTCCTCTTTTGCCCTGACATGTCCACTTTTTACATCCTGTCTGGGGCATCCAGATGGGGATTATAAATTCATGAGAATGTCCAGTTTTGGCTGTTTTTCATGGGACCATAGTCGTATGCTTAAATCGACTGGCGCTTTGCACAGAATGCTACGGTGGTTCGTTGCCCAACGTAATTCTCGACGGACTGTCTTGTGGCAGGGTCAAGCGAGTCACTCACACACACACAGGGAGTAGAGCAACCAGCGTAGGAGTCAAAATGCTGAAACAAAAGTGCAGCTTTACAGACAAACAGCAAAAAAAATTCAACGTACCGTCCCGGTCGCGACAAGTGGGACAGAAGTGTTTGTTGAGTTTGTATAGTTGTGAGACTGTTTCATTTATTACATTAAGAGGGTATTAAGAGGTATTTTGTTGAAGCTGAATTTTCTAAAACAGAAGAGGTCGTATTTAGTACATTATTTGATTTTCTTTGTGTATTTTAAAGGAGGGCTACAGTTTAGTTACAGATTGTGTTTTACTACCAAAGTTAGTTTTGTCCTATTGCTGTATGATGAAGCATGTTCATCAAAATCTGAGAAAACTGTCTGAATCTTAAATGACTGCTTTAATTTTACTACTGTCACCAATACTATTGGGTCCAATACTATTATGTTTAGTGAGTCTCATTCCTATGAAATATGCATTGTTTTGAGAGTACCATCTATTTTAGGACAGGGACTGGCAACAAAACTCCTATTGTAAATATTTCTCATCTAGCAAGTCTTCATGGTCAAAGGAAAGGTCGAGCTTTTGTTGGTTTTCATGTTTTTTACTGGATGTGACACAGTAGGTCCCTTTAAACGAAAAGGAAAAGTTAAAGGCCAAAGGCTGATGCTTGAATCAGAGCCAGCTGTTAATAGCTTTCAAATTCTTGGGACAAAATTGGGATGTTGATGATGAATTTTTCGTCATCAACATTCAGGGATATATTCAGATGATAATGAGGACTTGGATGACTCAGATGATGAGTTGTAATGTTTTTCATATATGTTGTAAGTTTTTGATGAAAATATAAAAAATCTAAATATGAAAGTTCTGGATTTAAATAATATGATGTAGATATGATATGTTTGGATTTAAATAGTATGATGTCGCGAGGAAAGGTTAGGATAGAAATAATATAACTGAAAATATGAGAGGTTCAGATTTTTAAATTGTATATAAATATGGATTCCTAGTTAGTTTTTTATTGACAGTGAAAATTATATATTATTCAATTTTTTATAGCAAGGTTTATTTGTGATAATAAGGCTTTATTCAACTGTATCATGTTGTTTTGATTATTTTTTAGGCTGAAAGTACCCCATATTGTTTTTCTCTTATTAAGTTAATAAATGCAATATGAAGGAAAGTGATGTCAGTTTTTCAATAATTAAATTAGTAAGAAATTATTTGGACAAAAAACAAGGCTTGTGCATATTAAATTATTGTCCTTCGTCTTGCTATGGCTGGATAAAGTGGAAAATATGGAGTAGTTCAGGTTCAGTGGCTATTTTTGTAAAGATCACTGAAGTCCAAAGTATCTAATTAAACTGGAGGAAAGTTCCCCCTAAAAAGTTCAAACGAAAAGTCATCCTACAGATTCTGGCTCACAGCCTAAAAATCCAGCTGGATCATGCCTCTGGAGGTCTCCTGGTGGCAGATCTGATGAGCTGAAACTGGTTTACTGGACCTCAGTTCCTATAGGAAGGAGAGATCGGTAAAACTACTCAAAACTGATGCTCTTGAGTCAGACACTTACTGTAAGTTTTATATCGGCTAATAGTTGGCTAACGTTCTGCTAACTGCCGGCACTCAGTCTGCTAACTGTTAGATAAATGTCAGCCAATAGTTGGATAATGTTGAGCTAACTGCCAGCAGTCAGTCTGCTAACTCTTTGTTAAATCTCAGTCAATAATTCGCTAACATTCAGGTAACTTCTCGCTAACAGTCTGTTAACTCTTAGCCAAATGTCAGCTAATAGAAAACTAATGTTCAGCTAACTGCCAGCGGTCAGTCTGCTAAGTGTTAACAAATAGTTAGCTGACTCCAGTACATTTGTATTATATATAAATGCACATTTATATTTATTTATAATAAATGCATATATATTTCAGGGTACAAAATAACCGTTCGACTGTGCGCCCGGCGCACACACTTTATTGTTTGAGCGTGGGAAAATCAAAAGTTGCGCTCAACTCTGTGGGGTAGGACAGGCCAGGTACGCAAATGAACTGTGTAACCTCTGAGGAAGATGTGTGCGTTTCTGAGTCTGATGTGAATAAACTCTGTGGTCACATTCATGTTTGTATGTTTTTTAGCCGATCTCTGTGACAGAGCTGCTTTACCCAAAGGAAGAAAACCTAATTTCATTTAATCTAGAAAACAACTACATTCCCTCTGATTTGTGGCCTGAAAGCTTGTTTTCTTTGTTCATTTTTTGCCTATTGGACACTCAGGACCAAAAATATCAGCTTCCAAAAAGAGTTTCATTCTGAAAAACATTTAACCTTCGCTGTTTTCACTTTGAAATAGATTAAAAAAACATAAAAAACATAAAACAAGTTACCATAGAATATATGTTTATAAATATTTGATTATCATTATAGTTTGGAATTAACTCTGATTTTCATTCATTTTTTTAAATTCAAACAAACATTTTATACCATATATATAATTTCCACTTTAAACAACTAAAGTCTGAAATAAACTTAAAACATTTTGATCATATTTCTTAGATTTAAAGCGTTTAAAGGCCTTTGCTACAAATACAGTAAAGTTTCAGTACATTCTAAGAAACTTTTATTAAATATTAAATTATTGTGTTTTCTGTCCTAAGATGACTGAACGATGTCCACTGATTTGGCCACATGACTGAATAAAGTCTGCACTTTTAGTTTAGAATTATGTTTATTTATCATTTATGGAACAAAAAAAAAGTCCTTTGTGTTCCATCCTGGTTCTATTCCGTTCCGGTAGGTTCTGTTGAACCTGTTCCGGAACAGAAGTCAAACCCAAGGGCTCCATGTGGGTCTAATGCAGTGAGATCATGCGATGATGTCATACTGACAGGCCCCGCCCCTTTTAGGTCACAGGGCTGTGATGTCACAGTCGCAAGCATTACCCTCTGAGCAGTCACACTTGGAGCATCCAGCCAGCAGCATTCGGAGCCAGAACCTTAAACCTTCGATGGATTTTGACGCAGCAGATTTGGTCCTTTCGGGCCAAATGGGGTCTCAAGCGGCCCTCTATGAAGAGCTCATCAGGCTCACAGACAGAGGGGAGGAATTTAGGATCCAGACCAAGGAGGAGGAGGAGTTCCTTCACGTCTTGAAGGAGAGGATCGACTTCTGCCGCAGTGGGAAACAGCAGAGAAAGACGGAGTCTGCAGAGAATCTCCTGGCAGGGCTGGACCAGTCCTGCGATTACCCACAAGGGATAAGCGAACTGAACCAGAAGGTGCGTCTCAGCCTCAGACACAACTGCGACCTGAGGTCAGAATACAGGAGGAAACTGGCCGACGTGATCCAGACGGCTGAGACGCTGGCAGACGTCTACGTCGACAAGCTGAAGGAGGCTGAGAGAGGAAATCTGAAGAAGACTCCCAACTACAGAAACACCCTGGAGAAAATGGTGGAGGACAACATCAGAGCCCGCCAGGAGGAGCTGAAGCAGCTGGTGGCAGAAACCAGACGGCTGATGGAGGAATTCACAGCCTGCAGAGCTGTGCTCAGAAAGGCCCCCCAGACGCGGGAGGAGCACAGCTCCCAGCAGCTCCTACAGCGCCTGGCCTTCCACAGCATCAGGGCCCACGTGGACCGAGCGGAGGCACTCAGAAAAGAGCTGGAGAAGCTCTCAGGAAGCTACACTGAGGCTCTGGGAGCAAAGGGACCAACCGGCAGCCAGGACCAGCCGGAGCAGAGCCCAGACGCCCAGAGGAAGGGCGCCATTTACTTCATGGACGACCAGGGACAGATCTGCTGTTTGGTGCCAGACGGTCAGGACGAGTCCGAGCCCGCCGACAAGCAGGGAAACCTGTGGTTGAACGCCGTGAGGACGGAGGAGTTTGACGCCCTGAGAGCTGGTTTCCAGAGTCTGACGGACAGTTTGGAGCAGCCTGAAGATGTTCTCAGCCTGGAAACCACAAACAGTGAAGCCACAACAGGCTCTTCACAGCTCAGCAGCTCAGAGCCACTCGAAGACCTGAGAGCCCCAAAGCTGAGCCCCCACTTCATGGAGGCCGAGTCCTCTCGGGAGAAATCACTGGAGGAGGAGGAGGACGAGGACGAGGACGAAGAGGAGGACGAGGAGGACGAGGAGGACGAGGACGAGCGGGAGGAGGAAGAGGACGAGCGGGAGGAGGAAGAGGACGAGCGGAAGGAGGAAGAGGACGAGCAGGAGCAGGAAGAGGACGAGCAGGAGCAGGAAGAGGAGTGGGAGGATTGGGAGGAGGAGCAGGAGGAGGAAGAGGTGTGGAAGGAGAAAGAGGAGGAGCAGGAAGAGGAGGAAGAGGCCTCTTTGTCCTCAACTGTGAACACCCAGCAGAGGATTCAGACCAGTGGAGCCTCCACAGCTCACATCCAGGGTCTGAAGCAGGATTCCATAGAAGATTTAGAAGAAGAGGAACCATCTTTTGAGGAGTTTCTGAGGCTGTTAGAGGAGGACAAACCCCTGAAGCCCCCCGTCAGATGCCAGGACCAGCCTAAAGCTGAGCTGCAGGAGGAGCAGGAGGATGTTTTAGAAGAAACATCCTTTGAGGAGTTCATGAAGCTGCTTGAGGAACAGCAGCTTCCCCCCGTCAGAATCCAGGACCGGGCTGATGCTGAGCTGCAGGCCTCTGCTGGAGCTCAAAGCCAGCTGCCGGTTTCTGAGTGTCCGACAGCTGGAAAGAGCTTTTTGGAGCAAAGTGCCCAGAAAACCAGTTGCTCAAAGACCCAGAACAGGACCCAGACCAGTGGAGCCTCCATAGCTCACACCCAGACTCTGAAGCAGGAGGATTTTTCAGAAGAAACAGCATTTGATGAGTTCATGAGGCTTTTGGAGGAACAGGATAAGCAGCTGTATACCCCCAGGACCATAAGCCAGGACCAGGCTAAAGCTGAGCTGCAGGCCTCTGCAGAGCTCTCAGGTCTTCTGCAGGTTTCTGAACGTCCGACAGCTGCAGAGAGCCACTTAAAACACAGCTCCAAGAAAAGGCTCTGCTTTGCCGACAGCCATCCAAAGCCAGACGTGGAGCTGGATCAGATGGAGCCACAGCACAGGAGTCCTCCCACAACAAGCCCCAACCTGGAGACTATGGAGAGTTCCCCAGCCGCCCGCTGTGTTCTGAAGGGCCAGAGGAAGTTTACAGAAGACTGTGACAACGTGTGGACGGACATTTATGCCATCAGGCAGCAGGTCGACACTCTGGTGCGCCGACTGCCAGCCGACAGCAAAGAAATGGGAGACAAGCTCCCCGTCAAACAGGAGCAGAGCTCCTCTGGAGTGGCTCCTACTGCAGGAGGCAGCGACAGACAAACGCCCAATGCAGGAAAAAGCACCTCCTTCTTTAAAGCTTTTAGGAAGAGCTTCTCCAGGGTGTTCATAAGGCGCAGAGAGGAGCGGGAAGGCCCGGAGGAGGTGCCAGCGACCAGCCGAGGCCCCAGCCGAGAGGACCAGGCGGCCAAAGGCCAAAGGCCAAAGACCAGAAAGCTGGAAGAGAAAAGCATCAGTAAGAGAAGATGAGCAGCACTTCGAATCAGCTCAGTAAAGGAAAAAACAACATTCAGAAGGGATCAACAGTCGCTATATTTTTTTATTGAGTTAGTTGAGACTGGTCTGGCCGCCTGTCCAGGGTGGACCCGCCTCCAGCCCCCCAACTCCCACATCAGGTTAGTTAGAAAATGATCAATTTTTTAGAGAGAAAGAAGGCTGGAACAGTAAGTACTTAATTTGTTGGTGGACTCAGTAAATGCAGGTAAGAACTTCATTTAAATAGATAAATGCATGTAAAAGACAAATAATTACTTTCATAATCCTTAAAGTTGGTCAAATTTTCCATTTCTCAGCTTTAGGTTCAGTCTCTCTCTCCCTCCCGGTGCAACTTCATTCCATTAACGATGTCACTAACCGGACTCTCCCTTTCCCGTAGTCGTGTGCTTTCTCTTCCCCCGCCTCTCTCCTCCTATCACTTTCTGCAGATATTCCTGGCCCTGGAGCTGTGCGGTCTTGATCTGTGATGGGGGTATCCTGCTGTCCCTGTGTTCCTACTACAATTACAGCCACTGTTCATAGTCTTATTGCTATCATTACTGCTACCAATATCACTGCTATCATTACCATTAGTCTCAATATCAATGGCATTTTTCCTCCGGTATATGTGTTGCTGTGTTGGCTGCCTCTCTCTGCTCCCTCTGTCTTTCTCTCGCCCTCTCCCTCTTCCCCTCTCTCTCACCCCCAACCGGCCGGGGCAGATGGCTGCCCACCCAGAGCCATGGTTCTGCTCGAGGTTTCTCCCTGTTAAAAGGAAGTTTTTCCTCGCCTGTGTCGCCTAGTGCTTGCTCTTGGTGGGAATTGCTGGGCTTCTGTAATTAACTTCAGAGTTGGGTCTGACCTGCTCTGTTTGGAAACCGTTGTGAGATAACTGTTGTTGTGATGTGGCGCTATATAAATACAATTGAATTGCATTGAATTGAAATCATTTGTGGAATTGAGGTTTATTTTCTCTGCTTTAGGTTTGGTCATAATTCATATAGTTTTAGTTATAGTATTTTCTCTCCTTTAGATTCAGTCATAAGTTTTGTAGTTTAAGTTCTTGTTCTCTTTTTTAGGTTCAGTCATAATTTGTATCATTTAGGTTCATAATCTCTTTTTTAAGGTTCAGACACAATTTGTGTATTTCAGTCTTATTTTTCTCTTTTTCTGGTTTAGTCATAATTTGTGTACTTTAGGTGCAGACATTTTGTTCTGTTTTCCTGTGTTTTTGATCTGGTAACCTTCTGCAATTTCCTGTATTTCTTGGTTTGTCGGCCATCTCAATTCTCATCTCTCAGTTTCCTACTACTTTCTCCCCTACAAGCTTCTCAGTCTCCAGGTCCTCACATCCGTCCTGGCAGTAGCTCATCGTCTGAATTCCTGAGATTCTCTCAGGTGCTGCTTTCTTTGTGTGCCTCGTTCCCAAAAGCTGTTCCCAGCCAGGCCGATACACAAGTAAAGACCCAAAGGCAGGCACAAGGACTGAATGAGGAATGGTTCTGTTTTCTCCTTTCAGAAATACGACAAACAACAGCTTCACCTCAAACATCAATAAAATAAGTCAACAAAACGTGTTCATTCTGGTTCTGAATACTGTAAAAGTCCATTTAGGACTAAAAAACTCCTTTTAATTAGTCTTCAAATGTCCATAAAATCTTTGAAAATCACAGTTTATTATTAATCTTGGCCTTACTGCAAAAGCCCCAGAAGCTCTGGACTTCCCTCTCCCTCCATGAACACGGTGGTTTTGGGTCTGGAGCTGCCTTTGGCTTCGCCATCTCTCACCACCTCCAGATGAAAAGTCAAAGAACCTTTAGTGCTCCGTTCCTCCGATGGTTGATTTAATGTCTTTGCTCATAGAGATAATATGATTTAATACCTCTACCTTCATGGGCGGCTGTGGCTCAGGAGGAAAGAGCAGTTACCGTCTGATTGGAGGGTCTGTGGTTCAACTCCATGTTCCTCCAAACCACATGTTGATAAGTCCTAGGGCAAGGCTCTGAATCCAAAGTTGCCTGCTTGTGTGCCCACTGGTGCAGCTAGTGTATGAATGGTGAATGACATGTAGTGTAAAATGGTTTGAGTAGTCAGCTTGACAAGAAAAAATGTTTTACCCTTAGCTGATAGAACCTTTCATTCATGACAAAAAGGGTGTGGGGTTGCTTTGTTTTTTATCACGTCACCTCTCCCTGTATGACAAGTCTTTCCATTTATTTTCCAGTTATTAAATGTTTTCTTTTGATCTAACAATGAAAGAGAAATCTAAATAAAAAGGAGCCTAGTTATGTAAGATTTTGTTTGCATATGTCATTTGATTTATGGACTTTTGAGTTTAAGAGCAACTCTTAACTTTCATGCCATAACTGATCAATATGTAATTTAAAATGAGATCATTCATTTCCTCTTCAACAAGAATTGAACACTGGGAATTAATGTGCCTGTACATTCTCAGTGAACAATCTAATGGACTTTAAAATTCAAGTTTCCTTTCACTTGAACCCTTGGGATAATTAATTTTGCCTTATTCTAAATCCGGGCAAGGAACATGGAAATTATCCTGCCCGAATATGTTAAAAACCGCCCAAAAAGAAAGACAGATTTGTTTTTTGTACACAAATTTGAAAGTCATACCACAACAAGACTGAGTATTGTCTGAGTTTCATGCTTTCATGCTTAACTGCAACATTTTGGCCCTTATCTCAAACCTAGAAGTCCTTCCTTGGCTCTTCCTGCTCAGAATGGCTGCTTTGGCCACACTGTTGACGATCCACTCAGTGCGATGTTGGCACCATCATGCTTCACTAGGCTGATGGTGCTAATGAAATGATGGGTTTACATCAACAACTTAGTTTATTGACCCACAAACATGCACTTTTTTGTGTCTGCAGACCTGAGTGTCTTTCTTTTCTGCTAACGCCGACCGACCACTTTGTTTGGTTAGTGAATTTGAGTTGCCTACACCGTTTTGGTTGTGGTCACTTTTAAATTTTTCCTTTATTGTGTAACTTTTAGCATTTGATTTACTAGCTCTTCATAGCACAGACCCGCATGTACTTTTTGAGATGATATATATTTTGAACTCTCCCTGGTCACCTTGTTATGTTTCATTGGTGACCCTGCAGACGCTAGAACTTTTTCGCAAGTGTAAACAGAATGAAATCATGCGACACCTGATTCCCAGGGGTGGACCCAAATATGAGACTTTTGAACGTACCTAACATCCACAGAACCTAATAAAGGGATCTGAAGCAAATGGGGTCAAATACCACTGTTTTTAACTATTAATAATTTTTATTTTCCATTTCACTTCCGTAAGTTTCCATTACTTTGTACATTGTTATATTTCAACAAATAGCTAACACTCACAAGGGATATGAAAACCTTATAGACACTTCCAACTGTTGTATTTTTTCAGGTCAATCTCTGAATTTCAGATTTGTATTTATTTATTTATTTATTTTTAGTCAATTCATTTGACTTCAGTTGCCTCTGGTTAATGTTAACCTATCTTTCTTGCATGAATCACAGAAGGCTATTGTTTGCCCTCAATCTCCCCTTGAATTGTGCCCATTCAGACCTGTCTTTGAGGAAATTCTGCTTTGTTGTGTACACACCACACCCTTAATGGGGGTATTATTTCCTTGTTCAGAGCCAAAGTAGCCAGAGGCTCTGCAAGGACAGCGAGATCACTTCTCCTTCGTTGGATTCCCCGCTTTTTTTTCCTGTGGAAACAAGCTTCAACATGTTGCTCCTACTCCTGTTTTTCAGCTGTTTGGCTTCGAGCGCTGCACAGACACGTAAGTGAACCGGAAACAGGGTCGTTGGACAATTTTAAAAAGGACCACCGCATTGACATGCGCTCTCTGGTGCGTTTTAAAAGGCGATCGGTGTCTCCTAAACATTTTTTTGTTTCATTGTCTGACACAGAAGAACCGACCCAGACTGCCACTTTCCTCACTCAGTCAAGTGAGGCAACGCTAACACCGGCCCTGCGTCCTGATAAACCAGCAGACAATGGTGAGCCCACCTTAAAGAAGATGATCTGAAGGTATAAATTCTCCTTACTGAGTTTTTAAAATGTAATCTATATTCTCCATTGTATTTTTCTTGCAGTCGTGGCCATCCTTCAGGCATCCGTTATA
The DNA here is from genome assembly GCA_907169785.1 of Menidia menidia. Classification (NCBI taxonomy): domain Eukaryota; kingdom Metazoa; phylum Chordata; class Actinopteri; order Atheriniformes; family Atherinopsidae; genus Menidia; species Menidia menidia. The sequence continues at coordinate 13,431,658 of CAJRST010007779.1, read as the reverse complement.
TCTCAACACATGCTGAATGAAACTACAGTTCAACCGGTCATAACCGCGGTAAGTCGTAAACCAAGTCCACAAAGACTTTCAGGATGTCTGGGATTACAATCTTTCGTCGCGTGTGTTTGAATGACTTTAAGATTCTGTGTCTTCCAGATCGGTGACTTAATCCGGCAGTTACAACCAAACACCAACTTCACTCTGACTTTAAAGAGCATTAAGAGAGTCTGAATATTGAGAGCCTGTCATTTGGAACACTGGCATATTGTTGAATTTGAATTAAACTGTTGATTTTCTTTTGTTAAATGGGTGATGACAGGGTGTGATATGTGGTGGAGGGGTGTAGGATGCCAAAGATAATGGAGAATTGCTGATCTCTGTAAACAAATCATTAAAAAGCTTACAGAAAAGTGTCGTGTCCAGCTTCATTTTCATTCAAACTGACTGACGGAACTGGAAATGTTTACGTGTCTCTTGGGGTATTCTTCATTTTAGGCCGAATTTTCCTGAAAACCAGTGAGGATCAGATCCCTCACCCCACCCCCTGTCCTGATTTGTAAAACCTTGAAATTGTCAGAGGGCGTACTTATTTCTGGGATGTAAAAAAAAAAAAAAAAAAAGTGAAACTGGAGCTTCTCACTAGACATGGATATGAATACGGGACTGTGGGAGAAGGCAAACAAAGGTTGCCGGGAGAACACGTCAACATTTCCAACTTGTGACCATACGCGCAAAAGTCAAAGTGGCCAAATGAGGTCCTGAGCACTCCCATCATGAGTTATTCTAACCCTCCATTATCTATAGTGCTTATTCCTAGTGAGGTCATGGGATGGGAAGGGGCTTGAATACTCATTGAGCACCCTAACAATAAATACTTACACAAAACGATATAAACTATAGCGGTTTGAAGCCCTCTGAATGGAACCGTTAAGATTAAGTCCCTCTCTTGTTTACACTAAGGAAATTATAATAGAAACACTGACACTAACAAATACAGAACAACTCTGACGCCACCCGAAGTTAAAATTTCTCACACATTTTCAGTTCTTGAATCTAAACCACTTCAAATACATCAAAAATAATCTTAATTTCAGTTTACACTAAATGTGATTTCAGTTTATGTCTAAACAAGGCCTCAAATCAATCATCGTCGTCCACGCTGCAGTTCAAATTCTAGCCACAAGATGTCACAACCAAAGGAAAAACTACTCTTTGTTCCACTTGTTTGACCCCTTTTGCAACAAACAATGGCTTATGAAAAGCTCTGCCTGTTTGCGCCTTTGTCTCTCAAGCAGGAAGCAAGTCTCCTAAATGTATTTTATTTATTCTCTCCCTATCTTGTCCGAGCCACCTCTCATCTCCCTGGTTCCAGCAGACTCTCCCAGGGCAGAGTTTCTGTGGAGAGGAATGTCTGATTTTCCCTCCGGAACCTGTTGCTTCCACAGCCCGACCTTCTATGAGTGGACGAAAATAGATGGATGGATGGATGGATGGATGATGGATGGAAAAAAAAAACAGCCTACTCCCTGTGTGGTGCATATCTTGACAGCACGGTTCAGACAAATGAAAAGAAACAGAGGTTCCTCCTGAACATCCCGATTGGAAATACGTGGTGACACAATGGCAGACGTGGCCAAAATATGGTAACCAGAATTTCTCTGTTGGAAAGTAAGAGAAGGGACTATTTTACTTTTGATTAAAAGCTGTAGAGAGACTTTCAGAGACTTTTCTATTTGTTTTGTTTTTTAAATAATTGCTTCTAATCTTCGATAAAGACTATATGAATTTTGTTAGAGAATGCTCAGATTTTCCGGGCACTTTCTTTCATGTTTTCGGATCAGAGGTCCCACTTGACTTCGTCCATCCCCAGCTCTTCCACCTTTGCTTTGATCTGCATCTTCTGGAGATACCTAAGCTCCATTTCTGAGATAGTTGGAGAAATGTTATTGTTTGGATGGTTTCATCGAAGTGAAGGGAAAGATACAAAGAAAAAACTTCTCACATTATAAGCACAGACCTCAACGCCTCATCCACAACAGGTCCTTGATGCACCTCTTCTTGTCGAGCATTTTCCTCCCTTCCGTGTCCGCTGACCCTGAACTCTGTGTCCTGGTCCTGGATCAGAGGACCCAGAAACAGCATTGCGCAGCCAGGACCGGCATCTGTTCCTGTATGCAGCAGGATTCTTGCTCACAAAATCTGAAAATTACGTGGGGCAGGAAATATTCCAATGTTGAGAACGCTGGAGCCCCCTGCTGTCCCCACCCATGGGCAGTTTTGGTGGTTGGAAATTAGGATCAGTAATCAAAATGGGAAACATTAAAGTTAAAGAATCCGGACAAAAGTGCAGCTGCTGAACACTAAGAAAGAAAAGAAAGGTCACACATTTAGGTAGATGTAAAAAAGAGGCTGACGAATGCGCCTGTGACTGACTGTGCCAATGGTTTTGACTGTGCTGGACCCAAGAGGTCCAGAGTAAGTGAAACGGATGCTGGTCCGGGTGTGAAAACTGCCTTTAAAGCCTCTGCACCACACACTGCACAAACCGGAAAAGACATTCACTTTGCGCTGGAACAAAGAGAAGAATTATGTGTGTTCTCACTATGCTCAAAACAGTGTTTGGCTTCAGTGACGAAGTGACTGTAAACTGGGAAAATATGGATTTGGATTCGGCATAGGCGACACATATTGTTTGAGTTCATAGTTAATAACCAGGAAAATAGACTATTTTCAAACCCCCGTTCTGTTAATGTGAGGCTTTTAATAAGATTTGGGTTGAGGAATATATTAGCATAGGTTTTAGTCACTTTAAATTGTGAGTGGTGTATTGTAAGTGTGTGTGTTGAGACGAGAGGCATTAGTTTGAAGTTTGCCTGAAGTAAGCACTGCTTTGGAGCCATCATGTGGCTGTGAGGTGCTCCTACAAACGGCAGCGAGCCTCGTCCTCTCACTGGAAAATTGAACTGGCACGTCCCTAAAGCCCCCAACTGACCTTGCCAGTACTTCCTTTGCCTGTTGCAACACTCATTCTAGTACCTTCTTTTCAGATTACAGAGCTGGGACAACCAAGGCTAAGGGTTTTAACAAATCATTTGCTGTTGTTTTGCATTCTATACAGTACTTTTCCCTTGAATTGTCCAAAAATGCTGCACTTGAAGTCCACAATACTCAAGTCCTGGGCTATCTAGGTTATTTTGGAATTTTTTGGTTCTAGTGTTCTTTTTGATCAGCGGTTTGTTTTGTGCTTTTGCCTTTAAATTTCTAATGTTTTCCTCATATTTCTCTGATATATGTGTTCTTTTATTCTTTTTCCTTTAACACCGGTTCCCCACACAGATGTATCCATCTCAACTCTCCACTCCCCAGTCTTATCTCCACTAATACTTCATGTTCAACAAACTGATCCACATAACTGCTCCAATATTATCTGCATCTATACCTACTGATGGTACACTTGAATTATGAAGAAAATCAACAATATTTGAACGTCGAAAACACTTGATGTCACAAAACCGGCCCTTATACAACTGTCGTAAAAGGTACATGCTTCTATACCCTCTCATTTGCCTCCCTCTCACATGCTGCACACCATGTTAATCGATGTACTGCCCCCTGTTCCAGTCTTCCACGTGACCCTCCAGCTGTTTTAAGTCCTCGGGGCAGATCAAGACCTCCAGATTTACCCCTCACACCTGGCAGCTTGCTGGATCCAGGACCTCTGGACCTCTATAGAATCCGTCGGAATGGACTTGAGATTTCTCTTTTTTTCTGCAGCTCTTGTTGTGGGGGCAACGGTCAGCATCTGTCTCGCCGACCGCACCGCTCAATGCAAGATAAAATGGTAACGCGGCTCTCTACCGAACCCTTTTGCACGATACCGTTTAAAGACTTGATTAACCCGAGCCAGTCTGTGTTTTCTGATATATCACATATGTCCCTGATTTACATGTGTTCACAGAATTTGCCGCAAAACTTGACAGGATGAGTTGTCTTTTGTTGTTTGGTTGCATGATCTGAAGAAAAAGAAGTGTCAAGGCACAATTTAATTTAAAGATCCATGCAGTGATGATTTGTCCTGAGAAATATTCTAAGAAAATGTTTGCTCAGATGTTGTCAATCTTTTTTAATCCTGGTAAAGCCTAAAGGTAAACATGATCTGAGCTGACACTTGCTGCTTTTCAGGTTGTTTGGCATCACGTGTGAAGATGTGGGTGGAAAGCTTCTGAGACAGATCCAGGCATGGCAGATCAGCCAAAGCTGCGCACATACGGGAGAGAAGTGCTCATACGAGGTCAGGAAAGTAAAGTCAATTAAGTCCGGAACGAGTGATTATTGTGTTCCCATTTTGGGATTTCAAGTACTCTGTGTGGATAGGTGAAAACATGATTTCAAATAAACAAAAATACGTTTTTTTACAAATTGGTCACAATAAAGCTAAAGGCTTCATTATTATTATTTATTATTTATTATTATTTATTATTATTATATGTGACTCTGTGGAATATTATTGTACTAACAATAATTAGATCTGAGAAAACAATTATTTCTGCACCTGTAAAAAATGCAATTTTTCCTCTACTTTGGTAGCTGCTTCATCTGATAAACAGGGTTCAGAATGAGCATGGTGAGAGCCACCGATCAGCCCTGACTAAATGTGATCTCTGCTTTTTACAGCTTGTGTCTTCAGCTCCGTATCTGATCAAGGCAACGCACACGTCTCCAAGAACAAAGAAAGTGAACAACCTCCAGTTCCTTTTCGAGCAGTCCACTATTTGCAAAGTAACTGTAAGTGTGACTCTTCATTGGACGGCTTTTGGGGAAACATTGGCAGCTTTTAGCTCTCAGCTAGCCTCACTTCAAAGTGTATGGCAGATGTGTGAGATAGACTGTCTCGTGATCACCCACTCTGGCCTTGATCAATAGTTTTCCAAGATTTCTGAAGGCATTCCAATGTTTTTTTTTCTCTCTCTCTCATTTCCATGTGGCATATTTCGGTGTGCTATACAGAGTATTCCAACTAAGGTCAACAGAATAAACTGTAAACGTAGACAGTTTACAACATCAGAACAGTAAATATCCTGAATAAACCGCGAAAATTCCATCAAACAGCTAACACATGACTGGAGAGGTCCATGACATCTCATTAGAAACAGTCTGAAAGTGAAGTGGCTCTCACAGGGATACAAAGGCTTGAGTTATGCTTAACTGGTAACCGGTAACAGCTCGCATGGGAGGATAACCCACCCCAGACCCCTGATTTCAGCATTATTGAAAGAGTGTGGGAACATATTGACAGAGAGCAGAACTAAAAGCAGCCAACATCCAAAGAAGAGCTTTGGAATGTCCTTCAAGAAGCCTGGGGAACTATTCCTGAAGACTGCTGGATAGAAATACTTGCCACTTTCCAAAAGGTGGGAAGCATTCAGTTAAATTCTATCTATATAGCGCCAAATCACAACAACAGTTATCTCACAGCGCGTTCCAAAAAGAGCACTTCAGACCAAGTTATTAACTGAAGCCCAACAATTCCCATCAATAGCAAGCACTAGGCGACACAGGCAAGGAAAAACTATTTCTAAAAAACTTTTAAGAGGCAGAAACCTCGAGCAGAACCATGGCCCAGGGTGGGCAACCGTCAAGTATGTCAGGTTAATAGGTGAGGAGAGAGTGTGAGTGCATGTTTAGATGTTTCTTTTGTCTTTGTGAGGACTGGTAACCTGTCCGGGTTACTGGAGGCTTCAGGTCCCTGTAGGTAAAGACAATGGATGGATAAATAGAAAAAAAAAAGAAGAAAGTTTGTCTGAGAGTAAATAAATGCGGTCAGACTAGCTACCGACATTTAACCCATTTTCTGCTTTTATTTACTGTATTTACATAATTGTTTTTAAAATTTTCAATAGATCATCGCCCCTATATCATAATTTCCTTGGAATTTGGGTTGGAATTCAAAAATTTTTTAATACTGGCTTACAAGCTAAATATCTTCCAGTTCAGTTGCTACAACTTGTACCGTATACAAATCAGCTCTTGAAATTGTCAGGAATATTTTAGAGAATGGATTTCAGTAACCTGTTAACATTCTTGATGGGAAATATGCACAAACAGGTTGAGCAAGTTGAAAGAAAATGCGTGTCTGATGTTGTTTCACACAAAAGAGTTTCGCTTTTCTATCCGCTTCAAGGAACTTTAAAGCGGAAAATCAGAACTCCCAACGTTCCTCACGGTTGTTCCTTTCTGATTAACTGTATCTTTCTCTGCTCCTCCTCCCGTTTTCCCCGAACAGGGCGACGCTGTGTCCGAGTTCTCCAAAGATCCGTCTGACAACAGCACAAACTTCTGCAGCCTGCAGAACCTGATGGATGGTGAAGACGCTCGTTTTCTGTTCTCATTTTTCACATTCTTTGCTGTAATGACTTGATACGACCAATGCTGGATTTTTTTTTATCTTCATCCAGGCAGCGAGCTGGTCGATGCTGAAGGATACAGGCAGTTCAGCAACAAGTGGATCTGTCCTGGATTTGATGTTGTTAACTGCACCCTGTCCTGAGAGAATAGGGTGCTCCAAAAGTCTCCTCTGGAACAACATGAATGTAAAAATATCATCTCAGTTTCAGGTATAAGAAACAACAAATTTGTTTTGCATGTATACGGTGAAATAAAAGTGAATCAATCTTAAAGCTACGGTCCTCAATAGCTGAACCTGAATATTAAAAGGTGGCATGTATAATAATGATCTCTGTAAACAAGTCTGACACAAATCCAAACTCAAAAACACATGATGATGGACAATAAGGTTTACTCGATAAAACTGCTAAAGTTTGTTGTTTTTTTTTAACAAAAAAGGATTTTATTTTGAGTCCATGATACAGTCAGTTCTACACAGAACACAGGACACAGTAGTGTGCAACAGTTTCTGCCTCAAATTGAATAAAGTATGACCTGATATTGACTTCATAGCAAATACCACCTCTTGTCAACACTTCATAAGTCTGTGAAATTATTTTGAGCGATTCTGACCAAACCTGCATGAGTTGCAGAAACACTTTTAGAAGTGGTCGGCTGTCCTGAGAAAGCCAGAAAAAACATTAAATGCTGTTCAGAGTTCTGTGAGACGGAAGTTAGCAAACAAACAACGTGGAAAATATGGTTAAATAGAAAGAATTGAACAAAATGGACAAATATGTTCACAACAGATTCAAATTCTGTCCCAATTTAGAAAAAAGGTTTTTCACCCAGCTCCATTTTGTGCTTCGTGGAAAATATGATAAATATGAAAAAAATCTGTCTGTGTGAGAAAAAACACATATTGATGATGTTGTTATCTATCCATCCATCCATCCATTATCAATACCGCTTATTCCCTCATGGGGTCGCGGGGGGAACTGGAGCCTATCCCAGTGGTCAACGGGCAAGAGGCAGGGTACACCCTGGACAGTCCGCCAGTCCATCGCAGGGCAACACACAGGACATACAAGGACAAACAACCACTCACACTCACATTCACTCCTAAGGGCAATTTCCCCAATCTCCAATCAGCCTAACATGCAGGTTTTTGGACTGTGGGAGGAAGCCGGAGAACCCGGAGAGAACCCACGCAGACACAGGGAGAACATGCAAACTCCACCCAGAAAGGTCCTGGTTCCCCCGGGATTCGAACCCAGAACCCTCTTGCTGGGAGGCGAGAGTGCTAACCACCACACCACCGTGCCGCCCAATGTTGTTATCTATATATATATAAAATATAAATATATTTTATATATATAAAAACTGTGGCCCAGTGATTTTTTTGTGAGCATTTCAGCCTGTTCCATTCCCAGGATGGAATAAGTTATCTTTATCCTTCAAATGATAGAATTCTACAGACCAAAAGCTGCCCACTGAATCAAATAAAAGTCATAAATGTACAACTAGTACATTAACATTTGATCTACATGTCAGAGGGGCAGACAAACCTGTGCCATCTGCAGATAGAACATTAGGAAAGAGCAGCAGCTTGGTTCTGCACACAGGCTGTTTTCCCTTTCAGGCAGGTGGAGCTGGCTAGCGGATGGAGAGCAAAACGCTGATGGATGAAGAAGCAGGGAAACTAACCCGAAGTATTTTGTGTAAAGCTCTTTTGTCAAAACGCAGTACAATGCAGATAGAGAATCATCCTAGTTGAGATGCTTGAAAATAATCCATCTAAGCTCAACTCACTTTTCACATGAAGTTTTTGCAAAAAAAAAAAAAAAAAAAAGACATACAAACTCAATGAACACACACAAAAAAAGCCAAAAACTAAAGTAGTGTGGTGTTTTACTTTTGGACAAATATGGGTACATTAATAAGTAATCAAACTGTAAAAAAGGTCACCATTTAGAACATTTAATTATCAAATTGAAGACATGAACACATTGAAGCCATTTTGTAAAGTGTTTTTAAAATGGAAGAAACCCAAAAGACGGTTTACATCCACACATTGCAGCATCTGCTTTGACCACGTTTATTATTCATATCCTCAAATCTTCTGTCCTACATACGGACGACAGCAGCGGTGTCCCTCTGCAGTCCCTTTGCGTTGTCGTGCCTTTGCTTTTTTTAAAACTTGACCCGGCGGAAGTCGTCCTTCACAGACGCTGTGAGCCTGTGTCTCTCTGCTCTGTCCTCGCAGAAGCAGTCTGATGCACCACGGGGTTTTTGCCCGCTGATCACTGGGTTTTACCTCCTGCTTGAGCTTCGGTCTCATAGTCATACTCAGTCAGACAGCAGTAGAGCAATATCTGACTATATCTGGTGGCAAAGTCTGGAGATAGAAAAAGGGGTGGGAGAGGGAGACATGGGTGAAAGATGGAGAGAGACTGATGAGATGAGGCTCTTGGTGAGTCTAGTAGAATCCCAAACCCAGCAAGTGGCGCACCTTTGCTCACTTCCTCTTTGCAAGTTCGAAAGAGACGTGACAGCAATTAACAGATAACGACGAGAAAAGACGTAAGAAATGTTCTCTCACGCCCACTAGAGCCAAAGTCTTACCGTTTAGTTTGCGTATAAACCGGGGCCTCCTCTCCTCAGGCAGGTAAATGGCCACATAATAAACTGGCACTCCAGAAAGCGCAATTCCAATTCCTATGAGGGAGTTGATGGTGTCTCCATACAGAGGGACGATGACCAAGAACAGGCTGCACACACAGTAGACGAAAGGGAAGAACAGGGTCAACTGTGGAGACAAGAAAGCACACATTATAGATGTTGTTTTGGAGTTACTGCATTTGCCTTGAGTAAAAAAAAAGAAAAAGGAAAGCATTGCTCCAAACGTTACGTTCAAAATCAGGATATGTGAATCCATCAAACTTCTTAATCAAGCTGGTTACCCAAACAAAAATACTAACTCATTGATTCGAATCGAATAGCCTAATTTGATCTGATACTCCCCAATTTTTTAAATAATTAGAGACGTTTGGTCCATTTTGGTATGGGAACTATTACTGAGTTGGTCCGGACTTAACATGCGGAAAACTATTATGAAACAATAAATGAATTTAGAACTTAACATTGGAAAATAGAAAAAGAAACAAATGAAAACTAAACCCTAACTCATTTTGTATTTATTCATTTTTTCAAGTTAGCTAATGAAGCCAAGTTACACTTTGGTCATTCCTCAGAGCAGAATGACACAGAATGATGCCGGTACCAATTTGAAATTTTTAGGATCATGCCAATTATTTTGGCTTTGCTCTTCATGTGGCGATTTTTGGAAGCAACTCAAAGTTCAAAACTGTCACAGAAATGTGACAGTTGATGTCAAAGAAAACAAAACCAAAAAATATAGAAACAGAAATTTTCAAAATATTTCCAAAACAGAAAGGAGTACCAATTAAACTGCAAAACCATGAAACGAAAAAGACCAACAATGAAAATCGAAAGAGAACGGTGACAGGAGATTCACGGAAAAAATAGTGACAGGGTTCAGAAAACAGAAAACAAAAACCAATATAAGAACACAGGAATCAGGAAGAATCCACTAACTAAAACACCCGACAACATAAACGACCAAACAAGCACAGAAGACACTAAAAATAGTCTAAAAAGATGCAACATTTGGACTTTTCTACAAAGTGTCCATCTTAAAGTGATATTGAGGACAAACTGTTGGTACTATGTCGCTTTGCAGCTTCTTCAGCTACTTTTTAACTTCTACGATTGCATCTTTGTTGAAGTACCTTAAACTTTCAAGATTTTAAAGACCCTTATGGATTTAATGTTGCTCTATTTCATGTTACTTTGCAGAAGATCTTAAAATGACCCAAACCTTTATCTGTACTCCGGTTTGGAGGGTTAGGAGATTTATTTTTTTCACTGTTAATGCTGACTCCGACGCCCTTGATGGTGGGTGTATGAGAGTCCAATAAACATGGAACTTAAAGAAAGACCAAAACAAAAAGAAATGTTGGATTGTGAATATTTCTCTTTGTGTATCCTTTGCCCTATCCTGCAATCAAAATCAAATAGTCTCATGTTGAAATCCCCTCCTGGTCTTTTCCAGCTGTATTTTATCTGAGGGCAGCTCTGGTCATAAGATTAATGACATACATTACAACTGACATACATTGTTATTCCTGAACACAAACTTCCCTTTTTAGCACAGCAACTGATTGCATATTGCATCAATACTGTAAATGACAAACCTCTGAACGGGTTATTCTGTGCCTACTATAAATGCACAGTGCTGTGCAGTTCCATTTATGGTCAGACATGAGCAGAAGCTTACGTCGGACTATAAACGCATGTTCTACAAATAACCGTATGAATCGGATAAGTGAGAATAGCCTCACCTTTACGGGCCTGTGTCTGTCTGGCTGCGTGATGCGGAGGTGGATGAGGCCGGCCACGGAGAGCCCCACATAGAGCCAGTAACTGAAGCTGAAATAGTTGATGAGCTGAAACACATCCTCCACGCACAGGAAGATCAGGCCCATCAGCCCCTGCAAGCACACAGCACAGCTAAAGAAGTGTTCAGTGATGGGCCGTCAGGGCCTGCAAGGCCTTCTCTGCAAGGCCTTCTCTTTTGTGCATGGAAACTTATTAAATATCTCTAAATAGTCTGTCCACTTCCTTTCATAGCTTTTCCCCTGGTTGCGCTGCTTCCAGACATGCATTTTCATACAAAAGCATTTAATCAATCACATTTCAGCCATCATTTGTCGCTAGGCAGGGCCAAAGTCAAAGATGTCTGCCTGGAGGCCTTCACAATCCGTTCTGCAGGCCCCCCCAACTGAAAATACATGTCGAGTACACTGTTGCTTTAACCAATCGGATTTTAAGTTGGTGACACCAGGGCCTTCTAGAAGGCCTTAGGCAACGTCACAGTATTCACACCCGCTGATTGGATGGTCAGATATCCAATCAGCGGCAAAGCTAGCAAAAAAAACTAAATATAGTTGTGTTGGTGTAATAGCTATTTTATGATTTGGTGGCGGATTTAATGTCAAGACCATTTTTAAAACTCCAGATCCATTTTTTTTAAGAGTCCGATCCCACACGAGCATCAGCATCTCCTAACCCACAGGTCTGTGTCCTAAACTTTAAGTTGTTACAAGAGTAAATCCCTGTTCAACATGAGTCTGACAACTAAATAAGTAGATAAATAGCTTTAGACTTTAATACAAAAAGCTGGATCGGGACCTCACTACTGTATTTCTACATAATAAGATGATTACTATAACCATAAAATAGTTATTGAGGGGTGAATTGATTCAGACGGAGCACTACTGAAGGCCTAGGTGTGAAATGCACGGTCCGCCACTGGAAGTGTTGCATCCGCCCGTGCTTAGCTTTGGACATCGGACTGGCTTTGCTCACATTGAACAGGAGAGCAGGGATGGGAGTGTATCGCTTCAGGTGAATCAGGCTCAGGCTGTCAGGGAGGTGGCCCTCTCTGGCTCCGACGAAAAACAACCTGTCGTGACAGATAGTCAGCAAGGTTATTTGGAAATCTCGACAATTGAGCAGAAAAACGGGCTCAATCTGTTATTACCGAGAGGCAGCGATGATGGAAGCGTTGAGTCCTCCGTAGCAGGACATGGCCACTGCAATAGGAATGATCCATTTAAAGGGACCCAGCACCGCATTTCCAAATGTCTGCGGGGTCATATTTGCAAGGTTTACCCACAGACTAAGATCCGAGGAACATTGCTTTAATTTTAGCAGACCTGTTCTCATCGCGAGGGGGTTAAATATCTTGGGTCAACCACCCCTACCTAGAACTGAGCTATATTTAGCAGCAGATGGCCATGATGTTCTCTTACCACAGCTACAGCATCACTGGCCAGCAGGGAGGGCATGTCTAGAACCACATAGTACGCCACGTTAGTCAGCAGATAGATGATGGTCACGATGGGCATAGAGACAGCAATGGCCAGAGGTAGGTTCCTACAAGAATAGCCATGCAGAGCAGTTAGTGACTCCCAAAAGACATACGACAAACAAATGACAGACTAAGAAAATGGACTTGAACAATAACTGAATATAAAGAAAAAAGAATAGATCTTCAAATCCATCAAGAATTTGCGCTAAGCTGTGCAACGTGACTTGTGAGCGTGTCTGAAATGCTATTTTAGATGAGCACTAATGGACCATTTAGGTCAGAATAAAGGAATAAAACACTGCCTTTCTTTTTCAATAAAGTTTAAAGTTTCTATTAAATTACCATAAGGTATTCCTAAGATGGAAGGTGGTGATTGAGGGCATTGGGGATTAGATCCTTTGATTGTGGTCATTCAATGACAGGAACGTTCTACCAAAACAAACTACTTCTCCTGGGTAGGTTTAGCCAGTAACGTTACTCAGGATAGTTTTTTATCCAAATATTGTTTATGATCTGGCCTAAAACTTTGTTTGCGTAGGAAGAGGTGAAGAAACTCAACTTACTAACTTGGCAGTCATAAAATCAGCTCTATCTTACAGACTATGTCCTTCACCAAGGAGGTAAAAAAATCTAAGTGGGCTAAACTAGACACAGAAAAGAATTCAGTCCAATTTCATAAAGAGTGCTATATATAAAGATGCATATCATAGCAACTTCCATTGAAACTATGGTGTATATTAGTTTCATATTTCAGGAGTTCATGTGTTTTTAAAAGGGTTTCATGTCTCAGTGTAATAAAATTGATAGAATCCTTATCAACTGCATTGTCGTATTTAAGGAGCTATGAGGTATTTGGGGCATGTTTGATTCTGAGTTAAACATCAGTACGACTGTCAAATATTAACAGCAGAACTGGGAGCAAATCTACCTCAGCAGTGAGCCAAAAGGGAAAGTGTGGGGAGTATATATCTGAGTGAATATGTCTGCTTGGATCACCTCTCGGGATTCTGAATTTCCTCAGTGACAAAGTTGAGCGTGTCCCAGCCGGAGTAGGAGAAGAGGGCCGAGTAGAGGGCCAACGCTATGGCTCCCGGATCCCTGGTGGAGCCCTCGAACGAACTCTCAAAATTATACGTTTCTTCTAAACAAAAAGAAATCAGAGTTTAAAGCGGGCCGACTTTTCCATTCCTTCTCGTCTCGTCGCGTTTTTCTTTTAAGTTCACTTACTGGTGGCTACTTTCAAGATGCCAATGACGATGATGAGGAAGAGCGCCATGAGTTTAGCGTAGGTGAAGACGTCCTGAACTAAAGTCCCCCACTTCACGTTGGCGCAGTTGATGAAAATGAGCATACCTGGACCAACCAGAGGGGGAACACGGGGACAAAGAGATTAATTTACGTGTGCACGGCCTCAGGTGCTGCTTCTCTTAAACCACAGTCGTTGCTTTGTGAATTATCCGGAATACGGGAACAAACTTTTGTGTGGGCACAGGCTATGAAACGTGACACTGCTGTTCCGTCACCTAAATAGTACTTCTGCTTTGCTGCTGGCCTCACAGCACAAAGACGAGCTATTAATCACAGAGGCTACCCAGCAGGAAGAAGTCCTCGGCCGTCCCTTATTTCTTTTTATTCCATCTTTTAAAATGGTCTGAACAATAGTTCTCCAGACTTTCTGTGTCAAAGGTCTCGCAGGCTTTTGTTTTTTTAAAATATTGGCTGCTCCTTTTCATTATTAGTCCGGTGTTTGCTGGTCTTTTTCAATGGGGATGTCTTTTTTTCTTTGTTCTGCCACAAAGACGAGCCATGATTCCTTCGAATGTAACAGGCACCAGACTCTGTCCAGACAAATGGACAACATAGCAAAAAGGTTCTCTGTGACCAGCGGCTTGTTGAAATTATGGATAATTTGTCCTCATTTTTTCACCTGATCAAATCTGACAGATGCAAAATAGTATTTTTTCACCCACAATATAGTGCCCAGTGATCTAATGAATGGAAACGTGAATAATTATCCTTTAAACTGAGATTATTGAGGCAATGCCTTCAACAACAGTACAAGAAAAGGTGCAACACAAGACCCGAGAGATTTGGAACTTCATCTGATCCATGTACTGTTGGCCTTAGCCTCATCAGAAACGGCCTCAATGGAAGCTTGGCTGTCAAGAAGCCACTCTTAAGGAAAGGAAAAATCTGAAAAGTCTGAAAAATTATTCTAAATCTGCTCAAGAGCCCGGACCTCAAAATTATGGAGGCAGCGTGGGATCATCTTGACAGAGAACTGAACAAAAGGCAGCCAACCTCCAAATAAGACCTTTGGAATGTCCAGTCAGAAAAAAGGAAAACTATTTCCGAAGACTTGTAAGAAGGATTGTCTAATATGCTCATGCCAAATATTGATTTTTAAGGTTGTAAGGAATTTTACCAACATCGATTTTGCCTCATTTACTGTATTTTTTTCTGATAAATCTTTGCCCCCATTTCCCATTTTCATTGCATAATATAAACAAAGTAGGGGAGGCTTGGGAGTTCAGAACTGTACCACTTTGGCTATAGATACCGCCCACTAATTCATGTGTGAATGTCCAACGCAGCAGCAGAGCTCGTTTGAATCGCTCCTGACATATTTCTGGGACTGCCTTACACTGAAATCCACACCATGTTTTCCACTTGTTTTTGGTGAACCTAATAAAGCTCAGATACTAAGTAAGAAGCTGATATCAGAAGGCAAAATTAGAGGCTGTAACACTAGATCATTTACATGCTGCTTAAGACAGTTAGGAGCGCAAGGATGGACACTGTGTTACTAGAAAGTTATTGGTTTGACTGAATTTGAAAATAGAACTGAAATTAAACAATTAATCCAGAAGAGATTGGGGTTATTACTCTATGAATGGAGTTATAGTTTGGATTTAGTTTCCATTAGTCTCTGGGATGACCATTTTGTTACTGGTCTTGGCTGTTTTTTTTGGTGCAAAGAGACAAATCTCTTTAAAAAAGACTGGATGAAAAGAAGAACTTTGGCTAGTTTTAAACACAGCAAATTATGACTTTCATGCCTCTTTTTTTTTGGCAACCTGCATCAACAGCCCAGTTTTTAAATGTTTTGTTTAAATGGAAACACATTTAGATAAGATAAGAGAAGAGTTAAAAGGGACAACTCAGATATTCATTTGACTTTGAAAGACATATTAGTCCCTTTTTCCCCACACACAAGAGAGTTTCTTACAGAGGCAGGCTGCAGCGAGAAGCCTCACACCGTCGTACGGTGGCTGGCAGGTGGGGTAGAAAGCCTCCAGGAGGTAGTTGGCGAAGGTCAGTGAAATCACCGCCTGGCTGGCCGGCTCGATGAGCAGAATGGACGTCCACAGGCGGATGAAAGCTGGGAAGCTGCCGAAGGACTCCAGGATGTAGGCGTAGCTGGCTCCAGACTTGGTGATGGTGGTGCCGAGCTCGGCGTAGCACAGGGCGCCGAAAACCGAGAAGATGCCCCCCAGGGCCCAAATCAGCAGAGACAGCCCGAAAGATGCGCTGTGCATCAGGACGCCCTTCGGCGAGACGAAAATCCCCGAACCTATCATGTTGCCCACTATGAGGCAGATTCCGTTGAGGAGAGAAATCTCCCTCTTCATCTGCATTTTCTCCTCTTTCCCACCACTCGGGGCCTTTAAGTCCTCCACGGATGCAGCTGTGGAATTCGGACACATTGTCTGTGACATGACCCCGATCGTCTGCCTGAGGTCCCCCATTTGTCCAGCAGTGAGTGCTTTAGAGATTCAGGGGAGCAACAATTAGATAAGACGGTCCAGACTCACAAAACATGATCCCCAAAATAGGAGAGATTTCTCAGTCCATAAAATCTCTGACGCCGCAGCCGCGTGCCATCAAGACAAGAAACAAAATGCTCAAGTAACTTATTCAGACAATAGGATAAAAAGTCTCTTCACCTGTTTAGACAAATAAAATAAAAAGTGTGTTTGTTCCTCCTGGCATGTGAAATTCGCTTTTAAGTCAACTCTCGCCCTCGGACACAGCCAGACAGCCCTGAGATTACTTCTGAGACGCAGCAACAGTCGGTCGGTGTTGCAATCCGCACAAGCCGGCGCAAACACCGGTGTTTTTCCAGCACCAGGCACACCGCACTCTCGTGTTCCCCCCCAGTGCTATTTTCAGAGTCGAGCGGAGCCTGTTCCTGCCCCCAGGGAGCATTCAGCAGCTACTCACACACAGCAAACTGCCCCCGAGTCCATGATCGGGAAAATGGTCAATGAAGTGGAAGATACAGTGCTCCATACCAACGCTGTCCAGCATCAACATCCCTATCAGTTTTTATGACAGATTGTGAGGGATATGGAGGGATGTTTAGACAATGGGCCCTTGGAAACAAACATGTCAAAGCCACATTAGATCCATATCACGTGAAATGCAGGACATCAACACCATGGAGAAAGTTTCTGTTATGGTTTAATTGCTTCTAAGTGCCAAATAATCAATTTTAGTGTGCACTAAAAGTGATATTTAATGGTTTAATGTCTTATTTATCGCTTTTTAAAAAAAGTGGGTTTGACTACAATAACAATAGTCTTCAGTTTGTAGTCGGGGAGGAATTTTGAAGAAGGACCTAAGCCAGCCACCACTCAAAGGGGAATAAATGTACATGTAACCTAACCATTTAAAACTTTTCAAACCTCCATCCATCCATCCATCCATCCATTCTCCTCCGCTTATCCGGGGTCGGGTCGCGGGGGCAGCAGCCGGAGCAGGGAAATCCAGACTTCCCTCTCCCCGGCCACTTCGGCCAGCTCCTCCGGGGGGATCCCGAGGCGTTCTCAGGCCAGCCGGGACACATAGTCCCTCCAGCGGGTCCTGGGTCTTCCTCTGGGCCTTCTCCCGATGGGACGAGCCCGGAACACCTCCCCAGGGAGGCGACCAGGAGGCATCCTGATCAGATGCCCGAGCCACCTCAACTGGCTCCTCTCCACGTGGAGGAGCAGCGGCTCTACTCCGAGCCCCTCCCGGATGGCCGAGCTTCTCACCCTATCTCTAAGGGAGAGCCCAGCCACCCTGCGGAGGAAACTCATTTCGGCCGCTTGTATCCGCGATCTCGTTCTTTCGGTCACTACCCAAAGCTCGTGACCATAGACGAGGGTGGGAACGTAGATCGACCGATAAATTGAGAGCTTCGCCTTTAGGCTCAGCTCTCTCTTCATCACGACAGACCGGTACAGCGCCCGCATTACTGCAGACGCCGCACCGATCCGCCTATCGATCTCACGCTCCCTACCCCCATTCGCAAACAAGACCCCGAGATACTTGAACTCCTCCACTTGGGGAAGGACGTCCGCTCCGACCCGGAGAAGGCACTCTACCCTTTTCCGGTGAGAGACCATGGTCTCGGACTTGGAGGCACTGATCCTCATCCCAGCCGCTTCGCACTCGGCTGCAAACCGCTCCAGTGAGAGCTGTAGGTCCCGACTTGATGGAGCCAATAGGACCACATCATCTGCAAAAAGCAGAGATGCGACCCTAAGGCCACCAAGACTGACACCCTCAACACCTCGGCTGCGCCTAGAAATCCTGTCCATAAAAGTTATGAACAGGACCGGAGACATAGGGCAACCTTGGCGGAGTCCAACTCCCACCGGAAACGAGTCCGACTTACTACCGGCAATGCGAACCAGACTCTGACTCCGGTCGTACAGGGACCGAACAGCCCGTAACAAGGGGCCAGGTACCCCATACTCCCGGAGCACCCCCCACAGGATACCCCGAGGGACACGGTCGAACGCCTTCTCCAAGTCCACAAAACACATGTGGACTGGTTGAGCGAACTCCCATGCACCCTCTAGGACCCCGCTGAGGGTATAGAGCTGGTCCAGCGTTCCACGGCCAGGACGAAAACCACCCTGCTCCTCCTCGATCCGAGGCTCGACTATCCGACGGACCCTCCTCTCCAGAACCGCTGAATAGACCTTCCCAGACCTTCCTGATCCCCGGCTGCAGAAGCTGGCTCTAGGGACGTGGAACGTCACCTCTCTGGCGGAGAAGGAGCCTGAGTTAGTGTGCGAGGCGGAGAGATTCCGGCTGGACATCGTCGGTCTCGCCTCGACACACAGCTCTGGCTCTGGAACCAGCCTTCTTGAGAGGGGTTGGACGCTTTGCTACTTTTCAAACCTAAACATCATAATAGTTCAAGAGTGTTCAAGTGCCAATTGTCCAATAACTGGCATTTATTGGAGTTGTTCAATTCTGTTTTGCATATTTTACACATTCTACCCTGGTGATTGGAGACCATCAGTAAGAGGATTGGGTAAAGAAACCCTTTGTAGATGATGATAGTTGAATTTATCTCAATGGATTCCTGAACACAGTCCTACAAGACAATTGTTTGGACTCGGAAGCCCTCCCATGACTGGCTGTTTTTTTGGTCAGGTGAGCACCTCAGACCCGTCCCTATTTAAATTGGTACAGGTGTTTTAGCCTGTTGTTTGATTGGAATAGAATTGGATTACTATGAAATGGATTTGGGCTGAATTTATCGTTGTACAGACAAAAAACTTAAATTAACTGTATTGGGATAAGTACTCTAGACATTCAAGTCCCATCTGGTCTGTAAAATATTATAGTGGGTATGTATGCAGCGATGCATGATCACTTTCTGGAAGAAACACTTGTGACAAAGTTTAAAAAACAAACAAACAAACATCAAAGGCAGTTAAGATCTCACTTTACTATTTAGTAATATTTGCTGGAAACCTTTCTTTTTAGTGTTTTAAAAAAGGACTGAAGCACAGGGTAAAGGTCAGTGGCTATGTGTCCGTAGTCAAAACACTGAACATTAAAGTTGTTTAGATTTATCTACAGTTTGTATTCCTGTCAGTTCCTTTGCATAAAAGCATCTGCTAAAATATGGACATTTTGAAAAAGCTTGTGTGTAGCTCACTGTGAAACTAATGCCATATTCATATTAATGTAGCCTGTCCCTGTATGTGTTGAGTCCCTCATGCTCAACCCTTTGCAACACCCTGTGTTCCATAAATAAATCAACACAAAAGATGTCAGAGGTAAAAACCGAGTATCCATTTTATTGAACGAGGCCATACGACATTTGAAAAAAAAAAAAAAAAAAACTATTTCAGTTGAAACGGCAGCTGCTCTTCAAATGAACTTTCCATGACTCCTCATTACACTTTGCCTAACTTACCACTGACAATGATTCATTTTAACAGTTTGGCTGAAGGCGTTTTCATTCCCAGATCAACAAAAACAGTACATGAGTACTTAACAAGACGCCATATAAAAATTCCAACTAACTACTACAGTACAAAATATGGTACAGCATTTCTAGGCTGTCAGATTTGTAGCATTTTACTCAAATTTGCTTGATATGTGTGTAGAAAGAAGGCTTTCGCACGATAGTCGATTTTGGGACCAAAAACGAAAAGCAGAGTATGTGGCACAGATTTCAAATCAAGGTGAACGTGGAGGCATTTCCGTATGTCAGTTAAATGACTTTAGAGAGGGACTAAAAGTGACCAGCCATGGCTCATTTCCCTGTATGGGTGGCGACACATAGCATTAGCTGACCCCCCTCCCTCACTTCTACACAGCAAATATGATATAAAGGATGGCACATGACGTCAAATTCAACAGTTACAATTCTCTGAATGTACCCATGTATCCATTGGAGGAAGTACGAGGCAACAATTGTGGCAGTAAGGCCGGCCAAAACGTCATAAGCACACACATTTACACAGAAAATAAATACCAGGGCTGAAACATATTAGTCAGCTCACCGAACTACCAGTTAGCAAAACCAATGCGACAGTTTCCGACTTTGTGTCTTTGGATTTCGAGCGCTGCTCAGAGAAATGTGAAATAACGAGCAGGTAAATAATTAAAGATGTCAAGTTTGGATTCAACAAAACACCCACCCTGCCTAAAAATGATGATCAAAGTGATCAAAAGCTCCACTGCACGTGCACACGACCAACAATACCATGGAAACAACAGGTGGCTGCCTGCTATTGGCTTTGGAAGAGAGAATATACTGCATATACTTTAATATGTACTAATGGAGCAAAGAAACGTTAACTGAACTGGTGCTACCATCAAGACGAGTATGAGTATTTAACAGTAACATGCCGCTTAATTGTTACCAATCACCGTCCTATAGACAGAAAGATCTATTTACAATCTGCCGCTTAAAGCAGATGGCTACAGTAGAAATAAAGTCGAATGGCAGCAAACTGAATGGAGTATCAGTTAGTATTGGCTGTATGGTGTGAGCTGGCTGCTCGGTAAAATGGCGAAATGATTCTGAAGCTCAGAGTTTCTGGAAGAAAGGCGACTCTGCAAGCGTCCAGACGAGCGGGAAGTTTTTGTTAGTGGACATACTTAAGAACGCCGAGAGGAGAGGCCACCGAGGATCGAGGGAAATGCACTCAGCCTTTCATCCTGGTCCACTTTTAACCCTGACACGCATACAAAAATATATAACTGTTCCCGGGGCACGCTCAGGCGTCGCCCACTCATTCTGGGTGTTGTATTACAATCTCGGCGTCCTCTTTTCTCTGGCGGCCGTCCTAAGCTCTGCGATTGAAAGCGGAGCTGCGGCTGAGTCTTTCAGGAACTGCAGCTGGACTACGGGACAGCATTTCACATCCGAGGACACGCTTTTAAATAACACTTCGCTGTTCGCCTCTGACCGCCGTAAATGCGGGTCTTGTGCTTGCTAGGCAGGCTCGGCTGCTGTGTTGGACAAACTGGCAGTGACCATGATCAAAAGCTGCTGTCACAGCGGTGAACAGTGCTGCTAGTCTCCCACTTTTAGATAGAAATATAAATCTTAACAAGGAGGTTCCTGTTCCATATTTGAGGGCACACACACACACATAAAAAAAAAAAAATCCAAAAAAAGGGAAGAGCATGGATGTCAGGGGGAAATGGTATTAATGAAATCCTGAAAATGATTGAAGGGAAAATAAATAAGTATTAAAATCCACAACGCTTTAAATAAAACCCCGAATCCCGGTTAAACCTTTTTTGACGTTGATTATACAAAATAAAAAATCTTTACTCTTTAGTGAGTGGATAATACATCTAGTACCTGTTATTCTTATTGCTCAACCAGCTCTGGTGAAGGGTTTCCGAGACCACAGTGACCTTTTAATGACGAGCTAAGAGTTGCAGCGGTTCTACGCCGTGGCTTGAAGTCGGCACAGTCAGTAATGCGGGCAGTTCTCGCTGTTGCTCCTGTGGCCGCTGCTGGCCATGGACAGGGGCGGTGCGCTGGGGACGGCGGCGGTGGCGGTGGGGGAACAGACGCCGGGCGGGTACGGCTGCAGCCTCATCTGCCGGTTGTCCAGCAGCTTCTGCACGACCACGCGGCAGAAGTCCTCGTCGTGCCGGTGACAGTTGTCGAGCAGCTGGCGGACCCGGGCGGTGCGCGTGGTCTGGTTGATCACCAGTTCGTAATCCTCCCGCATCAGCATGGAGCGGGCCAGCAGGGCGTCCAGGCTCTGGTTCAGGCAGGCCTCCGTCATCTGGGAGGTGATCTCCTCCCGCTTCGCTGAGATCCAGAGGCCGATGGGGCCTTGTGATGCGGAAGAGCGCGGCAAAGGAGGAGAGCACTCAGCTGCAAGGAGGGAGGAGCAATTTGAATTTTAGAGGGAAAATATATTAAAGGGGACATATTATGCGAAACTAAGTTTTTAATCATTTGATTATGTACATTTGGGACTGTGGAGGGCCTATTAGCAGGCAAAGTGTGAAAAGAAAATGACTCAGTCATGTTTTTGTGGGCTGTCTCAGTCTCAATACAGGAGATAAATCAGGCAGTTTTAGGAATCGGTAGTTTCTGACGTCATTAGCTCTACCTCATAATATTCCAGCCATTCCCCTTCATGTTGCCACCCACCTCAGCTTACTCCGCCTATCTGTGGCAGACATTGCGGTAGCATGAGCGTGAGCATGGTAGCTTTAGCGTGCCGACGTCGGCACACCTTCCAGAAGATTTGGGTGGATTGCCTGTGTCTCATTTGCATTTAAAGAGACAGGCACTCAAAACCGAGCGCTCTGAACAGGGCTGTTTTGGCAGGGTGATTGAAATGCAATTGTGCTTCATCCTTATGGTATTTTGACCAAAGCTTGTCACAGACATTACATTAGGACACCAGGGAACTAGGTTAACTTGTTGAAATAGGATAGGACTCCTTTGAGAATAAATCCCCCAAAAATTTGTTTGAAAAAAACTAAACAAAGTGATGAGTAAGAAATCACAGTAAAAGCAACAGACTGATATTGAGGATAAAAACGGAGTCTACCTTGCTGCAGTGGCTGTGGCTTCAGGGTGAGATTATTCAACTGCGTTTCGAACTCTGTGGCGGGCAGGACAGGTTTCAGGGGTATGTTTAAATCCTTCTGGGGTTTGACAGCCTGGAAGCTGTTCAGATTGTTGCAGTTGTCCTTCAGGGACTCCGGAGGCTCCAGACTAGGAGCTATAAATGATGCTGGAGGGCCCGCTACATCAAAAAGAAGAAGTTTGAGACGGACATAAAACTTTGAATTTGGCCTTATATATTCACCTACTGACCAAATAAACCAACTCCCATAACTTTGTACTTTGTAATGGTGTGGGAAGATAAGTGTGCTTACATAAGGATGGAGGAGCGTTGCTGATGGTGAGGAAGCCCGGGAGAGATATATCTGTGTCCTGGGAAGAGCAGGACTCAGAGCCAGAACCTGATGGGGAGCTCTCCTGTGGCAGAGCAAACAGAAAGAATCCGTTTACATTTCCTCTCACACAAAATAGAAAAAAAAACTGATGACAATGCTCCCGGAATCAAAATGATCAGTTTGAGAGAAATTCAGTGTCCCGCACATGTCTCTTCATCACAAATGCATAAAAAAGGGGTTTTCTGCCATGTCTAACCCTCCGTTTCCAGTGTGTAGAAGACAGGCAGATGTCTTCCTCTTTCCTGGTGCTGTGCAGTGCCAATAGACTTTACCAAAGTGAATATGTGACAACAAATACACACACACACACACAAAAAAAGAAAAGAAATAAAAGATGTGACCTTAATCAACATGCCCCATTTTTGATAGTGGAAGAGTAGCTCAGACACTAAAATTCAACATATTCATGGGAGCTACTGAGGATGTCGCCACTATTTTTGTTAAGTATAGCAAGAAAACAAAAAAAAGGAAAGAATTGCTCTGCAGCTGAATGCAAAACTACTAACGTGGAGCTTTATAGAGCTAGAGGTTCATATCTTCACCTACAGGGAGACCAGGCTCATGTGCTGTTCGCTTTCACGCCGGCCCACTGATCCCATATCCGTCGGGGTGTGTGGAAATAAGACTGCCGTGCTCTTGACATTAAAACTTGAGCTGAACATCCACAGCGAGCACCAAGCGCCAGCTTAGGAGCAGCATTAATATGTGAGATAGCCTTAGTGGATGTGGCTTTCCCGATGCCTGTGCCGGCCTCTGCTGTCTGGGCCACTTGGGCTCTTTGAAGCTTAATAAGTGTCCT
The DNA here is from genome assembly GCA_907169785.1 of Menidia menidia. NCBI lineage: Eukaryota > Metazoa > Chordata > Actinopteri > Atheriniformes > Atherinopsidae > Menidia > Menidia menidia. The sequence continues at coordinate 13,407,791 of CAJRST010007779.1, read as the reverse complement.
ATCCCCTTTTGTTGCTTATAACCTTTAACTCCGGTGACTGGGGTGATTACACAAAACACCACATTATGTATCAATATTTCTATTGAAATATTTCTTTTTTTTTTTTTTTGTCCTTCTACCTTCTCTGTACTATTAAGGGTGTTGGCCGGTATTTAAAGCACACAAGAAACATACAGGATTGCGAAAGTTGACAAATTCCACAAGATAATCGATAACATCATTCATTGGCCTGTGTACATACACTGATTTCTGTTTAGATATCTTATGTCTTACTAGGTTAAATTATACCTTCTCGCAGAATAAATACAGTAATTTAAAGACATTTTACTTTTGTTCCTTATAAATTAAAATGGAAAAGCAGTCAAGAATTTGTATTATAAAGCAGCCAAAATAATTCCCTGATCAATACAATCACCCATTTTTAAATATTAGCTTATTAGATTTAAAAACATTTTTTCCCCTCCCTCGCTTTTTATCTTTCAGATGTAGGTTAGAATGAGTGTGTACTGACAGGCCACAGGTTAGGTCGCTCCTTCAGCATGTTCAGAGACCCCCCAGCGTTGCTCTTCTCGCACATGGGCTGGGTCGAACAGCAGCCTGTGCTCCGCATCAGCTGCGAAAGGGGGAAACAAAAATAAGACCCCAACAGACGGAGGGATACAGGCTAAAAAAAGCAAGCCCTCCTCTATGTGGAAACAAAGAGATGTAGCTTATACAGCAGAAGTATTTCAAACCCAACTATAATGGTTAAATCCCCCTCTTTCCACCTCCCTCTAAGCTTGTGCTAACTTCTCATGGCACAAAACAAAGGCTCAGACAGAGGCAGTTGTCAGGAATGAAAGAGAAAATCAGAGCTGTCCCATTGAACCTTTTAAACTGAGGGCTAGGCTTCTCAGCTTGAAAGCAAAAAATCCTCAGTGGCACACCATGTGTCTAATTTTTTTTATAAAACTAAACAAATATCATCAAGTTTCATTAAACTTGAGATTTGGGTTAGGGGGATTTCAAAAGGTAGAAACCATAAAATGTATAATTAATATTCAATATCTTGTTTGTTGTTCCAATACTTTACCCATTGACTATTTATCTCAATCAAACAATAGTTCATATGTTTAAATAATATATATCGTGTTGTCAGGTTCTTTCAAATAGTTTCGCATGATTAAATGCTTTCCTAAAAACATTTATTTCATGATTTTGAAGCCATGCTTCAGTTATTAAAAAAATGACTAAACCACTGACTACATATATTTTTCAGATAGATAACTTTGGCTAGAGCCAGGCTATGATCTAACATGTAAACTGCAACCTCATTCATGCATCGACTCAGCGAAACTGAAAAGGGGAAGGGTGCAGTAAGGGGAAATCCTGTCATGGTAGAATGCAAACTGTCCCAAATTACACATAGTTCTATGATCTAATTCCCAATTGTTCGGAGAAAGACATCACTCGGCATCGGTTTTAACAACATGTGCGCGATCTGTGTGTGGTTTTGCCAACAAAAACAAACAAACAAAAAAACCCTACTACATGTAGGCTGTATCAGCCAAATCATAATAGGTTATGCCCCCCTGATTCCACTTCAAGTTCAATTCCCAGTTGTTAGAGGCTATTTTATAATAAAGCAGCGGATTTCAAAAGAGCTCGAGTTGTTTTGATGGATACGGGAAGGAGCAAATATGATGGTTACAGCAAAAGAAAGAAAATGCAGCCTCATGAAAAAAAAAAAGGATCACTTGGATGTGTCATAGTTGACTGACCTTTGCCTTCTTGATCTCCAGCACAGCCTCCAGGAAGTCGATTTCATCAAACCTCCTCACCATTGGCTCCAGCTCGATCAAACACTCTGAAATCAGAGCAACATAAGACAAGACAGAGTTTTTTTTTTTTTTTTATAACTGGTTTAGTTTTTGGATAAATAAGTTCAAATATGATTTGCATTCGTTTCCCGTTAGTGTGAAAATGTTTTAGCGATATTAGGTCTACAAGCTTACTGAGGAAGGAGGGCCGCTCATCTGGGTTAGAAGTCCAGCCTGAGGTCATTAGGTTGATGAGTGTGTCTCGGCCGGGGATGTCGGCGGACAGGCTGTCCTGGCTTGTGTCGGGCCGCTTGCCGCGCAGCACACTGAACATGATCTGCATGGGATTGGTCACCTCTGGACACGCAAACGCATACGTATTATAGATAAAAATCTGATGACAAAGATTTTTAGGGTTAAAAAAAAAAACATGAAAATAGATGACTTACCTTCAAATGGTATCTGCCTGGACAGGACCTCCCACATGATGATGGCATAGCTACGAGATATTGGGGACAGAAAAAGATAGAGGAAATTAGATCATTTAAAATCTGTACTCTCCTTTAGAACAAGGGGGGTTTTAGGACTAAAAACTGAGCTGATCAGGCATTCCTCTTTGGGGAACTATGAAGACATCATGACTGCTTGCAGCAATCCATTGAAAAAAAAAAACAGAAGAGACAACATCTAGGTGGGATTTGCACAGTTTTTGGACTGACTGACTGCCATTGGAGGATCAGAACTTGGTATGCTGACAATCTGACCTATGTGTTTTTTTTTGTCTCACCTTGCCTGATAAATCCTCAACTGCAACTCTGATTAAGCTCAACCAACAAAGCTTATGTTAATGTTTAAAAACCAAACTCAGAGTTTACTCGTGTAAGTTTAGCCACAAAATCGGCCTCAAACTAATTGAAACTCACATTTACATGATCGGATTGGAGAAGGGGCTAATTTTCACAGACGATTTAATGCCTCACCTGTACATGTCATGTTTTACATCCGCCCGACGGCTCTTGGAGGGTTCGTACTCCTCGGGGGGCATGTAGATGACAGTGCCCTCCATCTCTGTGGGCTTCGACCCCGAGCCTTTACTGACAGAGAGCTGCCGCCACTTTGACAGACCAAAGTCTGCAATCTGGAGGAAGGAAAAAACAAACTGTTGGCAAGACAGGAAAAGCTGGCAGTTGGAAACATTGTCTATCTTCCATCTTCGCACATGGATGCTCAGGACGGACGGAACTAGGTGGGTTTCCTTGGCCAGACTTGCAAAAAAGATTTGAATGGATCTGTTCAAGTCAAGACTCCAGCGGATTTCCCACAAACAGCACGTATGCAAGACCAGGGGTGTGAAAACGGGGGGAAGAACAATTAGGATTTAGTGTTTCTTTGAAAAAACCTATGCTACAATTAGACCTAAGCAAACAAGAAATAAACAGGTTGTTTATGATTGTTCATCTCCTCCTAAAGTCACATTTGAAAACAAAAACAAATGGCACGTGTGTTGATTCAGTTGATTCAGAAAATCGGAGACACACTGAGAAGCTCTTGTGGAAATATGTCTCGGTCACAACAACGTAGGAACGTACCTTGACATGAAATTCTCCGTCCAACAGAATGTTCTGCGTCTTCAGGTCGTGATGTAACAGAGGTGGGGTCATGTTATGCAGGAAGTTGACCCCCAGAGCTATTTCATACAGGATCCTCAGACGCAAAGGCCAGGCAAGAACAGGGTACATGTCCTTCTGCGGGCAGAGACCACAAACAAGGCATTGAAGGCATAAATTAAGATAATCTGCATAGGAACTATCTCTAGCCTGATTCAAAGTTTCACCAGAGTTGGAAAGCTGTAAGGTTTTGCTTTTATTTTCTGTGTCACTGACAGGAAAACCACAGTGAACGAGTAAAAAGAGACACCAAAAAAAGAAACTCCTTCACTCCAACCATTTGGAGAAAATGAAAATAAAAAAAGGTTGAAATACACTGAGAAAAGTGGAACTTTTCCCTTCACTCAATATATACAGTATATATTTTGAAAACTGGAAGAACAGGACCACCGATTCTTTACAATACAACGATACTTGTTGAAAAGCAGCTACCTCATGAAGCAACAGGTCCAGGGAGCCATTGCTCATAAACTCTGTGACGATGCAGAAAAACTCAGGCTCGTTGCAGATGCCAAAGATCTGGATGATGTAGTTAAATCTGGCTTTGTGCAGCACCTCCGCTTCCTTGAGAAGACAATTCCTCTCTCTGAAACACAGGAGATAAGGGAGATAAGTCAGTTAATAGTTGTCAGTAGACTGGAATAACATGACATGTGATGACATGTTTTGGTGGCCGGGAAAAGAGACGCTTTATCAAATACTTGGATCATAAAGCCTGACATTGTAAATATGCTCAAGATCCTGATAAAAAAAACGAATGTGCTTTATACAACCAATACAATTTGAATTGTTTAAGAATGTAAAACTAGTGATCTTGCTTGCTCAGAGACCTTACAAAGATGTGCACAGTATAATATTTTGAGGAATCTACATCTCTGCCAAAGAGAGAAGATCAGATTAAATGAAAATGCAACAGTTAAATGGTTGGATTTTTAAAATGATCCCTCTCTAATAAGGAAAAACTAGTCAACAAATCACAAGCTATGTATCATCTGATTCTTTTAACTTCCCAAGAATGAGTAATCCAGTTTTTATGGGAGTGTTCTTTGATAACACAATGTAACAGGAAACATTCTGAAGCCAGAATAGTCAGCTCTGATATCCTATCCTGAGATGGGAGTGTGGAATAGTTATGTGATACTCAGAAGGAACAGTATCGTTTTTAATCACGGGGCAGATCTGGTCTGAATGTGTTCACTCTGAGCAACCGCCCTCAACCTGGGCCCCAGCTGGTACACAAACACCCCAACAACATCTGTTCCACATGTAAACTTATAAAGGCCTGTCGTTTAACTCAGCCAGACATGAGTTTTGTTTATGTTTTGATGGCGAGTTATTGCTTAAAATAGTACCTTTGCCTATAAAGCACCGAAGCCATTGTTACCTTTACAGTGGTTACAATGTCTATATATAAATAGCCGGCCTAGACTGACAGATTGACGAAGGTACCTCTCTCCGACAGAGTCGAGCTTCAGGCACTTGATGGCCACAGTGGTCCTCCAGTCAGAGTGCTGCGCCTTGAAGACGGTGCCAAACCCCCCTCTGCTCAGGTAGTACAGGTCCGTCAGTTTCTGGTAGGGAATGGCTGGCAAGGTGCTGGTCAGGCTGCCAATGTTCACACAGGCCGCGCCCGCGTGCGGCTCCATGGGCAGTCTTTAACGGGAAGCCTGTGCTTGTTCGGTAGGTCAGCCTCCGAGAGAAGAGCGGCCCGCGCTGTTACGAGAAATGCGGGAGCAGTTCTCCCATTTATTCGCATTCCCTAACGTCGCGACAATTGGCGAGCCGAGCTAACGTTTCTTTAGCGCCGAGGGGGGACCAGTGAGACAGGGGAAACAACACAGTTTCCCCCCCTTTTTCTGCTGAACAGACGGACTGAGGCTGTACGCTTTCACTTTCCTGTCAATTCGTGATGCGCCGCACGCCTCGACCTTCCGTCACGGATTGATTTCAAGCACGGCAATTACAGCGCGCAGCGGAGCTCTGCTTTAAAGCTAGGTAGGTGGTTTGTTGTTGCCAATGACGACACTTCCGGGTTTGCGTGATGCGTTCGCGTATATTGGATTCGGGGCAATTGCACGCTTTAAAATAAGACGCCTTAATAGGTGTGTAAAAAGTGGTGAAATCGAATTTTTTATCCATTTGAATATCTAAAAACCTTAATAAAATCGATAAATCCACATTTTGTTGAAGGACACGCCTGCTTTTGCACAAACACGAAGACGGGATTTTTGACATTTGGGAATTCCCAAACAGCAGGGGCTTTCCTTTGCACGTGTCAGTGTCAAAATAGAAACTCATTTGGTCATCTGAGTGCTTATTTACTGTTAATAGTATTTTTACGCATATCTTATTTAGTGGAACTTAAACACATTATGAGAAGTGGAGCCTTTGCTATACAATCGTGTTGCACATCTTTGGATGTTCCCCTAAAAAAAAAGAGTAGCATTACAATCCACTAAATACAAAAGTCCAATGGAATGACTGATCAACAGGCAAAAATATACTAAAAGTAAGGCTTTTGGTAATGATTTAAATATATTTCACATCTAATTTGAGGTATTTGTAGAATAAATTCAACTAAAAGGAATAAGATAGTAAATACCTTATATTTATCAACTTTACAAAGATCTGAAGGGGACATCCTATAATTATTGTTAACACTGACAGTACAAAAACAAACACAAAAACAATTTGTGCGCAATAGGCTCCACTGAGGCCAAGCATATATCTTTACATTGTCATTTGTGGAGAACAATGCCAAATCTTTTATCATCAAACTATTCACAGTGGCCACACAGAAAATAACAAAAACACATTGTTTTTAGCTATTCAAGACTTTGCATGTTTTGGGTAGGTTTGTCTTTTGAATTGATAAAGTTCATGAACTAAACAACTCTAATGATAAATCCGGTAAAGTATGACTCCAAATCTTTCCAATGTTTAGAGGTGCTGACTTGTCTGTATCCTATTGGTGTGTAATGAAACTCTTTTTTTATCTTGGCAGAATAGCAGAAGGGGTGTGCCGCAGCGCATGACTCTCTTATTGCTGTAAATGGGACACGTTTGAGAAGCAGAGTTTCTCACATTATGACGACTTACATGTGTCACACAACTCCCTTGGTTGTTTTTGATGAGCCAGCAAGATTTTTAATGACACAATCCCAGCATAGCTCAGGCAAAAAAGATGAGCTTGGATCAAAGGGACCCAGGTGTACTTTTACCCAGCTCTTCACACTCACTTTGCCCTGAATTGGTGTAAGTCGACTTTTACGCTCGTTGAGAATGCCCGTGTGTTTTTCTGTGCTCATACAGGTTCATTTTTTATATGGCTGTTAACACTCCTTTTTTCAGAAAACCGCTGATGGCTGTCCCCTTTGTCCCCGTCCCACTTCCAGTTGACTGGTGCAGAGAGAGCTGTTCCAAAGGAGGCATTCCTGTTCACAGTGAACTCCTGTTTACAAACCAGGAACCCTTCTATCCAAAGAGGAATCATTTGGGGAGACGACAGGAACCCTGTGGATGGACGGTCAAAGTTAAAACTGGGAAACGACCCATAGCAGACATGTTGAATGAAGCTTCAAACCCACTGGAAGATGAAGAGAAGGACAGGGAAATATGGGAAGAAAGCTCTATCGCTACAACTCTGTTAGGTTATGAGATCTTGAAGCAGCGGTCAAAGTTCACGGTAGGGATTTAAAGAGGTGTCCTTTTCAAACTAATCCGGGTGATAATGTGTGAATTGAAACATTCTTTTTATTATAGTTTCCTTTACATGTATGGATAATTTATGCATCAATAGATAGATAGATAGATAGATAGATAGATAGATAGATAGATAGATA
>CAJRST010007779.1:13370676-13397202 GCA_907169785.1 Menidia menidia | reverse complement strand
TTCTATTCTATTCTATTCTATTCTATTCTATTCTATTCTATTCTATTCTATTCTCCTGTTAATTTATCGTGGCATTGAGACTTGTTTTGCAATGTGTCTTAGTGAACACCTGGTTGCTGCTAAAGAAGTTTTAAGCGTTCAATCTCTGCCAGAATTCGCATTACCTCAGGCTCCAAAACGCTCCCAAGTCATGATCCAGGCATAGAAAATAGAGGGCTGTGGTCCTGTTCCTGTCAATAAATTTACTAGCATTGACACACTCGTGTTTCATATCAGCTGCACATTCCTGTGCTGTTGTGTTGCCCTTCACTATCCTCCGAGGCAGTTTTCAAATATGCACTGCAGTGGTGGTGGAGCATGGTGGGCGATTTTAATTCCATTTAATAATACAGATGTTCAAGACCATGTCTTAATTATATTATCTAGGCCAAATACTGCTAAATGTTTAACATTCTTCAACTTCATACTCTGAAAGCTGTGTTAACCAACAAAAACTGAATTCAATCATTTCTAAATGAGTACTGCACATGTTAAAATAAAACAAAAGAAAACATTTGAAATGTTGTAAATTAGCTGTTTCTCTCAATAATAAAATATTTGGGGCCGTCTTGAATCTCACTGCTCACTTCAGGTGATACAGAAGCAACACACAGATGGAAAAGTGGTTGTGCTAGATGAAAAATAAAAAAGTCCAGCTGCAGAAACGTGTAACTAATTTACCTCAATTGGCAACGAGTCAGTTGTATGACCGTGTATAAACAGAGCACTATAAAGATGTACGGTCTAAAGGTGACTCGAGAGGTAAAGGTGGGCAGAGGTTCAACATTTCACAAAAAGGTTTTTTACAGTAATGCTGCTTTAACAAAGAGGACTTTTTTTATTAGTCCTGATCATAACTTTTGCTGTGATAAATGTTGCACAATTTGTGGGCATTTATATTGCACTTTCCTAAACTGCTCTGATAAAACCTTCTATCCTTCTAAAAAGCCCCTCATAGTAAATGTGAGTGTGTATGTGGTTTCATGTCTGGCCCTGTGATGTACAGGCGAACTATCCAGGGTTTACCCCGACTCTCCCCCAGCTAGGATTGGCTCCGGCCCACCCCGCCCCCGACCACGCTTGGGTGATATAGATGATATACATAGTGAATGGATGGATGAAAATGAAAATCAACAAGAGTAAATACCTTTTTTTAAACAATGTTTGCACAGGACAAAATTATTTGTTCAGCAGTAATATTCATTGATTCATTTGGTGCTATTCATTGAGTAGTTGACAGGAGTTGTTTCTTGTTGTTGCAACAGAAATGTACGGCTCCACCTGAAAGGCGGTAGACTCAGAGGAGTAATTCATCTATCTTGGTGCTATTGGGTCCAAAGGAATTTGTGTAGTCTAGAGCCAGGTCACAAAAAGTGTAAAATCTGTGTGGAAAACTCCTGCGTCCGATTATGCGTCTCCTGCCGGGCGCAAGCAAAAAAACTTCCCAGAGAAACAAATCTTCTCGTAAGCGTGATGAGGTTTGTCAGGAGTAAGGTGTGTATGTTTATATAATTTTGTAATGTAAAAAAAGAGCCTGTTGCTGAAGGTGCTTCTGCTCGAGGTCGGCCCTTGGTGCAGAGGGTGAGTGTTGTTGTTTTCCACGATACTGTGCAGTTTTCATAGCATCCTCCCTGCTGTCAGTCACCACCAACGAAGAGTCCAGTTGGATCCCTCAGGACGGAGCCAGGTTTGATGATCCTGCTGACCATCTTGCTGTCCGCTGCCCCTTAGCCCGCTGCTACTACTACCATGATAGCACAAACATGGAAAGACCGGAGCTTCCTCAGGAAATGGAGTCGGCTCAGCCTCAGTGTTCTTGGGCCGGTCCAGTTTCTTTTCCAGGTATACTCCAAGGTATTTGTGTTCCTGAACATCCACAGCGTTGATGGAGATGGATGTGGGCGCAGATTTCCTTCTATGAAAATCCACCACAAGCTCCTTAGTCCTGGTGGTGTTGAGATACAGATGGTTAGTTACACACCACCTGACAAAGGAGTCCACACCGCCCCTGTACTCCTCTTCCTTCCCCTCGCTGATGCAGCCAACAGTTTCAGAAACCTTTCGGAGTGGCAGGACTCAGAGAGGAACTGAAAGTCTGAGGTGTACATGGTGAACAGAAAAGGGGACAAAACTGTTCCCCGTGGAGCCGCAGTGCTGCTGACCACAGTGTCAGACATGCAATCCTGCAGTCTTGCATACCCTGGTCAATCCGTCAAATAGTCTGTAATCCAGGAAACCAGGAGAGGGTCCACCAGCAATGCTGTCAGCTAACTCGCTAGCAGGAACGGTCGGTGTTGAATGCACTGGAGAAGTCAAAGAACATGATTCTCACAGTAATTCTAGGTCTGTCCAGGTGGGCACCAGCTGATAAGACCCCAGCCTGTGTCCCAGCCGTGTGAGCCCATTGGTCTGTCCACAACTTCAGACAAGGGATCTGGGTCACCAAGAAGATTTATTCTTTCCAAGTAATAGAAGAAACCAAGGGGGAATGGCCTTGGTCTGGCAGCTCTGGTGATGGTGTGAGGGATACTCAGGATGGTAATTGTTGGTATAAAAGCAGTGGAGGGTGGAAGGCAGTTGATCGGTGGTTCTGATCGACCAAATACCTTTGCTGGAGATTTGTTCGAAAGACCAGTGAGGAACAATGTCGAGGAAGGAAGACTGGGGAATCTGAGGTTCTGGATTGAAACATGTCGCAGAGATAAGACTCCAGCTTTTCAACAAGAGAGCACTAGAACTATGAGATTGGCCTGTTACCAAACTGCCACATGGAAATGCCCCCTTCTTAAGTCTGCTCCTGATTTAGGCCAATGGGCACAAGCTGGATCCACTTCTGATTGTGCAACAATGGAGGAAGGTAGTGAAAAAAACAATATGAAAAACTCCACAGCTCTGCAAACCTGATACTTTATCCATAGCCACCTTGTGGCTTTATCCTAAGGCATCAATTGCGGATTTGATGGCCTTCTTGTTCACCTCTCCAGTGAGGCCCAGCAGTACTTTGCAGGGTCAAATCATTGGCAGCCCACCTGCAGAGGTTCATAGGATGTTCTCCAGACTTCCCTCTTGCACTCGTCCACCGTCAGCTCCATTATGATCAGTTGCTTGGTGGAATCAGACACAATGATTATATCTGGTCGAAGCCGGGTTGGTGTTATCCTGGCTGGGAACTTAAACTGCTTGCCCAGGTTCACTCCAAGCCTCCTGTCAGTGGAGGCCTGCCTTTGGCCGAGCTTGTATTTTGGGCTGCTCTCCAGCTCTTTAGAACATGATGGCCTTTGGCCTGGTTTGGCCCTTGGTGGTGTTGATGGCCATGGCTAATATGGTAACAGCATTGGGAAAAATATCCTAATAGAAATCATTTAAAAACAACATGTAGTGGTCTGGACAGGTGATTTGTCTGGTACGTTTTATTTTGAGGACATTTACTCACAGATAAGCTATTCTGGAAGGTCTGTAAGGCCTGGATATTGTTGTGTGTGGGTGTTACCATCAACCACTATACATTTCCAACCACTTGTCTGACAAAAGAAACCATTTAACAATAAATCTACTTTAGATTAACACATTTCGAGCAGCTAATTTTCTAAGTTCCCAGATGATGCTGATGCGAGTGAGGATATGCATAGCAATGGGCCTGTCCCAACCATGTGATCAAATTAATTGAAATGGTAAGATATGGGAACATTTTTAATGTTCTACTTTGAATTTACTATTTACACTTTACCCCAATTATTTTGAAACTGTGCCTTTTTTGTGCCTCTGCTTTAAACACACACATATATATATCAATTATATATATACATTTTTGTCTGTATACACATAGAATAAATCAAACTCTGATGTTTGGTCAAGAAATATGACTTTCAAACTATTTATTGTATGTTTTACTGTTGACAATGTGCAGCTTTACTTACCCAGGATAGTTCTGAAATTTCATGGCAACCGAAATTAGATTAGACTACAAGTTTTCCTAACAGCTGGAGTTCTAGTTCTTGCCACGAAACAGAATAATCCAAATCCTCAGATCATTAGCAGCTGATGTCTCCACTAAAATCGTATTCCCTTTTGAGAGTCAGAAGAAATGTAAAACCCCTGTCTAGCCACTTACTTGTTCCAGCTGTGTTCACCAAATGGACAATGCGAAAAAAATATATTTTTAAAAGCACCTGATTATCTTTACAGCAGATGGAAATGACTGCAGTTATCCGATCATATCTTTGACATCTAATTTTATCCGGTTCAATCCTACTTCCTTGGATTTGACCGTTATGAAATTTTGAACTTTTATTACCCAATGTTCCTGCTAGGTCCCTTGGTTCCTCAAAGGAAGGCCAGCATGTTGCACCGCACTCACGTTTGTGAACACAGTGAGGCTGCGGATTCATGATTTTGGGCTAAAGAAAAACCTCTTTCGGCCAAAAAAACTCCCTTGGGTTTATTGAATCACTGTTGAGGACTTTTTTTTTAGAATTTAGTTTTTGCTTGTCCTGTCAAAATCACTCTTCTGGTTTGTATCATCATTGGCTAGTTCATGTTTTCTGCTAAAATTATTTCTTACTTGTTTGTTTTCAATGTATTCATTACAGTGTTGAGCACTTTCTCCCCCAGGCTACGGAATGATGGAAAGTATTGTTAAAAAAAACTCCCCCATGTACTACATCGGTTGTTGTAATATTGAATAAACGCACTGTTGCTTAAATGTGAGAGGTGCATCCATATTGATCACGTGTGCATTGGTGCATGAGGAAAACATGGGGAAATGTTGGAAATTCAAAATTGTTAATGAAGTGCCCCCTGCATCTTTTCTTAGAAGCAACTATTTGGCACATGCAGGTACAAAATGTACCAGTGGCGTGCACGGAGGGATGGGGGGGGGCGCGATTGTGTACTTGCAAAACACATGCTAAAGGCCCTCTCGGGAGCCAAACGTGTGCTAAAATGCCCTCTTGGGAGCCAAAGCGTGTGCTAAAATGCTCTCTCGGGAGTCAAAACGTGTGCCAAAATGCCCTCTCGGGAGCCAAAGCGTGCTAAAAGGCCCACTTAGGAGCCAACGCGTGTGCTAAAATGCCTTCTCGGGAGTCAAAACGTGCTAAAATGCCCTCTCGGGAGCCAAAACGCGTGCTGAAATGCCCTCAAGTGTTCTCTCGAGAGCCAAAACATGTGCTAAAGTGCTCCTTTGTGGCCAAAATGCGTGCTAAAGAGTCCTCAAGTGCCCTTTATGGAGCATATAAAACAATGCTCTCTACAGTGGTGATGGCATGCGACATGTTGCCTTTTTTTTCTTTCATCCCCTGCCCTACAAAAAGTCTGTGCACCACACTGTAACACATGCTTGATTAAAAGTATCAAGAGTATGAGAGTGTTAGATAACTACACAAAACATTCAAATAGTCACCCTTCAAATCGATTCATGAGTTTCATGACTTTCACATGCGGCAAGATTCCGACAGCAGAGCTTTTGTCCGTCCTGAATCTATCAACGCCCGTACATCAAAGACCCGTTGGAGTCACTGCAGAGCCAGAAAAGTGCAGAGGGTGCAGTGGAAATGTTTTCTAACCTGTTGTGTAGTTCTGTTTTTTCTTAACAGCTAAGAAATGTTATTTAGATCTAATGTTTTTTTATAGGACAAATGTTTCCTTTTTTTCTGTTTTGCATCGGATACAGATAAAAAAAAGCTGGAAAATAGTCTCTTAAAGGCATTCTCACTGAAAATTTTCAGTGAGATCGGATGTACATGGTTGTTGTATATATATATATATATATATATATATACATACATATATATATGCTTGAGTGGTTTCCAGTAATATACTGCTGAAATAAGATATAAAATGAGATGTAAATTATTCCAAATGTGCGTCTTCCTTCTGCTCATAGAAATGTTTCCAAACATATTTGCAATAGATAAATCCACCACAATATGTCAGATAGTAAAACCTTAACTTCTGGGCCTCCTCGGGGCAATTACCCTTGCAACTGGGTCAGTAATCCAACCTCACCGGTGTGGTTTGGAAAGCATATCGTTTTATCTCCTGACAGATGCTTACATTTAATATCCCCTCAATGCCAAACTGCAGAGCCCAGCGGCTGCTTTCATCTCAGTGTGTACTTGCAATGTTATACCGGTTTAACTCTTGCTCAAAGTTAGTTTAATAAGATATGAACACTTTTTGCAAAAGTAAACTCTAAGTCTAAACTTTCAAGTGTACAAAACTAGCCATCTCGCCCCAAGCTAAGGCTGTGCCTGTGACCTGGGAAATGAATGTGCATATGTTCCAGTCTGCAGTTATTAGTAAAAATGTCTCCAGTTATACTTGCAAGAATGCAAAGTGCTGTCTTGACAAGGAGCCAGAATGCATATCCCACAATGTCTCATCCACGACTGGTCTGTAAGAATGCCAGAGTTGCACCCTGTTGATTTTAAGAATCCTAAGTGCACAGCTCACTAAAGCGTGTCGGACAGCGAGGCCTGGGTTTGGGTGCAGGCCAGCAGTAGCACAACAGGCAGCTGTGCAACGCAGACGGGGGATTTAGAGAAGGTCTGCTTTACAGACCTTTCTATTTGTTATTCCTACGGTCCACCGCAAGTCTCATTTTCCTTGTGGGAGAGTAATTGCAGTGACTGTATCCGCAGGATACGGGATAGATTGATTGCCTAAGCGCATAGCATTCGTATCAATCCAATCTAAAAAGGCAAGTATAAAAGCTTTCGGCAGCAATTATCAGCATCCCGAACTTTAATAACAAGTGTCAGCCTGGCAAAGCTCGCGGAGTAGTCGGGGTAAATTAATTTTGAGTTCAAACCTTTGAATGTGTTTCTTGATAGAACGCAGGCATATAGAAATTGAATAAAAGCTTGTTCCAGGAATAACTTTGTGGATAATCAATCTCATAAGCCTCTATTCCTCATAGAATTCCCAGGGCTTCTCACATTTCCAAACAGTGTAACACAAGAAATCCTCATATCTCTGGTTTTTGGGTGGATACCATGTGTTTGGTTGTTAAAAGTGTCTTTCTTGATTAGATGCACAGCATACGAGGATACAATAGAACCCAAGAAACGGGGCTTTTTCCCTGGTACTCATTACAGTTTATTAGAACTCAGTAGAATGATGCTCATACATTTTTAATAGTGTGCGTTTTGTTGTTTGTACTTTCCTGAAAAAAAGGCTGTTAAAAGAATCACTTGCTTTGGCTTCTTTAAGACTCTGCTTAAGCTGTCGGGATCTGTTGCTTTTCCAGATGTCAGTTTATTCCCACCTATCCCCAAAACAGCTACAGTACATCTCCCCTTCCAGTGCAATGTTGTTGAAAGGAAATGTGTTAGAAATCTTCTATAAAGTCATAAAAATGAGTTAGAGAGTAAGTTTCTATACTGTTTGTCTATTATAAATTACCAGTCAGCCATACTGAGGCTGCATCTGTCAGGGGCCAAAGTATTGGACCACTGGTTTATTCGAAATAGGGAGAGAAAAAGGAGAAAAACTCTTGATCAACATGCGGCTAACTGATTCTTGGGTGAGTTTGCATAACGGACAGATATTATTGGCGAGTTAGATGAACGTGAATATCTTTTTTGAAGGTAAATAATGGAATAATTCCACAGAATTACAGAGCTGTGCCTAAATTCAGCTGCTCAGGTCTGCTGCAGACATAGAATAATAAAACTTTACAGAGGTGATGAATGTAAAATTCACCGGGAATACGTTATCATGCATCTGCTAATTCTTTGTTTTGATTTTCTTTTTATATATATATATGTGTTCTTTGTTAGTTTGATTTTTTCCTATGTGTTGCATTTGAAATTGCATCAGAACACTTTTGTTTTCTATTATCTCACTCACATATATATATATATATATTTATTTATTTATTTTTAATTTTTTTTTTTTTTAATTTTGTTTGAAAATATTTTTTGTCAGAGATGACTGATTTTGTGGACTTTTTTTTTCTTGGTTTCTGTTTTTTTCCAGGATGACTTTTTCACTAAGTTTAGCTGTTTTGGGGGTTTGCTTACCTTTCTTCCATGTATTCTGGTGTTTATTTTTACATGTAGATTACTCCTTTTTTCTATGCTCTTCGTTTGTTTTCATTGTTGTTCTTTCCCATAGTCTTCTTAATGTCTTTCCTCCCTGGTTATTAACTCCACTCCCATCACCTTTGCCACTACTCCAACCACTAATCACCCTCCTCTGTATTTAGGCTCTCCAGTTTCTCCCCCCTCCCTGTCAGATTCTCATCAGTGGTCTCTGTTTGCATGCTGCATGTCTCTGTCTTTCTATCATTTCCTTCCTGACTTCTTGCTCCAAGTTTTTCTCGCTCAAATTGACCCTTTTTAGCCATTTTGTATTTTTTTTAAAGTTAATTTCTGGTTGTTCAGCTTGGTATCCTTACTTTGTTTTCATCTTCATAGTTTCTCTATACTTATTCAATTCCTTCCTGTTCTGATAACCAGCTCTACTTCCTTGTGTGACGCCTCCATTCACCAATCACCCTCCTCTGTATTTAAGCTAAACAGTTTGTCTCAGTCCTGGTCAGGTCCTCGCTGTTATAATCACATCCCTGGCTTTGCCAACTGGCTTCCACGTTTGTGTTTTTTGGTCTAGTTCTTGTATCTTTTGCGGATTCTTCGTTTCTCTAGTTTAGTGTGGGAGTTTCTAGCTTGGCCTTGTCTTTTGTTTCAGTTTATTTACTGAAATAAATGTTACTAGTCCTCCTTTATCTGCTGCAACTGTTCGTGTTTTGCATTCGGGTCCAACTCCAAATCTGCCACACACTGCGTCACATTTGGGTTGCAATGTTCCTGTTCTATTTTGTGTGCTGATTTCCTGTCTCATTTTGGACTACATTACACCCCCTGGTCATCGTCCTCCGCCACACCCTAATGTTTTCCACCTGTGCTCATTTATTCATTATCCCGTGCAGCTTCCCTCGGCCGGCTCATCTTTGTCTTTCACGTTGGCATTTATTTCTACCTTGTCTTCTTGGTATTTTTGGACCCAGTCTGCACTCGGGATTTTCCTTTTAGCCTCCGCACTCTTGGATACTTCATCTCTGGACAATTGCTTGTGGTATTTACCCTGGACTGCATGTTAAAGGATCGCTGAATGCAGACCTGAGTGGAGTTTTGCACTTTGAGTCCTCGCCCCTGTGCAACCGTGACAGCCAATAACACGGAAGGATTCATTCCACTGATTTAACCCTATAATGCTAAATGTATCATATTTGATACATACGTTTTCTGAAGTCTTTTGGATCTGAGACTTTTTGCATCATTCAATGGTAAAAGCTTTGCTCAAACCCCTGTTGTACACATTCAGATATACCTGATAACAGCAAGTACAAGACCACACGAAAATATATTTTTGACTAATTGCACGCTAATTTGATCAAAATAATTTCTGTTTTTTTCCTTGATATGTTGTTGAGGGGCCAAAGAAAGACTTCAGACTAAAAGAAATCCAAAATTCTTCCTATTTTTCTTGGATCGGGCTTTAAAGGGGTTAAGTGGCAATCAGGTCTGGCAAAATGTGAATTAGTGACGTAAAGTTATTTCACTGAATTTTGTCTAAATCGTTTTTTTTTTTTCTTGATTTTCTCAGTTTTTTCACGCTACATCAACTAAAACTAAGGCCACAAAGTCACAGTGTTACACCTCAATGTCCCAGGAATTTTTAAGTCTTACATAGTTCTTGTTATATGCATTAGACATAATAGTCCACATTGGATAGTCGGAGGGGTTTGGGGAGGTGCCCCACCAACAGTCCCCTCTTTCTCTCTCGAGGAGCTTACTGTAATTGAAATGTTGTTTCTGCCTTTACGAGCTTATATACACAACAAAAACTACTTGATTGAGGTCAGGTATTAAAAACAAGTTGGTTGAGGTTAAGAAAACATGGCTGGCATTAGAAATGATCCTGAGATATCTTATCCCATAATTTGGAGTCCCACCCACTCAGCCGGACCCGCAAACCAGATGGCCGGCAGAAATACATTAATTTGAAAGTCATGCTTGGTGGCACGAAGAAAAATAGAAATGTTGGGCGTTGGTTTTTTGTTACAAGTCAATTTCACAATTTTCTATAGCCCAAGGTTTTAAGCCCTTTTCCTAGCATTTTCCTTCAAGAAATTTATATTTTTCTGTAATACTTTAGAGTCTAAGAATTAATGACGAGCCATGATGTTTGTTTTTTTTACCCTAAATATCTTTAAATGCCTAAACCCAATCCAAAAGTAAAGGCAAAGGCAATATTTATCATCTGAAATTACAAAAACCGGTACTCAGACTGAGTGCAGAGTCTTGTTATGCTTTACTTTATGATCGTGAATATGGCCGAACACTTTTGTAGCTAAATGGTGGGAAAAGCAGAGGAAAAAAAAAGTGTGAAAACAGAAAAACAATAAGAAGTCAACAAATGAAACACCCAAGGGTCTGTCATCTGCAAAAGTTCATGCATTTGCAAAATAAAACTGAAGAAAGGACGATGACGACCATCAAATGACAAAACTAAACTGGAAAATCCAATAACATTTGCAGGCAAAAAGGGGATGACGAGCCAAAAAAATCTTTCGAGTTGCTGCATTATCAACCCCTTTAAACTACTAATGTTTGAAAGGCCTTTCAGCCAGCTGACTCACAAAAACAGACGTTTTGTGACACATTTACAAAATGCCTGAGACTGTGTTCATCTATTGTGTGCTCATCTGTTTGAAGAAATGTTGAAAATGCCGCCAACTTTCTCTCCGGACAGAAACTATTTTTCTTTGAGATGTTTCTTAAGCAAAAACAAAAGTAGAATCCTTTGGAAAGGACTAATGGATCCTTAGTTCCTTGCGGGCACAATAACATACGCCTTCAAAAGGCTTACAGTGGATAACACACACACACACACACCCCTGCTTCCACTGCCTGGAGAATTCCACTATTAAAGAAAGAGACGTTTGAAAAAAAAAAAAGATTTAATAACTACTGGATAAAAGTGTTACCAATCTCATGAAGACAAAAACTAAAGTATGTCACTTTTTAAGTTTGAGTTGATGTTTCAGGAGATAATACTTATAATAACATTACAAATAAGGATGTAAACATGAAAAAACTCAAACAAAAGTAAACTTAACATGAGAAAAACACAAAGAAATCAACAAGGACATAATTAGTGGACGAAACATAGGGAGGAACTCACAGGAGACTACAGAGAACTTACGGATGGGTATGAACGTGTGACTAGAATCGTATTTAGAGTCGGGCTTTTTCCATTCTGGACATTTGTTGAATGCCTCTCACGGAAATAAAAAAACAGGCCTTACAGCCAGAAAGTCCATCATAACCCCCCTGTGGCTCTTTTTTCTGCCGTCGTTTTTATATTGTCTATTTCATGGAAGGGGTCTCCAAAGAGCCCTTCCATAGTGTTTGCATGTAAATCCATCATCTCAGAGGCCAAAGCAAGGACTGAGGTGGCAGGTAACCATGGCAACTGCAGAGGACTTTTCAGCAACACCACTGACTCTCAAACTTTTAAAAAGGATTCTTATCTTCTTTTTTTTGGGGGAAACAGAAGGTTACATCAACAAGAGGTTGAAGACACCTCCATCATTTACCCACTCCCACGTTATGAGGGGGTGGGGGGGGGCTGGATGGGGGTGGGGGTGGGGGTATCTTTTTGCTGTGGCTCCTACATCACCGAATCCACCTCTTGTCTTTATCAGTTTCCTTCCATCCCGCCCCCCGGATCAGGCCCCCTGCACCAGCCACCGCTCCCCCCAAAAAGCGTCGGAGCATCGCATCCTGCCGCGTCTCCAGCCGGTGGGGGGGCGGCGCGTTTTTTTTCTTCTTTTTTTTCTCCTGCTTTTTCACCAGCAAGCCTTTAGCGGCCGCTCGGCTTCTCCTGCGCAACCACAGAGCGCGCCGACGCAGGACCTAAACAACCGAGAGCAAGGTTTTTTTCCTTTTTCTTTTTCTTTCCCCATCACTAACGGACGCCATGGGATTTATTCAGTAAACGTCAGAGTGATTTTTCCCTCTCCCCCTCCCTTTTTTGTTGTTGTTGTTGTTGTTGTTGTGATCAGCAGGCTCCATCATCATCATCATCATCATGGGGAAGATCTCCGGCAGACACTTGTTGTGCGTCCTGCTGCTCTCCTTTCCCCTCTCGTGGGCAGAGGACACGAAGAAAGACGCAAGAAAGACTGAAAATGTCACGCGTAAGGAGGTTTTTTTTATTTTTTATATTATAGAACAATTGTTTCCTGCATCATCTAAAAAAAAATCCCACGCCTATCATGAAAAGAGCAGACCAGACCTTTATTTCTAATTCAATTAAGTATGATCTTATTTCCTCTCTTCGTTTTGATTTAAAGTCCCTAGAAGTAAAAAAAAAAAAAAAGAGTGGAGGGGATGTGATGTCAACGTAATATAAATAAAACTGAGTTATGTTAAGGTCAATGAGAGTGAAAAGACAACAGAATGACAGATTTAGCTCTTATCAGCCTTCTCTTTAGATACCAATCAATCATAAATTTACCATTTGTTACTGAGAGACTTCTTTAGATCACTCGGATGACAGATGAATGCAGTATTTTTGAAGAAATCCATATCTTTTATATCATTATCTTCAAATCAATCAGTGTTCATAGAACAGTGTGGGCAACTTTGTGCCAGCTGCGTCTCTGAAGGCCACACGTTCACACTGACCTCTTGGTCAGTTTATCTCAGTTTGAAGCATCACTAAGATAACAGGAGAAAATGCTTCTGCTCCGAAAGAGTCTCAGGAGTCTTGTTGAGGCACCATCTCCAAAAACACTTTGGCCAGTTTTCAAACTGACCACATACTTCTTAAGTCTGGCTCTAAAGTTGGTTGCAAGAGTTTAAAAGGAGGCTATTTGCTTATGACCTCATTTAAATGCCAGCCTTGATCCATAATATAGATACAGACCTAGTTATACCAGAGGATTTTACTGTATTGAAGAAATGCAAAATGATTTCAATAACTGTTTTGGTTAAATTTATTTATCAGTTATGATGATTGATTGATATATAAGATGCAAAATTCCCTAATGTTAGCATTGGAGAATTGTGCATGAAGTTAAAACAATTTCTACAGAAGGGTTTATTGGATTTAGATTTTTTCCCCAAAATGATAAAAACAAAACTGCTGTGGTTTATAGGCTTTTACTGAGGACCTACATGTACATGATCTAAAAGGCTTTGTTGAGTTTCACACAACTGACCAGGATTTAAGGCATATACGAGTTTTCAAAAATGAGGTGAGACTTTTGGATAAAAATCAAACAAAGAAAACAACACACGGCCAGGACATTCGATTCGATTTGAATTACATTTGGATTTTTAAAAAAATGGACAATCTGATTTTAGTGATGTATTTTCTTCTGAAAATTGAATTAATCCATAAATAATTTGCTTTTGGTTGGTTTTGACCTGTTTTGTGGGAGGTTTGTGTGAAAAATGGGTTGAATTAAGACAGAATCGCGCACATACAAAAGTTTTTAAAAAATGTACATGAGGTGCCAAGAAAAAGTGTTTTCTGCAGTGTGTGCCTGTTTTTCTCTTTTGCTTGATGCGTGGCAGATGGTTAGATGGCTGTGCATTAGAAAAGTCTACAAAGATACAAAGTTTAACGGCCAAATTAAAGGTGTTTATCACATTATTATTATTAACAGATTAAACTATTCCAGAACTTGCCATATTTGTTGACTGGCTTTTCGTACGCCTACAGAGTGACTTGACCATAAAACAAATTTAAAAAATGTCCACCTACTTTGCTGGCCATGAAAGAATTCTTCTAGGAATGGATAATAAGGCCCATAAATGAAGATAAAGCTGTTTTAAGAACAACTTTACATTATTTCAGGGACAAAAAGTAACATAATATAAAGTAAAGGAAGACATCAGAAAGGAACTTTCCAAGTTATATGAAGTTGAAGTGATAAATTAAAAAATTTGGTAAATTACTAAGACCCGTTTTGCGGAACTGCAAGAGAAGGTGGGGAAAAAGGGATTTTTGAGTTATTTTATTTTGTCCGTGTGCCAAATTTTAGCTTTAAAAGTGAGAGTGATGAAGGTTCTGTATTGTTTGACTGATGTCAGATGTTCTTATTATGATCAAAATATAACTCAGGCTTTTATTTTTTGACTTCTGTTGGAACACCACACAATTTGAAAATGCCATGTCTAAAAAAAGAATATGACACATCAAGGCTTGCTTATTCACCATCGCCCCCCCGGTTGTTTTGGCACACTAAAGAACAAGTTCCAAAGTAAAATTTGATGGTGTCAAAAAGTTAAATAATGGTGGACAAGCCAAAACAATTTTCCATTAACATATTTTTTCCCTCCCAACCAAAAAGGCACACCTTGCCCCATTGTTTTAATTTAGAACAGGCATTCACACAGGACAACCTGCCTAGTAACAGAGTATACTTGCTCTCTCTGCGGGCCCCCGCTTGGAAAGATACCCAAATCCTCAAGTCAGTGAAGCTTTCTTGGCTTGTTTGGAGGGAACGTGGAATTCCAGATTCCCTCAATGGGTCAGCTTGCCAAGGTCTCGGTTTTCACCCACCAATTATCTGACAATGCTCAGACACCTTTCTGGTGTCGAGCCGCTCTCGTAAACATATTCTGACTGTTGATGAATTGCTGGACAGACACACTCAGCCCGATTTCAGTATATCACGTGATATCTGTTTTTTTAGATGGGTATTTGAGTGCTGAATTAGGACGTTAGGGAAAGATGCCAGTTAATCAAGGATTGCCTCACATGTCCGAAATATCCCATGAGCAGAACTGAAAGCCATCCATAATGAAAAGCAGCTTACCAAAGCGGTCTGGACATCTGAACTTGACGCCACCTGTGGAGACCACTGGCAGGTAGACAGAGGGCTGCCTTATTGTTTCAACGTTTCAATAGTAAATTGAATTCTTTTGTAGCGGCACTGAACAGGCTTCTGTTGATGCCATTTTCAGGTGCTTTAAAAAAACAGAAAGAAAATTTAAGAAATTTGATTCAATGCACTGAGTTGATAGTGAATAAGTTGTGTCTATCTTCTATCTTTGATCCTAGTTTGGAACCAAGGAAAGACCAGGCGGCTGTTTGCAAGGCAAAAGATTTCTCCACAGCAGCAAATTCACATTCTTGTAAGTTTTCAATCATTTACGTGCAGTCATGAAGGCCAATATTTAACAAATGAACAGTGGCTTGCAGTTTAAATTTGGATTATTTCTTAATAGTAGTATTCCCATTTCCTCCTCAATTAGATTTAAAAAAAATTTTTTTTACTGACAAATACACATTCAGTACATAAACATCTTGCATATCCTAGATCGCAGATCAATGAAGGGAAAAGCACCAAAATATCATGTTTGCAAGTTGGAGCAAGTCTAATGCAGCTGTTGGCTGCATTTGAATGGAAATGTATTACATGTTTTACAATAAAGTTATCAAACCTGATTGATTGAACTAAATAAACAACATTTTTGTCTCTGAATATAAGATTTATCCAAACTTATTTAAATTTCAGAAGTACAGTATAGCGAATTGAATAATTAATTTTCCACAACAGTGGACAATGCAACACTCTGGTTTCGGAAAAACTAACTGTTGCATTGAGACAGTTTGAGGTCTGAACACCATCGACATTCTTGGGATTACTTAGCTGGTGAACACTTTATAGATTCATTTTGTCTGGAACAAAGGGGACATAGGTCTGACACTTGACAGTTTTTTTTTTTTACAAACTATTACCTGAAACATCTGGAGTTACTTTGCATAACTGTGAGTTTTAAACTTTAAATTATTTTAAATGAAATAAGTCAACTATTAAAGTAATAATTCCTTTGCTATTACTGGGCTCATATATTTTGATGACGTCATTAACAGACATACCTGATACACACACAGCCCAAATCTGATGTATCTTTATTTGTTTTAGTGTATGTTGTAGTTTGGTTTGGTTGAAACGAACTTACCTCTTTTCCACCCCTTCCGTTTTTGCTACTAATAAAGCTTATGTTAGATTTGTCAATCACTGTGACCAGTGGACACACCTTCAGTATCTTATATTTGTCATTTCATATCCTCTTAAGACCTTTTGGAGGCCTTTTGCATTCCTGGTGAATGTTTTAATGTTTTCGTGATGCGGCAAACTCAAAAAGCACGTTTTTTGCACTCCTCCGACTTTAAAGTTCGACTGCTTTCCGCGGAAACATTTTACAGATTTAAAAGTCGTGCTCTGTGCTCCACACACCACTGGAATTTTGACGTGTTTCAGGCAACATTTCCTCCCTTGTTTTTCTTTCTGTGTGTAATTTTTGATGGATTTTTTTCCCCGTTTGTGCCGTTTCAGAAGCACAAATCAAACATTATGGCTCCTGCGCGCCGCTGTGGCCGCCTGATGGAAAACTGCTCCTCACATGTGCCGTGCTGTGACCCCTGCGCCTCCTGCCGCTGTCGGCTCTTCAACACCATCTGCCACTGTTGGAGGATGAAACCCTTGTGTTTGAAGAGGACCTAGATGAAGCACAGACAAGTGGATCTGCGACATTTCCAATGTGCAAATACAAGCAAAATGCCACTAAGTTGAAACATACAGGTGTTCACACACAGCAGAGACTGAAAAAATTGATTTATATACATAACACATGTATCAAACGTCATCATATTTTTTATCTGTGATCTGTAACAAAAAAAAAAACCTTCTTGAAAATGAAACTCAAATATTAAACTGATCGTCATTTTCTGGATTACCCAATAATAACTTATTCATCATTACATCTTTGTCGGTATTGAATTTAATGTCATTTTATCTGATAAACGTAAACTAATGCCTTACAATGGTATTGTTGGGGGTCATCATGGAGTACAATAGCGAAGCTTTTGGTTTCTCCAAAAGGCGATAAATGATTTATTAACAAAAATGAATGATTATACAAAGACATAATCAGTGCATTTAGAAATGTTACATAAAGGCTTGAGCTGGAGCTTTTTTGGGGGAGTAACAGTTTCTTATTTTCAATATTTCAGAGCCATATATTTTTGAAAAAAAATATATAGTTTTTAAACATAGAGAAAGTGTCCTACCTAATCAAAGACACAAACAAAGCCTTATAAGATTGTTAATATTTCAGAATGTTTAGGCCTAACAAGTTCTCCATTGTTCCTATTTTTATTTTTGATACACAGAAAGGTGGAAAGTAGCACAGCTGGCTCAGAAGAAATCAAGTTAGATCAGAACACGTGACAAATTTGACACTGTTTGTCAGTGATCGGTATTTTTAAACAAATGACCAAACTAGTTTGTTTCAAATTCTGGATGTGTATCTGTCTCAGATGGTACTTTTATAGATACAAATGTGAGTTTCATTGAAAGAAAAAAACATTTCTCCCTGCTCCAACTTCTGAGTGACATTTCCACCACTTCATAGATTAATTGAACCATCACTGGACCAGCTGGCAAAGTTTTCTTTTCTTCTTCTTTTAGCCGTATTGTAGAAAATTCAAACTAGCGAACACTTGATTAAGGTCTTTGCTCCATGTATATTAGGGGTAAGGTCAGAAGTCAGTGTATCAGAGGTTCCATATTTATGAAAAATCCCATTTTAACTGTATATTCTTCCGCAATTACAGCTTTCCTATCATGTATTCAATGTAGTGACCAACATAAGTAAATGTTTAATTGAATACATTTGTTCGTTGGTTGTTTTTTTTATTTGTTTTAGATCCCATGCAAACTTAATGTGGAAACGTATTTTCGTGATAATTGTATTATTCTTCATATGTGCTTTGACGAACTGAAATTACTTTCTATTTTTGTTATCTAATAAACATACTGTATGCCAGTTATAGCGTTTATTTCAAGACGAAATATGGTGAAAGCGCCTAAACGTGAACCGACATGCCATATGTGGAAATTCATAAACTTTATTTGAAGAAGTTTGGCTTGTAAGAAAAGTAAGAAAAGTTAGTGCTGAAAATATTCTATGCTTAGATTGTATGTCAAACATTAGCTCATTGTACAATGATGGCAAATCAAAAGATCATGTATTCCTTAAAGACGTGCATAGACATGACGCAAGTCTGTGTCAAATCCAAATAAAGCTGTTTCATAATACTTCAATTCTACTCAGGGAGTCCTTACCATTTTGTCTGTATAATGTCTTCTGTTTTGGTATAAAAGGAAGAGAAGGAAAACTACCTGATGGCACAAAGCGGCATATTTGATGCATTGCAACAGCGCCTGCTGGGTTTTTCCATTATTCACAGAAAATATTTTATCTTCTGAACTCTTGAGCTTGCAAGATTTTCAAGAGGTAGGTGTTCAGGAAGTAAGAACAAAATCCAGTCCTGTGTCCTTGAGGTATTAATCCATTCTGTGAAACATATGTTCTGTGTCTCATAAGCTGCTGAGGTCCAACATATAGGGGGGAGTGCAGGACAAATTCTTGGTGATTGTATGTGATTTAAATCTGTCTGCAGGGAACGTGATGAATGGCAAACACTGCCTGCTTCCTCCGCAAAGTCAACGGTTTCCTTCTGCTGTGTGATAAATGCAAAAGAAAAAAAAGAAAAAGAAAGACTCGGACAAGATCAGCTTAACTCGAGCACCTAAAAACTCTGAAAGATAGCAGAGCCGCGAAAGTGACGTTTTTATTGAAATAGCCCCAGCAGCTCCATTCTTTGCTTCTTGTTTGGGCCGTTTTATCCCCCCCTCTGGACAAAAAGCAGAGCAGACCAGAAAATAACGGTACTTAATCTGCCCTGGGCAGACAGCAGGAACTGAGACAGGGCCTAATTTTACGGCAGCTTTGGAATTTTCTTGGTGTGAAAGAGGAAGGGAAAATGACAAGCGTGCGTGTTAGTCAGAAAGGGAATAAGGCAGAAGTTACTTTTTATAAAAAGAAGGGGGCTAGACATCATTCACCGGGTAGTCATTTGGTCTCATCATGGCTGGGTGTCAGGAGCTGTGTTTTAACGTGGATCATGGATATCTGGAAGGCTTAGTTCGAGGAATGAAAGCCGGAATTCTGACACAGACTGACTACCACAATTTGGCCGAGTGTGAAACACTAGAGGGTAAGACTTTAGTTCGAGTTTAACTTTCAAAGCTTTGCCAATGAATGATGTAATACGTATAGCTACAGCCTTACTAAGGGTCAGCGCATGTGTGTGAAAGCGTCTCAGAGGTAGGTGCAGCGGAGTTTTGACAGGGATCACTTCATCCAGTTTCTTCACCTGGAATTCATTTAGGGAAGCAATGAAGCTTCTTTACCAGAATTTCCTTCTATTTGGGAGGCTTATAGAGCAGCTCAGTGAAGATCAGCTTCAGGTTAGAACACGTTTTTCTTTGGAAAGTCGTCGTAGGGCCTCCTAGGGTCACTGATTTGGCAGTGATGTGGTCAATGGATCCAACGTGTTTCCTCATCTCCTTGTCTCAGACATGAAACTGCACCTTCAGAGCACGGGTTATGGCCGGCTGCTGTCCGCGTCCGAGGACGACCTGACCGTGACTCTGCTGGACAGCAAGCTGCGAGAGAGCCTGCTCGCAGAGTTCAGCTGCCTGCGCTCCAACGCCCTGCCACCGCTCTCTACCTTCCTGGATTACATAACGTAATCCACCTCACACGACGTCCATCAGTAGAAGCTGACACTCGCAGTCAGAATTTGTCAACGCGGCACCTTCCCATTCCCCGCACGCTTAAAAAAGCAGTGCGTCGGGGGGCTTTGTTTGTTTGTTTTGGCTCAGAGCTGCTAAGAGTTAATCCAACTCACATGGACAGAAGGAATATGTTCTGTAATTCACAAAGGCCTCTACTTATTACAGTGTAATCCATTCTATGAAAAAAAAAAGTTTAATCAAAGGCACATTGTGTGGGAACCCTGCTCAAAGAAGCATTTATTCTCTCCTCTCTGTCACCATAGTTACAGCTACATGATCGACAACGTGGTGATGCTGATAACCGGCGCCCTCAAACACAGAGACGTGGCAGAGCTGCTCCCCCGGTGTCAACCGCTGGGGGCCTTTGATCAAATGGCAGCCGTGGGCATCGCCCGCACCCCCAACGAACTCTATTCGTCCATCCTGGTGGACACGCCGCTGGGTAAGCAGTTCATTACACCCCAAACCGAATTAGGTTTGGGAGTAATGAAAAGTTTTCAGAGATTTTCTATATAACCATCCTATAGGTGTGATGTGGGTCTAGCTTTACAAAATGATTTTCAAATACTAAATGAAATGTGGGGATTTTCATTGATATAGATCTATTTTCTAGAATACTTAAACTCTATTACTTCAACCCTAAGTCAGAAAAAGTGGTAAGGACATTAGAGTAGAATGTAGAATTAAACATTTCACTTTTATTTTTATTTTCACTAATTTGTTTTTGCATCACGGGGGTGTGGTGGTTAGCACTGCCGCCTCCCAGCAAGAAGGTTCTGGGTTCGAATCCCGGGGGAACCAGGACCTTTCTGGGTGGAGTTTGCATGTTCTCCCTGTGTCTGCGTGGGTTCTCTCCGGGTTCTCCGGCTTCCTCCCACAGTCCAAAAACCTGCATGTTAGGTTGATTGGAGATTGGGGAAATTGCCCTTAGGAGTGAATGTGAGTGTGAGTGTGCGTGGTTGTTTGTCCTTGTATGTCCTGTGTGTGGCCCTGCGATGGACTGGCGAACTGTCCAGGGTGTACCCTGCCTCTCGCCCGTTGACCACTGGGATAGGCTCCAGTTCCCCCCGCGACCCCATCAGGGAATAAGCGGTATTGATGATGGATGGATGGATGTTTTTGCATTCCATTCTTTCCTTTCAGGCCCTCAACAGATTCCAAAGGGTACTATAGTTGTATGGATGAAAGGCTTAGCAAAAAAATTGGGCGAAGCATTTACGTGAGAGAGTGAGAAAAACAATTAAAAGAACATTCCTCAAAAGCATATTGGAAGCATTTGTCTTATTATTTCCCTCTAAAGTGCATTAATACTGTCGTACCACTCAGTAAATCTGAAGACATTTTAAAACTTTATTGGCAGGGGTACTAGTCTTTATGGAG
Source organism: Menidia menidia (assembly GCA_907169785.1). Classification (NCBI taxonomy): domain Eukaryota; kingdom Metazoa; phylum Chordata; class Actinopteri; order Atheriniformes; family Atherinopsidae; genus Menidia; species Menidia menidia. Next base: position 13,376,111 of record CAJRST010007779.1, on the reverse strand, counting down.
AACGGAGATTTTTGATGCCCCAGATCCCAAGTATCCATTGAGAGTAATGATATAACCAGATGGCCAAGTGATTACCATTCAAAACTTTGGTCAAGTACAAAAGTACAAGTTACACGAACAAACCGAAACTTAAGGAGAAGCCTTATGACAAATGCTGACTTCTCCAGACTCAGTCATCCAGGACAAACTGTAACAGAATGGGAGCCTGTTTTGTGGTCTGATTCTATAGTTTTCAGGATCAGTTTGGGGAGAAATGGACACTATATGCTCGGGAAAAGGACCGAGACTATTGAGAGTAATATGTCCAAAAACTCATCATGTATGATGGGGTTGTATCAATTTGCCCTCAGCCAAGTTAATTTGCATTTATGACGACATGTTTGGGTTTTTTTAGACAAGAAAACAACGGCATGGCTGAAAAGAGAAAAGAGGGAGTACAGGCGTTAGACTGCCCAGATGAGGACACATTTACTAGAAAATTGGAAAAAATAGCTGAAAGGCTTCATCCATTGGTATCTGACGCCTGAACAACTTTAAGGTTTTCTAAGAGGGAAAAGCTTACCACTTTGTATTTGGCTTGAGATGAGAAAATTGGTGTTTACCTGCAAATAGTGTTGAAAAGAAAAACCAGAAACAAAGCACATGTTAAAGTTATAATCTTTCACATGTCATGAAAGTCACGGATAATGTAGAAATCACTGTTTTGGTCTTTCTTTGTTTTTATTAAGCAGTGCCACATTGGAATGTTTGTGTTTTTTCAGCGGGGAATAATCAAATTTCACATTGGATCACGTTGCTTTTGCAATAACATTTCACGGAATACTCTGCGTGATCAGGCCTCTTCAGAGTCAGAGTGGTGAATTGCTGGATTTTTTTTTCTTTTTATTTGTTTCCCATTCCCTTTGCCTTCCTTCCATTCAGGAAATCATCCACAAAAAATAAATAATTCAAAGTGAAAATTGAAAAGACTGTGTATGTGCAATTTGGTCTTTTATTTTTTAATTTGCAGCTCCGTTCTTCCAGGATGCTGTGACTGAAACCAACTTGGACGAGATGGAGGTGGAGATCCTCAGAAACAAGCTGTACAAGGTGAGCGTGGGGTCTGGTCTTATGTAAACAGATGGATGGTGGGTTTGTGTTCGTTCAGGGTTTGTGCTGGAGGTTTCAGAACTCTGATAAAAATGTCTGAAACACCCAGAGGAGTTAAGGGTCTCAATATGTCTGAAAGCTTACGGTCCTATGAAAACGAGCACCCTCTTTTAACTTTCAAACATGTTTACATTCTCGGACCTCGCAAGATAAAATGTAAAAAATGAAGTGGGCCTGATCAAATGCACATGTTTAAGTGATTATCATCAAGTGACTCTGTAAATACAGACATTCACAGGCATTTTCTACTGTGTTTGAACGCAGTGTCAAGGAGGAAAGACCTCCATAATGATCCCAGACGAGCGCCCGCCATCAATCTTGATAGGTTTGAAAAGGCCATTTCCAAACTGCTTGGAGTCTATCGCGAAAAAAGATTAATCGCAAGTGGAAGAATTTCAAGGCAGCTTTCAGTCTTCCCAAGGCTCTACGTATCAGCATGCTCGGCCTAAGGCCAAACCGAGCAATTCTGAGTGAAACTAGGAGGAAAAATACAGTAGCCAGATTTCACACTAGACCAGGGGTCACCAACACGGTGCCCGCGGGCACCAGGTTGCCCGCACGGACCACCCGAGGCGCCCGCAGGCCTGTTCTAAAAATAGCACAACTCAATAGTGAGCAGCGTCTAAAATTTAATTTTGTTCCGTTGCTTATCTTTTTTAATCACACTTGCATTCATATAGATTTGATTTAAAATGACAATATCTTAAAAATATTTTCATTATATATTAAGTTTAAGTTTTCTCTAGTTCAAAGGTCAGTATTGTGCACGTGACAAAACAAAACCAGTGTCAGTGGAGAGTAAGCTAGCGGGCACAACGGAGATGGGTGTAGTTTCGTACCCCAAAAACATGGGAGAAAAACGAAAGAAAACGTATCACTTTCACAACGAATGGGAGGAGGAGTTCTTTTTTACGACTGTAAAAGAAACCTGCATGTGTCTGATTTGCGGGGCAACTGTGGCGACGGCAAAGCGGCACAATGTTCGTGTCACAAAAGCTAGCATGCTAACTACCCACCGGAAACGGGCAGAAAAATCTGAATATGCACTCACTCACAGTTGCAGTGTCAAGTTACACCAGATTACAATACACTGGTGAACAGCATGCAATGCCAATCTGTCAAAGATTTGGTCATGAGATTTCAGATTTCTTTTTAATATGTGAGTTGATTTTTCTTTAACCTTAGATAATTGATAACCTTTTGAAACATGGTGCAACATAGTTCATGATTTGTTAAAAGGTTTTGTCAGTGGCTAGTGAAATTGGAAACTCCTATGTAAATGTAGTGATGTACAGTAAGTGATCATTTAAAAAGTTAACAGTTGCTGAGATAAACAGAGATAAAGTGGTGGATATTGATATGTTTCCCATTTTGTTGTCACTGTTGTCACAAATGAGTATCATTAATGATTATTAATAAAGTATAGCTAAAAGGATATTGAGGAAATGTATTATTTCAGAAGAGTGTATCAAATTGGTAGCCCTTCGTGTGACTCAGTACCCATGAAGTAGCCCTCCGTTTCAAAAAGGTTGGTGACCCCTGCACTAGACCTTACACTAGTTAAGACTATGATATCCATGGATCAACATTTCTGAATTGAGAAATCCTTAGTTTTAAAACATTTGGGCAGCCAGCTTGATTTTTTTCCACTGACAACAGCACAGAAATAAAAATGAAAATATATGTGTTGATCGAATGGGGTTCTAGGAGAAAAGAACACAGAAGCACAGCTGAGGCTGGAAGAGTTACTTCTGGACAAACCAATAAACTTCTGAAACAATAGCAAAGACATCATGAGCAACACCAACTTTGTGCTTTTTGTTGTTTTTTTTTCCATAAAAGGCGTATTTAGAGGACTTCCACTCTTTCTGCAAGAAGCTGGGTGGCGCCACGGAAGAAACAATGTGTCCAATCTTGGAGGTACTCATGATCTTCATGAGAAAAGTTTAAAAAACTTGACGATAAACTTAATTATATCTATTTTTTGCGCTGCAGTTTGAGGCAGACAGGCGGGCCTTCCTCATCACGGTGAACTCCTTCGGGACAGATCTCAGCAACGCGGAGAGGACCGTGCTGTATCCAGCTTGTGGCAAACTGTTCCCAGAAGGACTGAGACTCCTGACCACAGCAGAGGACCACGAGCAGGTCAAAGCCGTGGCAGACTGTTATCCGGTGAGTCGGGTTTGCTGTCCTCGGACCCTATTGCTGTGTTTACGTATCAGGGATGTAATTTTGACTGTGGTTACTTCTACCTGAACCTCTCTTACAGGACTATAAACTGATATTTGGTGAACCTGAGCAAGGTTCTGATTTTAAGACTCTTGAGGAGAAATTCCTTGAACAGGAGGTAAGATATGTTTATTATTTGTAATTAAGACTATGATATCCATGGATCAACATTTATAAATTGAGAAATCCTTAGTTTTAAAACATTTGAGCAGCCAGCTTGATTTTTTTCCTCTGAAAATACATTAAAAAAACAACAGCTGGTGGATTCTTTATTTCCTAGGGGCATTCAAAACAATTATTGGTCTGTCTAAATCTGAGTAATGTTGTATTCCATAGGTAAAGCTCAGCACACTCGCTTTCCTGCAGCAGTTCCACTTTGGAGTGTTTTACTCCTATGTCAAACTGAAAGAGCAGGAGACCCGCAACATCATCTGGATTGCTGAGTGTATCACACAGAGACAGAAGGCCAAAATACACAACTACATACCCATCTTCCAGGACCGAAAATGACCAAGCAGTAATGATAAACTCATCTGTTTGAAATACACAGATGGTATGAGTGTATTATGCCTTATAATATGATTATATGCCTTATAATATGATTTTTGTTTTCTCAACAACCTAAGAATGGCTCTATGAACAGACATCTGAAGCTTCTGTCTCTTGGCAAATAATGACAAATTAAATCTTGTAATTATTGATGATAAACTACTAGCTATTGATAGCATGTTCCCATGCTATCAGTGTGATTAGATTTCTGTTTCTAGGGCAATGTTCCAGCTGCGATTAGCAAAAAATCTGCCAACTCTTTTTTCCCAGACTCGGCTAGTTTAAGGTATAACCTTTGCTTGAAAGAAGCATCCTTATCGGCTTACAATGCGCAAACTGCAGATGGGGAAAATCTAAGATGTCAGCAAAGTTGGCATGCTATTTAGAAATTTGAAATCTGTAAATTGACCATCAGCTGTGCAGTTTGTTGGTCATTTGTTTATTTTAAGCGTGCACGCTGCTGGTAGAATGACCTCAGGGAAAAATGCAGTCGCTAATAAAATTGTTAGTCAAGTATATGATATCGGTTTATTTAGTGGTCGTGTGAGCTGTGTTTGCTGTGTGTAAGCTAGTGGTCAAGGCTACTCACAGACAGTTCCTTGAGACCACAGGATCTGAGTCAGCTTGTGAAAAACATATGATACGTCAACTTCAAATGTACATTGCATGAGGTGTGGGTTACAAGATACGAGTACAACAGTATTGCAGCGCTGCCAGTGGTATCCAAAAGTTAATTTGTCCATTTAGCTGCTAACTGGGGTTGTCATCCTGGCTCGCCATCAGCTTTTCCCTCCTTCATACTTTAACTGAAACGAAGACAGAAAAAAAAAAAAGAAAAGAGAAGAAACACTAAGCTGAAACCTCGAATACATGTTTCATGTTGAAGTTAAACAGAGCCTGACAGCACGAGTGCGTGTGTTGTGTGTTGGTAAAAACCTACAGCACTGGACCGGGACCTCCACTGGTATGTAGTTCTGCTGACAGAGATGAACAAAAGCAGATGCTAATCTACAGGGGGCTCTGGAGGAGCTCAGCTCACAGACGGACAAGAACTGACCAGGATCCACCTAAACACACAGACACAGTGTAGAAAACATCCACATCAGCCTGCCAATGAGCAAATAAGACATTACTTGTATTAATTCTCCCTCAGGTCAGACATTTCCTTTTTTTTGATCCAACTCAACAATGATTTTTTCCACATTTAACGATAAAAAGATGAGCATTTTCTTTTCTTTTGGCAAACAGGACTTTGCAGTCTTTCCTTCATCTTTCTAACTGTAAAGCATTTTTTTTTGTTGTTGTTTTTTCTTTGTCTTTAATGACCACATCTCCTTGTCGGTTGCCCGGTCGTGAGCATTTAGCCGAGAGGGGGTTACGGTTGCATGAAATGTTCTGCGCCTGACATGTGTTTTCATAATATATCCTCACACTTCACCATTTATCTCTGCAGGGAGTGATGGCAGGCATGCATTTCTGGTGCCCCCCCCCCCCCCCCCCCCCCCCCC
>CAJRST010007779.1:13293962-13370576 GCA_907169785.1 Menidia menidia | reverse complement strand
CCCCCCCCCCCCCCCCTTAATCTGAGACACTGCTGATGCATGCCAGCTGTGTGCTTTCGTACTCACCACCCTGAAACACAAACTCAGCGGCGAATCGTGAGAAGAGAACAGAGAGGCGCAGGTCACTGTACTCGTGGCTGCTTCGGGGACCTTCCCCGCTGTATCAGGAGGATTGCCGCATTTCGGTCGCAACTAAAGACACGGGCAAATAAAGCATCTCAAAGCTAGTTACTCTCGGATTAACAAAAAAAAAAAAAGTATCTGTGCTTCCTACCTGCCAGCTGTGGAAAAAATCTTCCAATGTGTTGGCCTGAGATCCATCGGGTAAAGGAAAATCGTTGCCTGCGTCATTGTCGTTGGTCCCCAACAGGCCGGTGGAGGCCCCTGTCCGGCAGACCGAAACATGCACCACGTGGCTCAGCGTTCGCTTATTGAGGCGCGTGCATTTGCAAGTTCTACGGGTTTCGCCCCTACCGTGTAACCATCCATCCAGGATGAAGCTGCACAGTTCGAGCGACAGGTCACATGACACCGACGCTCCGTTTTGATTGGCCACGTGCACAAAGTTCGGCCCTCTCCTCACGGTCAGTCCGCCATCGCCGTTGTAAGTGTGCGTGACGGGTTTGCTGCAGTCGGCCTTGACCTGCGACCCAAGAACATTCTTTACATCCATCCTTTATCGTTAACGCTTATTCCCTAATGGACTGGAGGCTATCCCAGTGGTCAATGGGCAAGAGGTGGGGTACACCCTGGACGGTCCACCAGTCCATTGCAGGGCAACACAGAGACACACAAGGACCAACAACCCCACAAACTCACTCCAAAGGGCAATTTGGAACGTCCAATCAGCCTTACATGCAGGTTCTTCGACGGTGGGAAGCTGGACAACCCGGAGAGAACCCACGCTGACAAGGGGAGAACTTGAAAACCCCACACAGGAAAGTCCTGGTTCCCCTGGGGACTCGAACCCAGAACCCTCTTGCTGTGAGGCCATGGTGCTAACCACCGCACCACATTCTTCACATGTGCATTTTTAGTTATACAAACCTGTTACGACGCTGCCATGGAACCCCCAAAAAGCCCACCGTAATTCACTTCTGCCGTGTCACCCACCTGGCCGCCGTGCTGAATGCCGATGGTACTATTGTTCATGTGGACGAGGAGGAAGTTCTGGGAGTCTCCGGCGAGCATCAGGGTGAACGAGGGGTCGCCGCTTACGTCTCGAGCGAGGAGCAGAGGGCAGAGGCCCGGCAGCTCGTACAAGTGTCCGTCGAACGTCACCACGAACTGATCCGCCACCAGCAGAGCTCGGTCTTTTTCGCAGGAAGACAAAAGAAAAGCAACAAAAGAAACGATTTGGAGGAGATCGGCACGAGTCTAAATGCAGTCCAAGCGCAGGTGTTCGCTATCTGACTTACATTAGGATCTCCTTGTAAAATTGGTAGCTTGTGTAACAGTCTGTTTGAAGCCATTGCTTCAGCTGGACAGTCAAGCCAAGATCTTTTAGATTTTCCCGTTAATGATAATGAACCACTGAGAAGATCCTGTTTCTCAGCCTGCTGCTCTTAAATGTCGGAAAGCTCTCCGTGTCAGCACGCAGCAGCGTTTTCCACATACCAAATGAAGGGCTGCATGTGTTCTGCCCGGACAATTCAACCGTAGTTTTATCAATCCACGAAGCTCCTCTTGGCTCTCACTTTGAGTGGATGAAAAGCTAAGTTCTTTTAGATTACTTTGTAATAGTTTCCAGCTTCGGAGTCATGAGGCTGCAGAGATCGGTTTTATTCGAGGGGCATGGTTCACATCAGCAGATGCTTTTCAAGAAGAGCAAAACACAAATGTTTTTACAAGTTGGACTCCAACCAAAACCACTAATGATTACCCTCCGATCGGATTTCAGGTTTGCAAACTCCGACTCCAGTCGGCCACAGTTTATCTAATAAGCCAAAACACACCGAGTGTTTAAACTTCATGCTCAATCTGGACCAGAGCAAAACAGAGATTTGGTGAATCGATAAATGAGGTTGTGTTCATAACTTTGATGGAGACCTGACCATAGTTTAACCGCAAATACAAGCGATTTCCCGCCAGTGTCTCTGAAGATGGATTTAATAACAGAATTGAGGAATTTTTTAAAAGAAAATTCCAATGCAATATACTGGAAAGCTGTCCAGGGTGTTTCCTTACTATAAAAGTAATCATCACATAATCCAAAATAATATTCTGGACTGCATTACTAATTGGTTGCAGGCAGAGCAGACACATCCAACTGTGATTAAAACCCGCCTAATCTAATCATTGACAGTCCGTCTTGAAAACAAAGCACTAGTTGGGTAGTTGGAAGATATGAGAAAAACGACCAGACATACAACATTTTGGGGAGACAATGCTATTTCTATATATTTGGACTGTACTGTTCTACTGTCAGACAAACAGTCTACGTATTGGACAACACTTGAAATAAAAAAGTGGAACCTTATTATTATCAAATGCTATTACTACAAATAGGAAAATAAGGTTTCCCTCTCTTTCTATAACCCAGAGGAACAATGAGGCGAATTTTATGTTTGCCAGGATAAACTTTGACGACCCTTTAGCATACCGTAAGAATTATTTTACATTTTTTTAAAGGGGGCTTTAAACTCCCTTAAAAAAGAAAAAACATGGAGGTAGTAGAATAACTTCTTGGGCTGTGTCCCCAAACTTGAAAAGGTTTAGTAGAAGCAACAAAGTTTTCTTTACTTTTATTTCCCTCAATCTGCAATATCTATATCTGTGTCCAAATTTTCTCGTTTCATGGTGCAGTCATCGATTGAATTATTCATGTCTTACGTATGAACGGGCTGTCCATGATTTTCCTCTTGAAGCGGTAAAGTTCCGCAGCAGGTCGGACTGAGGCGAGGGCCTGCAGGGGCCTCAGGAGCCACTCCTCCAGAAGGATCTCCACCACCCCCGCCTCTGCTTGCTCTGGGGAGGCCAGAGGTGGCAGCAGCACTGACACGGTCACTGCACAATCACTAAAAAGAAAAAAATTTTAGATTTTGCTTTAAATATTTTTGTAATCGAGCAGTACGTGCAATTTTGAGGCCTGAACTCGAATGATTAAAATAGCAAAAAAACTGATAATTTTGCAAAAGGCCTGTTTTCAGGCACAAACCTCCTTTCAATCCGAGCTACACACCTGCAAAGTTTCCCAGTTGTATCATGCAGGCTTGGTCAATTCGAAGCAACCTAACTGAAACACTCCCTAAAAAACGTGGCAACGCGCTCGACTTTAGACGGCAAAGTAAGCAGCGATATTTAACTCATCTAAAACTAAATGAGGAATATATCCCTGCCTTAACGTGGTTAGGCATTTTTATGAAGGGCGAGGCAAACGGGGCTTTCCCTACTTTAAAGTAAGTCTGAAGATCTGCGCACCTGGGAGAGAGTTTGTACACAGAGGCAAGTCGTTTCCTCAATCCGGACAAAGCTGTCGCCAGCCTGTTTTCAGTCCAGTGGTAGGTGTGTTGTCCCGCCTGAGTGATTGAGAAACCAAGAAATAGTTCAAATATGCACAGTCTTCTTGCTTATTACTGTTATATAGACGAATATATACAAAGATTTAATAAGGCAAGCAAAGTTACCTCTTTCTTAGCTGATTTAGCTTCACAATGCGGTCTGAATTATTTTCAGAAAAGTTGGGTAAATTTTTAGCAATTTCTTCATTGTCTGCACCTTTGCTCAAAATACTTTAAATCTTTTTCAATTTCCTTGTGTTAACCCCTTAACATCTTCACTGCCGCACTTTCTAAAATTTCTTTGGAGCAATAACAAACTGAATCAATGCCTTTTATCACAGACAGTTGGGGTGACACTTCATGGTAAAAATGTGAAAATGAAGGCATCACATATCTAAACCTAATTTTAGAGCTAGTTTAAGTAAGTGTCAACTTTACAAAAAGTGTTTTTTTTTTGTTTCGCGTTATTTAGAGTGTGGTCAGCCTATGACAGCTGTCTTGGGTGAGAGGTGAATCCATCACAGGACCACACAGATGCAAAAAAGACGCACACTGACATCTACAATCATTTTTTAATCATCAATTAACCTTACAGGCCTGTTTTTGGATAGTAGGAGGAAGCCGGAGTACCTGGAGAGAACTGGAAAATCATCCATCTTTCATAAACTTTGAATACTCTATTTCAAAGCCAGAGAACAATCTGGCCCAAGTAATGTCTATGGTATAAAACGATTTGATTGAAAGTCAGTGGAGGACAATTTTCTCACCACGTCCAGAAGGGCCCTGAGTACGGTGACCCCAGCCTGTGAGAGTGGCCTCAGGTGGGGGTTCTCCAGCAGAAAAGGCAGGGCATCCACCAGCCAGTCACTCCACATCACAAGAGCTTCTCTCCACTTTTCCTCCAAACTCTGGCCCTTCACATCCTGATACACACCTGCCAACGTGGCAAGGGGCACTGAGGATGGAAAGCAAACCACTGACCAACGTCGGAGGAACTAAAAACGAGAACTGTTATAAGACTTTAGTTATGGTGAACAAAATAGTAAGGAGAACCAGGGCTAGGGACAGCAGACAGAAATAACAGGTTGTTTAAATGATGAATAAAGAGGCGTGATGTTTTCAGTCATTCAATCATTTTTCACCAGCCCAGCAGACCACTTCGGTCTGCTGATCAACATCTGCTGGAGGTCCCAAGGTCCAGGTGCAAGCAGTGGGGTGACCGCTCTTTTGCAGTGGCAGGTCCTAAACTGACCTACCACCGTTCAAAGCTCAACTTAAAACGTATTTGTTCAGGATGGCTTTTTGTACGTAAAATCTCTGTATACTGGGTTCTGTCACTAATGTGTTTGTCTTTGTATATTTCGATAGTTTGATTTGTTTTTATTCTGTAAAGCACTTTGGTCAGCTCCGGTTGTTGTCAAGTGCTATATAAATAAACATTGATTGATATTGATTGATTGATTTTTAAATAAGAATAGGTAATAAAGTTTTAGGAAAATTCTATTTTTTTGGCCTGTAAGAAACAACATAGAGTGTGTTTTGCTCAAAAAGTAAAGTTTTTTTTAACATCTCATGGTTTACGCTAAGGGGAAGTGACTGGCCGGTCCACTGGTCCACTCATTAAGCTGGAAACTGCTAAGCGTCCTATCTGTGCACTCACTCCTCAGCTCCTGTTGTCCCAGCGCCGAGGCGTCCTGTAGCAGCCTCAGGAAGCGGGGCAGGCCGCTGGTCAGGAGATGACGCAGGGGCCCTCTGCGCCACAGGCTCAGCAGATCTCTTTCCCCCTGTCTCAGCAGCTCCTCGGCCCGCTGTGAGACACGAAGAGGAGCCGCGCTCCACTCCTGGAGCACCTCGCTGTAACTGGACTGTGGAAAAAAAGTAGAATTAAAAAAGCTTTGCGGCAACACATCCAAATTTAGATTGTAGCGCTGCGAGAGGGCACTAAGGCTTTTTAAAAAATATTTCCTTGCTTTTTTGTGTGTTTTTTTTGCATGCTTTCATGTGTTGTAATTGTGTCATTACCTGTTTCCTGAATTCAATGAGGAGATGCTGTAAAGCCTTTATTCTCTCTGCAAGTCTATTCCGTATCCGGTAGCCCAAGTAGTGAAGTCGTTCCTGTGAAATAAACAACGTCAACACGTGTCGACATGTGTCGGACATTGGGATGGTTTGATGTGGTCTTTAATACCTCTGCTGAAGTTAAACTCTGCAAACAGCCGCTTGCTTTCAGCTGTAGCCGCCGATTGACTGACCCCAGAGACACGGTCGCCAGGGTTTCAGGTTTTCTGCTCTGATCTGTTCTCTGCACCTCCATCCTCAGGCTGTTTGCACCCGCGCACGCCGCCATCTTTAGATCCTCACCGATGTCCGAACCTGCCCAGGAAAGGAGAAAAATCTTTGTGTTCATGGGACTTTTTTCATTTAGTGCTGACACTGTTGTCCTGCGTTTACCATTCGCGTAGCCGGCTGTGGTTCGAAGGCACCTGCCCTCCACTGATCCGTTGAGCCAGAACATTTCTCTGTGGTCCATCGTGGCCTGGATCTGGAGACCTGAACCGCGAGGCCAAGACATGGCACTGCCTCCAATCTCCACACTCCAGTTACCGACACTAGACTGCAAAGCGTACCGTTGTATTTGTATGAGCACCAGTGCTTTTTTCTGTTACATAATTTACAAAAATATATATTTCATTGAATCATTTAAGATTATTTTTAGAACTAGATTCGTCTATTTATTTCAGGTGTGTAGCAGTTTGTGCTGTGGCCTCACAGCAATATGGTTCTTGGCTGTGATCTACTCCAGCCCACCCACAACCCTGAATTGGAATAAGCAGTTATAGAAAATGCATAGAGGGATCTTTTTTGGCTCTGCTCTTTAAATTCCTGTATGAATTTCTACTTTATTATTTGAAATAAGCAGGCTGTCTTTCAGCGTGCCTCATGGGAAGACAGAATCCATTCCAATGGCCAATAATTCACTTCTAGCAACGGTTAAAAGCTCTTTTCCATGACCTTGTAAAAAACGTCATAGGGTTAAAGAGAGGTGATGGGAGGAATGAATAAAACCAATACTAAAACGATGACACTGTAACTCCAGTCGAAGAATATCAAACAAAAGACAGAAACCTGGACTGGTTTCGCCGAGTAGCAGAGATTGAGTGTGATTCTGACTCGTTCATCAAAAGGTTCCCAGTTCCCATTTTATTACCTTAGCTCAGGGTGAGAGGAGCTACTGACCCCTGTTCAGCATATGAGCCAAGTTAAACTAACCACCTGCTGGCTGTAGCGTCATTTCTGCTGTGCAGACAGAGAGTGATAAAAATCCTCTAGAAAGAGCAATTAAGCGTTCGTTATTATGGGATCAAGCTATTCACTCCAACTGACACACATTACATCTCTTTGTTTTTCTTTTCTTTTCCTAACCTTTAGCTTAACCACAGAACAGCAGGTTGCGGTAGTGAGAAAAAGACGATTGTGCTACTTAACCACACGCATGAGCTCTTGTTTAAAACGGTATGATCGGTGACTGTTTGTCATGTGCTTTACCTCAGAGAACAGAGACACGTTGGTCATCTGAGCGGCAGAAGAATTGGTGAGGCTCAGCGTGAAGCTGCACTGGTACGGTCGCCCCGCGGCTGAAAAGCGGGACTGAGTATAAAACAGCTCCTGGCCCGAGCTCACTCTGTGAGATCCTGACCACGAGAGAGTCTGACAGAGGTGGGCAAATAGTTGTGGTTAGAAAACTACATCGTTTCAGTGAGAAGAATCAATAGCTGAACGCCGCTGGTTTGTATGTGTGAAGGTTGGATAGGTGTTTGTACTCACAGGATGTGTGGGGCACACACCCAGCACCACCGTGTGCTCCAAACGGTCCCTGAGATTGGTTTGAACTTTGGCCAGGAGTGTGTGGGAAGGACAGGGTGCTGGGGACACTCTGTCCAGACCAATATGGACCTGAAGGCTGTGCATTCCCCTCAAACCTTTCTGAAACACAACAAAACAAACCAATTTTTTACATTTTTGTTGGTTGAAAATGTCTGCCACTGAAAGTAGATTTCAAATGTCTTTCCATGTGATGTAAAACAAAGTACCTGGTATTTGATGCCCTGCTTCACACTTCTGTTGTCCCATTTTAACTCTGCATGCTGTAGATAGGAGTTTCCCTCCTGACCCAGAGACACGCAGCCTTTGACAGGGGACGCTGCCATCTGCACAAAGCGTCACACAAACCCACAGATTAAGGACACTGACGTTGCCCAGGCCCGGCAGAATATTAAAGATGCTGAGGAGCAACCAACCTGCTGCGCTGAAAGAATCGCACACGCCTGCCCCCTACTGGAGTTGGTCTGCCACTGTTTGTTCAGGCTGAGAGAAATGTTACCGGGGGCTGTGCCATCCCAGGATAGTTGGGTCTAAACACACACACACAGACAGACACAGAGGCCACAAGGTCTTCTTTAGATTTTGCGGAGTCTGTAGTTTCTTAAAATGATATTAGAAATGTGGAAATAACTGTAAATAAATCCATGCACACTTGACGGCTGCTGCGTTGTTCCCTTTGTGAGCTGTGTGACAGCACGTATACGGACAGCTGGCTCAGAGTGGAGGAAAAAGGCTGCTTCATCTCCAGTTTAGTCTCATTTCTTTCCTCAGTGCGACTCCAAACACTCAGAGCTCTGACCTACAAACACAAGGAAAATAATAGACCAAATAAATCTTCTAATCTAACTTTTGTCATCTGCAAATGCAATGCTAGCATCATGGTGCTCTGTTTACTACTGACTTCAATTACTAATTTCTATAATTCTAGATATGACATCCGTGTTATACAGTCACTGAAAAAAGACAGAACACCCTTTCTATTCTTAAATGTCAGGATATGATCATGTCTTAATATACAAGACTAGTTTAAATAAATTCACTCAGTAAACTTAGTAAATTAATGAGGCTTTGTTCAGTCTGACCTGTTCGAGTTGTCCATGCCTCATCCAGCCCAGTAAAACACTGCCTAATCGGCCTTCTGGGGAGCGTTCCAGCATCACCTCCAAACTGGTCACACGAGGGACACAGCTGATCTGAACTAGGACACAATAGAGACATCAATAATGTGAAGTAAGTCAGAGTACCAACAGTGAAAACAGAAACTGATATAATCGAATACTTTCAACAAGTTGGGATGTTCAAGACTCGTCCTAAAATGGATGAAATTAATCATATTTTATATGTCAGAGTAGAAAACTCTTGGAAAAAACGTAGTGGACCTGCTGGGATTTCAGATTTCAGAAAGAATACTAGAACATTTCTACAGCCCTGAATGTGGCCCAAATAATAAAATGTAAAAAATTCCCAATTCTGTGATCAACATCTTGTCCATCTTGTCTTAAATCCCTGACGCCTTAATCTGACTGAACCTGAAAACTTCTGGAATAGTAAAACTTCCTTAATATGACATTTAAGCCAAGCTAAAACTCAAATTCAGAGACGATTATGAATAAAATCCTCCATTTCTTTGTGGATAACCTTGAGGAATTACATTGCAAAGCGATATGAATCATCTTTCACATTACAAACCGGCATGATTTGATGGGCATTTTATCAATACCATTCCTATAGTAAAGCATGTTAGCACAATACTTTGTGGAGGCCTGGTAGAAAGGGAAAATAGGTAAAAATGCAGAGAAACCCGAAGTAAAACCGTAACTCATTCTGTAAATAATCCCTGGCCTTGACATTGACATTTACATTTGAACCTTTTAATGTATAGCGGACACTACAATGGACAGATAATTAAAAGCCATTTTCTTGTATACATATGGGTTTTTCTGTTTTAAATGCGGATAGACCTCTGAAGTGGACTCTGCTAACAAATTATTCTGTCAACAAATGTCAAACTACACTCACATAGTAACATAAAGTGTTTCATTAGTAAGAAATCTTAAAACGTATGCTGTGCACTTTGGTGGAGAGTTGGAAAAATCTTTGAATGAACACTTTTTTGACAAAAGAAAAAGATCCTGAGTGAAATTATCATAATTTGCACATGAAAGGGTTAACAAGACTACAACCAGAGGCAGGCTGCCAAGCTGCGCAGGAGTGGCTTCGGTAAAAAAGCCAGAATCTGGGCCCGAAAGAAGCAGACCATCTCTGCAGAGGCTTAAAAATGGCTGTGCACTTACACTCCCCCTCCCTCCGACCGGGATACACTTCAACAATTCTGGGAATGGGAGAAACCTCCAGATACAGGGGTGAGCCAAGAAAACAAAAAGAATGATGTCCAAGTGGATTTTTTTACAGCCAAAGGTGCTCTGAGCAAGAACAGTGAGAAAAAAAAAAAATCACCTTTCAGTGTCTGGTTCCCGATCTCCAGCATCGGGGGATCAGAGTACAGACCAGACAGGCTGAACTCGTGGTTGCCCCACACAGCGCCCTGTTGAACCTGGTAGCTCCAGTCCCTGCTTTCGTACACCGTTCTTAGTGCGATGGTCCTGGGCAGCGGCCTCAGCTGTAGGGGAAAAAAATCAGCTCGGAACATTTAAGATGCCTGAACTGTTTTAAGTTTAGGAGCAAGTTGGACCACAGGAGTCAAATATTGAAGGACGAGTCATTTTGAGAGGTTGCAAGGAACTAAACTAGCCCTCAATCATGTTAGATTGTTTTTGCGTAGTAACAATGACAATTTACAGGTCGAGATAACGGCATAATTACATATTACTGGCAATCGAGATATAATTAGGCTCCAGATACAGGGGTGAGCCAAGAAAACAAAAGAATGATGTCCAAGTGGATTTTTTACAGCCAAAGGACCTACCTGTGGGTAGGAGTGTTTCACCTCTACAGCGTGTCTGTATCCGCTCTCGATGGTTGTGAGCTCCCCCCGGGCCCACAGCCTCCTCCTGCCCGACAGCACCTCCAGCAAACCCGCCACACTGGTCAGAGACTGGTTCAGCTGGGAGGGAACAGAGACAGACAGCCGTCTTTTTCGGACACTGATTCCACACAGAGTAAGAACAGGAACGCCTCCGGGAATCGCCACCCCACCTGAGATCGAATGCTGAACTGAGAGGGCAGGTAGACCAGCATTCTGGGGAGGTTGTGGACCGCCTTCACCGCGAGGTCCTTGCTGGACAACACACTTACACGTGAGTGTATTTGCTCGCGGGAGAGAAGCCTCGTGCAGAGTCGGAGTTTGCGTGTCTAGGCAGTACCTGCGCGGCGAATGGTGGCCCTGGATGATGAGCGCGACCGAGGAGCTCGATTCGGGGTTCACAACCATAGAACACCTCAGCTGAGACTCGGTGAGCCGTCCCCAGGCCTCAATCTAGAAGTCAACAAGTCAAGGCGGTCGGCGGTCAGCACCAAGGAACAAAGCCGTGTGGGGTTTAATGTCAAGTCAAGTCAAGTCAAGTCAAACTTTATTTATAGAGCACATTTAAAATAACCGAAGTTGCCAAAGTGCTGTACAGCTAAAAATAAACATAAAAAGCCAACATAATTTACATGTACTGTAGGCTATATGTAATTTTAATGTAAAATAAAAAATAAATAAATAAATGAATAAATAAAAAATAAAAAAAAATATATATATATATATAAAAAGGTAAAAGGGTGCTCTACCTCAACCTAAGGTTAAAATGTTATAAGCCATGTCAAATAAATTAGTTTTTAAAGAGGACTTAAACACCTCTACGGCCTGGGCAGATCTTATATTAAAAGGCAGGCTATTCCAGAGCTTTGGGGTGGCCACACTAAAGGCTCGATTGCCTTTTGTCCTCAGTCTTGTTTGAGGGACCACCAGCAGCAGCTGACTGGCTGATCTCAATGTTTTTTCATGTGGATGCTGACGCACACAGTACCTGCAAAGCGGGGCGAATCTTTCCGTGAACGGTGTGCTTCAGTGTGATTTTGCCCTCTTTGGTCCCTCCATGCGTCCCCCAGCCTAAAGTGTCCCCCGCCACGTGAACCCTCCAGTCCTGGCCGCGGACATCAAACAAGGCGCTTCGCTGAGGGCCTGAAGAGAGTAGCAGAACACCGCTGCCGATATCCATCACAAGCGAAAGACTACCCTGAAGGATTCTCTGGCCAACGGTTAACGCTGTCACTAGGAGGGTGGCAATCCCATGTCAGGGCCTCTATGCATGGAGTTTGCACGCTCTAACCTTGTATGGACGGGTTCTCTAATGGTCCTCCGTCTGACTTCCTCCAGCCATCGAAAAACATGCAATAGAGGTTAATTGGCAACTCAAAATGGCCCCTAGGAGTGAATGTGAGTCTGTGTGGTTGCTTGACCATGTGTGGTCATGTGATGGACCTTTTCAGGGTGATCCAGCCCCCCCTTTTAACCTTACCAGGAATAAGTGGTACGCATAATGGATGGATGGATGTACAGGAGCCACTTTTTTGTTGGCCTCCCGTGGTTTAACCCTGTGATGAAAAATGTATCATATTTGATACATACGGTTTCTGAAATGTTTTGCGTCTAACACCTTTTGCATAATTTAATGGTAAAAACTTTGCTCAAAATCCTATTGTACACAATCAGACATACCTGATAACAGGGGGCAAAAGACTAAAAAAAAATAATCTTGACTTATCGCATTGTAATAAATTATTAATATTAAACATCTATTTCTGTTTTTTTCCTTTACATATTTGTTAAAAGGCCAAATAAAGACTTCAAACCAAAAAAATTCATTTTCTGTTTTTTTCTATGCAACATAGAACTTGAAGGAAAACCTGTAATATTACATCTTAAGGTCAGGCTTGGATATCACCATTTATTGCTATGAGAGTATTGAAAAATGGGGGGTAGGAAATTAGATTTCTACAAGACTTACGAAATGTTATTGTTGGTTGAATGTGTTGCCAGACAGTATGCAGTAGCAACTGTGGGCATTTTTTTAAGACATCTCAGACTTTAAGAACCATAATTTAAACGTCCGGCGCACAAGAATGAAAGCCAGAATTTATTTTCTGTTTACCTTTGAATTGGGCAGTCAGGACAGAATCCAGTTTTTGAAGTATCCTGGTCTGATTGACAGGTGAAGGAGAATATGAGACAAGTGCTGACAGATGCCCATCAGTGCCACTAACATTCAAACCAGACGCCAGCAGCTTGTGTCCCGCCACACTGAGCTGAGCCCTGGATTGAAGCTCGGATAGGGTTCCTTTGATAAAACATAAGCCCTTGGAAAGAATACAAAAGAGAAAAAAATGGAGCAGACAATTATCTTTAGTTCAACTGTTCTGTAACGAAAATGAGCATGTAAGGACTCCTAGTCACGTTGGGTATTTGATGTCATGCCAGTGCATAACAGTACCTCTATGTTAAGCGGCAACCCTTGGTCATGTAACCACGACCAGCTGTGCCACATGTTCCCTCTTATTTCTTTGATCAGCGGAACACTTTTCACATGAAGCCTCAGCCCTGCCTGATGATCTCCACACAGGCACTGGAAGGTCAAGGCCTTCTCCTCAGCGGCACCAAACTCCATCTGCACACGGTCACGTTCAGGGTTCAGCTAACATCCACATAAAGTCTTCATCTTTATTTTTCTCCATTTGACCGGTCTAACCTGTATGCTGCTGAGTGCAGGGACTCCCAGATCCATCAAGTAATTCAGCGTGTGTCTAAAATCGCTCTTCACTCTCACTGTCCTAGAAGTTTTTGCCACTGTCATCGCCTGACTCAGCTGAAAACAGGCAACATTTGTTAAAGAACACGTGGAAAAATAGGATTGATGACAATACTTTTATGATCTGGATTTAGTTAAGTAGTAGTGTGCTTCACAGACGTGTATACATTTCTCTATTTTGCCGTTTTCATCTTGTATATTAAACCTTAGTAAAACACATACACAAACTCAATGGTGATTTGGTCTTTGACTTGAGGTGCTAAACGTTTGAATGTACACCTCACAAGAAAAGGAAGGAATATGTGTTGACATGCTGATTCCACCTTTACGTTTTGTTCCCCCACGCTGCTGCTGAATAGATGAAAGTATGAACCGTTGCTGTGACTCCCAGAATGTATCTTCAGTGAAGCATTCGTGGGGAAACCAAGCTTCTCCAACAGGGGTACAGAGTGGTTTAAATGGAGTGATGCTTCATTCTGACCCTGCAATAGCAGAAAATAAGGTGACGTTCTTCAGACAAAAGTGTCATAGTTCCAGAAATTTGAAAAACATAAAGTGATCAAATCTTTTAAGTGCTTCTGAATTCATACATCAGTTTTTCTGATCGCCATTAGAGTCTGTAACGCTGTGTCATCTACCACCATTGAGATAAGAGAATTAATGGATGCAGGAAAGACAGCCAGGGATCCAGACGCCTGCATTCTGTAAGGACTACCCCATTCCTGGAAACAAAAAAGCAGGAAAATATAACCGATTGTAGGCAATTACAGAAGAATAACTTTCTATGAGTTCAAAATGCATTTTGCTTCAGCCTCACCTGGATCGCTGTGCAATTGTTGTTATACACCAGCGACCCCTGCAGGCCAGGCTGTGACATCACAGCCCCACTGGCGCTGACTGCACACTCCTCCGTCACAACCAGCAGCTCCATGTCACGTTGCGGTTTTACGGAGCTGCTGGTTAATCTCAGTCTGCTGTTTTTTGGCAGATGTCCGAGAGCGAGGCCGTTGTGGCTGAGCTCGCCCTCTACCCTCAGCTCCGGCCAAGGCTTTACATCAAGCCTCAGGAAAGCTCTCCTGCCCTCAGCATCAGCGTCAAACAAGGCCGACCAGATGCCTTGAGGATCCCGCCACACTGAACCATTCAAATGAGCCTTTAAAGGGGCGACAGGTAGGCTGTTAGTTTGACTCAAAGAGACAGCAAACAAAACAAACTTTGGACGTGCAGTAGAAAATAAATACATTCAGTTGGATGAATTATTGAATGAAGCGCCACCTGAAACACGGGACACTTTGACTCCAGAGTCCAAAGCCAATGTCTTCTTCCTCTGGCCTCTTTGACTGTGGTGGCTCGAATATTGCACGTCCCAACATTGATAAACAGATCCCCGGCCTCTCCAGGGCCGCCAGGAGCAGTAGCCTCTATGATAACATTCTGTGGCAGACCCTTACTCTCCAGCCCAGAAAATGAGTGAGTCATGGTCCCGGATAGATGCGGAGATCTGCAGGACCCAATTAGGTCTAGAGACAGATCCTGGTTGTCGGCTCTTAGAGAGGAAGACACCGTCACCAGGCAAGAAGTAACTGAAAGGCCGCCACGAAGAGCCAGGGACACGGGGAGCATCCTTTCCTGAACCACAATCAGAGGTGGACAACACACATGAAGTCTTTGTACTTCTTTGCTGCCATGATTGCTTCAAATTATGTTACAAAGTAAATTCTGCTGACATAAACAAGTTATTTAACAGGTCAATCTATAATTAAATAAATCATTCTCATTGCATTGCCATTGATTGGTCAATGTTTGTTGGGGAAAAAAACAAAGCTCTTACCTTTAATAACGGGCAGTAGCTGGTCACATTGAAAGTGTACGAAGACAGCCCAAACTCCTTCTGTGGAGCTATATTGTTGCTCATATTACCTCTGAGATAACATTGTCCCAGTTGCAGGCCAATTTGCATCTCAGGCTGATGTACAGTCGAAAAATTGAGGAGAAGCTCTCCACTATCTGGAAATGACGTCTTTATTGCTTCTACAGAGTGTACCACAGACGCCCTCAGTGTAAGGTGCGGGTGACAAGTCAGGGACACACTGAGACTTCCTTTCTGTATCCCCTCCGCCTCGAGGACTGAAATCAGATTAGTGAAACACTCCGAGTGGGTGACGGAGATATTGACTGAAGCTTCTGAAAGTAGGGACGTCTAGAAATGAAAATAAATAAATAAATGAAATTCATTATAAGATCATTTGTGCAGATCATTTGTGACATGTAGCCTCGCATTAGCAAGGTAGCTTTTTCCTAATTTGTTTTGGAAATACGGTTTTCGCTTATACGTTTTTATAACCCATAGTACATTATTGGTAATTATACTTTATCCTAGAAACTAAGAAGAAGAGAAATTCTTTTGATTTTGCTCTGACCTTTCCTTGAAGTCATTGTAGGTAAAAAGAAAGTTTTCAAGGAAAATGTGAATGATTTTTTTATTACCAATAGACCTTAAACCATGTTCACAAGCAAAGTAATTGCATATTGATAACCATGTACCATTGCATGCATGCAAATAAACTAAGCAATATATACATTTTGAACTGATAATGGATTTATAGAAGCCAAATAAATAAAAACTAAGCTAAACTAAATCTTGTAGAAACAATATTTTGATTAATTCATTTACGGTTTGCAATAGCTCTAAAGAGTGTGAGTTAAAAATGTTTATAGAGTGAGAATGACTTGCAGATTTACATTGCTTTAACACATTATTAATCTTCTCACTGAAATATGAAACGCAATAGGGGAGGGAAGCCAGAGTCATCTCCATAGTGGAAATGTTTCTATAGCTTTTCTTCTGGTGGGAAACAAGTTGTCTTGATATTTTTTTTGTTTCCGGTCTAACCTTCTGAGGGGTACATTGCTGGTGAGCGAAAATCCTCCACTGGTTCCTGCTGTCCTTTCTCCCCTTGTGTTGTTTTGCAATAAGAATTATAGAGCATGCATCGCTCTCCACCAGGAACCGGGCTTGACTTGCCGTGGTCAACATGGTAATAGTGAAGATGTCTGGTACACTACCCGAGGCCAAGTTTTGCTGAAGCATGACTCTGAGGGAGGTAGAGGATCCTTGCGTACCGGAGATGTTAGCTTGTAGGAATCTTGTATCGACAGATAATCGAGCAGTCCCAAAGAATGAAGTATCATAGGTTTGACCTGAAACATGCAGCTCCACCCTTTCTGGAATGAATGAGGTAATAGATTTCCAGTGGTGCAGAAGACTCCAGACTACATCAGCTTTTTGGTCATTCAGTAGCACAGACAACAAGGTCTGGAGAGAATCCTGCTGTTTTGTAATCGTCATAGATCCTTTGAGTCCATCTTTTCCCGCTTGTCCATGTAGGGTTAAGGAGGACTGGTGAGGTACAACTCCCTCAATGTTTCCAACCTGCATCCACACAAGCTTCCCCACCCCTGTACATCTAATAGACACCAATAGACTGGAAGCGATGGTGTTCCATTCCACGCTGGCCCTTGCCCAGATATTACACAAGCTTTCCAACCTTATCCGACCTATTGCTACAGCATTGTGTAGTACACCATCGCTCCCATATTCAAGCTGTCCATGCCAGCTGTATAATCCGAGTCTCTCTATCCGAATTCGTGCACTCAGGTCTGTTCTCCAAGAGCCGAACTCTGTCCCAATCCCCATAACCCACCTGTTGGGCCCCGGGCGTAGAATGAGCCTAAAACCAGATTTGTCGGGCATACCTAAATTTGCCAGTAATAGCACAGAGGAATGAGTGAGGTTAGCTCTGAGTTCCTTCTGACCATTGGAACTGTAACAGGCTTTGGCTTGAGCACTTAGGCTGAAGTGAGTGATAGATAGGCCATAGCAAAACCTGTTGTGTGGCCTGTAGGAGCGAAAGACTCGTACCTCCACTGGGCGGTCCGTGACATTTCCATAACAGTGAGCTGAGAGTCGGTCTGTGGTTTTGTCCCCTGTGCAGCTCATCTGTGAAAACAGAACCTCATGTGGGCAAAGTTTGTTTTCTCTGAAGGAGGAGGATGGAAGAATTTTCTGAATATTTACGGAACTTTTAGACCAGTCACATACAATAATTCCTTGGCATGTGTGTAGTTCAATCATATTACTTGTGCTTCATTCAATTTGATAAATTACTGGCAAATGAGGATTATATCTACTTGCTTTGTCTCCATAAGCTAACCACACTCAAATTTGTGCATCTATAATTAGGTTAAAATCTATTTGATCAAAGCCAAAGAGTTTTTCTAACGTTTATTTTCATAATATATTTGTGTAGAAGTGGAGATTGGATTAGTCTATTTAAATTTTCAGTTATTGCCCGAAATCTATAAATTAATTTTGGATAAACAGTGTACAAATACCTGTAAAGAGGTAGGTATGAGTTCCTGTAGCTGCTTGATCTGTTGCCACAAAGACATTTTTATGACAGTGGTTTTGTTTTCCGATCCCACATTAAAAAGAACGTCAGCAATCCTCTGGTCTTCCATGTATAAGATCAAGCCTGTGTCCAGTCCAGCTGTTTCTAACTAATTGAAGAACATCAAATGAAAAAAAGGCAAATAAGATCAAATACAAATCATGTGACTTCGAAAATAAATTCAGAATATAGAAGAAATGATAAACCTGCACCTGGTAATGTGCTTCAGCTTGAAAGGAGCTCGATATGCCTCTTTTCTGTAGGGCTTTGACTTGGTGCTGCAACCTGGAAAAGTACTCCCAGCGAGGAATAAGATGATCTGTCCTGGCTCTGTGAATTTCAGCTTTAAGATATTCAGGTCCAGCCAGCAGCTCTGTCAGGACTGACAACTGACCATCATCCAGTGTCCACATCAACTGAGCACTACTGTTATTAGGTATACCTGTATCCAGACGATAAAGAGGAAGGTATAAGTATGTGTGTTTATACATATATATATATATGATCATCATACTTCTACTTAATGGATATTAGGAAGGACACCTGTGGCATCGAGTGCGTGGAAAGAATGAGAGAGCAGCCCAAAAACCTCCCCCCCTCTCCGCTCTTTGCTCCTCTTTGTCAGCTGCCAACTGACATTCAGGCACAAATGCTCTGCCCCTGACCAAAGGCACAGCCAATCGCGGGCTTCCTGGAACTTTTCTCCCATTTTGTCTTCTTCACCATCTACGTCCGAACTTTTTCCAGCTTCCCGTTGATGTCTGAGGTCTATGACGTGCACGGTCTCGGTCAACCTAGTTCTCAGCTGTCCTGCAACAACACCGCACACAGGGCTGAGGCAATTGTATGAACTGCTCTTTCTTGAATATGTCATAGAATGAAAAAACAATGTCATGGTATATTTTATAAGGTGTTATGTTTAACCATTATATAATGTCAACAAAAAATAATGTTATGGGTCATTTTGACCCATACTATGTAAATGAATGCAAAACAGTTACAAAAACAAGTTAAACCAATAAGCAATTATCTAATATTGAAAAAGCCTTCCTTTTAACTTTAGCTATACCTTCAATTAAAGCGTCAAAGTGCCTAAACACCCCATCCAGCCCCAGGACAGTAGGGAGAAGATTCAAACTGGTCATGGAGTGCCTAAAGTCCCCTGACGCAGCAAGCTGGAGGCCCCTGGACCTTTTCAGAGAGCCTTTGACCTGAAGCAGCAAAGCTTCCTGCCCTTGTGCGAAGGAGCCACGTAGAAACACTCTAGAGGAGATAGCCAAGACATGAAAATGTAAAAGATTTCAAATGTTTATCCAGAGCCAGTCAGTCATAAGTTGATTACAACATACGGATCGGGTTAAAATTATATTATAAAGAGTGACAGACGCACCTGTCTGAGGACACGTTGGCAGCCATGTTTAAATTTAGGTTCGTGGCTGTGGGCAGCAGGCTCTGGGAGAGGTTCATTCTTAGTCCCGCGGCTCTGTCTCCCTTCTGCAGAGAGTGGGACATCTGGGCGTCCAGGATCACTCTGTCCTTCCCATCAGCCTTCACACTGACAGAGCTGCTCCCTTTGCCAGGTACTGAGACATCTGCAGTGGCCTTTACCTTAACGTGACCAAATAAAAAAAATCTATCTTAGTTGGGATGCTTCACATCTTAATTCTAAAGCCATAAAAGTAGGTTTCTGTTGTGGGGACAATATCAAAGGTGCTCACCTCCAGTATTTTGGGGGTCTTTGATTTGAAGGGGTGACTGATAGATGATAACAGGTTTACTTTGCCTGATGTTCCATTCAGCTGTACTGAAAGCTGAAAATAAAAGGCACGTTTGTGAGGGACATTTGTCATAAAAAACAAAAAAATCAGCAATAAACATGCCTGTTTTATTTGTTCAACTCACTCGGCACTCCTGTCGCTCTATTTTCAGCTTCCCTCTGGCCTGATAATCAAACTCATTGTTATCTTTAGGTTTCCAACACACTTCTCCCTCGATTATAGCCGAGGAGGGGAGCTGCAGCTGCAACAGCAATAACAGATGAACTGGATTCATGTTGGTCTATTCTGCTGCGAAAGAATCGAACAAACTTTTGGATGAATTTCTTAAGGTTTGCAAAACAGGCTGACCTGGAGCTGATGGATTAGGTTGGCTTTAACTTTTATTGCTTGACCAGTTGAATGCAAAGGGTTCATCTGAGCTTGGCCAAAGAAAGCGAGTCTCTCCTTGCTCCCGACTCGGAGCCTCCCCCGTACATCTTTCTGGGTCTGAAAAACAGCATATGAAAAACAAATCATACTTCCCAATTCTATAGCAGTGAATTAATAATTGAAAACATGAGAAACCTCATATGCTGAAAGGAAAATACTTTGATATTTCGTAAAAATGTTAGCTTGTCTTGAATTTGAAGACTGTCCCATCTTCAGGACAAAAGAGTGCATCAGCACCAACTGAACGGTTAACTTTCACAGACTAAGCTAAACCATAAACAGCATCTGCTACAAGAACATTGTTTTGTAGTTTTCAGACTGGTGTAAAACAAAAACAAAAACTGAGAGAAGAACGAGGCCATACAATGATAAAAAAATCGCCCTGAATCAGCCTTGAAATTCAGGATTATCTTCTTTTTTAACAAAAAAAAAGTAATAAAGTGATACCCTTGTGATTGGACCACTTTACTATTTTCTTATAGTAACAGAAAATTCACAGGTTATGATCTTATTTGACAGAGTGCTCAATTCTTTTAAATTGGTGTTGAAGAATTCAATTGAATTGACCAGGTAGCAGGTTTTAATTCAAGAGCTGAATAAATGTGTACCATGTCAAAAATGATGGATGATCTAGAACACTTTTAATGGAATAGTCTTAATTTTTTTTTCCTTGAAATGGTTTAAAGAGTTTACCTGGGTGCTGGTAACATTCACACAGATCTCTGTGTCTGAGGGGATAGTGTCAGAGCGGAATGGATGGATCAGTGCACAACATACCTGAAGACGAATCAAAAAGATTCGTAAGGATTTTTAGAGTTTCACTAAATACAGCAATGAGCAACTCCTTTATGTTGCCTTGATTATTGATCACCAAGATTAAAAAGCATTTAACGTACAAAAGGACTAAGAGGTTTGTAGCCCAAAGTCAGGGTGTGGAGGATTTCTCCGTTGTCATGGATACTAGCTTTCGTCTCTATGATGTAGACGCCTTGCAGTAAGTCGACGGTGAAAGTCTCCCGCAGGAGAAGAGACTGGGGAAGGTTCTGGAAGGGCTGTCTGTGTGAGATGTTTGTTGTTAAAATCAACAGCGTAAATGCATTGACATTAGATGGATCTAAATAACAAATGGAGTAAACCAACAGACCCCGTTGAGAAAAGTCAGTGTGGGAAACAGACCTAAGAATGAGCATTGCTGTTTTCTGATACATGTTTTTGTCCCTCTTCAGCTCCTCTATTGCCCCCTCAAACTCGATTTCAGAGGGAGAGCTCTTTGGGTTTGAGACACTCATCTTCAGAATCACCTGCTTCTTATTCAAATCCTTAAACAAGGGGACAAACTGTCAGAACATTGAGAAAGGAACAAGCAGCTAAAGATGTAAACCTGTTTCTACAAATAAATAAGCAACACTCTCCGTGCCCAGACACAGCCCAGTACTCCACCCACCTTATCAGCAGTGTTCAGCGCAGCCACAAAGCTGACATTTTGCTTGCCGTAGGTGGTGCTCATCTGCAGGGTGTGGCTAAGTTTGGAGGCCTCCACAGAGATGTTTCCTCTAAGGGGAAGAGTCCATAGCGAGCTGAAGGAGCCAGAGGCTTTTACGCCCTGTTTTCCCACCACGCCCCACACCCCTGCCTGCCGAGGAGAGCAAATTCAGAGTCATTATGCGCATAAATATCCAAGCGCATTTTCTTAAATGAAGACATTAACCCTCACAAAACCTTTGTTACGGTTTATTATAATTCCAACCTCAGTTGTTTGTTCACATTTTCTCAAAAACTTGTTCCAATTGTATAGAATTTGTAGACGAAATAACAGAGTCTCCCTTTACAAATGAGTACGTTTTGAAGGAAAACTAAACGATAACCACAGCGTATTCGCCCCTTACTTGGAGGTAAGTGGCGGCTGGTGTGAAGAGTTTCAGACGGGCCTCCCTGACTCTGCCCCTTCCCCTGTAAAAGGCCTCTAAAACAAGGTTATGGACTCTTAGCCACTTGCTGACTGTCAGCCCAGAGGTGAGCTGCAAGGCGTGTCGGTGCAGGTGGCTCAGTTTGTGGGTGGTGTAAATGTACAGCCACGGCGAGTCCATGTTTAATGTACCTGGATAGTGAAGAAATGATCACATTAGTCGATTCCATCTTCCAAATTCTCATAATATATGCGCAAGAGTAATATGCCTTTGTAAATACCTTCCCATTTCTTTTGTCGGGAATCTTTCGGGGTGCTTTTCCAATGTAATCCGGCCACAAGTGGCATCAGATTGTTGTAATTGATTTTCAAGTGCGTGCTGCTCTCAGAGCCAAACTGCGTTACGTGAGAGTGCATTAGCTGAGTCCTGTAGTTTAGATTTTTCTCAGGTGCCTGGAAATTGAACTGCACCAACACGAAACATAATCAGGTCATTTTCAGATGAGGAAATTGTCATTCGATTAAAAAAAAAAAATCAAAAACAATTACGGAAAATAGTTCAAATAAGGATCGCAGGTTGTTTACCTCCAAGGTGTAACTGGTGTGACCTTTCGTGGATTGGTTTTTAAAGGACTGACTCAAGAGAATGGTCTTTTTGTTGTTTATCTCATCCCAGTGTGGGCCATAGCTCATGTCAAACGAAGATTTAATGTGGCTGGGGCTTTCTTCGTGCCGGAGGTGGATCTGAACAGGACATGTCATATCATCATAAAGTATCGCACATTGCTTCATATCAAATTAGAATTTCTGCTTTGGTTAAAAGATGTAGACGGGCCTCAAATTATCACACATTGTGAAATTTTTTACGAGTGAATTCAGCTCTGTTTTCACAAAGGTGTCATGCTCTCGGTCACCTTATGGTTAATGGGAGCGGTGTTGGTGCAGTAGAATTCGTGATCTGCTCTCATGATGTATGTGAGGTTTGAGTCCCTCTCACTCCTTAGTCTCTGGGATGTGTAGCACTCCTGACGCAGCTGCCTGGCGTTGCCTGTGAAAGGGTTGAAATGTCAAACAAACCATTAAATAAAAGTCTTTAACTTTTCACTACGCGCTTTGTGTTTTTGCTATCAGGTGTATTTTTCTACTTTTTCTTCCCCCTGGGACACATTTACCAGTTGTTGGTATAAATTGGAGGGTTGGGTGATGCTTCACGTGTTATACCATTTGATATTCATCTATAAATAAGATGAAGATCCAATGTCAGAGGCTGCTGATTCATTGGTCTGCGTGTGTGTTCTTTCCTGTCAGTTCTCTAATTAATTTAGTTGACGCTCTCTTTAATATTTTATCGTGACGGGCTGGTTTTCATATGCAGTCTCCCGTCTTTTGTGCAGCTGCGGTCTAATCTGTGCAGCTTGCCACCTTGACCGTGTCCTGTTGTGACTGACTTGCTTTGTTTTAGTTGGGAACACCTAGTCCTAAAAGAGGTTACATCAGACACCTTGAGACGTTTGGTCATTTTGAGGCATGCCTATTTCACTAGCAGGTTTTTTTATTTTTGAAAACATATGAGACCCTAAAAACATTTGTTTAATACCTTCAGTGTCTCTTCTCAGATAATTGATTAAACAGAACATCAAAGAACATTTTCATTTTCAGAACATTTTTGCAGTTGCCAGGCAAATAACACAAGAGTTTGTCATAATTGTTTTTTTGCGGGATTAAGTAAGTTATACATCTTAAATAATCTATACTGCAATCATATAATCATCCTTTGGGGATCGATAAGAAAATATTAAGCTTATTTCGATTAAATGAAATCAAATCCAATTCAGTTTCATTCAGCAAAGTTCAGTCTAACATCAGTTCATTTAAGAGGGTCAAATACAACAGGCGAGGACGGTTCAGTTAGTGACAGTATGGATTCAAATTATTCAGAGAACATGACTGAACAGAGCATGCAGCAGCATCCACAACCAAGAGAAGGGAACAGTTTGTAGGAACATCTGTGTCGAGTACGGCTTGGAAGTTCCATAATCAAAGCGGGAGACGCTGCGAAAGTAGGGGAAAATAGACTGGGCTAAGAGGGTAATCGTGATGAATGCAGCAATTCCAAATGACAGCAACATTAAAAAGCTCAAAAATGACAAAAATGGGAGGAGATAGTTGAAAAGATGTTGGAAGTAAAGGCAACGCCGGTAATAATAGTAATCAGAGAATTCTGGGCCCAGAGAGATTGGCTCCAGCTGATTCAAAGAACATCATGAGAGATCTTTGTACAGAAGACCCAGTTCTAGGGAAGACTGAGACACAACGTACAATCTTCAAGCTTCCAGGCCTCTGGTTAAAGAACAATTCCGCTTCTGGTGAATACAACACTTTTCTGCAGTTTTCTGCATAACTTAAACAGTTAGCGTGAATAATTGAGCCTCAGATAATTCAACAAAAAGGGTATTTAATAACATCTTTTTCTATTACTTTCTATCTTTTTATAGTCACAGATAGTAATTCACTTAAAATGCCTGGTATGGAACGTGTATGATGCAAATTGAAAAGTGTTTTAAGCTGTGAAGACCTTTATAATCTATAAAACAATCAGCATGAATTTCAGACGTGCCTGGTTAACCCATTTAGGCCTAAAATCAGGGAAACAGCTGAGCATGTGCTCACCTCCCAGGCCGTATTTGAGCCTGAATACTGAGCTCCACAGTGACCTCCTTTGCTCCATCAGGCCCAGCATCCTGCTGCCGACCACTCCGGGCAAGAGGACGTCGGCTTCTACGGAGTACTGCCTACCGCTGCTGTCCCGCCGGCGCTCCAGAGCCACTAAACACAGACAAGCTGCACACCTACTGTCCTCTGTCAAACCAAATGTTTTAGAGACAGTCAAAGAGTAAAATAAAGTCACCTGATAGAGATGCGGTCTCTCTGAACACGTTCTTCAAAGTGGCAGAAAAGCTGGTCTTTCTCCCCAGACCACGAGTAATATTCGCAGACAGGATCATTGGATGTTCATTGGCGGCCATCTTGGCTTCAAGATGACAGCGTGTCTTCTGCTCAGACAGAATGCTGTGGGTGTCAACCAAACCCTGTAGGGTATAATGTTAAGATTACATCTATCCATCGTGAAAAAATCCTGTCATTTAAAAAAAAAAACTAGCGTCCAGCACTTACCATGACATAATAACGAGCACTGTCGATGACAAGCTCGAGCTTCCCTGACTTGATGTTCCTCTCTTGCTCAAGTTGCCCTTAAAAAAAAAAAAGGCATTTTTAGAAATTCATTCCGATAATATGAAAGTGTTATCCTGTTTGAATGGTGCTCGCTGGGGACAGACCTTGAATGTGGATAGTTTTCAGAGGATGGGTGATCCTCAGCAGCACTCGGTGAGGGTTGAAGGCCAAGTCCAGAGACATGTCCCTGGGAATGGAGGACTGAGGGGTGGCCAGTACCAGGTGGACGGAGGCCTCTCTGGGAAGCCATGTACCTTTCTGAAACACCATGAGTGAGAGTGAATACAGCGTTTTGATCACATTACAGGTCTCAGAAAAGGAAAAAGGTCAAATTTCAGATAAAAACGGTGAAAGTGAAATGGTACATCTTCACATTTTGTAAGACCTGATGGTGCAGAGAGTAAGCTGCCTCCAGCAGATAATAATGGAGGCCTCTGTCCAGTTTCAACAGCCTGAGGGAAAAGTTGACCGGTCCAGAAGGGGGGAAAGTAAGGCCAGTAGCAAGTGATGGGAGGGAGGAATTAGAGCACAGTTGCCAGCCAATAATTTTGGACCCTGTGAGAAATAAAAAAAGACATTTTATATTTGTACTAATATTTAACCCATGAAAACCTAACGGAGGAATACATTTTTAAAAAGTTAATTTTCTTTTATTTTTAAATTTTTGTCTTTGTTTGACTTTAGACTTTTTAACTAGATGTGAAAAATAAAGAAAAAAACAATTTAATTTTTATGACTTTTTAAACCAAACTGTATCAAAATTGTCTGCATTCTTTTTTTTACTACAAATCAAACTGCAAAAGTGAATATTTTCTATATGATAGTCTTTTTTAAACAAAATTTTAAAGCACAGTGATGCAATAGGCTAAATCTATGCATCAAATATGATGGCAAATGGAGTTTAAGACTTAAGACATTCTGAAACATGTTAATACAATGACTTAGAAAAAAAATTACAGAATTGCCACTAAAGTCCTACCAAAACATTAACGTAAAAAATGTGGCACTTACAAGTAAAGCGAAAAAAATACAAGGTGGCAAAACAGAAAAAAAAGCGCCGTTCTGGTTTGATAAGTGCTCTTCTGCTTAAACTTGCTAACTAAAACACCTCAGCTCTTGTCTTGGTGACGTGAAAAAAGGAAAAAAATTCAACGTAAAACCTCAAAATCAACAGTGTGTCATGTATGATGGTGTACACCGTGTGGCGGGGCTCACAGGTTTTTGGTGTGCAGGCGGTCTTTTGGACTTGACTCTTCTGGCCTTTAATCTCCGCTCTGTGGTCTCCGCTTACCTGAAAAACTCTGTAGCTAGTGATCACAAAAGTTATACACAGCTTTTGAGAAACCATCGTTCACATCGCAAAACTGTAATTTTGTATATTTGAAACCAACAATAGTAAGCAATTTATCACATTTGAAATGTTCTTTTTTGTTTTTCTCCTTGACGTGAGACGTTAAATGTCTGCGATGTGTCAGTCCAAATCCCACAAAGAACCACTAC
Organism: Menidia menidia; assembly: GCA_907169785.1. Taxonomy (NCBI): domain Eukaryota; kingdom Metazoa; phylum Chordata; class Actinopteri; order Atheriniformes; family Atherinopsidae; genus Menidia; species Menidia menidia. The sequence goes on along the minus strand of CAJRST010007779.1, from coordinate 13,344,146 downwards.
AACGCATCCATTTTACACCAAGAATTTAGAGCTCTTTTCATTGCATTTTTTGGTGTTGAATGGTCCTTTCCCCCCCGTTTTTGTTTGGGATGAGTCCTCATTTAGATCTCCATTACAGCTTTTAGCCAATTGAAAATATCAAATCTGAGCATAAAACTCCACACCGTAGCCCTTGAGTCACATGTGAGAGCATACAATGAATGTCTGTTAGAGCGTACACATTTCAGCAACAGACAGCTGTTAGTGACCCCTTTCTTTTCGGCACCGTGCAGGTCACATATTTTATTAGCCCTGGTCGGTTAAAGGCAGCACCACAGATGGAAAGGTAGAAATAACATTGGCAGAAGCAATCAAACCAAAGTTAAAACTTTCGAATTCAATCAGTACATAAAAGTTCATTTTATCCTGGACATAACCTGTTGTTCCTCCCATCTATGTTTTCTAAAATGACTACCTCAAAATGAGGAGACAAGTGCACCGAAGACATATTGGAAACCAAAGTTTCAACTTCAGACATGGAAAAAAACTGAAGGTGCACTGAAGGTTTTGGTTTGAGGAAGCCAACAAATTCTGATCACGTCATCTTTCTTTAAAGTTAAGGGAACCATTTAGCTGCTGAGGTAAAATGTTCTGTTACCAGCCAAACAAAAAAGGAAGACCAAGAGTTTCAACTTCCCTCATCCAAGGTAAAGTGATTGCATCATTATTTGAATGTGGAGTAGGGCTAAGACAAGGATGGAGGCTGTTCTACTCTGAGCTAGAACCATGTCACACACTCAAATCTACCTGAAAGTAAAGATATCTATGGTGTCCTCTGGTGTGTTCAGCATGACCCTGATGTCTCGCCCCTCCTGGAGTTGAATGCTGCCATCCAGACTGGTAGAACTCTTTAACTCAGCTGCCCACTCCACTGCGGCCTGACCCAAAACACTGTCAACTCCCATTCTGGCTGACAGACTCACGAAGGCACTGAAAAACACAGATAAGACACAAAAGACACCAGACCGGTCACACCAACATCACCGGACACAGACTGACCTGGAAAGAATTAGCTGTTTTTACAGTTCCAATTGGAAACAAAGAAGTACTTGGGTTTGATGTATCCATTTAGGGAGAAGTGAGAAGGATCCCTGTAATTAAAGCTGCCTTTTAGACGTAGCGAAAGCAGGGAAGTCATGTTGACGCCCAGTTTCATAGGTAAACCAGACAGAGATGGTAAGACCAGATCCTCTGGCGTGAGCACGGCCCTGTGGTTCATCTGTACCTCATGACCCTGAAGAACAAAGAGGAAGGAAGTGTGAAGGAGGAGGGTGTCGAGGGGGTAAACAAACAGAGAAGTAAGAATTAGAGCTTCCAGACAGGTCGTCACATGTCAGCCCACATCTTTACCTTCAGCAGTTTCACAGCCAGTCCAGCCATGCTGAGTGACACATGGTCAATTTGATGGTAGATATCGTCACATGTGAACACACTGACCTCATTTCCAAACACTTTCACACCAAGCCAACACTTGAGCCTGTTGTCCTCTGTTTTCCTTCTTCCAAACAACTGCAAGAAAAAAATATAGCACTACTGAAAAAATATAAATTATTCAAAATGTTTCCTATGAGTGACTTGAAATTGGGCACCTGTGCGTATGCTTACGGGCTTTTTTTCCCCAGTACATCTAAAACAATGGCACGTTTGAGACACAAAATATGACATAGCTGAGCTAAAAATATGTGAAGTCTGGCTGTCGTTTTCTACTGTGACCTAATTGTATGACCTAACTGTGGCTGAATGTTTCTGATAACCACCGATCACCTCCACAAATCACCGTGGAGGAATTTTAACACCTCCACTCTGGCGTGTTGGTGGCTTCTCTCACATGAACTGCTCAATTCAGATCCTACCCCAGATTGTCTATTGGGTCAGGATGTTGGTCACCCACTTGCTCGTTCCACAACTTTGACTTTATTCTTCCCTGGCCATTCATTGGTTAAATGCTGTGTGTGTCTGGAGTCATAATTTTTTTCTAGGTGTTTCGTTTTGAATTAATTTCTATAATGACAAATAATTTGGTCCTTCACACTGATGGCAATCCTGGCCCAAATCATACGACCACCACCTTGTTTCACAGGTAGGACCAGGCATTAAAGTGATGAGTGTGTTTATTCTCCACTTCCTCGAGACCATTAAAAATGTGTATTTGTCTGATGTTCTATTGAGTGACTAATGTCTTTTTTTATATAGGCATGTCATGCTCACCACTTGATATTTAACAAAGGTTTATTAATGTTGTTATAAAATAGTCATACACCTGTCAACACTGATGGAGCCTTTCCATATGTGACAGTTCTATAGGCCATTTGCCCATTTTTGTTTAGAGTAGATACTCTACTTTTCTAAGGTGCTATTTTAAATATTTTGTCGTGTTGCCAACCAATTATCAGCCAACTCAATCAGTTACAACAGATTCATTCTACTTTTAACTTACTGTTCTGCTTTTATCAACATTTTGCTCCCATAAAATGTAAAAATAATTTTTTTGAAATTTATAAAACAATTTTCATTGTAAAAAAATAATATCCTGCAGTTCAATATAATTTATGTCCCAAAGTCCCAACATTTCTTGAATTTGGATTAAAACATTTTTACTTTTTGTTCAGCCCACTTACAGTGTTTACTGGGAAAATAACATTAGTCTTCCCCTGATCTGATAATATGTGTATATGTTAAACCCCATGCTCTACTTTTCAAAGATAACAACCTGTTGCCTGCCTTACAACAACCGCAGAAATCTTACCATGGCTTGGGCCTGGTTCAGGAAACTATTGGTTGTGGAAAAACACCTTTCTTTTTCCCCTCTGTCACCATCATCTGTTTTTCTTCTGCTTCTTTTCACCTTGCTCCTTCCATTTTCAGCAGTGGATTCGCTCTCTGTCTCATAGTCAAAGAACTTCCTCAGCAGCGGCTCAGCGTTCTCAACATGAAAGTCCACCTCAGTTTAGAGAGGAAATATGCAAATTCAACTGAATTTTTCGTACAATTTTTACATTTAAAAAAAAAAAGATTATAGTCTCCTAATTTTAGTCCTCTATTGCGCATCAGACTTACGTCTAAAAGGTTGTGGGCTTTGCCATGGAAATACACGGTCAGGTTGGCAGAGGCAGAACTGGGCAGAAAGGATTTTGGAGAGAAAATCAATGACGTTTCCACGTTTTTAATTCCAATGCCTGAAACACACAGAAACAAACAGAATGGATACATGGCAGTGGGCTGCTTGGAGAATACCAATTATATGCCTAAATGCTTAGCCACCTCTCATTACATAAGCCGTCACTTTATAATTATCATCAACTTATAATTATCTACTTGTGTAAATACTAAACTCTGGTAGAATGGTCTTATGGAAAAGATATACATAACAATATCCAATATCTGGCCTGACATTGTTATTACCTGAAACGTATGTGTTGTCTGAATATGAGGAATATTTTAAAAACTCTGCTTCGAAATCACGGCTGATAATGTCGTCAGGTAGGGATTCGATTAAGGCCTGCTTTGTGGGATCCTCACTCCTCAGGACATTAGTCAGATGGCTCCACACAAATGAACCCACTGTAAAAAGAAGATTATACAGAAAAAATAATCAAAAAGTTCTTCAAGGAATAAAGTAAAAGGCAAGCATCTGTCCTAAATGCACCAGGTGCGTTAGGCCTACATCACACAGATCTTTTTTTCACATTGGAGGTCAAATGGCATTTTGTAGAACCACCAAACAAACAAGAAAGAACATGTTTTCATTCATTCATTTTATTTTCTCTTCAAATATGCCATCTTTTGGCAGTCCCCACTCAAAGATTTTGACAGGTGGTACATGTTAAACCGCAAAATCCTCATCGGACCTTGGCTGGATGTCTCGCTCCTCAGAGTGGTCTTCACCACTTCAAACACTCTCTGGTCGGGGCAGAGCATGAGCTGCTGGTATGCAGTGATCCTGACCTCAGTATCCTCATGGGAAGATCCGTACAGCTGCAACAGCACAGACCGCTGATAGAGGGAAACTGCTGTCAGTAACTGAAGCTGAGCTCCTTGTCACAGCCTCACCTCTTCACCTCCCTTCATCATGAATCAATTATCACTTCATTTAGACTTTCGGTTTTTGAAGGATTAGCTACACTCATTAAGTTTATGGTTATATACAGGCCAGTTTTATACTAAATGCATAACTGCAATATATCAAGCGATTTTTTTTTTCATGGTAATACGAATGGTTTCATGATTAACTCACATCAGCCGTACAGGGAAAGCGTCGGAAGGCTTGGATGGCCGTGAGCCTCAGTTCCAAGGACGTCCTTTGGTCCAGAATGCAACGATTTAAGAGAGGAATGAAGACGGAGGCAGACAAACCAGTGTTTCCCACTGATTTTAGTGCATAAAATAGCTGTTGGACAACATATGGTAAAATATAAGAAAAGGCCTATCGAAAATGATTTTTCTGTGGATCCACGTAAATGGAACACATCTGCATCACATGATCACTAACTCCAGATTAACGGTACTGCACCTCTTGGGCATGACTGGATTTTTGTTCTTCGCATCCCACTTTCAGAGCTGTTTCGACTTTGCGTATGAATTCCTGCACTTGCGGTATTTCAGTGCAGGGAGTTGGAGATCTTTGGCACAACTGATAGGTCAGAGATGATCCTGCCAGCAGCGCTTTGAACCGCAGCTCCGGGTCCTCCAGTAAGGCCTGGTGAACAAAGCGAACATCAGCTTGAATGACAATAAATCATCAGTGAATACAAGACTTTTTTTTCATAAGAGTGATTCGGCAATGTCACCCAGAGGTTCCTACAGTGATGGAGCCGATGATGAGTGATGATGGATGTGGGATGAGGGATATAGTAGTAAGATAAGAGTGAGCCAGTCCCTCCTCCAGTTCTTTGTTCATTATCAGGTCAGTTAGTAGCAGAATGCAATTTTCAGACCCACAAGCTGGTAATGCATCCAGTACAGGTTGCCTGCAAGAACATTTAATCCATTAACAATAATATCTATCTTTTTGGTATAATCTGTAACATCCAGATACTATAAATCGTATCAGTGTCTGTATTTCGTTAACATATCATTAAGAATTGATGAGTGGGTATCTCTACTTCAGTATTTTCTGTTAAGGACGTTCTTTTAGGCAATTTAAGTCTGATTCATTTAATAAAAGAATCAGTTGACATTCTAGTTAATAGTATATATATTTTTTTTTTAGCACAGAGTTAGATACCACGCTCATGTCTGCACAATTATATGATGTCAGGGTTTCCAGCAGAGAATTAGTTTAGCAGTGATGTGGAATACTTATAGCAGTTGCTTAAAACACAGTAAAGAGCTTGCTGCTGTGCAAAAAATTACGCCTGTTTATACTTGCTCACTTCGGGTAAAAATGTAACTTAATCCAACTTTAAGATTGGAAAAAGAACCTGTCCCTATATGTATGAGTTTAAACTATCAAACTGACTAACTAAAAACTTTTATTATAGTTTCAGTATGAGTTAGGATACTTGTATTTTGGGCTATTGGTCCTGAGGTGCAACGATGTAGCCAATTGGAACGGATTTAGTTCAGTGCTTTTAAAGAAGCAATGACGTCATAGCCGATATAACATTTTCATTGTCATAGATTAGCTAAGCTTAGCATTAAAAAAAGAAACAAAATTTGTAGATATTAGTAACAAACTTTAAACTACTGCATATTGACTATCCATCTATCCATTATCATAATTGCTTATTTCCTATTGGGGTTATGGGGGGGACTACTAAGTACTAATTATCCATATGATCATACTACATATCCTTTAGTTTGATTTGCTGAATTGTTTTCAAGTTTTAAGATGAATTATGCACTGGGTCCTGCAACTTCAGGAGCACTTGCTGCTTTTCCAAAAAACAGCAAATGTTCTAGGAGTGATGTGATATTTCCAAATCATTCTTCTTTTATTAACTTCTATTTAGCTGTGAAACAAACCGAACCTAAATGTAATGTGATTGTCAGGTAATATTGGTAAAGGTCGCTTACTGATTTATTTGTTTAAAATTACTCGCCTGCTTAAAGTATAGGTTAATTAAAATATATAGAGGTAGATAGGAAAAAAGATTGTATTCCTTAGAATATAGAGACAGATCACATGTGAAAAAGTAAAAAAGACGAGAAACTGGAGAACGCGTAATACAATAGGGGACTATGAGACTTTGGGGAAATACAGACCAGTCATTGCGACACTTGAAAGATGCCCCTCGCCACAGAGTCTTCAGTTGAGACAGTGTCATATGTTTCAGTTGAAACACCAGCTGCAGAAACTCCTGTGATACCTGGAACACATTTGGTCAATGTCAAACGCATATATGAACTTGTGTTAATGGCATCGTGCAACTGCATGTTACTCCCCAGTGTATTTAAATCACTGTCCTTATATCAGAGTAAATCAACTCTTTAAAAGCTACAGTCAGGAATCTGGCTGCAATGGAGTCTTTGAAAGAAATATAAATACACAATGATGAAACTTTGGATGGGATGTGAAATAGGTCTTCAAGGGGCTTGGGAACCTCAGGAGAAGTCATGACTTACAAATACAAACATGCAATCAGTGGTCAGGCAGTGTAAAAATAATGTTAGTCATTCGTATTCACCGCTGAAAGAATATGCCATAGTGAAGTATAGAGTGAGTGAAGTAAAACACACAAAGAAGACCCTTAAAAGCAGGATTGGACCTGCTGCGTTTGTGGCCTACCAATTGTGGGTCTGAACTGAGGCTACATAGCAATCTGACAGTCTCAGCAACTGCCTGTGGTGTTGATCGACTGGTTTGTCTTTGCTCAGATGTCCCTTCATCCACAAACTGCAGGTCGGTCAATACACCAATACCAAGGGACTCTGCAGAAGAAGTCGGGAATGCAGGCGTAAAAGTCCTGGTTTACTGAAGAGCAGAGGTGCAAAGGGGGGAAAATGAACATTTGATCCGAGTCTTACCTGCTCCTGAAGGATGTCCTGGCTGAGCTCTGAGCAGAATTAATGTGGACACAGTTTGGGTCTTAACCAACCCAGGAGCCCCAGATCCAGTCCCCACGGAAATGATTTCGGTACAGTTAACCTCTTCCATCACTGTTGCCCCGTGGCGCTGAACGCAACGGAGTTCCATTTGCACTGACTGACAACAAAACAAAGAAAATGGTTATGTAAGAGGAGTGAGGAACAAAAAAAAAAAGTAGTTTATGTTGAGATTTGACACAAAATAAGTTGTCTGTGCATGTTCTTAGCACAAGCTTTTTGAATCACCCTAATTACTGATGCGCGCACTATTCAAAGTCTATAACCTCGGCGTCCTCGATCAGAAACGGTGGAAAATATAGGCTGTGCTCTGACTCACTGTGTCCTCCGATAGAGTAACTGAATGAGGCCAGAAACGTGCAAGCCTGGACTGCTGGCACCGTTTGAGATCCCTGGTCTTCACAAGTGCTGACCCTCGTCTCTCGTACCTGCTGGTGCATGTACCGTGGATGTCAGTCTGAGGAAGAAGCATCAATCATAAATCTGTCTTAACCGGTATGTCTGGTATAGGCTAAGGTCTGGTATGCTGAAATGAACTATGTCAAAAATGACAAATAAATAATCATCGACAACTTCCAAAACTAAGTTATGTGATCATATGTTCACAGAAACCTTTCAAAGAGCATCAAAAAGGAATGGCAACAACACAAAGTAGTAAAGTATTTGCTTTACAGTTGGATTTGTGTTGTCAACAAAGCAGTGATTCGCCGCTTGATTAAATAGAACATTCACGAGTTCGGCCGCACCTCCTTTTCTTCTTTGAATTTGGTGACCATGGGGGAGGTCTGGAGCATGCTCAGTAGAGCCCTTTTAATGTTGAGAGCCCACACCTGCTCCCCCTCCTGGAAACAGAGGGCTGTGACCTTTCCCCCCTGGAGGGAGAACTTGAGGCGAGTTCTCTCCAGTGTCTCCCTGGGAAACAAAAACACCAGATGAGCCCTCAGAGACCAGACAACACATCCAAGTGGAGCATCTGTGCACATGTATCTCATTCGTAGTAATAATAGTTGTAGAATTCCCAATCCATCTAAGGATTATACACTTGGTGCAATAAACAGTGCGCACACAACTAATAAAAATGAGGTAGTGAGCAACAACAAACAAAAAAAAAACAGGTTAAAAGAAACACCAAAGAAGTGATACGTGCATGGTGTTACCTCAACTTTTTTAAATGCAGCACAGAATGTTCCCTCTGAGGGGAGAGACGTTTTATCTGCGGATTCCTTATCTGTAGGACAAGCATGCACATGAAACCGCAACATAATATGTTTTTTAGATAAATAACACAAACGCAAAGCTTTGCAGAGCTGACCTGCATCATTAGGTGACACTTGGAGACCACGTCGAGATCGACCACACAGTCAAGAGCGAGGCCATTCCTGCCACTGGAGCTGAGAGTGGTGGTGTTTATTGTGGTGGTATACCTGTAAGTGTACCTCATACCCTTTTGATACGAAAAGTCTGAAGCAGTGAACCCTGTAAAAGTGGAATAGTACACTATTAAAATTGCGTATGAGAAAATACACGTTGTTTATTACTTTTTACTTAAAAATACAACATTAAAGGAATAAAAGTATTTGTCTGTAAACCTGCATCAAGTCTATGATGCAGGTTGAAACAAACCAAACTCTCACCAGAACAACTTGAATCACAGAAATTTGGTTCCATCTGATGACAATCACCTACTGAACAAAAGGTCAGAACTCAGACATAATTTGCAAAAATTAAAAACAGCCATCAAGCAAAAAACGTGTCCCTATTCAATACTGAACAACTACAGACAGGCCACAAATATAATCTGCAAAATAAAAGTTTTCAATGCAAAGCAACATAACAAAAATTATCTTAAAGCTTACCATAGAGCAGGAGAAAAATGAGAATAACATGTGTATAACCGGGCAGTAACAGCAACACAGCCATAGCAACCAAAAGTCGGGTCCAACTCTCTCGGAACCTCTACTATGTAGAAGTGAGATGAAAGCCAGGCACTGTTCACGGCCGCTGAATGACCAGGCTTGTATGTGGGCTTCCATACAGCAAAAGGCAACCAATCAGGAAATTCCTTCCAAGTTGGAGCTACAAACATTTACCGAGCCAATCACCTAACAGGGGTCTCACCCCCCAAAAAATGGCATGTTTTCTTATGCAAGTGGTGACTTGGACTGACATTAAACACAGACAGATGGAGAGAAAATTCAGTTTATAGGGTACTTTCATTAGAAATATTTTTGATGAGACATTATTATACAGGCACACAGAAAGAAGATAAGAAAACCACATACTATATCGATATATTTATAATCGAATAGCTAATGAATCACATGTTTAGAGATAATATTATGGTGCACCTCCCTTTTTTTGATTGCTTAAACACATTTGGTTGGTTTTGAGGGAAGACATTCCCATACACATATTAGTCAACATAACCAAGATCAATAAACCACATCAAGCCTGTGGGTTCAACTAAAACCTGATTTATAAGCTTCAACAAAAGGGAATCATGTACGAACGAATGAATACAGTATCTTATGAAACTAGATAAAACATGTTTAAAGACCCAAAGCTTTTCATCTGCAACAATGACTAGATGTAAAATATACGTTTCATTATCGTTTTGAGGACTAATCCAACCAGCCACGTCCTCCCTCCCCCGGCAATGCAGAAAAATTAAACTACCCAACACGCCTTTTATCGTCTCCCCCCATCATTAAACTGACACACAGTGCCACCTACTTTCCACGATTCACCCGCCACCGCGGTCCACGCCCGAGCGTTGCGTGCTGCTGGTTTACGTTGCATTTGAGGAACACGGGAAAAAGGCTGAAAGGAATCCCCACCGTGTCACACACACCGCCATTTTATTTCATCCTAGATTTCAACCTAAGTTCATACAATACTATCGGTGATATTTTTCATATAAACTATACCTTTTACTCTACGTTTCTATTGTAAAGCAGGGAAATATTTAAATGTGCTGTATTCTGCCGTTCCATCTCGTACCTAACTGGAAATAGCACCTCCTCTTGGCTAATGCACTCTCGTGTGTTGTGTACAAGTACACAAAATAACATTTTATACTAATTGGGCCCGCGACAGAGCAACTATAATAACAAAGTAATCGTATATTCATGAACATTTAGAGTGACCGACTAATCTAAAAAGTTTTAACCGGTGACTTGTGAACGCATCTTCATTCCGGACCAGGGGGCGTGGGTTAGACCGGCTTTCTCGGAGGCTCAGACACAATGAACCGTCAGACAGAAAGGGGCACGCACGTTGGGCCCGCGGAGTTAGCACGATTTTAGCCTATTATTGTTCTTAGTTTTGCGTTTTTTTTAGACTTTTTGATTAATTCTTTAACTACTGATACATTATATGGCTGAAAAGAGACCGGACTGGGAGCAGTTTGTTCGTCGAGTTTGATGAAAACGAGGTCCGGATCAGACTGTTACCGTTAGCCCCTCCTGTGGTCGTTTTCGTTGGTTTTTATTTTTATTTTTTCTGGTTGAAGACAAAAAGAAGACCGAGCAGATAACAATGTCGTTGACTTTGTCGTCTGATTATTTCGCCGCCGAGTGCTTGGTGTCGATATCTAGCGGTCCTGTCCTGCACAGACCCACCCCGGTCGCCCCCGCCAGCCAGTCCTCCGCCGCGGGCCTTCTCCCCGGGGATCCGGATGGGTCGAGCGAGGACAGGGAAGTGCGGGAGACCCTGAGGCTGGAAGGGACGAACATGATGACGGTGGCCGGTATCCTCACCGACCTGCACAGCAAGTTCCGCCCTATGTCGGCCTACTCGGAGAGCAGCAACTCCTCGTGCGGGGGAGAGAGCGGCTACACCACGTTGTCCGACCCCACCACCCCTACCATGACCCCCTCCGCTACGCCGGTGCCCGGACAGCAGCAGCAGCCTTTCGGGGGGGCCGGCGGCGTCGGGCCCCCGCGGTCCCCGGTCAAGCGACACCAGTGCACTTTTGACGGATGCGACAGAGTTTACGGGAAATCCTCACACCTGAAAGCACACATCCGGACACACACAGGTATGGGAAACGACGACAGCAACCGTGTGGTTGAAACGACACCCCACAAGTTGTGTGTGTGTATGTGTGCGTTGGTGGGAGTGGGGTACACAAGCTAGCCTCGGGAGATATGGCTAAACTTTGTTCCCACGTTTCGTTTTTGGTGCCACAACTCGTCAGACCAGGTCAAAATGGGTTATCGTTTTGTCGGTTTAACTTTCTTGTGTCGTGTCACACTTTTTTTTTCGCGGTACAATAACGTGGCTATACAAAGACGGGGAAAAACAAAAAAAAGCCCACCTCCCCTGAGTGACTCTGACAAAGAAGTAAACTAACAAAAGAACGGGGTGGACGTTAAAATCTGTGACGAAATTCTTCCTCCCCATTGGATTTGCATATGAAATGAACGTAAGACGAAACCTTAACGTCGGGAACGCGTAGTTCATAGAAGGACGTTTTAATGGCAGCAGCTCGCGCGGAGTGGTTTTAGTTTTATTTTTTTTAAGCATCACCTCACGTGTCTGCGCCAGTGTCCGCAAAGTTGTTAATTATTGATCAAAACGGTCGAAGAACCCGATGTAAGGCGCCCGGTTTGATAATGGGAGCGTCTGCCCCATGTGCTGTCTGTATTTTCTTAACAAACGGTGACCATATTTATGACAACCGCACCACCGAGTCGTCACTCGGCCTCTTTCTGTGAAGCCGGTTGATTGAAAAAATAGTCCGCCCCGTGGCACTGATGCCAGGCCTGCTTTGAAATGTACAGGTTGTTTTTCAGACAAATTAGGGAGGTTTTGCTGGTGTGTCCAGCGTTACCGAGCAGGCGCAAATGGATTAGGGGGGCAGGAAACGGCTCAAAGGAACTGTGGTGGAAACGCCCACGGGGAGCTCTGTAACAACGTGGCTGGGCTTTGTGATCTTGAAAATGGCAACCGAGCATCCTACTCGCTTATCCCGGGTTTGACTCATGTTGCCTGCAAGAGATTAAGGCTAGCGGTGGCTTAGTAGGACTAATCTCAAGTGTCCAACTCCTACAAATGTTTTGCTGTGAATTTGACTGTGTGCTGATCAGGATTGGTACCCACTCCCTGTACTCTTGTTCATTTAGTCTGCCCCTGAATCTCAAAAGCAACATTTGGTCTCAAGGTGCCGGTGTCGATTTTTAAGATTTTGTTCATTTTAAAGGGGATTATTATATTATCCCTAAATCTTGCTACTTAGAACAAGACTGCAGTCTTGAGTAATTCTTTTGATCATTCTATCCTATTTATATAATGAAGTTTCATTCACAGAGAAGCCTCCAAGCACAAAGCTGGGTTATATCATGCTGGATGAGAGACGGGATCATTTGCAAGGCGCTGCGGCTGTGTAATTTGCACAAAGCGCATGCGAATAATCTTAATTTTCCAAGAGCTGTCCTATTTGAACAGGTGCCATCAACCTGCAGATGTACAACACATTGGCCGGTGTTGGCGTCTCCGATGGCAAATAGCTGTTTAGTTTAGTTTCCTTTCGTTCAGTTTTGGGAAAAAAAACTATTTTGTCGGTCCAGTGGGGTTTTGATTTAATGTCATCGTCAACATCCTCCCCCGGAAAAGCTCACGGAATCTCTTCATTCTGTTGTAGGTGAGAGGCCTTTCCCATGCAAATGGCCTAAGTGCGAGAAGAAGTTCGCCCGCTCCGACGAGCTCGCCCGCCACACCCGCACCCACACGGGGGAGAAGCGCTTCCAGTGCCCCCTGTGCGACAAGCGCTTCATGCGCAGCGACCACCTGATCAAGCACGCCCGCCGCCACCCGGACTTCCAGCCGTGGATGCTGGGACGCACCAAGGCCGCGCCCCCGGCCTCTAAGAAAGCCGTGCCGAATTAGGAGGGGTTGGGGTGGCAGGTTTTTTTTGGCCGACCGAAGCAGATAAGGTCACTTTTGTTTCAAGTCAACCAGCTAAACTCAAATCCACTGACTAGGATTTAGCCCCGCTGTGTTCTACTCCAACATGCGCGCACACACAAGCCGCCACACACGTAGCAGGATGTTAGGGGGATAGTAAGTTGAGTCATTTGACCACCCACTCACTTGTTCAGCATAATTAGGGTTGTGGTTTGAAAAGGTTCCCCTTGCCGTTTCATCCCCTTTTTTTCTCCCCTCCTTCTTCTTCTTCTTCTTCTTGTTTTCTCAAAGCAACACGTCGGACCTATTGCACTTCCATTTGAATCCCCCGGTCACACATGTATCAAAGCGTGTGTGTGGTGTTTACAAAATGGAGTGAGCCTTCAAAAGTGTTGCCAAACCTCACAAAAGACTGAAAAAAAAAAACACAAGCTCTGCATGAAATGATACCGGGGAAAGTTAGGCGGTCAATTAATATGACGACGAAGGAACAGCAGAGTGGAACACATTGTTTAAGGGTGTGGTCGCATTTCATTGAGAACTTTTTAAAGATGTCAATTTTGGGGTAATTAGTTGAATTAGATAGACCTTCGTTATCAGTCAAGGTACAAAACCACAGTAAAAGCAGTCCTACCCCCCCACCCCACAACATTCTAAAAACATATTTAGAAACAAACAAGTGGCACAGTGGGTAAATATTGTTTTCTAACCAAATAAATCACAAAATACCTCATTGTATATTACAGGTTTATGGCAGCACATTTATTTTTCTCAAACGTCTTTATCGTCTTGCAGATTTCGAGATGAAACCCACCCAACCCTAATGAAACCTCATAATCACAGAATGAAACACTCAGATTTCAGGGATTTTTCTTCATCTTCTTCTTTTTTTTTTCAGTGTACACATTCATCATCAACCAAAATTCCTCTGGTATTTCGTGGTTAAATAGTAGATTGTTGTGTTGTTCAGTTCCATTTATTTACCTTGAGTAATGTTGTGATATTAGAAAGTCAGGCAGTGACTAGAAGCTTTCCCCCCTCCCTTATTTTTAAGTTGATTTTTTTTTATTTTGGTTGTTTTAGTGTAGCTTGTTTTTGGCTTTTAGTGGTGACACATTCCTTAATGATTTTATTTTTCATTGCATTAGCAACTATCATTACTGAGACTTTTTATTTGTAACTATATCCATTTGGACAATAGCTCAAACATGAATTCTGCCAGAAAGTGGATGAAATTTCACTCTAAAAGAGGAATATGCACGCCACTCCGAAGGCTCCACCAGTTATCCACAAAATTCTGACACATAATACTCGACAGTATTATGTCTAATATCGATGCAAATGTACATAAGCTTTAAGCTTTTACTGTAGAGAAATGGTAATGCTACTAGCAGCAGAATTTATACATGTAATAAATTGTAGTCCTTATATTAGGGGTAACATATGCTTGATAGGATGACATTGCCTGTATGATGTGTATGTATGTTGAAAAGTGTGTATGCAATGGATTTTTTTTTCTTTTTCTTTTTTTTTTTTTTTTTTTTTTTTTCATGAGTTGAGCTCGAGCTTTCAGCCTGCTGCCTTCAGTGCGTTCAGTCCACTCGTCTGGGACAAAGATCCAGACGGCACAGCATGGGGAACTTAGTAAAAACTTAGTAAATCAAGGTCTCTCTTTTTTTTTTTCTCAACTTGTGAATAAGTGGTATTGGATTTTTTTTTAAAGATTTTTTTTTTAAATTGACAGCAAAGCTAATGCGCAGATGCTACTAAAAATTCTAAAGGTGGCCGGGTAGAGACCAGACCGGCATCGTCGACACGCAAAGAGAGAGGAGGGGTGGCGCTTTTCAGACTTTCCGTGGCTCAAAAAGATAACTTCAAGTAGTTTGTGTGTTTTCAGTCCCTTTTGTGTGCAAATACTGTAGGGTACAGGTCTGAACGTAGACGCGTTGGTCTCTTTTGTCGTGGTTCCCGCGCCCTTTGGCCCCTCTCACGGACGTCTTCTTTTATCTCAGTGACAACAACTTCTTCAGGAAAAAACTCTGAAAGCCTTAAACTATGTCATAACTACTTTGCACCGTGTTTACAGTCGGCTCATTGTATAGGTAGATATACTCCCGCTTTGTGGGGGCGTTACCGAAAAAACTCATGCAATATGGCACTTTTTTTCTGAGAGGTATTAGGCTGAAGAGCGTAGAGGCTTGCACTGTTACTGTGTTTCTACAAGCAAGCATTGTGGAACTTTGTGTATGTGTTTATAACCAATGCTTTTGTTTAGAAAGGAAAAAAAACAAACAATTTTCTGCCTTTTTCATTTGCTTTACGAAACAATGTTGAAATGGGTAGTTGTTGCTTTTAGTTGCTCTATATTTTTTTCCTGCTTATTGTTGTTTGATTAGTGATCCAGGCTATCCTTTTTTTATCCCTTATTGTGGAATTTGTGTTTATATTCTAGAATGGAATGCTTTTTCTTTTTTTTTTCTTTTTTTTCGTCCGCTTTAAAAAAAAAAAATCTCATCCCATATCTGTTCACTCGGTTTCTTCCAAACTAGGATCAGAACGGGGGCCGGGAGGAAGGGTGGGGGGGGGTCAACCGCAGATGTCTTCCTCTTTCACGCCGAACCATTTTCACACAAAGCAGAAGCCCGGTGCCACTTCGCCCGCGAGTGTTCAAACCCTGCACACAAAAAAACCTCTCACCAGAGCCCGAAACGCTCTCGGCCACTGCTGGCAGTCGGCCGAGAACCCCTCGGACCGTTTTAGCAAATGAACAAACTCTATTTTCACACGGAAATCTCTCTCCTTCCGTCTCTCCTCGCAGGTGGAAGCAACATTTGAGACTCAAAGCTGTAAAATCACAAGAACATACCTCACTGTTTTTGGTTGTTATAGTTTTTTTTTTTTCTTCTCTCTTTTTTTCCTTTGCAGTGTCTGTACAGATTGCCATCCAACCTGTCTGTCAGAAATTCCTATACACCTGTTCTAAGTCTTGAAGGTTTGTTTTTCAGCAGTTTGTACCCCTTGTCCTCACCGACTATATGCAACACAAATACTACCTTAGTAGCAGCAGAACTCCTTTTACTTGCCTCTGTGAACGCGTCGGGAGTAAAAGTCAACAGAGAAGTCCTCTTAGGAGTGTCATTAAGGTTTCTCCGCAGCTTTTTTTCTTTCTTTCTTTCAAACAAAATTTAAATAAAGGGTTAAACTTCATCACTGGCTTGGGTAGAAACTCAAAAGGGGCATTGATACAGAAAATGACTTGTAATTCATTGAAACAAAAAAAACAGCTCAGTCCAGATCTATTTGTTCATATCACAGAATGTGGCTTTTTTTTGCCTTTTTTTTGTTTTTTTTGCTTCCAATTTCCCTCACTGCGGCAGAGAGGGGGGGGGCACACTAATTCAGATATGCACATTGTACAGACGTGGATGTTTTTACTTAATTGATTGCTAATTTTTATATAATGTAATTTTTAAACTCCTCTTACCAAAGCTTTAGGTAAGATTAATAGGAGGAACCGTGGAACTAAGTAATTGCTGCAAAAAGCTGTTTTTTCATATTTATATTCTCAGGCGTCTTAAAGTTCGAGCATCGGAGTTTCAATACTTGCTGTGCAACACCGACATATAAGCATGTTATTTTCTTTTTGATGATTAATTTATTAGGTATCTGTTGTGTGGTTTAATTTTTTTTTCTTTTCATAACTCATTTTGTGACGTGGGACTATACTAATATTAAATGGTTCCACTGGTTGCTTGATCTTTGCTTTATTATTTTTTTTTCCTTTTTAAAAAAAAAATAAAAATTCCTAAGTTTATAGTTTATCTCGGGTGTGTGCAGTGTCATGTGTTTCCTCTTGTGTGCTGAAGCGTAAACACAGGTGTCTGAAATTGAAATGGTGGGGGTTGGGGGGGGGGGCCTTGAAATGTTCTCAAAAATGTGCTTGAAAACTACAAAGTGTCTCCAACCAGGACTCTCGTCTAACACGTTTTTTTGAGGCTGTATTTGAACCCTTCAACACTCATTAGAAAAGTACTAACACGGGCCTCCAATGACTGGTTTTATTTTAGATTTAAACTCATTAAATGTTGCCATTACAATGGCTGTTTATTTCAGACCTCAGAATTAAGTCGAATCCTCTCTCTCACACAGACAAATATGCTCTTAATATTGTGAAATTAGTTTGGACAACCAGTAGAAAATACAAGATCCCACCTGGATTTTGACTCGGCTCACCAGTTCCAGTACTACAGGTGTTTTTGGTGACCATGCGCCATCACGAAAGGCTTCAATCCAGACTAACATTTCCTCTGAGCTCTCAGTTCCTGACCATTTTCAAGTAATAGCGATTTAAAACCAAATTCCCCTGTTTTATACTGAGATTTTAGATAACTCATTGGCCTTCGATAATAGATTGGAAATTAATGAAGCAAAACATTAGACCGCTATAACTATGTCTTTTTCTAATTAAAAATGAAGGTGAATAAATAGAATTGGATATCTTAATCAACAAATGATAATGATCTTTACAACTTTTTTGTGAAGCTACATTTTAAAAATGCATTGATAATATTTGTATTTTACCATTAAGAATATAATTTCAGCTTCAGAGCTTCTACATTCTGATGTATTCATCATCACAGAAACTTAAAAGAATTCTGTTTGTAACAACTAATCCTGTCCATTTAGCTGAGACGGAAAACTTACATCAAGTGGTGGTTCATTATTATCGTAGTAGACAAAGAGATGTACATGAATATATAGCTAGACCAGATAGATTCTCTTGTACATGTGTCTACACCTCCCTCAATTATAATCCATCAAAGTGAATTACAATACAAATTTTATAAAGCTGAAGTTTTTTTTGTTGTTCCATTTGGGTAGACACATAAAGAGGGAATTATCTGAAATGCTGAAAGAAAACTAAGAAGGGCAAAGAAAAAACGACACATGACACGGTAAAGGTTTTGTGAGGCACTGTTTTCCATAGTGAAAAAGATTAGAGAACAAAAATGGCCTGCAGGGATTAGGCTGGTTGGCATGCCACGCTCTGCTGCCACTGTGGCGGCCATGTTATTTTGACACGACACAAACAGGCCCAATGTTTCCGGACGTTCCGGCCTGCTGGGACTCAGTCTTTTCTCCCGCTGACTCCGGGCCCCGCGCCCTCGGATCGGGCCCCGTGGCTGTGCTGGGCTCTGCCCCGGTCCCAGTCGGTCTCCGTCCCTTCGTCGTCCCAGATGGTGGACGTCTCCGTGTCGCTGTAGTAGCCCTGCTCGCCGGTGTAGCGTGTGGGGAAGAGCAGCAGGGGCTCGGCCGAAAAGGCCTTCAAGTTCCTCTCCTCAAAGTACCGCATGTACTCATCTCTGAAAGGACGTCAAGCAAAGACTGACACAATGACTCCATTAAAAAAATTAAAAGGCCATATATATTCCTTTTTTTTCTCGATTTTGTTTGCTCTAGTGGCCTTCAATGACAGTAGCTTGACAGGAAGGGGGCAGAGATAAAGAAGGGGGGACCTGCGGGAAAGGGCCATGGGTCGGAATCGAACCCAGGCCGCCCGCTTATGAGGAGAAAAGGCCATATATATATATATATTTTTAAAAAGCCAGACTCACCTGGGGTGCTTGTTGAACATAACTGGAAGGAATTCGTCCACGGGGAGCATTTTGTTCAGAGGTTTTGCCCTCAGCAGCTTCTTGGCGCCGGTCAGAGACAGCCCGTAACCCAGCGTCCAGTAGGAGTAGCCCGGGTGCACGAGGTTACTGAACCCTTTGACCCAGTTCTCCGGCTCCTTCACCTGCAGCCTCTTACGCCCAACGTAACTACGAGGAGACAAGCACGACTCACCACCAAAAAAAAACCTAAACCGAACAGATCTTGAGAAATGAAGAGGTAGAGAATTTTTTTTTTTTTAAATACTTACATTAAGTCCCACTCAAGCTCGGCCCTCTGCACATCGCTCATAATGGCGGCCATCCGGCTGTAAAACCTGGGCTCAAATCTCACATCGTCCTCCAGGACGAGCACCTGCTGCAGTTCCCGCTGCACCACCTGGGGGGCGACACATACCATCACTGTGGTGGTTACCCCCCCCATCCCCTCACAGCCTGTGACTGTACCTGTTTCCATATGTTGAAATGGCTGAGGAAGCAGCCTATCTCTCCCCTGGTCAGCACGCGGTCAGAATAAGGGTCTTTGTACCCGGGCAGCATGTCTATGCCCATGGCCTGCAGCCGGGAGGAGGTCAGGGCTCTGTGACAGACCAGGGGGAATTTATGGAGGTGAGTCTCATGGAAAAGGTTTCCCTTCGTTTTTTTTCTTCTCCAGCAACAATTCTTAAATCGGTAAAGCTCCAGAATGATATTGGAAAAGCAAAATGGATCCATCAAAGAGAACTAGGAAACTTATTTTCAACCTGTTAAATTAAAGTAGTTTGTGAGTCACATTTCTATCCGCTTGGCTATAAAAACAGAAGCGATTTGATCTTAGATCTAATCCAAGATCTAAACATTTAAAAAAAAAACTTAGATGGTAAACCAGCTCCGCTTACAGCATTAAAACCATGGTCGTAATTCCATGCACCATTTGATCCTACTCTTTCTATGTTTGAAGAGAATGAGATTTTTCATTTGAAGATTTTCTACTTATCCTCTCCTGGGCAAAGCATATTCTACTCTATGAATTCAGCTCACTTGTCAGAATGAATCACAGTGTGAATGGCCATCCGCAAAAGCATTGATACATCAAAGAGCCTCTTTTTTTTCTTCTTTCGTTTTTTTTTTTTTACAAACTCCTTGTAACAGTGAAAAGCCTTTTTTTTCTCTTTGGTCTGTAGCATAAGGACTCATTTGCAAGTCATGGTTGCCGCTTTTGTATTCATTTTCCTTTTTTTTCCTGATCATTGCCCATAAATTTCAGCCATCTCAAATGTTTTCAGAACATTTTTTAAGGCCTTACACGTGAAACTGAGTTGATATATAAGACTTTGATAGCAAAATGTGACCATATTTTAAGCTTTAAAACAGCCAGAGGGAACACAAGATAGATTCCTATATAATTGTAATGATAACAGACTAACTTTTCAGTTCCATTTTAGAAAAATATCAATTCATATGCAATAGGTTTACTTGATGTTATGTGACATATAGTTTGGATGTAGGCTTACTTGAATAATGGATCATTCTAAGCAGGAATCGACAATGTAGTGGTGAGAAGTACTCTGGCTTTCCTCCCAACATCCCAAAACCTCCATATAAGTTTAGCCGGTGTTTCTAAATTGAACATAGGACTGAGTATGAGCATGCATGATTGTTTGTGTGGCCCTACGATTGACTGGTGGCCCATCTAGGCCTTCCCCCATCTTTTTTTGCACAATGGCAGCTGGGATACAATCAAGCCCTTCTGTGGCTGCTAATTGGATTTAGTGAGTGAAGTAAAGGGTGGACGTTTTTTGTTTAGGCGTGAGTATCTTAAACCATTGTTTCCAAATTCTGCCGGGAGTCTTAAATTCGGTTAGTAGACCTCTGAATGTCCTACTTGCCATCCACGGCCTCAACCAGAGTTGCGTTGATGCCCAGAACAGCCAGAGAACTCAGCATCCTTTCCCTTCTGTCGGAGCGCCGCTTCAAATTGACCAAAAAGATCTGCCATGGAGGAGAGAACAGCGGTTCTTTTGTTACCCGGCGCCAGAGGGGATAAGCTCCCAAAAAAATGTGTCCGTACCTCATCAAATCCCATCTTCCGCGCTTCTTTTGGCCTAGTGTGCAAATATTGCGAGGGCTCCATGGTGTAGTCGACTGGAAATGAAGCGGGAATAAAAATTCCATTTTAAAATGGAATGATAGTAAAGAAACATATTGCACAGTCCTTTTCGAGGGGAATTCGTTAGATATGTTCAACATCAAAAAGACGTGAAATTCCCAAGAAACTGAGTGGACGAAAGTGAAATCCAAGGCTTCAGGCTCTTATCACAAGAGTGAGGCATGTGCCACGGTTACGAGAGCAGAGCAGGCCAAATTTACAAACGGAAACTTGCGAGCAGAGGCTGGAGACCCAAAGTCCACCGCCATAGGTCAGTGCATCTGTCAGTCGCACTGCCATATGTATGCTCAGAGCTACTTACTGAGCGCCTCCGTTAAAGTGTGAGAAAAGCTCTCCTCCTCTTCCTCCAGAGTCTGGTCTTGTCTGAGGGGAACTGGTAAATATCCATAATGGTTCCTGTTGCACACATACATCTGGACGCCTGCATACAAGGGAGATTTACGTTCCAGAAAGTATAACATTTCGGTGTTCTGTCTGTTTGATTAGTTTCCTATTAAGGAGATCTGCTTAAACAGCTCATGCTTAATTCTTTCATTTTTAGTTTAAGCAACATAATCTTAGATAATATGATATGTTTACATCAAATACCTATCATATTAAATAGTTTAAGTGCTTTAAAAAACATTTTTAAACCATTATACAGTGAAATATTTGAAAATTTCTTCAGATGTCTTGAAACAAATAAAGATTTCCAGACGTTAGCTGGACTACATTTTATAAATTTGTGTACATTTGTAAATGTGACTTGTACATGTGACTCCAAAACATTGATTTCTGGTAATACATTCTGGAGTTAATAAGAAAAAGAAAGAATATGAATGATTAAATAAGAACTTTCCATCAAAGCTGTTGTCTGTTCAGAGTTTCCGCTAAGATCTGCCCTCTTAGTAATGAGAAGAGAACAAAGGTTTGATAAACTGGTACACATATAAAAACTTCACAATGACTTTAAAACAATGTAAACAGATGATAGTCAACACATGATATGCCATAACAGGTCACTCTTTCTTTTGCAAAAGCCAAGTCAAAATCCAAAAGATGTTTTTTGGAAGCCCAAGGTTCATTAACTTGTACCAGCCATGAGTTAATGCTGTTGTTTTCAGTGTTTCAATATGGGATGGAGCCTTTCTGGGCTACTATTTTTCTGTTTATAAGATTTTTTTTATATTTCTTCATCAACATAGTTAATAGCTGACACATCTTTTACACACAGGACATTGTTACACAGTGTAATTGGTTTGTTCATATGCAGCGTTTTTAAAACAAAGTAGCTGTTGCTTTTACCTGCTATTCATCCAGACAAACTATACTTGTACAGTTACTTTTTTTAAAACTGTGCTGTCAGGAACTTTAACATTTAACATGCTAGCTGATTCCTGCAGCTTCTGAGATTTGAATACGAGTCTTAGACAAAATGAAGCCGGTCACATATTTTCTTTCACTTGCGAATATTCTTTTTGTTACTGTAGAATGACGAAATCCTAATACTTTGGAAATATTTTTACAATCGTTTCCAGACTGATTTCTCTAAGGATTGTGCTAATGTCTTTCCTCCTTGGCATTTTTTTCAATAAACAGCTGGGTGTTCCAGCGTAGAAAAGTATCCAAACATCAGCTTTTATTGACTGTTTGCATTTTTGTGTTTAGCTTTTACAAATAGATACAAAAAATCTGTTATATCCCGCTTATTACTGTTGATAGGAGGTTATTGCCTCTTTATAAGACCTGGAAAGATGTACTCACTTGTTCACAAAACTAGACAGGAAATGCAGATTTTATAGGGTTTAGTTCAATTTATTTCTTCCAAAATTGAGAGTTACATTTTGGTGTTTGACGTTTCTTTGAATCAGCGAAGTGTTCCCATCTGATTTGCATGAAAATCCAATCAAAGCCTAAATTTAAAGGCCTGACCTGCTTTCCTGGCGGAGAAGGCGAAAACCATGATGTCATCTAAGTCGTACGGGTACTCCGGGTGAGGAGGATAAAAGGCCAAAGCCTGGCTGGCTTTGCGTCTCAGATCCAGCAGGTAAGTGGAGTGCACCATGGGGACGGCGAAGCAGCCCTGTCGCTTCCACTCACGGATGGGAATATACTCAGGAGTCCGTCTGTAGTAGCCCTGGTTGGGCACAGATGCCACAAAAACAGCCAATTGCTCGAGGTTTTCATGTGAAACTTTAAACAAGTAATTTGCTCACTGCATTGCGCTTACCTGGGAGGTTAAACCACACCAGAAGTTAGAGTAAAGACTCTTTGATTCCAGCATGGGGGCCACAATGGTCAGGTTTTCTGCGATCATGTCAGCGACCACACGCCGGTTTGTCAGCAAGTTGTCGCTGTCCACAAACTGATGGAGCGGGAAAAAAAATTAAGTGAGCTGGCAATGTTTGAATCTGACACGTTATTTTTGATTAGTTTGTGTTTTGCTTATGCTCGTCTCACCAGGATGTAATCTGTCCAAAGTCGTTTGGCAGCTCTGAGGGCCGCCTGCTTTAACTTCATCACATGGGTGAATCGGGAGTTGGGCCAGTGCTTTGGACCTTCCTCGTCCACGTGTGAGCTGAGGAAGAAAATAAAAAGAACTTGTGTTGTTTTTAGTGTGACAAAGCAAGAATTTGAGATTCTCGCGTTAGAATGAGTCGGCTACCTGGGTCGCTCCACGGGCCTCCACTCCACGGAGTGGTACAGGTGTTGAACTCCTCTGAGCCACTCCTGGAGCATGGCTGTGCTGTTGTCCACGCTGTGGTCAGAGGCTGCCCTGCGAGATCACAGAGGACATTTCTCTCCGTCTTTCCTCAAGCCAAAGAGTCAAACACAGAATGGTCTCATTTGACAAAAACATATATGTATGTACACCATGTGTGAGCTTTTATTTTGCAGTATCTCTTTAATTCAAACCTGCCCTGTTTATTAACAAAAATTCAATAAATCATCATTTGATTTCTAGTTTTTTTTTAAATAACCACTGCTACTGTCAGTGAGAGTTTACCAAATGGCGATGCGGTCCTTCGGATAATCCAGCCTGTCAATGCATCCCAAGAAGGAGGGCAGGCTGTGCTCTGAGTTGCGTGCGAGGATGGTGATCATCACTGTGGGCTTCAGTAAGAAGGACTCCGGCCGGGCTGCCTGGGGGAGCTGGTCAGCTGGAATCTCTGCTCTGCTGTGCAGGAAGAACCATGCTACTGAAATCACCAAATAAAAACCGAAGCCCTCGTATTCAAACGGCATGTCTCCACCAAAAGAAGTGCTGTCTGTCTGTAGAGTCAGTCTGGTGCAGTTGAGGCTCAGGCAAGAGGTAGACTCACACAGACATGATAAAACACACAGACACATACACACACAGGGCAAACACTTATGCCAAAAGTTGTACAAATTCTTTAGTCACTTATTACAATCATACCCAATTAATTTTTCAGCAAATATATTTACAATTCATGTGCTTTTTTTAAGTTACAACATTATGAGTAGGACCGTTTTAATGGAGAAAATAGACTGAGGTTTTGGGATATTTGGCCCTGGGTTTATTCTGTAAGGCATTTGCTGCGTCGCTCCCCTTCCGACACACAAGCGGAAAAGCAGAAATGGGAGTGGTTTCCACCCGGACGAACTTTCTGGTCGCACGCCGGCAAACGTAAAAACGCAATCTAAACATGCTGTTTCGATTTCTTTGAGTAATTTTAAGAACTTTAAATGAAAATGTCGGAACAAACAGAAGCGTCCGAGAAACTTCACAGTGGAAACTGGATGCTGGACCATCCTGTGGTGAGTTTGAGACTAAAGGACCTGAGCTCTCGTCTCCATGCATCCTTCTATCCATGCGTGCATATGTGTGTATGCAACGACAAATATATATATATATATATATAAACATTTTTTTATTTTTTATTAATTTTTTTATTTTTATATAATGCAGTTACCAACTTTGCTTCATATGTTAGTATAAACAGATGAAAGACATGGAGGTTGCGGACAGCGCGCAGTTACACGCAGCTTTTCTGGTGTACATGGACCTCTCTGAGGGTGAGTTGGAAAATATCTTAAAAGCCAATTGTGTTTGTTGTGTGGTTAGTTGTGTTTGTTGTGTGTAGTGTAGGGCCGACTCAGTGTTTACCTACCAGTGTACAGGTTCACGTAAACTGGTTAGTCTGGACTCCTGTGTAATTCCTTTGAATGTCACAGTTTAGCAAAGGACCTGTTTGAAATTGTGTGTTTTAACACTTTCAGACTTTTAACTAAAGTTGTAATGCTGATAATTAATTTTTTCTTTGGTTCTGCTCTATCAGCCTTTTGCCATGTTCAATTGTACATCTAGCTATGGAATTTGAAAACCAAATCCCCCCCTTTTTATCCCAAAATTATAGCCAGCTCACTAGAATTCTCTGTGACGTTAGAAATGCAATAAGCTGAAAATTCAACCACTTAAACTCTTTTCTGCTCAGGAATACAAATACATAAATAGAATTTGACATCCCAAGAAAGAAAGAATAATGTTTTTCGTGACTATTTTTTCCATTAAAAATCCCGTTTTGGCAAAAGAGCTTTGACATAAAGGTGCATTAGCCATTACAGGAAGAAAATGATTATTTTGGTAACTACTAATGCTATTGCTATTCATTTAGCTGTGGCGTAAACCTTACATAGCATAAGGATCCCATAAAGATTGGAGCACTGTATACCAGCCTTCAATTTCTCCTTTTAAAGATAGACTGATGTTTGCAAACTGGACTGAAAAGCAGTCAAAACGTTCAAATAAAAATAGAAAAGACTATCAGAAAGTCTTGAAAACTGTTGGTCATCTTTATTT
The DNA here is from genome assembly GCA_907169785.1 of Menidia menidia. Classification (NCBI taxonomy): domain Eukaryota; kingdom Metazoa; phylum Chordata; class Actinopteri; order Atheriniformes; family Atherinopsidae; genus Menidia; species Menidia menidia. The sequence goes on along the minus strand of CAJRST010007779.1, from coordinate 13,318,534 downwards.
TAAAAGATGGTCGTGAAGTACTCGGAAATGAAGAGCGGTTCATAATTCCTCCTTCTCTTGCTTTTTCGTGTTCCACGCAGTGCGTCGGTGGAAGGAGGTGTCCTGTCTCAAGAGTCCTGAACTCCAGGTAGTTCTGCTGGAGGCCAGGGAGAAGGAGGAGACACCTGCTCACACTGTACTCCCCCTTCCGCTTCACGAGCAGCTGAGCCACAGCAGGTGATCAGACTATTTTTATCTTTATTTTTTTCCCACAAATCTCCGGCGACTGACCGTTTCCTCCCCTCTGCCGCTGAAGCATACGCCTCCTGCTGGACAGGGGCTTTCCTCTTCTGCTGTGCGCCGTGGCGTCCGACTCCACCTTGGTCTATCAGAGGCTGACGGACGGGCTGGTGACCCCCGAACCGCCGGCCGGCCCCTTCCAGGATGTGGATCACCGGCAGCGGCGGAAGAGGCGGAGGCAGCGCTGGCCGGGGAGGAGGACGGCGAAAAAAAGGGGGGGGGGGGGGGGGGGGGGGGGGGGGGCTCCGCGCACAGTTGGCCGACCCCGCCTGAATGTAATATGCATCTGCCTTCTCCCTCGGAGTCTGAGTCATCAGGCAACAGCAGATGGCTATTCACACACTAAATATGAGGATAGGCTCGAGGAGGTCAAGCATCCAGACATACACAAGAAAAATGAGGAAAAACATGGAGAAATTGATTTATTTCTTTTTCTGTTTGCAAATGTGTTGCTTTTCTTTTTTTTTTTTGTTAAACCTTTACGTCAGCCTTATTTAAAAACTCTTAAATCTGCCTTGTTTGAGAGAAAAAGAATACTTTTGAGTGTTTATTCTACTACTGTATTTATTTTTAATACTAAATGTAAAACAAAGAAACTATGCTCACTTTACTGTGGTTATTATGGAGTATTCCAGAATGAAATTCCTAAATATATCTTTTGTTTTGCTGTATATTGCATTTGAAAGACAGCCAGAAATGCTTTGTTATAAAAAGATTTTTGGAGGTTCAACCACTGAGGTTATCCGATTAAAATCTTTCAACCAGGTATTTGAAAATGAAGCCTTCTTTTGAGAATGGAACAAACTATAACGATATATTAACTATAGATTCCAAATAAATGAGTAACGTTAAACAGGTGTGCAGTGATCTGGCTTCTGTTGAGAAGTGGCATTTGTTTCCTGCTTGTACTACGTTTGACTCTACTCCTAAATTGCAATATAGAATAACAAAAGTGTTAAAAGATTCTTTCTAAACTGTCAGTTATTGTTTCTTTGGTCTGCCTGGACAACAAAACTCACTGTGGAAAAGGCTCTCATTGTCTGATTTATGACCTATAGCCTACCAATCAACCCTTAATCCCTTACCTTAGGGAGAGAAATGTTGTCCCGTTATCATTTGATAAAGGGTTCCAGCTGCTCAATAGTCCTGGGCTGTTAAATTGTCCATGCGTTAAAGGGGCTAATGTTCTCCGGTGGTGAACGATTTGGCTTCCCTACAGGCCAGACAAGCACACGGACCAGACGATCTATGAAGCCATGTGTTTATAGACCCCATGTGTGCTTTGGCATTGCCTTGCTGATATATGCAAGACCTTCCCTGAACCTAAGATGGAGGATGCCACGTGTACTGAAGGGTTTTACACTTTAAATGAGCTCGGGGCACATAGTCGATTTTTGGCTGATGGAACATTAGCCTGCATTTGGCATATGCTCACATTCACTGATTTCTGGAATGGTTTCGTACCCCATGCCGAGACTCCCGTGACCCATTAAAAACCACTCTACAGACTTGTCCAGAATCATAATAATTGATGATATTATTTAGTCAACAGGGGGGATACATTTTTTCTCTAATTTGGTGGCACAATATAGTGAAATTGCTCCACATTTTTACTTTTTTTGTGGCTGAATCTCTGTACAGCTTTCATTCTTTCATTTTTTAGGTGCTACTCATCGGTTGCCAAACAACCTAATCGGTTCCGAAATTTTTCTCAAGCATCTTCTTATTACAGTTTTTCTGGATTGTTTACACACATTTTCTGAAAACATGCCTCGTATTCTCAGAACTCTACACACAAATCCAACAAACACAGACACAATGGGCAAAACCCTTCAATTCTCCTGCAAAATGAAACTTTACATTCAAAACAGTTTTATCTCTTCACAAAAGGCCATTTTGTGTTCAGATGACACACACAAACTATCATATGAACAGACAATTAAAAAAAGCATTTAAACACTGATTTGCTCAGTGTAAAACGCCATTCTCCATTCATCATAATGACTTTTTGTTCAGTGTTACACTTACTACAGAAATTAAATACATAAGTGCGTTGTAAAATATTTTAGAATATTGTTTTTATACTCAGAACACACAAATATACTGTAACAAACATGTTTTTTTACACAGTGTACATCCCAACCGAACTGGTGCTCCACTGCATCCACCTCCAGCTCAAGGACTCTCTGAAACACACATGACAATATCAGAAGTAGACATGGAGCGGTCACTATTGTGAAGCACAATCATTATGATTACAATATAATAGAAAGAAATATGTATGATTTATACAATGTTGACAGTATGCATCAAGGGTGGGAATATATAGGACGTACTTGCACATAGTTATATCGCAATTCTTTGACTCTTTCTGAATTGCGCTCAAATGGCACCCTGTAGACCTGTTTCATCCTCAGTTTATTTCTGTGCAAGACACGGTCCAGCGTTGATAAACTTACCCTATCAATATTTTGAAATATCTCATTGTTTTCTATTGTTTTTCTTTGTATTTGCCGTAAGGTAATGGCGTTATTTTCAAGAACCATGTTCATAATCTCTGTTTCCTGTTCAGGAGACAAAAGACGGCCCCGTCCACCTCTTGTTGGTAATCTTTCAGTTCTGCAATACAAAGAGTGCAATACTGTAAATACTGTGTAGGAATACATTTCCCAAATACTCGAAACACAATGTCCTACAGAACAGTCCACAGGTAATACTGTACTACTGTACTCATTGAGTACTGTATTGATATGCAGTACTGCAGTTTTGTAGTGAGAGTAGATTTCTTACCTATTCTCATTGCGGAAAGTCCGGATGATGGATGCTACAGTGTACCTGCTCAAATTTGGCTGTACTCTTTGCCCAGCCTCCCTCATTGTTAGGCCATGGTTGACCACATGGTCAACCAAAGTGGCTCGGATCTCATCAGAAATGATTGTCCTTGGCCTTCCTCGTCCTCGTCCTCCCCATCGTCCTCCTCTTACTCACACTCCTCTGGCTCTGGCTCTGCCTCTGTTTACAACATTGGCCTCCATTGCTCCAAAACAGAAGAGCTCACCTGTTGCCCTTTTATGCTAAAGCTCTGACTGCTGTGTGGAAACATGTGTGTTAGGTGTTTGCCCATGTGAGGAGTCTGTGTGCATAGTAGGGAAATTAACTTTAGAGTTTTGAATAACAGTGTGTTCCTTGTGAAAACAAAAGATTTTCTTCATGACAATTGTGTGTAGAGTTTTGGAAAAAGTGTGTTTTAGAACTGCAATTTGAGTGTAAAGCAGGAATTGTGCTTGTAGTTTAGCAGAATTGGTTCAGGGGGTTGGTGCATGAGTTACATTTTGTGGTCATTGTGTTTCAAGTACCAATATTTGTGTGTAAACAATCAAGAAAAACTGTAAGATTAATAGGAAGATGCTTAATTTCCCAGTGTTCCCTTACAAGCTGAGCTAATATTACCCGGGAAACTAAGGAAAAAAATGGTAAAACGGAAGTTTTCTATGATTTGTAGTGAGTAAAATGCAGATTTGTGAACTATTACAATGTGAATCTGTTCGCCTTTAACAGTTTCTCCTTTTTGTGAGGGAGTGGGGTTACAGCTGCAAAAATTTCTTCAACCTTTCCGCCACTAGGACTAGGAGTCCCTTAAAATGGTGATTGAAAATGGTAAGTTAATAACGGTAAAACGTATATTTATAGATTTACACAGACTGCAAACGTGTGTCTCCCATTTCTAAAGAGAGCCCATCTGTAAGGACGCGTTTTCCGAACAAAATGTCCTGTTCCATACTGCTCTGGTGTGATTTCTTTCATCAGATGGTTGTTATAATCCTGTCCTCATCCTGCAGATGGTAAAATGGAAGGTTGTGCCAATATTGCAACACTTACAGGTGGGTTTATATCTAAATATTTGCCTCCTCTTCATTTGATGTGAGCTGACATTGTATATGAGGCGTCTATAATGTTTCAATCAAATTCTTTAAACAACATTTTAAAATGTCCACTAATTGTCTAATCACCCACTTCAAGGATTTCAATGACAACCAATCTTAGTTTTATGTCTACAGCCAATCATTGCCACAGTAATGAGGTATTGATTCTGGATAAATCCCCAGCTGTGATCACTAAACTAAAGAGCTGTCTTTTTTTTCTTCTTATAAATCTTGCAGGAGGATTTACAATCTCACAGTTTGTGACATTCTCACTGTTGGTATTTTTGTCGGTATTCTTAAAACACAACAGTGTAACTTAGTGGGATAAATTATTGAAAACAATTTTATTTTCCCTAAAAAAACAAAAAAACAAAAACAGAATCAACATAGAAACAGAACAACAATAACAACACTGGTGAATGGAATACATAATTGGACACACGTGGCATTGCAGTGTCCACCTCGTAAGGGATACGCAGAGCAGAAACGGGAATCATCGGTAATCTCCGCCGCATGAATATATGTGTGTGTGTGTGTGTGTGTACAGTTCACGGTGCAACGACGTCTTGACAGGAGGAAAATGACATGACTACATGAGAAAGACATAACACTTTAACCCTGAGCCTTATTTAATGCGAATACCACAAAAAATCTGAACGGAAACGGGCATGGACAGACGAGCAGGCTGTAGTGGGCCACATACTGTAGAAAAGAGGTTCGTACTGTATGTCGGAATGCGGAGAGATTTTCCCGGTGACCTGTCAGGGAAGCATTCAAGGATGAAATCTTCCAAATGATGCAAAGATGTTCCCGCTCATTATGAGTCAGTGTCGACGAGAGAATGGGCTTTTTCTACTGCTGCCAGGCATCTCCACGGGCAGCAGCTCACGTGTTTCAGACGTCTGCGCTTCAGATTTTTCCAAAAGAAAGAAAGTATATTCCTCTCAGTGATCCCACCTTCATTCAGAAGGCAGACCTTGTCCGTCCTTCCCACTGGGAACCTTGTAATCTATTAAACTTGTAATCTCTGTTGGAGTTGATCGGACAACCAGGTTGAAACCATGTGTGTGTGTGTGTTGGGGGGGGGGGATCCATTCTTCTCTGGCGCGTACATAAAGGGGGGACAGTCGAAACAAGACGGAATCTCTCGTTCCTCCCAGGTGGAGGACTGTCGGTCCCCTCGACCACAGGCTATGTGGTGTCCTCCTCCTCTGAGCAGTAGTCCCGGCCCTGGACACAAACGCGCCCCGTCACCAAAAGTGCAACACGATACAGAGCGCTGCCGGGCCAGGGGTATTGAATTTCCCCCCACGTGGCCAACAGTGCAAAGACGAAGCAACATTTTTATTAAATATCTGCAGTGGGCAGCGACAGGGGAGGTTTGGTTTCTAGGGGAAACAGCTAAATAATCACAAATCCAACCGTAAGGAGGTAAGACGATATGACACACACAACCAAAAGACAGAGTGTGTTGAATAAGTGAAGTTTTTGCTGAGGAGAACAGCATCTTGCTAAAACTTGCTAAATCCCTGGCAGACTGGTGACCTGTCTCCAGTATTGGCTCCAAATATTTCTGATCTGGATTAATTCATTACTATATAAAACAAGTGGACATACCACAACCCTTAAAGCATTGATTATACAAGTCATTATAAAAATTATGGATGGATGGATGGATGGTCTAAGTGGAGTTTTTTTACACTAGGCTGAAGTGAAAGCAACAAGCAAAAGAGAAACCCACATTGTTTTTTCCATCACTAGACATTATTAAGACCGATACAGTATATATGTATACGCATATATGTATAACCATAATTCTGACCAATATAGTTTTTTTAGGAGATAGAGCGGTAAGTATATGTCTAAAGATACTCTGGACACTGAAGATGAGAGAGGCAGAGTCTGTTTTATGGCATCATTATATCATCTGCTGTGTGTCCTCACTAAATATAGATTTGCTGCAGCGATAAGATTAACCTCCACGATGCCATCTATCAGGGCCGATCTGCACAGAGAAGCGACACTTCCCTCATGATTTTTTTAATCTAATTTACCTTTTCGATCTTCTCATCCAACATCCGGAAGAATTCTTGCTGGCTCTCTGAGGAGTGGATGCTCCTGGGTGAAAGAGAAAGCGTGGCTTTAGTTTGTTACGATACAGGCCGGGACAAAGCCTGATAATGCTACGGTGATAATGGAAAAACTGCACCAGTCGGTCACACTCACAGAATCTTCCCGTTTGATCCCGATTCGTCCGTGTGCTGTGCTTTACCAAGGAGTGCACTTTTCTCCTGGAGGGATAACACACACAATCATCAGTCCAGGAAAGTTTTTTTCCCCCAAAATTTCTGGTGTTGTTGTGGTCAAATGTCTTCATCTATTAAATATTAGAAGATATTCCTTGTAATAGCTCATGTTGATAAATGTCAAAATGCTGAATTTTGTAATATAATTTCATTTTTTGGGAATACTGTATAACTATTTAATTGCAACTGAAATCTGCTATTTTTGTTTGACAATTTCAGACACAAGCGTAAAATAAACTATTTACTGGGCATTCATAGAAGTATCCTTTTCTTTCAGAAGAGCAAACAAACCTGGAACAGGACACCAAAAAACCCTCATAGAAAGTCGGGATGCAGGAAATAAAAGAACGAACATTTTTTGGGATATGTGAGTTACAGTTTTGGGAAGATTATACACTCATTCAATTACATTGGTGGGTAAGGGTGTCTTGATTCGTTATAAAACTATCCATCGAAATCTTATCTTTTCTGGACAAGAAATTACCAATAAGTTCCATAACTTATTTAGGTTTTCAGCACCTGCAGTGCTTAACTCTGTCAAATAATTGCAAATTTGGACAAATCCTCTTAAAAAGGCATACATGCATTCTGAATCAAGTTACAATCAAGAATATGTTAAAAATCAGAAAGATATTTCTAAAGTTGGCAGAACTATTTTACTACAGTACAGAAACTTGAACCATACCAACGTAAAGAATGTGGCCATTTTGTTGGGGTTGTATATATCCGTGGAATACTGTGAGGCTTGGACTTAAGTGTTTATTACATGTGTGGGTTGATTCAAAAGGGCAGATGAGGAGAAACTCCAGAATTATGTGTAATGTTTAAAAAAAAATCCTATTTGGGGAAATCTCAGAGAGTAAATAATAAAGACAAAACAAGGATGTGCAACGGTTTTGATCTCTTAAGGAGCTCTGTGAGACGGTGTAATGCAGCCCTATAGGCTGAGAAGTACCTAGGAAAAACATTTCCACTCAACCGTCTACCGCTGGATCCAGATATGTAACCTGAAACTGCATCACACAGAGAGCAGGCCATATGTCAGCTCTGTGCAGAAACACTTCTGAGACAGCGAGCGTGTGTTCTGTGTGCAGATGAGCCCACGGTTCAGTTACTTATGGCCGCGTCTGTGTCTGAAAGAGCTGGTTCTGCACGGCTGATTAGAGAAAAAAAACAGAGGGTGTGCTTGACACACCTGTCTGGAGTCCATATCCATCTCTTACTGTGAATGGAGCATCATGAAGGAACGGTCAAAACAACTAGGGACTGTTGAGCTAGTGAAAACATGCATTTAAGAAAATTGGGACATCTAATATCCTCAGTTGCGAAACATTTAGTAGTCAGCGTGATAAACAAGGTGAGGGGAATACGACAGTGAACAGTGAACGCACCTCTATCCCAGCTTTTTTTTTTGGGTAAGTGGAAACAGCACAGATCTTTTTCTTTGTACTTTTTCTTCGTACAATATTTGAAACTTAAATGCTAGTCTACAAAAATAAAAATTAAAGACTCCATAAAATCCATTTTTGAACCAAGTTTGGTTTGTATAGCGCATCTACATATCTGCCTGTCTACATCTCCTGTGATTTAAGTTTTGTGTTGTATTTTCTATCTAATTTTATTGGCAAATTAAACAACTAAGTACTTAATTAATTGTGATTCCGTGTGTATAAACAAATCTGAAAAATGTAGCATGAAATTGCTTGTGTCTTTGATTTCTCTCTTCTTCACTATTGTTGTAAGATGGTTTAAAAAAACAAAAAAGTTAAAAAAGCGTTTAGATATTCCATTAGAACAGTAAATAAAACACAAAGTAGAGCAAAAGGAAAAGGCGATACGCACTGTGCCATCGTGGCCGTCCACCCCGGCCTCCTCTCCACTGATATACTTGACTTTCTCCACTCCTTTCATCTTGTACTCATCTGTGGCAGAGAGGGAGACAGAAAAAGCAGAGAGGAGCACATCTCCTCCTATTAAAATCCTGGTGGCAACGGCGGGCAGATCGAGGACGAGTCGCTCGTTGCGGCCCCCTGATCAGCGCCGTCCTCCGAGGTTAACAGTTCTCACAGCTGAGTACTTGGCAAAGTAATTAAGTGCTTGGATTCTCACGCTCCAGACTAAATCCTCGCTCGACAATAGTTGGCAGGCGGCAAGACACATGAGCCGACGGGCCCATTCTCCTCTTTTTTCGGTTTCTCCATCATTCAGCCCCCACGCATGCACAGGCCCTCGCATCACCCCACTCCCACGCTTTTAGACGAGAGGAAATGGAAACACAGATTTTAGGCACCATACCGGAAAAAGAATGCTAGTACGGCATCGTTTTGAATCCAACATCACGCAAAGACGCACATTAAAAAGTGGTTTGGGGCTTGCATTCGTGCAAATGTGTGTCCAGCGGCTTCATTTCATCTGTAAAAAACGAGGTGGGGCGATCTCAGTGTCGTGATTATTTGTGCCAGATGTGGCACAAATAATGTGGCTTTGTTTTTGTGACACTGCTAATCTCCAGGGACTTTCACCACCACAGCCTAAAGTGGGAGAAACTAGGGGTTTTTTTAAATGAAGAGGTTAAAGGACCAGAGTGAGGCTGGTTAGGATGCACAGAAAGCGTTCTTTCCCCCTCCTACTTTTTGATTGTTGGAATTAGACATATATGTAATGGCCTATTCCAAAAACATGTGGTCCAGCAGGAGGCTGTGAGCATCCAGCTGAAAAGTCTGCATCTAAGTGTGTCAAATATTTAAAAAAATTAGAAGAGAATGACACCAAAAACTGAAACCCTATCAATATGCTATTCAAAATATTGTAATTGAAGTGCATTGTTCGAGAGCTGATGTGGAATAATCCATCCAAATACCCATTTCCGACCGTTCTGATGCCAAACATTTGCTGGTTCCAGCTTTTTTAATGGGAAAATGAATCTCTGTTAACCCTGCATTGGTGTTTTACCCCGATCACAGGTTGACAGCTCAATGAACAAATGTGTGAAAGAAAAAGATAACGTTCAGAGCTGGGCCTATATAAACATTACCAGCTACTTTCTTTAAAATTTTGATCCTGCACTGGTCCGATTTGTTCGTTCACAATCGCAACTACAACTGTCTTGCTTCCGTCTTTGAATTGAATGTCATCGCCCACTGAAAAGGCCCATGTGCATGATACCCATTAGCATGCATCATCTCTACTGACAGCCACAGAACATGTTGTTTGAGATATCACATGGAAGATTAGATTGAGACACGCCAACAAATGTGAAAGGGAAGCTATTACAGGAAGCAAGTGGCTGAAAAAGTTTTTTTTTTTAAAGCAGGACGAGCAAAGCTATCTTTAGCTGTTAAATTCAATTTTGTTTAGTTTACGTCATGCCAAATCACAATAAAGGCAATTGCTTGCAAGCAGTTATGCCAGTAGTGGCACTTTAGTTGTGATAATGTATGATGCGCAGAAACCGGATCTAGATCCAATATTACCATTTATCGATAATTACTATTCACGTGGTAGGGTGACATATTGGATTTATGACCGATCTAGCACCGTGAGTTGGCTCTGTGTTCATGCAAACATGTAAAACAAATCAGAAACGGCTGAAAACAACATCCAAAATCGGACACATTTAGCTTTAGCTACCGCTTGGTAATGTGAAGATGCTGTAGCATTAGCTCACATTATGACCATAACCTGAACACAGAAATGGGTCTGTGGGTCACATTTAGTGGGGCTCATCAAAAGTAAGTCCACACAAACATTTATTTTAGGATATTCTGTCACACTTTTTATATCTGCAAGACTATTTTATTCAAAACAGATATACAAACGTGCCGCTCTAGAAAAAAGTAACCAGGCATTAGCTCTGGTAATGACAATGCCTGTTGATTAAATGCCACTTGGGTGAAAGTCAGTTAGAGGAAGTGAGGGCTGACTGAAATTATTTTCAAAAGGAAGAGGTCACAGTGCCAAAAAAAAAAAAACAGAAATAGAAGAGAGACAAGGTCTCTCTCTTAGTTTCACTGTATCACAATACAAGTTTGTCCACATTCATTTGTGTCTATCCCACCGCTTTGCAAAGCTAAAAGACCAGCAGGAGCACCACAATAAACATCTGGGAAGCCTATACGTCGGCTACTTCTACGGCTGATGCGTAGTCGAGGCATAAATCTGTATAAATGAATAGATACTCGAGGTTTCTGCCTGTTAAAAGGAAGTTTTTCCTCGCCTGTGTCGCCTAGTGCTTGCTCATGGTGGGAATTGTTGGGTTTCTGTAATTAACTTCAGAGTAGGGTCTGACCTGCTCTGTTTGGAAAGCGCTGTGAGACAACTGTTGTTGTGATGTGGCGCTATATAAATAAAATTGAATTGAATTGAATAAAAACTTCTCAGATGTTGTCCAACATTGTCCCGCGCATGTTTCGATGGACTGTTGGGAGGGCGCACAGAGTTTAGAGTTGGCTTTTGAGTTCTGACGTCAGTGGAGGAGGTCACCATAATGACCTAAGACATAAGAGGGGGCACTCGTAGCTGGCACTGGTCCTTGTGGTCAGTAAATACTGAGCCAATTCTGCTTTTGTCTTTTATCTGTTCTGTTTTTGTGTCACTGGTCACAAGTAAGCTACGCTACTATGTCCAGTGGGTCTGCTCTGTTTGAGTATGCAGGAAAAAAAGGCATTCCCTCTTAAATCTCCATTTCGCAAGGCCTTCCAAAGCATCCGTTGCTCAACATTACTCACAAGTGTCATGACAGTGTTTAAATGTTTACGGCATTCTGTCGGATTGCCTCACACTTTGTAACGATTTATGTATTAATCTGTGGTAGAGGAGCAGGAATGTGTTGGTTAGACTTTGATTTAAATTGCAAGTTGTCCTATTGGCATTTTGTTTATTTATCTGAAAGATCCTTATGTATAGAAATGGCTCACTAGCGGGAGACTGATTAACTTTATAGATCACAAACTGTGTGTAGAAAGTGGCAGTTTTTTAGTTTTAGGCCCCGTTTTGTGGGTACGCAACTTTTATAAATGAGACCTCCAATCGGCCTGAGCAAATGATCTGATCAGTTGTTTGATGAAGCTACAATTCTTTACCTTCGGAGGATCTTACAGTTATCATCCATGTCCTGTGGAGCCCTGCAAAATAACCTGCTGCATCTAGGATTAACTCTCTATCGAAACTTACAAATAGTCAACACAGCTTTTGTTGAATTAAATGTAATGTAATGTTCAATGTATCCTGTAATTATCCATCAAATGTTGTCATCATTGGATGTCCAGGCCAACTTATATTGCTCGATTTTTGTTCATTTTGCACGTACTGGTACTAGTTTTTGTCTCAGAAGGAATTTTTTTAATTTATTTAGCAATATCCAAAGATGTTTTAATATTTTAGTCCAAAAACGTACATTGAAAGCTGGGAGCTCCGCTTTTTTCCAGAGCTGTACAGCTTTTCAAGATGGATGTCGGGCGTTCTCTCATTAAACCGTCTACATTTTAATCCCACATGGATCACATGACTGCAACCTAAATGTGTTTTGCCAATACAAAGGATTAAGAAACGTCATCCGGGAGAAGAAGTGCACAGAAAAAAATGGGAACCTTCGTGAAAGATTTAAAGAAGAAGGTATAGAATGAGAATGAAGAGACTGACCGGACAGGTCCCCGTTGCTGTAGGCTTTGTTCTGGCCTTCCTCACCGTTGGGCACGGCAGACACCTGCTTTGCAGAGGTGCAGCCCATCTCCTTCTCCTCAAAGGCTCTCCTCCTCAGCCCAGAGCATGATAGGCACACCTGGGGACAGGTACCAAGCCGGAAAGGAGTCCATTAAAAAGGTTATACCGGCACAACTTCTTATCCGTAGAACCCAATGACTGGAAGGGGTATCCTGATGATAATAATAATTTAAAAAGTATTCATTCTGCTGTGTCATGATGAAATCATTGTGATAATTATCCAAATAGTCCAGTGTAAAATTGTAATTTGTAAAAAAAAAACAGGAGGGAGAAAATCCTCCAGATCCCTGCATGGGAACCTCTGCCTTCATGATCAATTAGTCATGAAGGTCCCCACCCTGAGATTAAACCCGACAGGCCCTCTCAATCTATTCCGGGCGGGCCAATAAAGTGGATGATTCGGTCTTTCAGTGAGTCACGCAGGCGCAGGGGTGGGAAAACACCAATTACGAGGAGTGCGCGGCGGTGCCTGCTGCAAGCCCAACAATGAGGCCTTTCAGGACGCAGGGATGCCACCGTGCCAAGCCACCGGGTCATATTATCACAGACCGTGGGGATGGGGATGGGGTTAGGGACGGGGGGTTGGTGGTGGTGGTGGGGGTCTGTGGAGCTCAGAGGATTAAGCTTCTAGTTCCCCATCTCCTCTTTATCCTGCAGCGGGGCTGCAGCATTACCGGCACATTATCATTATAGGGCAACGCCAAAGCATATTAGGGGGGGGGGGGGGGATAATGGGAAAGGGTCCGCGATCAGGCTGGTCCCAAGCAGCTGCAGAGTCAGCTGCTCGAGACCCATCACTATCCTCCCTGTACTGCTGTTTGGGTTTAACATTTACTCCTGTAAACCCCACCGACGCGCACAGAGGATCGCTGCGTTATTTCGGGCAGATGTGCGCACAATCCCCCACCACCCCCTGAAACTGTGAAACGTTAACCATCTGCCCCTTTTTTCCACCACGGAAGAGAGGGGGGGGGGTGTAGGGATACCGACTCCTACGTTTTAATAACAAAAGGTGCGAAAAGAGCAGCCGTCCCAGTCGCCTGGAGAAAAAAAAAACCTCCAGATATAACAGCACGTTGCTCCATCGGAAATGAATCATCGGGCTTTTAAATGCGGGGTTGCGGGGTTGAAATTACCTTTCTGGTGAATCCATGGCTCGGGGGATTCTTCCACTGCTTTTAGTCCAGACGGAGGACCCTCTCAGACAGCATCTGCATGTCTCGGGCTCAATCAGCAGTCAGTCGGTCCGTCTGCCCGCTGTCTGCTCGCAGCGCACAAGCTCACCGTCTCGCCCCTTCCGTCGATCTGGTAACATACAGCGAGTCGATTAAATATATCCAAAAAAGTTTGTTTGAAGGTAAACGTTTTTCAGATGACAAAGTTAAGCGATGCGTGTTTTCCGCACGATTTAAAGAAACACGACATACTCGTTCGCCGCGCTGCGGGTTGCCAGTCGGACCCGATTGGCCTGCGCACCTCACACTTCCGTCCAACACATTCCGCCCGGATCGTCAAAGTAAACGGCAAACATACGTCTTTATTTTTTTTTTAAGTCAGTCGACTCGAATTGTAGCGAAACTTGCTGACCCCCGCCAGTATGATTCTACTAACAATAATCGCCCGCGTAGCGGACGGACTTCCGCTGGCTGCGTCCATCCAGGAGGACGAACAGGTATGAATGAGAACTAGCTTCCTCGCATAGCCCAACTGTAAAGGGAGTTACCCACCAAACTCCATTCAAAACTTAATGTCTTCACCATGCTAGTGAACTCGTTTGGAAATAAATGCGTAGCTAAAAAGAAAACAACTAAGGAAAAAATAAGTAAAGTCAATTCAGTAGAGGAATAAAGTGCAAAAGTTAACTTGGTGTGAAAAGCTTCAAGTTCTAAACTTTGATGTCCAGTCTGTTAATTAGTGGAACTTTTATGTAAAATGGTCGAATAATGTCGTCAACGGTGGTGAAAAAAATACTTTAATTTATTCAGGGGCTACTCGATGTTTTGAAAGATGGACTGAATGGAAATTAAATGTATTTTTCATTAATATAACTAACATAGTATGTCAGTGGAGATGTGAAATCAGATTATAGTGGGATGTAGTTGAATGCTGTCTGTGCCTGCTACTGTAATGAAAAAAAGTAACAATTTTTTTCCCAGAAATGTTCCCTATGAAAGCTTTTTTATACTTTCCTGTCTGTGCTTATAGTATTTTTTTGGGGTTGTTGGTTCAATTCCCTGCTGCACTTGTCTTTTTACTGCATTTTAGAACAAGAACTTCCTTTTTTATTTTTAGGTTTAACCAATAAATTGGGAAATTGACAGCATTTTATCACATGTTGGCGCGATATCTGGCTTTTGTGTAGCTTCGAACCACTCAGTGTTGTAATGTTTGTTTGGATTTTTAAAGAAAAATCACCTACATCATTAAGAAAAACGTAATAACTCAGTTCGGCCTAAAATAATAATAAAAAACACATTTTGAACTGTGTGGATTTCACAGATCAAAGTATAAAGATGTCAGACAAAGGTAGACAATGTCCTTTCTTTTGATTAATTAAAGTATGGCTTTTAACGTTCAGCGATTTTACGACTAACAACTATTATATGTATTCTTTCTTTTCGCTCTCAGTCAGGCAGAGACCTGCAGCAGTACCAGAATCAGGCCAAACAGCTTTGCCGCAAGCTGAACTCTCAGAGTCCAGACCGCTGTACGTTGGAGGCCGGACCGCTGAGCTTCCAGTAAGAAGCAAAGCCCCGTAACCACGTGATTTACCCTACAAACGCACCTTAAACCCATTGGTTTGGAATGAAATCTCTTTCAGCTATTTGATAGCCCAGGGAGTGTGCTACCTGTCCCTCTGCGAGGCCTCCTTCCCTAAAAAGATGGTCTTTGCCTACCTCGAAGACCTCCACAACGAGTTCTATGACCAGCATGGACGAAGAGTGCCCACCGTGACGCGGCCGTACTCCTTCATTGAGTTTGGTGGGACTGTTTAAGGTTTTTTGTGCCTCACGTATGATAGTATGTGTTCTTCCATCTACAGAAAGACCAAAAACCAAAAAGATAACATAGGTTTTAATGTTCTTCCAGACACATACATCCAGAAAGCAAAGAAGTCGTACGTGGACAGCAGGGCCCGGAGGAACCTGGGCAGCATCAACACGGAGCTCCAGGACGTCCAGAGAATCATGGTGGCCAACATCGAAGAAGTTCTGCAAAGAGGGGAAGCCCTTTCCGGTGAGGTCGTTGGCGGAAGGAGCGACGTTTTTCCGTATCGGGAAACGGAACGGTTCATTCACGAGGGGGGGCTTTTCTTCCCCTTCAGCTCTGGACACCAAAGCCAGCAACCTGTCCAGCCTGTCCAAAAAGTACCGCAGCGACGCCAAATACCTCAACACCCGCTCCACCTACGCCAAGGTGGCCGCCGTGGCCGTCGTCCTGGTCACGCTCGTCGTCTACGTGCGCTTCTGGTGGCTCTGACGACGCCTCACCCCCCCCTCGAAGCGTTTACGGCCGATGAACGTCTCAAACACCAGAGGTGCCTCCAGGGTGGCCTTTCCTCGTCTGTCCACGTCAAAGGCAGATGGTCTTTCCGTGCTTTCCTCGTAGCTTCGGGGCAACGCCGCTTACTTAGCGTGAACTGAGCCGTAGGTCTGGAAACGGGGCCGTTTGGTTTACCGGAAAGGAATGTTTTATCAGAAGTCCAGCTGCTTTGTTCACTGGAAAAGTGCCGCTGAACCAAATAGAGGTTTCAGTAAAAATGAAAAAGCTTGAGCTGAGATTCTGCCGACAGTCTTCAGAGTGGGATCACTCAGATCTGTTGTTTACAAAGTTTACACGATTGTAAAAAAAAAAATTCCATTCTTATTGAAAATATTAAATATTTATCAAACTGTGAGGGAGATGAGATTTGGTGAAGCATCACATTGAATCAGGGTGTGTGCTTTAGTAGTGCACACTGTATAGAGCCCCAGAGCGGCACAGAAAACACAATCAAGTCAAAAGTAGCACAGTCAGGTCAGAAAAAACACATCCAGGTCAGAAAAAGACACGCATGTAAAAGCAGCCTCTGTGAATGTAAACGTGACATTTGCTCGTAACATAAAATCATTAGCCAGATGCATCACCGAAGCCTAATAATAGAGAAAAACATGCTTTTCATGTTTTCATCAGTATTTTTTTCACGTTTTTCTATTTCAGTTTTTTTCCCAAAACTTGCTAAATTCATTCTTTCTAATAAACTCTTTTGTTTTTATTACAAATTCTTCATATAACTGCAGCTAAGTATCACAGTCATAGAGCTCCTAATTAGCCTTGTTTTAAAAACAAGGAACCACAATAACTGGCTTTTCTAGAATGAGAATGTTAAGTGTAGGAAAGCAGAATGAAAAGACGGCCGAAAATTAAATCTGCTCATCTGTAAACATTTCCCACCTCTGCATTTGTTTGTCGCATCGGTTGATGCTTCCTGTTACTTTTTTTTTTTTTAGCTTCAATCCTTGATTCCCGACCTGAGAACAAAATAAAACACCACTTTCTCTGTTCCTCACTGGTATCCTCATTTTTACATTTGGTCAAATCGACCTATGTTTTGGTTTAACCTCCATGCCTTTATTTGATGTTCGTTTGGTTTTTTCTAGATATCTGGGATCAGTAGGACCTATTAAGTTTAATAACTAGACGTTTGTCATGGCACAGGTAGTTTTTCTTCATACAGGCTCAGTGGGTTTATCTAAAAATAAGATTTAAAATATTTGTTTGAATATTTAATTAAATGTTTTTGCAATTTGGTTCTGTGGGTCCAAATGACTTATTTACAACATTTTGATTACACAATAAGAACACGATTGGTTGAAAATGCTTAAAACCATTTGCTTTAGATTTCCAACAGTAGTGTCTGATACCATCTAGTATGAGGCCAAAAGGTCAAAGGTCAAAGAAAAAAGAAGCATCACGGCAGAGGCAGAAATGCAACGTCCTCATATGAGGACGCAGACTCTCAGGCAGTCAAATATTCAGGGCTATTTACTTGTGGTGTTAGCCATGTTCAATCATAGCTTGGGAAATAAAAAGCTTTTAAAAAATCAGACTTGTGTGTGTCCAATTTCACACTAGTTGAGATTTATATAGAATCTTCACACGACTTGAAAAATCTTGCATGAAGATTTTAACCCTTTAAAGCCTGATCCAAGAATAAAACAAAACAGATATTTTCTTTTTTTTTGTTTGAATTCCTTATTTGGCCTTTTGACAAAATATGTAAAAAGAAAAAACAAATATACATTTTTAATATTAAGAATTTATTACTAAGTCAAGAATATTTTTTGTGTAGTCTTCTGCCCCCTGTTATCAAGTGTATCTAATGGTGTACAATAGGATTTTGAGCAAAGTTTTTACCATTAAATTATGCAAAAGGTGTCAGACGAAAAACATTTTATAAACTGTATGTATCAAATATGATACATTTGGTATTACAGGGTTAAATAACCAAGTCGTGCATCGTTTTATGTTGAGGAGAGAGCACCATCATGTCAGGGGCTCTTTAGCTATGTGCATTTAAAACAGCCTCTGCAAAGGTGAAGTTGGGGGTTTTTTTCTTTGTAAAAAATCTAGAAATGGGGTGAAGCAAGCAAAGAAGATACAAGCAACAGAGCTTACAGAGGAAACGAATCCCAGCGCCTCCATGGAAATTATTCTTCTGAAATGTGGTCTTCTAAGAAGTCTGTTCCTGGTTGATAAATTATGCAGAGGCTTTCGGGGAGTATTTCCTTCTGTGGGGTCACTGGTAGTGCGTTCTGTGAATCACTTATGATAAAGAATAGAGGTGCTTTCATTTAAAAACTAAAAACACCATTAAGTGATCAGAAATAGAAGAATATAACCTCGAAAGCTGATCCTCCACAATTCAGACTGTTCATATAAATGTCTAAAACTAAATAAATATATTTATATTTATATGCATGTGAAATTGTCTTTAAGAAACATTGTGGGACATTTTTATGTGCGTCGTTGTGACACCCGAGATGTTTTTCATATTCTGGAAACCCAGACGTCCTTATTTTGTGTCCCTCTCCCACACAAAAACTGCAGTCCTTCGTACAAAAAATGTTTTATTAAACAACAAACAGACTTTTTACCCACTTATTTCAATCCACAAGCATTTGTTGTATGGAAGGAAAAAACAAAAAAAGAAAGCTTTGAGATTATTTGTAGAGGACTGAATTCACAATAACAGCAGAAATATTCAAGTGGCTCAAAAACACATTAGTAGGCTAAAATTAAATGCAACATTTTGTATTTTCATTTTAGTTTTCTATTAGTGCACTTTTGCTTTAAAACAAACCATTTATTTGCTTTATTTTCTGAGTCACTTTAGTCTTATTTTTGTGCCGTTAATACTTTTCTCTGGAGTTTTTTTTTAGCTATTTCTTCCCCAAAACATGTATTTAAGCCATTTATTTAGACTTTTATTATTTCTCTTTTACTGATAGATGCCTTTCGTCTTTCATTTCTTACATTGATTTCCTTAACCTGTTATTTTCCGACAAGTCTAATTATGTAAATAAGGTTGGTTGATTGAAATGGCTGATCCTTCAACTGTCTTTGAAATAAAACTTTAAAAAGTCCAGTGAATAAATTACAAAAAAATAAGAACATGTGATAAGCATGTGGTAAATTAAATTCTTATTAAAGCAAAAGTATTTATCGGAAATCAGACTAGAAATATAAAATCTTGTTGCATTTATCACTTAATTGGTGCATTTTTCCTATTCTGATTTATTTATTCATTGAGCCATTTAAATATTTCTGCTTTTTTTCCCCAAATATGCCAGTCAGTCCTCCAGAACCACTAACTTGGTTCAAAAACACGTGTAAAAGTGGACAGTCACTATGACTAAGTTCTTTTTTCAGGAGCCTAATCCACCAGAATTAGAAGATTCCGCACCTC
The DNA here is from genome assembly GCA_907169785.1 of Menidia menidia. Taxonomy (NCBI): domain Eukaryota; kingdom Metazoa; phylum Chordata; class Actinopteri; order Atheriniformes; family Atherinopsidae; genus Menidia; species Menidia menidia. The sequence goes on along the minus strand of CAJRST010007779.1, from coordinate 13,299,356 downwards.
AGACGTTTTCATTTCCAGTCTTTGTGTGACACCGCACACCATTTTTACAGCTTCTGCTTTCACGTGCATGATCAGCTGTCAGTCCACAAAACTTCATTATCACTACAGACTTTGACAGAAGCTTCACGAGCAGTGTGCCGTGCTCCGGTTTGATCAGAAGAATGAGTCTTTTTTTAAATGTATTTCCCCCAGTGACCAGATCGGAACCGCTGGTGGTTCTGGCTCCTCTCAGCCAAACTTAGGCGATCAGATCAAAGTCGTCCCTCTGCAAGACAAGACGCACCGGTCAGATTTCCTTCGGTGAATGTCGGATTTAATTACATCCTGATCAATTCTCACATACGAGAGAAATATTGGGAAACTATAAAACCGATGAGGCAATTTCACAGCAGAATAACTAAAACTAAAGACTAAAAATATGTAAACAAATGTTTACCTTTAGCCTTATAAGGCTAAAGTTTGTTGAAAATGATTACAGAACAGTTGTTTGAAGACAGCTGAGCCTGTCAAAGAGTTTTCAAGTTTCCCGATGACACAGCTGCAGCATCATTTTAGGAACATTTGTTTACATATTTTCCTAAAATGATGCTGCAACTGTTCTGTAATAATTTTCAACAAACTTTAGCTTTATAAGGACCTACAGCGGTGTTAATGTGCATTGTTAATATGCAGTAAGTGGTTTTCAAAATAAATTTTAACATGAAAGTTTCAATTCCCCAGATGTCTTGTCTGAGGTTGTTGAAAAGCTTGATTTTATATTGTTGCACTCTGACGCACATTTCTTTATTCTGGTCCGAGCCAAACTTCTGCAAAGATTATCTGCGTTTCCAGCATTTTGTCAACAGGCTCACTCACCTCGTCGTTATAATTCACGACATGCTGTTTGATCTTCGAGGAGTCCACCCAAGTGACAAAGTCTTCCATATTTCTGTAGGACAACAGACGTTTGGAGCAACACCGTCAAAATTTCATATTTGAAGAAAACGCTGCACATTGTTTTTAAATCAGATGGTTGGTACAAAAAAACAAAAAAAGAGTTAGAAAGTCAAACAAAAAGGAGGCAAACCTTGTCACTAGAAATGCTGGGTCTGTCACGATATCTGGGCCAACACGCACATCTGTCAAGAGTCAAGGGGGGATGAACCACAAAACAATTCCCATTCCTGGACACAACAATTCCATTTAGTCGAAATTCAGAACATGCAACAAGCAAGAAGTTAAGGATACGGCCTTGTTCGATGAAAGTAATGGCTGTCTTTAGGTTCTGAGCCATGCGAAGGCTCAACATGATACTGGGCAGCCTCCTCCTGTCAAAGAAAAAAAAAAGCCAGCTGGTGAGTTATCAGCCTGACAGGTAACTGTCTCCTTCATCTCACTCCGACTTTACAGTGTCCTCGCCTGCAGAATGAGGAAGCTGTGACTTTCTCTGTGAGGGCCAGGTTCTGTTTGGTGGGGATGAGGCCGATGCTGTACCTAAATAACCGTGTAAAGAAATAATAAAAGATTAGAAGAGAATCATATGCAAGCTTCCATGCAAGGCTTGTTGCCATTTCCAGAGAATACCTACAGTTTTTCTAATAATCGGTGAGAGCTCTGAGCTCTGAAGCCATCCTTCTCATCCAAGTCTCGAATTTTCTGAGCAAGGTCTCTGACGTTACGACTCAGCTTGTTGTACCTATGAGGGGGCGAGAAAGTCGTTTTTCATTATTTACATTATTTCAGCTATCAAATTCTCCAAAATGTTCCATATGTCCAGTAACATATACGTATTTGGATCACTTAAACTGCCCATTAACAAAGAAATCGTTTCAGATCCGACACGAGTTACAGGAAACATTGAGTACAAACTGAATAAGCTTAAATATTTTTTACTCAAACAACAGCAATACGCCAGTTTGGTTCTTCTTTATTATTCATAAACTGGTTTTACCACACTAAACTCGGCTTTAATAGCACAAATGACAACAAAGAAGATCAATGAAAGCTGTTTTTCGGCGGCCCAGATGCTGTCAACTCACTTGGTGTAGTCTTCTCTCTTCTCGATGTGAAACTTCCTCAGCACCTTTACCTCGTGCATGTTGTTGTCCACCTCCCAGTTTATAAAGTCCACCTTCTTCAACAGTTTCTGTTCATGGTATTTCAGTTTACGAACCATTTTTATTCCTTTACCTGGCGAACTGTTTACCAGTCAGGCTCCTCTACAAACAGGCAAAGGAAAAACCGGAAACACGTGTTGTGCCGTTCTTCTTCGTCTTCTTTTACCCACCAGTTTAACCGGCAGGTTAGAAGCTAGCTTTAATTAGCATTAGCGCCACCCTCTGTGTTGGAGTGTAAATTTACGTTAGCTACCTTCTTGCTAAATAATCACAGAAATAAAGAAAACGCAATCCATCTCCTTTAAATAATGAAATACTGCTCCTTCCTTCAAATCTGGAAAAATACAAAGAAAACACGGGATACATTTGAAAATTACGAGTATAATTTCTTCTTCTTCTGCTACTTCTTCTGCTACTTCTTCTTCTTCTCAATTTAAAATGTAGGACTAAACTGGCTCTTGAAATGCTCAGTTATATACCCATTCAAATATGAAAAAGAATCAAGACTGAGAAAGAATAATTGTAAAATAGCAAAGTCCAAGTAGCATCCTTTATTTGGAAGACATACACCAGCATGGTCACTCATGTCCTCATCAAATGCGTTTCTCTTTGAGGCCTAACTGATTTCCCATACTTTGACATACAGTAACCATTCGAACTTTAAATGGGCCACAAGGCTTTAGGTTGTTACTATATGCCTCATCACTTTGTTATATTAAAACTGTTTTGGAAAAATCAAAAGTTCAAAATCAGTTAGTGTTGAGATGTGACACACTCCTGCTGGTAAGCAGCAAACAGCTTCCTTTACTTCCATAGCATTTACAAATTATACATCAAAACGTTGCCAATGTGACCACAACTTGATACTATACGGTTCAGCTTCTTGTTAAATCTCCATTTTACCTGGATTCAAATGTGCTTGTGCTTCTGTTCTGCCACTTTTCTACCCAGACTGAGTGATATTTTGACAACAAATCTTTCTCCTGTTTGTTTTTCTATCATAAATAAAAAATCAACGTCCTGCTGATTCAAAATACATGTTCAAATACATCTTTGAACAGGCTGACTGAGACATTTGTTAAACAATTCTTCAAGAAGTGATTTTTAAGTGACACCATCCATGCAAACTATTGTCCGTGCAATATTTTTAATACAAAAAAGCTCTTAGTCAAACATTGTGTTAAATAATTTACCTGCACTATTCATGAATGTTTTAAAATGTTATTTATTTTTGTTTTAACATGATTTGCAATATTCCCCTGTGAATATTGCTTCACTCTCAGTCAAATGCTAAGTCCATCCACCATTGCTGCTTCAGGTCCCAATTGATGAATATATTAAAACACCACATAGGGAAGAAAGCAGAGCCTCCATATTTACAGTCTTTGGTGCCAAGTTTGAATCAATTACTGTCTAAAAAAAAAGTAAGAATCGACCAATTTAGATTCTCATTTAGAGTTAATTCCAGTGATTGAAACACTGATCTAAAAAAGTACACGTGGAACTTATTGATCCACCTGTTTACCAACGAGGACTCAGGTATGCCAAATGGCACAAGAAGCCGAGAGAAAAACGATCAATCCTCCCCACGTTTACTTAAACGGTGAAACACAACCTCCACTTTGTGACATTTCTGTGAGCAGACGTCACCAACATTCTGGACTATAACGGGACATGACAGGGGTCCATTCATGAAATATAGGGGAGGAGGGATTCCTTCCCCGTGAAAAAAAAAAAGAACTGAAGAACGACTGCTTCACCTTCGGTTTTTAAATGACACTTCCATCGCCTCAGCTGTTGGTTCTTTGCAATTTGCAGCGGAATTAACGCCCTAAACGTGTCTATGAGGGTCAGCACGAGGAGTGTGTGAGCGCGTGCCGTCCACGTCCACGCGGAGCACGGCCCGGCAGGTAAGGCTCTCCAACGGCGTGGGTGTAAAGAATGAATTCATTCTTCCAGGCAACGGGAGGGGAGGGGGAGGGTGTTGGTCAAGTAGTCATTGCTTTAACTTAAATGTACTCTCTTTACTGAATATCGACTTTAAAGAACGCTGAATTTCAGTGAAGCATTTTTTAAAACTGAGGGCTAAGATTCCATAAAGAATACTCAATCATCCAAGAGAGTTGCAGTTTGACTGGTTAAAGATATGTTTTCATAATGTACAGACAATTCCCAAATAAATAAATCAATAAAAAAAAAAGAAAAAAAGAAAAAAAAAAGAAAAGAAAAGAAAAAAAAAATATATATATATATATATAATTCGAATAATATATATTATTCAGAATAAAAAATCAATATGGTTTCATTCGATGCATTGTCAGATAAAGAATTCAGTTTTCTCAAATACACAATTGAATGTCTGAATGTCATAATAAGTTACTGTTACCTATATTGGTTTATGATTTAGGCTTTAGAATAATCCACATATTTTCAGCACACTTCTCTTTTCCTCTTTTTCCCTCACTTGCTGTTTAGTTGAGCTGTATGGTGGCTGGCACTGTCCCCTCAGCTATAGTGATTGGGGTTTTTTTCTGCGTGGAATTTGCATCCATCTCACACATATGGCTTAACCCCATGAATGAGTATATGTCTCTCTGCTGGTCCGTTGAAGGACATGCCTGCCTTTTCCCTGATAACATGTAGAATAGGCTCCAGATTTCCTTTCCGACAGCCCCCTCCTCTAGACCTTTTAAAAGAAATTCAACAGACATATGACATCACAGAGCTGGTGATAAAACACAAAAACAGGATTGCATACATTGAATACATTAAAACACATTGTTTGAAAGTGAGTTTTTACCAAAGGCTTTAAAGGATCATGTCTGAATATTTTTCATGACTTGGAGAGAGTTCTCAAATACTCTTAACTTACCTTTTAGTTGGCACTTGCCGGCATGGTGTGCTCTTAAGAAAATAGGAAACTGGACAATGGTGGTCAAAAGAATGGCACATGGTTGTGTTTTTTAAGAAATAGAAAAACATCCAAGACCTTAAAGATCATTTTCATGTATAGATCTACCATTGGCCTAAAACTTTATTACAGACCCCATAAGTATCTTAGTTAAACTGTGACAATAAAAAAACTATTCTTATGTTTTATATCAGATTATTATATCATTCATATGTATTTACTTTTAAATTCGTAACGCTTTGTAATGGGGTGTTGAGCTATTGCTGATAAATATATATATTGTTTTTTGTTTTTCTTTTTGTAATTTCTGTTAGTGATCACTTTTTGTGGTAAAAATTGATATGTATGTATGTATGTATGTATGTATGTATGTATGTATGTATGTAT
>CAJRST010007779.1:13245485-13293952 GCA_907169785.1 Menidia menidia | reverse complement strand
TGTATGTATGTATGTATGTATGTATGTATGTATGTATGTATGTATGTGTGCATTCTTTGACTTTATTTGGTCTGTGGACCAAATAACAGGGGGACACTGCACTTAACCTGTATTTTTTCTATTTTTATTTATTTATTTGTATATTTTTGCTTGATTTGATTCTAACTTGACACTGTTTGCCCTTTAAGCTGCTGGTAACCTTAATTTCCTGAGGGAGTAGTCCCAAAGGATCAATAAAGTCTGTCTAAGTCTAAGTCTAAGTGTAAGGATACATAGGTTTTTTTGTATACAAACAGAGAATTATTGTCCAGCCAAACCCCCTTCAGGAAATCACAGTTGCCACACAAGGAAGTCAGTGTGTTGAATAAACCACACCTACTGTTCAGTCAACAGTACTTTGGTCGGCATGGCATCGTGTACGTCCTATTTTTTTCTTTTTTCCGCTGGTAAAGACTATAGGACCATTTTATGAAATGACTCCGTGGATTTGACTTAAGCCAAGCAATAGAGCTCTCACGGTACTGTCGTCCTATAAGTTTTAATAGAGTAAGTCCATTCACAAAAGGCTGAGAGGATTTAGACGCTTAGACAATGCATCTACCTTATATTGTCTTGGGATAAGGGTAACAAAGCCATGGAGTCACCAGTTAATAACTATGCAACGCAAATACCCCACCCAAGCCGGTATTACAGGTTTTCCTTGTTCATACTATGAAAGCTGCCTAAGCTCCTCCCACTATGAATAAGGCACTGTGGGTCTCTCTAAAAGTGACACTTCTGATAAGTTTGGCATGGTTAGTGTCTTTTAAAATACTGCCCCTCAGCGCACAAAGAGCCTTTGCGTTGGGCTATGTGGAAGGGGTGACGAAGAAAAGAGGAATCTTGCTAGAAACTGGAAACCTGTTGGAGATAGGATGGTGCAACCAGGAAATGCCGGCGAGAAGAGTGAAGAATATCTCTCTTCAGACCTTGAGGATCCAGGAAATATGAGAATGGTAATCCTTAACTTATAACTGTCAGGTCAGCTGTTGCATAATGATGCCCCAGTCAGTTGGCCATGCGTTTGAGTGATAAGCTATTGCAGAAAAAGTGAAAATAACTTTCCTGCAAGGCACTATCATGACTGATTATAGCACATTGTGTGTGTGTGTGTGTGTGTGTGTGTGTTTGTGTTGTGCACGTTTGCTTTTAGTGCCTTATTCAAATTGTCTTTTGAACATGCAAACAATATCCCATTTGAGCAAAATTGTGTTTTGATATGGCAAAGATTAGAACTAAAGGTTATCTTATACTGTGAAAGGTGACTTAAAGTCTATACAGTGTGTATCTTGAAGGATAGCCCACACTTGTGTTTGCATATGCTGTCAAATTTTTTGTTACCCTGTTGTAATCCTACTAGTGGACACCTGAGACATCGTTTCTTCCAGTCATGGGAATTTCTCCCATCAAGGTTCTTTTTTATAGTGTTTAGGTTAGGCTGTATTGAGGTTTTGATCAGGATTGGGTAGAAACTTAGGGTTTAGCTGCCCAACAGCAAATTTAATTATAATTGTGTTTGATCAAAACAAGATTTTATTGTCATTGTTAGAACTGGGTTATACTTATGTTTAAAGTCATGCTTTTTTTTCTTTTCTTTTAATTATTTTAAAAACATTTTTGGGACTTCTTTCCACAGAAATACTGACTTATTGGGACCAAAGCCGGCACTTTGTAATATCTGGGTCCTTGTTAGGTGACTTTAAATTAAGATTAAGGTATTGCAATATTGCAAAATTGTTTGGACTTGGCTGTTGTCAGAATTCTTAAGCTTGAAAGATGAGCTCAGCGGAGGATTACTACAGAATCAAGGTGTTTATATGTGAAATGGTAGACATAGAGACAGAACTAGGTCCAGATTAAACTTTGGGGGACAGATTTGTGGTGGCCTTAACCAGCTGGCTCTTGAGTCAAGCTAACAATATCCTTTTTAGGAGATCGGCTCGAACATGTCAGAAACAAGCAAGCAGTTCCATTCTTTTATCTTGTTTTTAAGGATCTTCCCTTGACTGAAAACCCGGACAAAGAGTCCTGCAAAATGGCTTTGGCCTCACCCCAATCCCAGCGGCTAAAGTACATGTCACTGGGGGTGCTGGTGTTACAAACCACTTCGCTAGTGCTCATCATGCGCTACTCCCGGACCCTAAAAGAGGACGGTCCCCGCTACCTGGCCTCCTCTGCTGTGGTTTTGGCTGAAGTGCTCAAGATCTTTGCCTGCACCCTCCTCGTCTTCACGGAGAACAGTGAGTAGGAAAGCGCGGGGGAAGGTGGAGAGCCTGAAAGAGGAGCTCTGCTTTGTCCTCTGGGTCAGTTCCCAGGTGAAGATTAAGCACTGCAACATAATACGAATACTTCCATTTTGCTTCAACAAGCTTCACCGGTCGGTTCCTCGGTTTCAAATGACCGACAGCACTCTGTCCTCATCAGATTTCAGTTTCGTGGCGATGAATCTGCTGCTGAAGGAGGAGATTGTGAACAAGCCGGCGGAGGCCATGAAGCTGGCTGTGCCGGCGGCGATCTACACGCTGCAGAACAATCTGCTCTACATTGCCCTCTCCAACCTTGATGCAGCTACCTATCAGGTTACACATGAATATATGTCAGCTTGTTCACTGTGTGTGTGAGTCTTTGTGGGGCAATTAGTGTCCTGTATAACTTCATTTTTGTTTTGCAAATCTGAGACTTTAGTGGGCATCTATTATTATTATTATTATGGTCAGAGTTGGTGTAACATTTTCCAACGTATACAGTGGGGGAAATAAGTATTTGACCCCTTGCTGATTTTACAGGTTTGCCCACTTACAAAGAATGCTTATTTTTCCTCATCAGATGGTTATCAATTTTTATAAATTCATATGATGTGATTTTCTGGAATTTTCTATGGGATTCTGTCTTTCACTGTTAGAATGTACATATGATTAAAGTTATGGATCGTTGCATTCTTTGTAAGTGGGCAAACCTGCAAAATCAGCAAGGGGTCAAATACTTATTTCCCCCACTGTATACCCTTATTACTCTCAAATCTATCAGATTAGCTTAAAGGGATTCTGCAAAGACTGAAAATGTATTTTTAAAAGTCTCGTCTGACACACCACTGGTGTCTTTGTGCTTCACGCAGGTCACTTATCAGTTGAAGATCCTCACCACAGCGCTGTTTTCAGTCTCCATGCTTGGGAAGAAGTTAGGCCTCTACCAGTGGCTTTCCCTGCTCCTCCTCATGGCTGGAGTCACACTGGTGCAGGTACCAGCCGCTGTGTCCCAGAGCTGTGTCCTCACTTCCAAGGACTTTGTTGTCCTCTGCATGTGAATAATTTAGGGTGTTTTTTTTTTTTTTTTACCTCAACAGTGGCCCACAGACTCGGGAGCAGACTCGGAGCAGAAGATAGTGACCGCGGGCTCCCAGTTTGTGGGGCTCATGGCTGTGCTGATAGCCTGCTTGTCCAGCGGTTTTGCGGGAGTTTACTTTGAGAAGATTTTGAAGGAGACCAAACAGAGCGTTTGGGTCCGTAACATCCAGTTAGGTGAGTTGTTATGGTCTATGTCTCTATCGCAGATTGGACATTTCTGCTCTGATTCACGAATCACCAGTCTGTTTTATAGATGATATATTAAATTGAACCTTTCTGAACTACTGCGGGGGTCTTGCATGATATGTTAGAGAATAATATTGGTATCAAATTCTCATAAAGTAGCAAAACGCCCCACTAACAAATCAAACCTTTTGGTTCTTGAGGCATAAAAGTCAGTCTTGCAGGTCTGTGCCTCAACACAATAATATAATATCAGAGATATTTAACAGTTTTCGATTTCCATAGTATATAAACAATATTAAACAATACACCTACTTGTATTACAACACCTTGTGCCCTTTCATATTATTAAAGGTATCAAGGGGATTCCTACGAGCATTTAAAACTCTTTCTCGATCACCATAAGTGGGTCACAAACAGCGCTGTTCTTTTTCCATCTTTGTTGTCTTCCTCTCTTTTTATTCTACTCAATGAATAGTTTGTGCATTAAGTGTTTTAGAGAAAGAGAGTTAAAAAAAAACTCAACAGCCTTGTTTAACATGGTGCAAAGTGAGAATCCTTTCTTTACAAAGTGAGTGGCTCATGACTAAACCTGTTTGTTTGGAATGACGCAAAATGAGAGACTGTAAGTATGTATTCCGGTCTCTCTTCAAATAAAACCTCTAAAAAATACTCGGGTTACTGAAAATGAGAGAACATTGAAAACAGAGCAGTCAGCTATGGATGACTCAGCAAGTAAAAAACCTCTTTGTTGGACATAATGGATTTTTTAAAAATTGTTTGGCAATCAAACGTTTCAGAACTAAGCCTCGCCTCTTTTCTGTTTTGTCTCTTTCAGGTGTGTTCAGCTTTGTGTTTGGCTTTATAGGAATGATAATTTACGACAGCCAAAGCCTGAGGGAGTCGGGGATGTTCCAGGGCTACAATAGTATTGCCTGCACAGTAGTTGTCCTTCAGGTTAGGTCATTACAAATAACTTTTTTTTTTTCCCCTTATCCGAAATGTCCAATTGAAATGACTCTGTTTGGGTGTCTGTAGTTTTGCTTCGACCCTGACTGATCTTTGTCTGCAGGCTCTGGGCGGGCTGGTCATTGCAGTGGTGATAAAATACGCAGACAACATCCTGAAAGGATTCGCCACATCTCTGTCGATAATTGTGTCTGCTTTTATTTCGTATTTCTTCCTCATGGATTTTAATCCCACGGGGTAACTATGCAAACGCCGAATGAACTGACGAATATCGCATGTTTGCGGGATTCATTTGAACTCATTTTTCTGCTCTTTGTCTGCTACTTCCTCAGGATATTCTTCACGGGGGCATTGCTGGTCATTGCCGCCACGTTTCTTTACGGCTACGAAGGGAAACCTGCCAGCGGCGGTGCCATCAGAGTGTAGTCGGGGAGCTCTTTGAGCTGTGGTGCCTGACAGAGGAAATGGCAGCCTCTCGGCCCGGGCTGAGCAGGGACTATGTGAACTGTGACCACCACTTTTTGACAAGTGGAACCCGCACACGCAGGGAATGAAAAAGCTACACAAGTGCCTGCTACTGCCAAAAAAGCCACAGCTGTTACGTGGCTTTGCACAACGGATGGTGGAAGGACCGTATACCGGGAAATAAATGTGTGTGTGGGGAATGCTTCACTTGGAACAGTGAAGGATTACGGGGACGTCTTCTTGCCATGCCAGCACATGCTGTTACAGTCAAACAAAATAGAATGAGATGATGATTAAACCTTCACGGATGCTTGTTTTTACTTTAGTGCTTCCCATATGATATAGGAAGTTTGAACAGGATACCGGATATTTACAAAGGGAGCGTCAACCATGCTGATGTTACCTGGGTCAGAGAGGAGAACAAAGCTTCCATCTAGTGGTCGAATTAATAAAGTTACTGCAAAGAGGAAGGGTCACACCTGCCCAAAGATACTGATTTTCCTTTTTTCTATGAGATTGAATATACCTAAAAAAATCAGGAAGATGGCTGCTCTCGCTTTCCTGCGGACATTCTTGGTATTTGAATCAAAAGCACTTTTTCAACAGTTATTGAAATGCAAAATAAAGCTCTCATCAAATCACAGAATTGATGTGCTACAAAAAAGCTGCCTTGATCCCTTTTTACATCAAAGTGCCTGCATCTGTTTGTGTTTGCATGCACCCTTCCACTACGGCATACACACTGAGCCGGGCACACCCATGAATATTTTGAGCATCTTTTTTTTCCTTTTTTTTTTTTTTTAGTTCCAGTTGCAGTGCACCCTGGAAAACCAAACCAGTCTCTATAGCAACAGATGGCTGAAGAAGCTGAGGCGCTGTGACACAAATGTAGACCAGACCAAGTTACTGCGGCCTAGTTTAACCTCAGAAGATATCTGCAGAAGGTGTTCTAAAACCATCTGATGATCATACAGACGCACGCCGTGTTCAGCGGATACATGTTTGCATAGTTGTTGACAAGAGTTGGAAATTTGGCAATAGGGTGTGCATGGTGAAGCGGGCAGATGGGGGCGGAGGGGAAATGGTGCAGCCATACGGGAAGGTGAGGCGTGAACATGGAGAGAGGCACAGATGGAGAATGAGTCATGTGACATGCGTGTGGAGTGGCAGGCAAAGGCTTGGACAGAGTTCAGACATGACATAGCATGATCTCCGTCTGTGTTCACCTGCAGATTATTTCCACAAAATACAGATGACATGAGACATGACAACATTGGTGTCTAATCCCACACAAAGGGATACATTTAGATAAACAAGACTGACAAAATTTCAATACCTGACATGACCTGATGAGAGCCACATCAAATCTAGGCTTTCTCTGAGTTCAGCTGACTGTTACCGTCTTGTTTTACAATTGGTTGTATGGCAGTATTCCAAGTAATGTCACTGATTGAAAGAATGTCTGACATAATTTATTTAGCGCTGTGAAAGATCAGGCACATCTCACACATGGTGTCACCGACCTGAATGCATTCGATGCAAAACAGAGCCGTGTGCGCTAAAAATATGTTGGTGCGCAAGTTTGACGTGTAAGCAAAAGTCCAGTGAAAACTAACGCACATTTGCTTCTTCTTTCAGACTTTTATGCCAGGCGGGTGCTGTTAATACAATCTGATATATGAGTTAAATCTTACTCTAAAAAGACTCATATAATACTTTGTTTCTTTAAAATTATCTGCATACATCCTTTAATACTGGTACTGAGTGTGCTGAAGGCCATGGTTGGCACAGATGAGGTTTAACCAGCCTGCATTGCATTGCATGGTTGGCTGACTTTTCAATCAAAACGTCTTCAGGTAACAAGTTATACAAAACAAATGCTATCCTTAAACTTCTTCAGGACAGTTTTTCTACTGTCCCACTCACTCTCTCTCATGCAATGGGATCTACATAAGGATGCAGGATGCAGTTCTTCTAGTGGGCTAATGCCTCAATGGGACATCTAAAAACCGTGTTCGTTCTTTGCGAAAATGCAAGCAGAGCTCTTTATGTACTCCAAACCTTATCTGATAAGCCTTGACGCCACACAAGGTCCTCGACAACAGTTATTTGTAGGCTTATTTTTCTGACTTTGTGCCATGTCAGATCAATGACGTAATATCCACTTTGGCTTATAGTATCGGTCCTCTTTGAGTCCCTCAGAGATAAGGAGCCGGAATAAAATCCAGCAGGCTTGATGAGCTCATTGCCATTTGCTTCAACTGCAACACCCTATTCATGGAAAGGGAACGCTTATTCTTTTGACGTGTTATCATCGCACGGGTTTGACCTTCTTATTTAGGGGGTATGACGACGAGTGGCGCCCCCCTCCGAGGCCTCCACATTAGCACTTGGGCATCGTTAGCGTTCGGCCTCCCCAGTGCGTTGGGAGGAATGGGCTCCTGGTAGTTGAGGATGTGTGGCTGCTCCTGGTAGGGACGACCCACCAGTGAAGCCCGAGAACCCAGAGGCATGTCGGGATCCACAGCAATGTCGACCCGCATCCGCCACCGCACTGTCTGCAACACAATGCGCTCCTGGAGGAGGAAGAAAGCACAGCGTTCATGTGAATGGGATTTCAAATGTGCATAATTTGTTTTAAGCGCATTAAGACTGCCTTGACAGTGCCTGATTTAAATTAGCATCATGTCCTCCACTGCAAATAGATATGTGTTTATCTGAGCCAACAAAATATCTAATTTTTTCCGCACATTTTGTGACTGATAAACAAGATAAAGAACTTTAAAACAAGTCTAGGCCCATTCAGGAACAGTCATGTTCAGGATAATTGACACCACACTGTGTTTTACACCTACACAAATCAATGAAAACATCAATAGAAAAGAAGGAAAAAAGAAAAAAAGTTCCACTTTTTAACTTTTTTTTAATAACATGGTTATAAGAGTAAGCCTTTTTGTGGCCCTTTAAGGGGCTGCATTCGGGAAACAAGAAGACATTGATGAGGTCATTGAAAACTTTGCACCTGCGAAGTGCTTAGTGCGGCAGAAATACTGATTTACAGTTCTATAGCCCGGTGCTCTTTATTCTAACCTTTACAAAACACGTGTGGTTTGTGGAAATTCACCAAAAGGAATTCGAGCAAAATAAGTCTTGAGAGTACCGAGATGGCTCGGGAATTTTGGATTCCTACCTTTGTGACAGAGTTCATGGCCACCAGCCAGGTAATGAAGCTCTGGTCCCTGGTGATGTGGGTCAGCATGGGTGTGTTGCTGTTACTGATGGGAACTGCCCACGTTACGCTGGGGTAAAAGTTGTCGTTCATGCTGACTGTTAGTCGGGACGGTTTGGACGTTGGGCCGGTCAGGGTCACGGTTTCTGTGGTGTTTCCGTACCAGGGGTAACTGACGCCGTCGGAGTCGCTAATAGCTTTGACCCTGCCCTCTCGCAGCTCAGGCAGCTCCCAGCTTGACCTGTAGAAGAGAACGTTGAGAGGAGCCGTCAGAGTTCAATGCTCTTATGTGTGTTCCATCTCAAAATACATCAAGAAACACATGGGAATGTATCCAAATCCCTACACTTACATGCCAATATCCCCATATGTGTTGTAGAACTCCATCTGGGTACAGGCTTGGATCCAGCCCACCACCCAGGTCTCATTGCGAGGCACTGGTGGCATCACAACACCCGCCGAGGCCCTGAAGTAGGGCGTCTTGTAACGGAGCACGATCGGCGAGTTCTCCTCAATGATTGTGGGACACTGGTCAATCGAGGCGGACACCTCGTACACCACAATGTTCTCCCGTCTGATGCGGGGCTTGCATGCAATGCTCTGAATACAGCCCATAGTGCAGACAGCGAGCAGAATGAGCAAAACCAGAGAAGAAGGGAGCAAGTGATACCTGGCCAGTATGCTCATCGGTCTCCCCCGGGGTTCCACCCTTGCCTTGAAGAGCAGATCTAATCTTTTAATTGCACATCACCCAGTGATTGGTTAGGAAGGAAAAGAGAGCGCAAAGGAGTCCCCACAGTCACCATTGATCAAGGCTGAAAACGTCCACCATCATATCACCATGGACGATAGGGGCGAGTTGAGCGGAGGGGGAGTAGTACATCACAAATCTCTGCAACCTCCTCCCCCCCGGTCTGACTGCCGCACTGCCCTTGGCGCTCGTCCCCAGAAACTGCAATCCGGCCTCCCCTGGGCAGTCGCTGCCTTTTCCGCCGAGCGCCCGCAGGCTCCTGCGCTCCTCGTCGAGTCTGCGCGTCCGGCTGCACGTCGGTGCCCCTTGGTCCTGCTGCTCTGCTCCCGGCTCTGCGCTGTCATGTCAAGTGGCGACAGGGCAGCCAGGTGCGTCAGAGGAGTAGGAGGAGGAGGAGGAGAGCTGGATGCCTTTTGTTTGCCTGGCTTTCCCTGTTATCAGCCCCCTAACATCTACGCGGCGCCCTTAAAAAAAAAAAAAGAACAAAATCGGGCTCTTCATCGCTTTGACCTACATGAAAGGAAGCGTCACCAAAACCGACGTGTACTGTAAAAAGGCGAGGGGGGTTGGGGGGAGCACTCTAACGCGTTAAATTGAGTGTTTTCCACGCCGCGAACTTCCATTCGTGGGGATCCATGAATGGTGTTCCATGAATGGAGGCAGCGAGGCAGCATTAACGTCCGGATAGCATACGGCGGGTCGGTTAGCAGACATATCGCGATGAAATGTCTCCTCGGGCAGCGGAGCGGAAGGGACAAGGGAGCATCCTCTTCCAGCAGCGGGTCGCCTCGTTCGGTTTTGAGGTGCTGATGCTGTAGAGAGGCAGGGGAGGGGCGTCACCCGACCTCTGCATTGAAAAATATAACAAGTGCACGCGGGCGTGGTTACGGACGGCATCACGCCCCGTGTGCCGAAGCCCATTGGTCGAAGAGGTCGATAGCGGAAGTGGTGTCGTTTTGGCCCATCTAGCGACACTGACACGCATTCACCGGTCATCACGGCGCTTTGTCGTTCGTACCCGGCGCTGGTTTATGTTCGGCCGTTTGTTGGGCAACGTGTGTCAAAGGGTGCCCAGCTTGTCGTACAGGGTGTCGCTCACCATGAAGCCGCAGGTTGTGTTCGTTCTTGGCGGGCCTGGCGCCGGCAAAGGGACCCAGTGCTCCAAAATCGTGGAGGTAAGAGGAAAAACGCAATGAAAAATGCCAGCTTTGTCGAGATATCTTCAACCTATCATGGTGATAACTGCGTTTGGTGGCCTCCTGAATAGGTTTATCTTCTATTTACACAATTATTAAGATGTAATTACTCAATTTTTATTGACTTCCGGTGTCCTCCAAGAATGAACTTGTATGTTAGCCAGCCAGCTAGCTAGTTAGCACAAAGGATATACAGTTATATGGATTTAAATGAGCAAAAGCCATGTTACAGGAGCCACACAATGCCGCTTTAACAGTTGTGACTCCTCGGAAACTCTTCAGCATTATTCTCTATGAGAGAAAATGTCGTTCACCCTTCATTAGTGTTATGTGCAAACAAGCGAATTAAGAGATAAAGTAAATCTTATTTTTAACCCTGACCCAAAGCAAACAAAGCCAACAGGATATACCCCACTGGTTTTACATCCGTATACTATCCTTGTCATTGGCTTTTTAACGCGGATGGAGTTATGTAATGGTGCGACCAAGTCTGATGTGCACTTCCACCTTTAAACAAACACAAGCTCCCACTGACAAGATATTAATGGAATTTATAACTGGTTTGGAATTCTTGCTGTCTAAAACACAAAACAAAACTTGAAGTAATCAAGTTGTCTGTGATTTCTTCAGTTCCTTGTTTTCTATGTTGATATTTGCTATGAAGGGTAAAACAAGGCCAGTCTACACTGGCTATACCTAAAGAACACATCAAAGTCAGTTTCCAGGACGTATTCAAATGGCAAAAAGTGTCAAGTTTTCTTTAATGCATCATCTGTTTGTTCACTGGAGACAGTTGTAGAGCTTGGTTTCCATCAAAGCAGTTTGAAAAGCGGAAACTCTCCAGCAGGATGCTGTTTTGATCTGAGTCTACAAGGAAAAATGTGTTAAAACAAGTTGCCTCGGCTCCGTTGGGGCAGGAGGATTTGCCTTTTTTGTGTGCCTGCGTTTGTCTGTAAGGGAGAACTTAAACGAGAGAGACTCCTTTTCTTAGATACTGGGTGTTGCTGGGTGTTGGCTGCCACGCTTTAAGTGGAGTGGTTAGACCTGAATCCCAGATGGGCATAAAGACTTCTTTCATTTTTTGGCCTAGCTTTTATTGCCCATTTGACTGTGAGGGAAAATGAGCTTTCCTGTCTGTGAAGGCCATCTTACCGGTTAGTCTGTTTCATGTGAGTGGAGAAAAAAAAACAAACCCAAACAAACAAGTTTCCTGTCACTTTAAAATCTGTTATTTAATTTCTTTCTATTGCTTTTTATCCTACTTAAATGTAGCATACATATCTATGGGTGATTTTATATATTTATATTTGTGTGTGTTTCTTTCCTAGAACTACAACTACACTCATTTATCTGCTGGGGATTTGCTCAGGGCAGAGCGAGCTAGAGAGGGGTCAGAGTTCGGACAGCTCATTGCCAACTACATCAAAGAAGGCAAAATCGTCCCGGTGGAGATCACCATAAACCTACTCAGGAAGGTATGAATCATAAAAGGGAGACTCTCAATCTGGTTGGGGTTTGCCTAGCAGCAGGATTATCCTGATGTGTTGGCCTGTTTGCAGCTTCACTGCTTTGAATGCTTTCAAAACACTTCATGTAGGTCATGGGTTATCTGTGACTAATAGGAATATCTTTAGTTGTCTCATCTTGCAAGTAATGGCCTTTGGCTCTGTACTTAAACACCCAAATTGAGTGGTTATCACTGTTTCATATTCAAAATTCCCTGGATGCGGCTACAATGAGAAGTAAGTTTTTCTTTTTGCTCTATTAAGTTGAAAAATAACTATGTTGAGGTTTGAAATTTTGCTTATTTGAACGAAAACATTCAAATCTCTTTCAGCGATTAATTACTAGTTGCTACTATCTTGAGTTTGTTTAGTGGTTAAAATTGTAAGCTTTTTCATTTCTACAATTTCTGCCCAATATTTACACTGATGCAACCACACAAGAGTTAGATAAGAGGCTATTACTAACCGTTAGTACTTGTTTTAACATCCGTCATGTCTTTTGAAACCTAACCGAAACTGTTCACAGCTGCTCTTTGGGACCTACTTTGTCCTCCCCACAGTATTCAAGGACATATTTAATGGAAAATCGTGAACATCTTTAATAAGATCTTTCTGGGTGTACATTTATTTTTATTTCTTATTCTTACTGTTTTAGGCGATGGAAGAGACAATTCAGCAAGACGAGAAAAAGTTCCGATTCCTCATAGACGGTTTCCCCCGCAATGAGGACAACCTTCAGGGGTGGACCCGAGTCATGGATGGCAAAGCGGATGTCAAGTTTGTGCTTTTCTTTGACTGTGGGAATGAGGTACGTAATGGAAAAAAAAAAACGAAAAAAACTGCACAGCCAAAAAGCAGTCGGGCTGTTTTTAGTTCCGTGCTTTGCTGAGCGCATCCCGACTGGAGATGAGGACACGTTCCCCTTTATGTGCGCAGGCTTGCATCGACAGATGTTTAGAAAGAGGGAAGAGCAGCGGACGCTCGGATGACAACAGGGAGAGCCTGGAGAAGAGGTGCAGTTCACGTGTGCCTTTTGGCCGAAATGTTTAGATTTTTCTTTCTGTCCTTGAGCGAGCATGTCTGATCAGCATGACCCATTTAAGCGACTGCTGGATACCTGCGTATGTGTTTTTGACCTAATTTGCGTCTCCTCTAAATCCCCCGCGTCACCCGACCCCAATAACTAGTCCCGTTTCTCTCATGTACAGAATCCAAACCTACCTGCAGTCTACACGACCAATCATTGAACTATACGAGAAACAAGGCAAAGTGCGCACTATAGATGCCTCTCGCTCTGTGGATGAGGTAAGTAAAATGCACTCTCTCACTGAAAAGGTCCATAAAAATCTGTTATCATCCCCAATGTGTGTAAAGAAAGGGAGCATGAGAGGAAACTTTCGTGTTTATCTGAAGCTGCTGCTCTGTCCGACCTCCAGCTGCCTTGTTTGACACAGTTCCTTTCTGTTTTGGCCAAAAAAAAAAAAAAAAGCTGACTTTTGAGGACAGAGTTTTATGTGATCCTGCAGCGTGACACTGCAGAGGATAGGTGTCCTCAAATGAACCATAGGCAAACCAAAGAACCAAACCAAAAATCCAGACTCACACCTTTATGCATCTTTTTACATCAAGGAAGTTTATGTTATTTAGGCCTGCGCGATATTAGGAAAATGTAAAATGAAACATCATAGCCGAGTAGTTCAAATAAAGATATGAAATTTTGGATACAAATATAAACAATTCTACACGTAGAATTTCTATTTATTGTAAAATAAACTACTTCATTTTACATTATGCATTAATGAGAAGAATGTGCCCCCCATTTTATACCCTAAACCTACCTAGTTTTATGTCCAAACATCTCTGAGTTATTGATTTATGTTCTAGAAAGCACATATTTTCAACATTCTATCTAGTCCTAATATTAATACAACTTAATTATCAAGAAAGCTACTGTAATTCAAGTAGTATGCCTTGAAAATGTTTGCCAAACAGTCTGCAATGTCAAACATTGAATTCAATTCAATTTTATTTATATTACACCAATTTACAACAAGTCATTCAATTAGATTGCTCTAAAACATACAAAGTCAGTTGTTATATAGTTGGATTTTTTTTTTTGGATGCACCAAAATTTCGTAATGTGTTGATTATTTGGGGTTTCTTAATAATGACGAGTACGGCCTATGTTCAAACTTAGCATGCAGCTTAAAGGAGGAATGAAAACGGCTGACATTTTTAAAAATAATTTTGTATTAAAATCCCCTGAAAAAACTCAAAAGAAGTCTTTTCTGAGTAAACGATCTCTGAAATACAACCATTACTGCAGTTCCTCTTATGTCACCTGACAATATTACATCCGTAGATACTTTTATCTGTAAATAACGCATTTGATTCCACTTGAATTAACACGTGCAGCTCAAAAGAAATTCAAACGAAACGTTTCTCCACATTCCAACCCAACGGACAACTGTCCATTTTTTGCCGGCCAATCATTTCCAAAGCACGTATCAGCTGAGCGATCTCTGTCTGAAGAGTCTCTCTCTCTCTCTCTCTCTCTGTCGCCCCGGAAACAAGTCGGACCTGCTCAGTTTCCAGGTCTGCCCGGGCAGGTTGTCCTCTCCACCTAGAACAATAGCTCCCACTTTCAGCTATGTGGGCACAGGATTCTTACACAGCTAAGCGAATGTCAAGCCCATCAAGTATTCCTCCCTCCAGCTCTTCCATTCGCTGGGTTTAAAGTTTCCATCTCTGGGCCACTGCTCCGGAATAGTGGAGTCATAGTGTTTGCCGGTAAGGACTATGGCCCGATCCCAACCAACAAGTTTGATGCTTCACTGTCGGAGAACATGACCTTTTCACAGCCCTCAACGTGCCAAAATCGTTTTCCAGGCTTGGATAAACCTTTCTGACAGGACCTCTGAAGGCTCCGGTCCCATGACAGAACAAGTGAAAAGTGGAATATATGTCTCTGACCATTTTTTTTTCTCGAAACTTGACGTAAAGTGAATCCTGTAGCAGTAACTCCGAATTTTTGTTTTGTTGGCGGCTTCGATGGCTGTTGCTCTGCTGGAGCTAAGGTCAGAATACTCAAAACAAACAAGGATATTTTCATCTCGAAATCGTTTCAAGTCCTTGATTTCTGACACTCGTTACACATCTGTTCCAGCCCTCAACCGACTGACTTCTTGCCTAAAACTATGTTCTCGGCCCATCTTCATCCAGCCCACTTCTGCCGTGCAGTTAGCTCCCCGCGTGTTTTCGAACTAGAACAGACATTTGTTCTGCATCTTCCTACCCATGCCGTCACTCTTACCACCCCTTCTAAATCTTCTGTAGTTCAAGGTGTTAACAATAGCTCAACTTGTGTGCCACGGCCTGGAATTTAGACCCAAAATCGGCATTCAATTCATGCGCAACAACATCCTTATCACCACGATCTGACTGGTCCACTCGTTAAGTCGGCTGACGTCCACGTTCAAGGGTTCGAGGAGATTATTTCCCCTACCTTGTGCTCCAATCAGCGCACCCATCTGCTCCTAATGTCACAAGGGAATTTCCTGTAATAGTGCAACCCTTGATTTGGATGCTGCGAAGCGTGAGACAACTTCTCCTTCCTCATTTGTGTCCTTTCAGATAGGCGGCGGCACTGTAGGCTTCCTCGCTTGCATCACAGTTAACATGCAGTCTGACTGGCTACATTTTGCTGGATGTCCACCACCGGGTGGAGGTTTGGAAACTCTGTCTATAGCACTGGTCCCATTTTCAGTCCAGCATTAGGGTTTGTCCCAGCTGATTCTCCATGAAGATTCTGGTTTTTATGTCAGCAGAACATTTCTCCTTTTTTTTCTTTTTTTGATTTTCAATGCATAAAGTAACAAAAGGAGACTCTCTGAGGGCCTGGATTGACTTAGGCTGCACCTTTTCATAGCGTCTGATATCTTTCCTCATGGCTGCAGCCAACAGGAACAGGCTGTACTCAGCATCAGCTCATCCTCAGCTCATCCTCCATCCCTGCTTGGTGGGCCTAACAGCACCTAACAGCATCCGTACTCTCCCACGCCATCTTGTGGAGTCTCCGACTTCAGATTTGGGCTGAAGTTTGGCCCCGTTCTAAAACCAGCCGGACCGTGGCCCTCGAGGGACCGGCTTTGGGCACCCTCGCTCTATGACCTCATTCTAGCCATGTGTACGAGGTTGCATCCATTTTCAGTTTCCTCTAAAGGCTTTTGAACCATCTTTTTGGTTGTAAAACCGATAGGGGTATTCTCTCTTTTTCTTTTCTTTTTTTTCTTGTTTAAACCTTGTCCTGTTCAGCAGAACTCTAGCAGACACTGCACTATTTTTCTACCACCTCAGCCCTCTTATTCCTGCTTTGAAGTCTGAAGCAGCATTGTGTTCTCTCTACATGGATTTTTTTTTTCCTTTTAACCTTGCTGGAAAACGAGCCGACCCAAAATGCTTAACTCCGCAGAATTGAGCTATTTGTCTAACTATCTCAATTTTTCTCTGCGAGCAGCCGCTGAGTTCTATGGACAACTTTCCCTTTTAATGGCTAGCATTTTGGCAATATACACACATCTGAGGAAAACTGCTCATGGTATACTGTGCAGCTGTAGAGGGAATGTCCCTTTTTTTATTTTTCTTATTTTCTAGGTCTGTTTTCGTTGAAGGATGCTTGCCTGAAGGAGGATTTCTTATTTGTCGTAGTAGTACGTAGCCCTGTAAGTCGATGTGCTTTTTCTCTGAGCTGGGCCTCCATTCGCAGGATCCCGGTCAGCCGTCATACCTTCGATTCACCATCCCCTGAAATGACTGGACAGAGCAAGCGGCCGTATGTGTCGCTGTTTACTCCGAAAAGTTTCCAAGCCGCCGAACTATATTTAACACTCGTCGTGGACGTGTCCGAGGGTTTCTGAAGCATCTCGATTTTCTAGCTTATTTGCGTCAATCACGATACTCGAGCATCTGGTCTGTCTGATTTAAAAAAAGAAAAAGAAAGCTTTTCTCTGTTGGGCAGCATTTCATTTCCATGAATAGAAGTTTTATTTTGAGACCAAAATGCTAAATACCAGTACCGGTATTGCATATCTTCTGATATGTCACCTGACTGGGTTACAGCTGTATGTAATACATTTTATTCCCCTGCCAATAACCATGAATTAGCATGTGTGTCTCTTTCTATCAAACATTTCTGAACATGTGATATCCATGGCCTCACAGGAATGTGACGGAACTTTGCCTGTGAGCTTTCCCACGGTCAAGGAGGCCGATGAAACCGTTCCAGCTGTGCGAAAAGTAAGCCCCCCCCCCTTTGCTCTCTTCCAGGTGTTTGCTGATGTGAAAGCCACCCTGGACAAAGAAGGCTGAGTTTTCTCCTGCTGCCAGCAACATTCACTTGCATTTTAGTTTTCTTTTTATCAATCACAAGTATTCAAGTATACATTTGAATAAGTTTTTATGTTGGTTGTGTTTTTTTGATTCTCTCTCTTTCTTTTTTTTTTCCTGTTTTTTGTAAATGCTACAGTTTAGTGTGTACGTGATAATTGTTGATATGAATGAGAGGTAAAGATGCCCGGCAGCTACTCTGTACTCAGCCAGTTCTTGTTCAGAAAAGCTTGCATTTCGGTGTCTTTCGTCCTAGTCTGAGGCCTTTGCAGTGGAGTTTTACGTACTAGTGACTGATGGAGACTCTTCATTTTACGGAAACGAGAGTGCGAGAGTCTTCAAGGAAAATGTCTATTTATCACCAATGTCTTCAGCGCATCATGACGTAAAGAGAAGCAGCCCCTCATGCTTCAGACCAAATAGCCGTGCGACCTGTCGACAAGGACCGAGTTGAATCTTCTCTGAACAGCCAATAAACTTGTCTGGCATCCAAATAAAATCAATGCAACACCAGTCCCATGTTAAATGGTGAGCACTGCAGAGGTGTGACTAGTTTCTTTACAATGTGAGGAGCCGCATGTGTGTCTCTGATGATGAAGGCGGAGCTAAGTTTGTTGAAATGTTTGGGTGTTTGAAGAAGGATACATTAAGTTCAAGAGTTTTAAAAGAAAGGTTTTCTCTATTTTTTACTGTAAATTTGCTTTAATTTTGTTGCTTTTTTATTATTTAATACCACGCCACACATTATAGTGGTTAAGATTTTCATCATGAAAAACCACGGAAGCATTTTACAAAAACTCATGGTCTGAACTCCAGAGTCGTCAGATGATCAGCCAGCAGGGGGTGCCTGATACCAAATTCTAATGTGTTCTCAATTTGGCAGGTTTGAAGGATTCTTTAGTCAAGAAATGCGAAAAAAAATCAGAAAATAAATTGAGAAGTTAAAGATGTCTCGTCTAAATGTGTTTGCTGTTTTTTTTATTTATTCAAGCTGTTATATTTGTGTTTTTTCAACTCATTGCTCATTTGAGGTTTCATCCTCCTGGATGTGGAGAGGACAGGAAAGAAGGGACATAAAGCATCATAAAGCCGCTCAGCGATGTCTTCTGATTATTAGAAACACAAGTTCATGACAACAACAATGTTACATGTACATGAAGAGAGCAGAGTGAGGGGAGTTGCATCATGAGAGGTCCACCATACTAGTCCTTTCACTCTCATGATGCGTTTCTAAGAAGCCTGACATATATCGTCGGACATCAGGTTCCACAATAAAGGGGCAGAAACAGGGAGGACAGTCATTTGCTTTGACTGGCGGGGGCTTGAGGGAGCAACAAGCATCGTAGTACCTGACCAGGAATACCTGCCGCGAAACAGAAGCACAACTAACTGACAATAAGTTGTGGTTTTTTTAGCACCATCTCCTCATAGCAAGATGGTTCTCGGTTCGAGTCCCCGGGGGAACCAGGACCTTTCTGTGTGGAGTCTGCATGTTCTCCCTGTCTGCGTGGGTTCTCTCCGGGTTCTCCAGCTTCCTCCCACCGTCCAAAAACCTGATTGGACTCTCCAATTGGTCCTTTGGAGTGAGTGTGAGTGTGCGTGGTTGTTCGCCCTTGTGTGTCTCTGTGTGGCCCCACGATGGACCGTCCAGGGTGTACCCCCGCCTCTCGCCCATTGAATACTGGGTTAGTTGAGTCTGTTTTTGCTTCTTGAACCCATAGTGGCAGCCGGATTGATAAATATCACTTAATCAAATCTTTAGTCCTTTAGAGCAATATATATGAGAGGTAAAATCGAAAACTCTAGTTTTAAAATTAACAGTGAGGCAGTCAAGAGTTTTGAGGTGGCCTCGAGCCATAGCAGCCATGGAAACTTGCTGATTTCAGTCTATTCCTTTTGCTTGGGCACACCACCAAACACCTTTTGTGTTTGTTTAGCCACACAACATTGTGGCGCAACCTTTCAAATAATTAATAAGATATTTCTCAAGTACAAAGTACATAAGAGATAGCATATTAATCTGGCAGCAAGTTCATTCTAAAGAGCTATTCACTGGAAATTTGCCAAATATCTTTACATAGTCAAGTGTTTTTAAAAAGAAAATGATCAAGCAGAAAATAAAGAAAGGAAGTGATATCCATACAAAAAAAAGATGAATGTAAAATGTAGGACTTATTAGTATTTACTGAAGATTCATCAGATATAGCCTCCACGGGAGGGTGGCTGTTCTACAAGCCTTGCTTTAAGGAAGGAAAACGGGGAGAAATGGCAGTCACACTTAACGACGCAAAAAAAAGTGGTTTTCACTTTTACAACAAATTCAGTCTTATTGTGGCCCCTTCTTCACAAACAACAACACACTCCAAGTGATGAAGATGATTTACAATACACATTTTATTTGTTTTAATATACATAAATATATTTCCTATATACAGCGTATATACATACACAATCTGTCATTTCATAGACATCTGTTTACATACACTAATATTCCTGAGTGTTTTTAGCTTGAGGCCTGGTGTCTGCACTTAAAAAGCTTAAAGGTTTCCAAACCAATCGTACCTTAGCGTACCATAGCATGCATAGTCATAACTGTACACCTGTGCCAAGCACCACCTTTATAATGCAACATAAAAGCAGTCGGAAACAGACGGGGATTTCACAATGTCCCAATGAAAATGCCTAAAGCATCAGACTGGGATATTACCAAATACAAAAGACTTGAGGGTAATAAATGTGCTAGTTTATATTAAACCTTAGTCTGTGTATAAAAAATTAAAAAACGATCTCACTGGGAAAAAAAAGATCATTGTGTGTCGGCACCACAAGAAAGAGCACAGAGTACAAATACAAATGAACACAATAAGTGCTTGGAATGGGGTAAAACCAACCAATGAGAACTTTCTATGTGGAAATGCTAGCATGAAATTATGATCTTATATATTACAGCATCAGGAGTATGTGCAAAATACCCAAATTACTATTTAAAAAAAAAAAGGAAAATATATGTACAATACTTTAAAGTTTCTTCAAAGTCTGTACAAATAGTGCGTACCACAAATGGTGACACAGCAAAACGAGAAGCTGTTATTTGACTGACAGTAAAGCCTACTGCAAGTAAGAAGAAAAAAAAAAAACATACTTTCTGTAGTACTCTGCCAGCAAGTGGCAATCTGAAAATATATATTATCTTATTTACAAAAACAGCAATGAGGGGAAACAAAATTACTGCATAAGACCACATTTTCAGTAAGTTCATGGCATTATGAAACAAAACTGTAACAGTGATTCTCAGAATAAAAACATGGTCATGTTGAGATATTTTCCAAAAACAAAGCAATAGCTTTTTTAAATTCACATTCAAGAATTACATTCTGTTGTTAGACATTCAAGAGGAAAGCACAAATTATTGTCTTTAAAGCGTCACAGAGCCCACTCGTGAGAAGTGTGCGTCATTTACAAGCACGTAGAAGGCAAACAAATGTGAATGTTTCTGTTTGTGTTTGAGGAAAAAGAAGCATCCTGCGCGACGCGGTGAAAGGCAAACTCCAGCGTGCTCAGCAGGCGTTCACCTGGCCTGTCACCATGTTGCTGGGAGACCTGCGGTACTGAGCCTTGGTGTTGGTGACGGCGCCGTGCTTCTGTCTGAGATGAAGCCTGAGCTGGCTCTTGTGTCTAAAGTGGAGGTCACATTTTTCACACTACAGGGAAAGACGGAGAAAAAACAATGAGAAAAAACAACAACAACAAAGAGTTTCATCCACCTGTTCAAGAGCAACACCTCACGGCTCAGTTAAATGACCACCAACTACTGATTTATGGATCACATGGAGGCGAGGGATTACTCCCCTTTTAGACAGGATATGTGGATAAGGAGGAGAGGTTAAGTAGGAGGCTTACATGATAAGGCTTTTCTCCAGTGTGAATGCGCATGTGGCTCTTGAGTGTCTGGAGGTGGCGAAAGTGTGTTCCACAGATCTCACAGGGGTAGGGTTTTTCTCCTGTGTGAATCAGCACGTGGGCACGCAGGTGGGCCACCTGAGGGGGAGAGGGGAAAAAAAAAAAAAAAAAAGATTACAAAATGTTCAAAGACAGCCAACAGATTTTTATTTGAAAAAGAATTCGAAAAAAATTCTTCCTCCACTTCCTCCTTTCCTTCGTACCTGGACAAATCGGGAGCCGCATGTCTCACACTTGTATGGCTTTTCTCCGGAGTGAATGCGGGTGTGGGTCTTCAGGTTGGCCGGCCGGTTGAACTGCGCGCCGCAGATGTTGCAGTGGTACGGCTTCGCGCCTGCGAGGCAACGGGAGGAGGAGGCCGGAGGGGTTAGCGATCCGTCCGCTCGCGGGGAGGGCCGCGTGCACGTGCACGGGCGCCGGCGGGAACTCACCGGTGTGAACGGTCTTGTGGCTGGCCAGGTTGCCCTTGTAGCGGAAGGCCGCCTGGCAGCAGTCGCACTTGTACGGCTTGTCGCTGTGGACCTGGGCCATGTGTTCCTTCAGCGAATCCTCCTCCATGAACTTGGAGTCGCAGCCGTTGCAGAGGTAATTATTTTCTTCAGGAGAGAGGTAAGGAAAATTGTTATTAAACTACGTTCTTAAAACCAAAACATATAGCCTGGGTGTTGGGCGGCGTGGGGGGGTCTGCTTACCGCTGCTGTACGAGTCGGGCGAGTGTTGATCGCCTTCCGAACCCTGGGGGCTTTCGCAGCTGCAGGAGGAGCATCTTTGAGGGCTGCGAGAGTCAAACCATACAGTTCAGATACATTTCCATCTCATGGACGAGGCTAACCAATGATTTAGTGTGAGCTCCTCTGGGGATCTCTAGTTTTTACCTGATGCTGCAGCACGTGTGGAGGCTCTGGGGCTCGGGCGCTTCCTCCTTGTGTCCGCCGGCTTCGTCCTCCGTCTGAAGCGCGTCTGACGCGCCACTGCCGCAGGGGCTCAGCGAGGAGGGCGACGGCGCCCCGACGCTGCCCGCCTGCTCCTCCTTTGCGTTCTCGCAGGGCGATGGGTTCATCACGATGAACTTGTATTTCTTCCAGTTGTGGGGCCTTGTGTCTTTGCAGCCCGTGTCGGTGGGCTGTTTGTGGCCCGCGCCGGCGTTTATGCTGCTGCTGGACTCAGTGGGCGAGTTCGGCTGGCAGTCGGATCTGAGTGGGCTCTGAGGGCTACATATGACGCCTTTGCTGTAGCCTGGGGACAATCTCAAACAGCTGGCTTGTGGGTGATTGAAGTTGTCCTCCTCCATTGGAGCCGCGGGGCTTTGAAAACTCCCATGGGCGACCGGCGATCGGCGGATGGCGGAGGGGAAAGAGGAGTGGGATGGGACTGAGTGGGATATGGTGGTTGAGGACTCGATGAGGGCCATGCTGGGAAAGGACCTGACCTTATAAGAACCGTCCTGCTTCCCAGCAGAGGCACAGAGGTCGCCATAGACATGATACGAACCAGAGGTGTTGATCCCTCTGAAAACATTAGGGGTAAAAGCCCTGCACTCTTGTATAGGGGACACGGAGGATGAGGAGTTATGTTTAGATTCTGGCTCTTTCGCCCCGGCAGGCCTTAAAGCAGAGATCTCTTCAGCCAGGCTCGCTGACTTCGTCTGTACCTCTTTGACGTGCATATTCAGGGACTGATGCCTGCAGGAACAAAGTCACACGAAAGTCAAATTCCACTCATAAAGAGGCTGCTATATGTGTCTCCACACATTCTCCGCATTCTATCCTACCTGGACTTGATGAACCTGTGGCAGGTTTCAGCTACGTGTTCCATCTCGAGGTAGATGGCCGTATTCAGCGTGGCCATGACCAAGCTGTCGTTAAGGTTAAGGCAGGAAGTGTACATGAAGTCCAACAGGAGCGCGAAACCTTCGGGGTCCACTTTTGGGTCGAGGCTGATGGCACTGAGGTTTGCATTCTCAGGTTTCATGAACACGGAATAGAAGAAGCCGCTGCAGGATCGCAAAAGAAAGAGAGAAACCAGGACGCATGAGCCTCCACAAATCACGCGTTGGTCTCGCTCAGGCCTCGGCTAAAACAGGCGTGGCAATAATGAATACCTGCAGGCCACTAAGATGGCTCTGTGAGCATGAAACAGCTGTCCGTCCACCTGTACGGTGACGTCGGTCAGGAGGTTCCTGCTGCGCAGGCGATGGAAGTTGAGCAGGACATCGCCCGCGTGGCGTGTGAATTGAATACAGCCATCCACAGTCATGGCCATGCTGTCGCAATCTGTGCACGGGGAAAACCAACACATGCCATGTTCAGCGACGTACTCAAATATGTGCATACTGCCACAAGAGGAGGATGAAATACACAGATAGATCGATAGATAGATAGATATAACAAATTTCATAGTGACTTTTAACAAAACACCTTAAAGTGGCTGCAATTTAGGATGAATCTGACCTGAAAACATACTTTAGTGATGCTGGTCTTCTTTAATTTGGCAATATTAAACAGGTATAAATATATATATGAGAAAGATAGATAGATCATTCCATCGGCTATCACAAGCCTCCAGTCTCGACGGTATGTCAAAACTTTGAAGCAAACAGGTGTTTTGGTGGTGTTTAAACAGAAGATGGCGCCACTGCACAACTAAATGAGGAAAGACCCCCTGATCGGCTTCACTCCGATCTATTAAGGACTTAATGACAGCGTAGTACACGGGGTTGCAAGCGGAACCTTCACCTGACATAGTGAAAAAAATCTCAAAGCCACTTTATCAGCGCCTACATCTGTACCTTGGTCACATTTTTTTTTTAATAAACGTCAACGACTCGACACCACGGGGAAAAGGGGCCATTCTAAATTAAGTGTAAACAAAAATGACGTTAAAAGACATCAAGGCAGAGTTTTTGTCGTTCTCCCCCAGGAGTCGTGCACACAAAGAGAGCACACAAACAGACCGAAGTGTCTGCTGGCAGCCTGGGCTTTCTAAGCGTGTTTGACATTGAGCACATTCCGTCCTGCCTGCTCAGATTAACTTGCCAGTACACCGAGAAGTTTCCTGTTTCCCCCATAAAAGTGGAACTCAACTCGTCCCCCCCCCCCCCCCCCCCCCCCCAACGGCATTCGCTTAGCCAATTGCCCGAGTTATTTCTAAACCTGGAAATATTAGATTAAACGAAGATTCGCAGGATGTGATTTCAAGGAGTGGTTAGCTGTTGCTGTTAACAGACTAAGAGTTGAGCCACAGGGGCGGGCGAAATCAAGTCCTGTCAGGTTAACGAACGCCATCAAAGGCTCCTGCCTCCGAGTTTGCGAAGGATTTAAAAAAAAAAGTGTGTGTTCCATGGTTTTCGCCTCACAAACAGACCGCGAAATAGTCTGCGTGGGTCAAAATAAACACACACGACTTTGAGTCGATATGAGAAAGGGGGGGGAAATTAGCCTCGACTAAACCAGAAAAACAGGTCCGGTTGTGCCACCATTGAACGTCGCATGGCCTCAAACTTGTGAAACGGTGCATTAGCTTGACTTGCATAAAGCAGCTTGTAAAAGCTGGTTAAGACTCAAAACCAACGGCACAAAACAGCTGCGTTTACTAAAACGAAAAGACCTAGTTAATGTCACAAGCCTTAATAAATCAAATACAATTAAATGGTGTAAAAGTTCCATAAAAAACACCCAGACGACACTTCAAGCTCAATAACAGTCCAATTGAGGCAATTAAAATGAGCACCATAGTTCAAAACATAATAGTTCACTTTTTAAGTAAAGAAATAGAACGAGAATGTAATGTAAGATATATTAAGTCCAGAAGCAGCCGGGACTGATACGTGATACAACACATCTGCCCTAATGCTGAGAAAAGAGGAAAAGGAAAAAAAAAATCACCTTGTAAAAGTTTCCTCGAAACTCCGTACATCACCAGTTCTGAGAATCCAGTTCTAAGAAACACAGCAGCTCAATTCTCGGAATTTCAACACAAGACCGTACCATCTGCTGCACAGCGGGGGAGCTACGACGAGCAATTTTCTTTTTTACAGAGCAACAGACGCATTTGCGGGAACAATACAACGATAGTGTTTTGTATAGAATTATATAAAGATAGATTGATATGTTTATTATTGTGTATTATGAAGAAATTTACCAGTAACTTGTTTTACTTCAGTGTTAACTAATCTCCCCACGGAGTGGAAGGTTCCAAGTGCAAGGTCAGCTGACTGTGTTATAAATACTGTGGGGAAAGAAGCGTGTGTTGACTTAATCTGGCCCAAGGACTGATTAAAATAGGGGGAAAGCCGGACGTTTGCACTCGAAGAATGTGTAACGTGATGTTGCCCATCTTGCAGTATCCAGTACCCCATCAAACGCACGCGTATTTGTTTTTGTTTTTTTACTTTGACTTACTGTGTGAAGATTATTTCCTAGTATCTCCCTCCGCCAGAAGTTAAACCGTCAACACCGTCAACATATCAGATGTCAGACAACATTTATTTCAATCTCTCCATGTTTGTAGTCAGAAAACACATTCATTATGGTTCTGTTTGTATAAAAAAAAGGCAAGTTAGGTGTCGCCACTATTCAACATAAGATATGTGGTAAGTCCTTAATGCTTTACAATAAAAGCAATATGATTATTTTTGTGTCACTATAAACTAAACTTTCTCATGCACAAGCCATCTCCTGTTCCTGATATCAAGAGTCTGACTATAGACCATACTTTCCCTCATTGTTACATAGTATATTTGCAGCTATATTTGTCCCTTTTAAATAAAGTGACATGCCAGTTAGCTCATTAGTTCTACACTAAGTGCTGTGGAATTTGTGTCAGTTATGTAAAGCGTTACTTAATCTGGCCTGATCATATGTTGAAAACATGAGTGGCTCATTAGAAGGTTTAACTCTGCCCATGTGCTGGGGTGTCATTTAGCTGTGGGCTCATATGAGAGTAATTTTGCAAATGCTGCCAGAGCAGTTCAACAAATTTTAATCACCTAAACATTCAGGAGAGATGGTTGCAATATCTTTGTTTTGTTTTTTAAATGTATCATTTTTTAAATCTTCAGCTCTTTGTGCAGATTTTAGTAAGCTAATGGGAAAAGCATAAAATGCTTAAATGAGACAGTTTCAACTTTAAAAAGAGTCACAGGAAGTGAAGGTATCACTTTGAAATCTGCAGCAATTTCTTTCAATCTTACGAATTACTGTTTAGTTTGGGAGATGGCAGCACGTTGGTGTGATTATTAGCACCATCGCCTCACAGCAAGGTTCAAGTCCCCGGGGGACCCAGGACCTTTCTGTGTGAAGTTTGCATGTTCTCCCAGTGTTTGCGTGGGTTCTCCGGCTTCCTCCCACTGTCCAAAAACCTGCATGTTAGGTTGATTGCACATTCCAAATTACCCTTAGGAGTGAGTGTGCATGGTTGTTCATCCTTGTGTGTCTCTGTGATGGACTGGTGGACCATCTATGGTGTACCCCACCTCTCGCCCATTGACCACTGGATAGGCTCCAGTCCCCCCGCGACCCCATTAGGGAATAAGCAGTTGCGATGATGCATAGATGTTTAGGGGTCTATTTCTGAGCCTACTATGCATTTTTGTGGGATCAAATGTTTGTGTAAAGGGTGAAGGCTCTAAATGACATCATCTTTTTATTTTACTAGCTACTGTCCACAATTTTTGACAGTATGAAAAAAGTATCCTCTCCATCACAACAAGTCTGTCATAGCTATCAGAAGGATATGTATATGCAGCCTCTGAATCAAAAGAATACCTTCAAACTAACAGCTGACAGCAGTGCATATAAACTGTTAATTCATTCATGCTAATTGTAAAAGTTTTTGGCTCTGTAACACACAGAACTGCTCAACAAAGCCTTGCTCTTGCTGTGGTGCAGAAACATTAATGACTGGCGCTACGATTCTCCACAAAATGGGTAGATTTGAAACAAGAATGTTGAAGGTACCAGCACCACCGCAATATAATGCAGGAGTTGTGTTAAATGACAGTACACACATGACATTTTCTGGTGTCAGGACATTTTCTGGTCCTGCAACCATACATGTTCATGCAAGATGTGAAACACATCTTAATGACTTATAACCAATTTTGTACTTACATGACATGAGTGGACATAAATACATCCCAAAAAACGAGGCCCTCATCTAAAGATACACATACAAACACATGTACACAGGCAAATTGATGCATAGCGAAAAATTTCTTTTGTTTCATTTGACAAAGGGGCCTGACAGTTTTGTGACTACTTCTTGCTCTCACGTAAATGTGTACTAATCCAATTTAAGAATGAATAGTCCTGGCAATTACTTAAACCTTTGACCTTTTGTCATAACTACTTTTCATCCCTAAATATAAACAATGTTGTGCTCAACATTATACAATTAGGCAGGCTTTCAAGTTCTACTCGCACCATATGAATATCTTCTAGACTTTTAGAATGACTGAGTAAGCCTCCAACACCTTAATCATTTTGCTCCAAGTCTTTCAGCACAATTGTTTTCCTCCTAATTATATTGCTTTTATCTTTTTGATAAAGTCTTTAGCTTCTTTAAGTACTTAAATACTTTAAGTACTACAGTTAATTTCTAAATTCCTTCAATGTGGTCTTTCCAGCCTTTAACTATTGCTATAGTTATATATATGATATATGATATATGACATATATGTATATATCAATTCAAGTAAATATAGCTACAAGAAGCATGATGTATATTTTATAGATTTTATAGATTTTTATACATTGTAAAAATGATCAACTCATCCTGAATCATTTGTCTTTTTCTTAAAATACATGTGTGCTACATTACATCAGGTGACTATGGCAACAATGTGATCTATTTAAGGTTAATGTTTTCGCTGTAGATGTTTTCCCCCTGCGGTTAGCTTTAGTGGCCCAAGTTTCTGTTGGTTTTTCATGTCCGCATCCTCTGAATGTGGGAATTTTTTTCTGGTTTGATTGAGAAGAGATATAACCAGTTCGGTGGGTTGTACAGCCTTGGAAAAACAAAAGCATCCGTTTTAACTGATTACTTGCGAGCAACAGTGATACAGAGATTTGATTAGCTAGCTGGTTTTGTAGCTTGTATCTGTGTTGAGCTTTCAGTAAGACACATTATGGGTTTGCTGGCATGCCAAAGCTGACAGAAGATAAAGCAAAATTCTGCATGTGGGGAATATCCATACAAGAGATTGTCAGCATTTTGTACAGTTGTGATACTTTTGCAGGCTGCTACACTTTTTCCTTCATATTTTTCTGCACTAGAAAAATGTGCTGAAAAAATATTAAACTATTAGTGGGTTAGGTGGCACATTATAAAGCCGAAGAAAAGCAAAGTCTTAAAAAAAATGCACTCGGTATTATACAGTTTGTTTCCCTCACATCTAACTGAACTATCTTAGCTATTTACTTTCTGCAGCGCCTATCTAAAGAATGTCATGTGTGTCAGAAAACCTAACTTTTTTGGTTTTTTTCCAGCCAACCTTGGAACAAATCTGCTCCTCTCTCCTGCCTGGCCAGTTAAACGGCTGCCCTGTGTGTTAACAAGTGATCCCCACCCCCTCTCATGAACTCCCTTGACCTGGGGCCTAGACACAGACGGATAGCAACATGCCTGTCCCAAAACATGATCCAGGCACATGGTTACCTGACAGGATCAAAGGTCATGTCAGTAAAATATTACTCAGAAATCTGTTTGCCTTTGCCCCCCTTTTTTTTCCCTTTCACAAGGAAAGAGGGAGGTGTTTGTGTCTGTTGAACTAGCAAATTGCACTTGAATTATCATGAAATCCGCATAAAAAGCTGAAATTGCACTCATCCATCTTGCTGGCACGCAACACAGCAGGTTTTTTTTCCTATATGTCAGCCCTCAAAATCTAAAGGAAAAAGCAAACAGTCCAGATTTCTTCATATATAGAACACAGCTCACCAATGTTGTTTCTTTTATCAGCTGTTTAACAAATCTACTGCATGTAACCATTAAACCCTGCATATTTTTCACATGACTCAAACACAGTGGACTCTGATCTACTGTAACCTGTGGTCTGTGACGGCCTCATGGAGATGTATTGTATGTATTTAAGTCAATAGTGGTAACACGAAGCCTTAGGTGGCCATACAACGCCAATAGAAGTGTTTGAGAATGATAATAAGTTGTTGTCTTACAAAGAAAGTGTGACGTTAACTCTATCTGCTGATAGTTAACGTCATACTATCTGTGTTTGAACTCCTTTTTTTCTTCTTTTTTCACAGTTTTAAAGCACAATAAACACTTGCAAAGAATTCTGTTTTCAGTGTCTTTATTTAGAAAAAGTTTTTTATTATATCATTTGAAATTCACTTTGTTCTCAAACATATTCAAATACCTAGAAGATTACACAAACAGCCCAGTGAAGTCCTTCTGCAATAATCCTCGACACGTGTGCTTGGTACCTTACAGTGCATGCATACACTTTCAAAATGTGCAGGTGTTTCTGCCTGGCCACCGCATGCCCAACCAACAAACCAACTTCATTTTAACACACAATGGACCTTCATAAAACAAATGTGGATAATGCTGATTAAGATTGAATTAATGTTGCATGTATATACTCAAAAAGTTCAAATGGGCCAAAGCACAATTTCCAAAGTCGCACCCATTTTTTGCAATAACACAAAAGTATATGTTTTAATATGACAGAATTTCAAATAAAGCTGTATAAGATGGGTACACTTGTAAGAAACTGTTAAAAAATCTCCACGTAAAGGCTACTGCTTCCAGACTGTTTTTCGGCGCCAAGTATATCTCAATTTTGCATCCTCAGCATCAATGCATAAACAAAATTCAAGCAACTTATAGAAAATGGCTTTGAAGAAGTAAATTATTCAACACTCACAAAAAGAAAGTCAGAACGTCTTAAAGTTTTCTCTTATGGCTTCAGACACACTTCAGCTAATAAGTCAATAACATTTAAAGAGGAAAAATCTAATGACAACAAATACAGTTAATTGAGATGGTAAAAGGGGCAGGCAGCAAGAATGTAACAATTTTTTGGCAAACTGACACTATTAAGAGCCTAAGTTCCCTCAGTAGTAAAAACTCAAATCAACAAAAATATTTAACAAGTGCAATGGTAAACATGTCCTCTAGTGAAATTTTGCTGCTCGATATTTCGTAAAGTTTTGTAATTTGCTATTTTTTTCTGTTACTGCTCCTTATTTTACCTGTTGTGTACGTACTGGCAGACTTTTGTCCTTCTAGATCTTAATATAAATGTAAGAAAACACCTTGGAAAGTGCAGCTAATCTCTTTCAGAATTTAAAATTTGCAGATGGTAATATTTCTGATCTGCAACAACAAAAAAAAGAATCATGGCAAAATAATTTAAAAGTCATGTCAATTCAATTAAATTCAATAAAACTTTTTTTTTAAATCATTGATGGATTACAGAAATATATCAGCTGACAAGTTGAAGTGTAGCAGAGAAGAGGGCGTTTGTAGAAATCTTCAAGGGTTGCATCAGTTGGCTGGTTATTGTTTTTGTAGCTTTTGTAGCCAACAACTTTGATGATAAAAATATGTGAAATAAAAAAAAAACATAAAATTAAACACAGAAGTAAAACACAAACGGCTAAAAACATTAGGAAACTATTAAATAACACTGAATATCTTTGCTGCTGCTGGAGGTCTTTCTGGGCAGCACACAGAATTCATAATTGATTAAATAAGGCTAAACTTCTCCTGTATGAAGTATCCATCCTGCTTTTCATGCTTCACATATTTGTGGTTCTCAGAGCCTGATGTCAGAAAAGAGAAAATGCTTTTGCTCTGGCTGGATTTACATTGCAGATAAAAAACAAAACAGCTTATGTCATTGGAGATGTATGGTTCTAACTTCAAGAGCTTTGTGTCTGGGGGCAAGATCGAGGGGCCTATACTTTCATGGTGTCAGCATTGCTCCTGTCCAGTCACTAGTGACCTGATGGTTACACACTTTAAGGGAAATAAAACAATGAAAAAAAAATCACGCTTGCGTGTGAAACTTTCTATTGTATTCTTTATTTCTTTCTTTGACAGACAAAGTGTTTGAACAAGTCTATTTGTGAACTAGTGTATTTGATTAACTGCGGCCAACATCAGACAACAAAATATGTCACGTGTTGTACCATACAGTTTCCTGAACAAACAATTGTGCATGAACATAGAATGCCTGTTGCATGCTCGCCCCCCACTTCTATTGTTTTCTTGTTCCCAGATCTTTAAAAATCCTGTATGCATCTTTGGATGCGAAGTGTCCTTGCATGCAGTTACCATCTAACTTATGAGGTGATATGTATTTCTCTTAAACCTGCATTCAAATAACTAGAAATACCCTCAGACATATTGTATGAATGAGTGCAAATATTTTAATGTGGCTTATTTTATAAAATGGCTTTAAGTACCAAACTACACTAGGTGATAGTGGTGTATCAGTCCAGTTGATTTACCACTTTATGTGACAGATTAACTTTCCGAACTGTTGCATTTTTCTATCATATAGTACATTTCATTTCGGTAATTGTTATTGATATGATTATCATTATTGGAAAGTTTATCTATCCATTTTCCTCCACTTACACAAGGATGACTCATTATGGCAATAGATCCAGAAGATCCAATCTCGAGGGGATGTTTAGGTGACATAAGCTAGTTCTTGGTTCGTCAATATAAAATGCCAACCACCTCTGCTGACTTATCTTGATGAGGG
This sequence comes from Menidia menidia, assembly GCA_907169785.1. NCBI lineage: Eukaryota > Metazoa > Chordata > Actinopteri > Atheriniformes > Atherinopsidae > Menidia > Menidia menidia. Next base: position 13,262,191 of record CAJRST010007779.1, on the reverse strand, counting down.
GTAGCAGCAGCTCTACTCAAACCTCCACCCAGATGTATGAATTCCTGATGTTACAGTTAAGACCAGCCACCCCTTCAAGCCCCTTGATGGACACTTATTTTAGTCACATGCATCTGCAGTCGACCGCACATATCTCATGATCATAAGCAAAGACTGAAACATTGATGAATAAGTCAATCAAAAGCTTTGTCACTTAGTTCAGCTTCCTCTTTACCAGAACAGACTGGAATTTCAGCATCATTATTTTCTGACGTAGACCCAGGAAGGTGTTCATCTGTTGAGAACTATTACGACTTTGACATTGGCTGGTATGTGTCATCCTCTTCCAGATAACTACATCATCACACTACACAACACTACACTACACTTCTTATGAGTGATCACCAAAAACAGGATCAGTGACAACAGGCCACTCTTACAGAGTCCATCACACAGGGGTAATGTCACAAATTATAACACAGCTCGTGCTTCAGTTAAAGTAATCATAATAGGGACTGTAGAACAAGATTTTCTCACACTCCTCACTTTACAATTAACTGTTTCAAAACTGTTTGAAATTTTTGCAATCACTGCTGTTATAGTTTTCAGTTCAGTGTGGGCTTCAAGCAGACCATAACAAGGGCTGGTACAGGAAGAGATGATTTATTAGGAGTCATGAGATGATTAAGGTTCAGAGAAGGTTTGAGCTCCAGTCCAAGTGCGAAATATGGGTTTGTTGAGAAAATGAGGGGTTGGCTACTTCTTGTATAAGGTTCTCGTGAGTTTTTTTTTATTAATCCATGCAATTTCAAATATAAAACATGTGTTAATCTATGTTATGTTTTTAGATAGATCTTGTGCGGAGCCACTGGTTGACCCTGAGTGTTAGAGGTGGAATTTGTGGAAGCAGGGTGTTCAGGTAAGTAACCAGACTTCTTTTTATTTTATTGGAAAACAGGTTTGGAAAGGAACTGGTATGGAGTACTTAAGTTACATGGTATATAGAAGAGTAAACTGGGGAGTGCAGATGGTGGATTAGCACAAAGATTACCTGAATGGGAATCAAGACGCAGCCTGATTAACACACTTGTTGGGCAGACAATGTGGTGGATCCGTTGGTCCTTAACAGCTCCAGTAATTAAGCTGATGAGTTGTGGGTTTGCACACAAACAGTAGTCGAGACTCCACCCAGCAGAAGGAAGACATAACCCTGCCCAATCAGCAGTTCAAAGAAAAATACTTCAGAAACAGCCAGCATTAGCAACCATGACTCACTAGAGCAGGAACTATCTAGATCTTCATGCAACATTGAAAAAGGAAGTCACCCAGGACCATTCAAAGCATCTCTGGGGTAATCTCGTACACCCCTGATTCTCTACTATAAAACCACTTTGAACATGGTGGTTGGGCTAAGAAAACCTTTGCATTTTCTTTATAGATAAGCATTTGTCATCCCAGGTTGATGACAACCTAGTTGAAGGTACGCCTTCCTTTATTGAGCCAGTTTTCCCTGAATTCAATGGAGGCCAACCTTAATTTATTCTTCATGACTGATTTGGATCCATACCCAAGTTGTACTTCTTCCAACGATCAGTGCTACTCAACCAATCCGTATGCCTGCCATCAGATCCAACAAACAACCATATAGTGATGAAGTGACATCTATGACATCTTGTCAACTTTGTTGCCACAGGTCAGATGATACAAATTCAATCATCAACCTTTGGCATAAGGTTGCCTGGTACATGAGCAATCTAAAACACACAAGAAAAAAATCACTATTTGGTTTCCGAGCAGGGCTGCTATTCCCCTCATTAGGTGTTGAAACATGAACAAGTCAAAGACTTCCATTTTTTATTCATTTAGTATCTTATGTGAATTTTGTTGGAGCTCAATTTTTTTGTTCCTGTTCATGGAAAGAATGGACTTTGAGTTCTTCCAGGAAGATCATAAGGTTTTCCTCCTGCTACAGCTGAACACAAGATCTGAAATAAATGTACCAACGAAGAAGATGCCACATCTTAATCAATTAACCGTGACAAGTCACCGACATCTCAATTGATTTAGATGCAAAATGGAACATTGACTGCTGAGAGTTTGATCAGTCATCCAAATCTACCCCAATTTAGCAGTGTTCTTCAGCAACAGCCGAATATAGATAGCATTTTTGGATCATCTCCTGCTTTGGGGTTATTTGAGGATGAAGACTCATGAACATGAGTCCTCTTGTTAAAACTCAAAAGAGGAGGAGTAGCTCATGAATGGCGGCTTTGTTTAACAAAAAACAAAAATGCTTCCTAATTTAAGTGGTTAAATGGATTGAACATTGCCAAGTTTGACCTTTCACCCTCTGTACATAGCATCTGATATACGGGGTTTCCATGAATGAAGGCTTTGTTGTACATAAACCAAATAAAATACTTTCTCATTAAGTGGTTAAACGTATATAGAACAACCAATCACCCTCTGCACATGAAGTGATATAATGGGTGGGATGACAGAATGAAAGAGTCAGCTAAAGAAACATGACAACTCTTCCAAAAGCGACACCTTATGTTTGTTTGTTTGTTTTGACTTTTTTTTTTTCAATGAAGTGCGTCAGGAACGCTTGAGTTAGCTTTGGAATCTTATCTGTTCTGTGTTGTTTTGCATGATCTTAGTCAGTAAAACCTTTCGCAACGTATTTTGCTCATGCACTGTGAAAATGGAGATGACTGTCATGAGACAGTGAGCAGAAAACTTAAAGACTGATGAGTAGCCAGCTTGGACTCAGAAAAACAACAATCGGCCTCGTAAAGAGAGCATTAACTGTATGGAATCTGAGGCAATAAATGAGCAAAGTCAATATAAACACATACTGCAACACTCAGCTTCTCGCTCCTTGTTATCTGTGGAAAATTACCAGGGTGCGTGTTGTCACCATGGCGGATTCCCCTGTTGTTTTACAGCAAAGCCTCGGGGAGGAGAATGGCGGGGGGAAGGGCAGAACTGAAGCAAGCAGTGGTGTGAGCATGTGTGTGTTTTCGTGTGCCTCTTTATGTATTTGTGTTGCTGTGAGCGTACGGTTACGTGTGCGCCTGTGAGAGATTGAGTAAGGGAAGATGATGTTTGCGATACTGGGCCGCTCTCAGGTGGCTCAGCTCTTGAAAATTACCGCCACATTCGAGCAGAAAATTTGGTTGAAGAGAATGAACGAAGGCTGTTGTCTGTTGACACTTCCGAAAGCAGCTCCGACAGATGTTGTGAGATAGTGTAGAATTAAATAATTCATTTTTCATTGATGTTGTATTTAGAATATACAGTATTTCCAAAGATAAAAGTTTTTTCCGACCTTTTTAAGGAGTGACAACATTCCAAACTGTAACTTTGGTTACAGTTTGTTTTTCTGTTTTCTCAAAAACTGCAACTGTCCTCATCCACTATGGGAACAGGAAATACCAAGAGTAACCCAACCAATCAGATATACATGAAATGCATACAATCTTAACATCGTGTTCAGTTTCAGTAGATATTTTACTGTATCGAGAAAGACAATCAGTTTTAAGATAAATCTATTTTTCCGTGCAACAGATGCTATTATTTATGGTTAGAAAACAAACTCATCACATTCAAATGCTTTAATTTGCTCCTGTTCTGAATTATATGAAGCTAAATTACATGACGCTGTTTGGTTTGTTCTTTTCCTTCCTGAAAGTGGTATGAAAGCATAACATAACTCACACAAAGCTTTTAATTGTGTGAATGTCTTCGAGTTTTCAGATAAAGTTTTGAAGTTGTGCTTATTGGATTTAATGATTTTTCACTCAGTGCTTCTGAAAAATCGAAATTGAAAAGCTAATTAAAAGTAAAAATGAAATAAAAATTAGATGAAAGCTAGGGACGCTTTACCGTAATATTTTAATCCGGAGGTTGAAATAGTTTGAAGGAACTCAAAAATATAACCGGTAATATAGCCGGTAACTTTTTACCAAAAAGCACAACCCTTCACACTAATTTTGATCAAATAATCTGGGATTTATGTTGTTTATTGTCCTTGCTCTCTCTCCAAGCAGCAAGCCGAAGACATTTAATCAAACCAAGTGCATTGAAAATTTGACCACAGATCATATCTCATGATATGAGACCATGTAATTGACATTCAGTTAACAGATGAAAGCAGAACTTGCCCATGATACAGGGAGGCCCTACTTTCCTACTTTGTGCTCGTCCATTGTATGTAGCTCCCTTTGAAAGCTAAATATGTTCCACAAGAACAAAAGCAGCTGCTATCCTGTGAAGTTTATTCACCTCCTCTCCTACTTGATAAAAGTTTAACATTTCCAAAAGCTTCCAGAGGGACAGATTATATTACATGCATATTGTTGAAATGTTGTGCTCACTCCCTGAGCCCTAAAACTGTGTTCATGAACACATTTTTGTGTAATTGTAGTGAGATGGCCTCCTTTGAGACTAACACTAATTTGTGCTCAATGGGTTCATTCCGTCAGCTGGAAATTTCGTGATGTGACTGACACTTCAAGACTTCAGTATTCAGCCTAATTGACAGTGATTTTGACATCAGCTCATAGTTTATCTGATGTTTCTCACCATTTATGACAATTTAGGTGGCTACACAAAATCCCGAAACATTAATAGTATACTAGAAACTCCAAGAAGTTGTTGTTTGGACATATTGCTAGAGATTAAGCTCAAAGAAAACAAAGAGATGATATTGTTAGTTGTAGTCTGGATGCCATGTGCAGACACTGTGGTTTCTTTCATATGACTAAAAGTCAAAGCAGCTAATTCGATACACTAACTCATGATCTCAAAGGACACAAGAGATTTAGCCCATCGTATGATGGAGAGCCAATTAAATAACATTACCTTGGATGGCAGAAAAGAACGGATCCAGCACCAGATAAAGTCACCCACGAAAGCTAAGGCAGACATGTTACATGCTTGAACAAATTGGACGTTTGCTTTCACAGATGTTCATCTCGCACAGAGAAAAAACAGATTTACAAAGAAATAGCAAAGCCTGGGTGCTGCTTGCCTGAGAGAGGAGTTTAAATTAGATAATTTAAACTGGAGTAAGCATCGTTTATATCGAATATATCACATTGAGGTGATGTGTTTCAGAAAAACTTTGTGATGAATGGGACTAGTTTACTCAGAGACATGTTTTTTCACTTCATCTCTAAGCAACTAAACTAATTGACAGATTAAGCTGCAGTGAAGTAAATGACAAGGAGAAATAGCCTTCTTATCTCATTCCTTCCAAGAATATGGAGAAACCGCTGAAAGCATTGCAATTGGAAAATTGATTGCGTTATAGATTGCCGAATAATTCTGTCCAAAAAACATTGACAAAAAATTTAGTAGACACTGGTCTAAACACAGCAGGCCAAGAGTGAAATTATTATTATTATTTTATTTTAAAAAAATTTAAAGTGTAATGACCATAAATTAGAATGCATGGCTTTAGAAATGATAATAAAAAAGATTCATGATTGAGTTAACCTTTATAATGGTTTCCTTTGTTAATTCTCATTTGGAAATGTGTTGTTTCCTTTAGCATAATGCTTGCCTTTGCTCTTGTTCTTGTTTTTTTATTAATAGAATTTGCTGTCAGGCTCCTGCTGCCTACAGGTAACCAGATGAAAAGCATAAGAATGTCCTGAATACGCCCTAAACCTTGCACAAACATGAACTGAAGCATCTCTGCATTGCGCCGATATGCAAGTAATCTTTAAGTGTCTCTAGGAGATCCAGTCAGCAGCGTGCAAATGACGTCCGAGTGCTTCATCGTTGCTGTCTCTTAGTAGACACTGCTAAGTACATAATGAGTCGAGACTGGGTGAAGAGGATGAAATTAGTTGTTTAGTCAAAGGTCCAAGGGTTTTGATGTTTCCATGCTTCCCTTTCCCACCCCATAAGTGCCAGCTCCAAAGAGTGTGCTGAGGAGTTTGCAATCTCCTGCTGGTAAAGCATATAGTGGAATGAGTCTTATAACTTTTGATTTATAGCACTTCATGAAAGGGGAAGATCTGCCCTCAGAAAACAAAAGGACACCCATGAGAATGATGTATCTCACAGGGTAGGTATTGGACATTTGGATTAATGTGTAACTCTTCTTAATTGCAGACATTTTATGTGTTTAAACTGCTGCTAGGAAAAAATGATCTGCATTTCTCCAAAGGGCCGAGTGGTAGATTCACATAGAGCTGCTTGTGTCTGTCAGTGAAAATATATGTGCACTTTGTTTCAGGAATGTTTGGTGTTCGGTGAAATAAGGGGGGAGTGTTGCTTTCGGAGCAGATGTTATGCTTTTAATCATCACTGAACTGAAGCTTTTGATGTTTTAGTACTTGGAATCTTTTGTAGTGAACCAAATGCTATTGTTTTTCCAGTTTCAGCTTGCTACCAGGTAACTAAATCTTGTACAACAGACATTGTTTCCTTGCTATCTTAACCAAAACTTGAGATTAATTGTGGTGTTTAGGTGAGTTTATGCCAGTGTTTTCTTTTATGAACATAGGTTCCAAATGAAAAAACTATCTGTTACATTTCACATCCCCTCATTCAAATTGTTGAATTTTAGACGTGCAATGCATAGGTTGATAAAGCTTTCACCACATTGTAACATTACTGTTCTCTCTCTCACAACCAGTAAGAGATATCTCATCGATGATGACACTAGTGAATGAAACGCTGAGCCTTCAATCTTTCTAAAGGGTTGTAACAGTAGAGGGTCATGACTCTTGCATTCCATTGCATTCCAAGTTATTAATTTTCTCTCGAGGACAGGTCAAGAAAGTCTGTTTAGAAGTCAAGTATATGTATCATCTTCTTCCACAGCTATGTCTTTGTAATGTGAACATTACAAACTTTTAAGTTAGACGAATCCCTTGTATAGTCTTTGAGTGTGAAGTAAATCTAACTGTCTCTAACTTTTATAATAAAAGAAGAACAAGTTCAGAGGCGAAAGTGAGAGCATAGTAACTGAGTTAGGCTATAGAGGGTACTGGAGGAGAGGTGTTACTTGAGGAGTCTTTGAGAGATTCTTGAGGACATAGACGGATGTCCCTGCTGAAACAGCACTTGGTAGCTCGTTTCATTAGTGTCGAACCCCAAATAGAAAAACTCTGAATAGAGACTGCCGTTTGCATAGGATTAAGACTACCATTTGGCATTCCTAAGGGGAACAGAGTGGTTGAGAAGGAATATGATGATGAATTTAAATCCCCAGGATCCCTCTGTGGCCAAGCATCAGAACACGAATTTGATTCGGGCAGCCATGAGCTTCCATTGGCGTTAAACGAGTAATGGAATGTCACATGGCCTTTTGGTTTACCAGACACGAGACACCATGCTGTGTTTTGAACTGTTAGTGAGAACAGGATGCGGTTTACTGGAAGTGGTTCTGCGCTGACTTCATAAAAAAAAAGTACCATCTCTATAAAACATGTCAATCTGAATGCTGCTCATGCTTAAAATCTAGATGTTCTTTTTGGCATCAATGCCGCCATCGCAAAATGGATTTGCCGAGGACACCGATAAAACCTGACAATGTCAAGGAGACTGGCCCTTGTACTTATTTTTTAAGATAGTCTGAAATATCTTTTCTGTCATTGATCCAAGCCACAGAGAATCCATATATTCCAATTGGTCTGACCAACATGCAATTCCACTATGTGATGATCCTTTCTGGGTCCTTCCACACCCATGTTGTCTCTGGTCAAGGCTATCGTGATTCCACATTTTTATTCATTAGCAGCATTTAAGAATGTAACTCGTTATCGTAGTGCTTAATCAGAGTGGAGCACATTTCTTGCCAGTGTTGTAAATGCAGGTAGTGATGAATGATGATTCTTGATGTACTGCTGATTGACAGATCATAATTCAAAAGTAACTAATTCATGGCCTAAAATGCAATAGTTTGGGGGGGTTTTTAGGGGTGGGGTGGGGGTAGAGGGAGGGGAGGAATCTGTTTTGACAGGAAGGAACCTCTAAGAGAGCCAGCCTCAAAGTTAGGTTATGTGGGGTTGAGCATATAGAATATAGAAGAATAGAGGGGACAAGAAGCCCCATAACAGCTTACCTGGAATACTTGCTGAGTAAGAGACGCACAGCTTGTTAACAATGGTGTTATCATATGTGCATTGAGAGTAGAGCAGAGAAAAGAGAAGTGTACCATGGGAGGTCGCAGTAGCCGCATAAGAGAAAAACTATGGGATGATTTGGGGTTGCGTGACCACTCCTTAGATTGTTCACGAGTGGGGAAAGGATGGAGCGAAAGCTCAAGATCACTTGAGTCGCATTGACCGACTCTGTATCTGTCTCTTGTGGTGAAGAAGGAGATGATTGATCCTGGTTGATCCACGTTCCTACCCTCACCTATGGTCATGAGCTGTGGTCAGTGACCGAAAGAACTAGATAGCGGATACGAGTGGCCAAAACAAGTTTTCTCCGTTGGGCGGCCAGGCACTCCCTTAGACATGGGGTGAACAGCTCGGTCATCAGTGACAGGGTTCATAGGTGGCTTGGGCATCTGGTCATGATGCCTCCTGGATGCCTCGCTGGTGAGGTGTTCCAGGCATATCCCTCCGGGAGGAAACCATGGAGAAGGCCAAGGAAGTGCTGGAGGGACTATGTCTCTTAGGTGGGTTGGAACCACCTCAGGACCCCCCCCAGAGGCTCTGGTAGATGTGAAGAGGGAAGTCTGGACTACTCTGCTTCAGTTGCTGCCCCTGAATCCTGACTCCATATATGTAGAAAAAGATGGAAGGATGTCAAATGGTCAGTTTTTGTGAATCTAAGGGATTGATTTATCAAATTTGGGCAGGTCATCGGCCTACTTCAGGACCATACAGAGGAAATTGAGACAAAGAACCCAATGGACTCAAACTCACTCCCAACGTCTGTTTACGTCACATATTAATCAAACAAACACATTTTTGGGATGGGTACAGGCCCGGTTTTCCTTAAAAACACCGGATACCATTAACACAGCGGACAGTTGAAAATAAATATCTAATATCTGATCAGATATGGCAAGAATGCGCCATTGTTTAGGAAGAGTGCACATCAATCTTAAATTGATGATAATGACTTCTTACTGTTTTTACATTTAGCCTTATCCAACAGTTTTAAGTAGAATTATATGTCTTCTGTTGGGGGTATAGGTCAGGAGATTAGCTATGCTAGGTGTTTATTAGGTAAATATTATAAAATCAAATCCCTCAGAGAAAACATCAAATAATTCTGGTTAATATTGTCAACAATAGGATAAAAGTAAAAGTGATTGTTAGCATCATTATATTTCTCCGCCTTTTTTTCTGCTTTTCTTATCGGCAGTATATCAAGAATATGATTAATAATTCCTAAAATAGTAATTTAAAGCTTTTGGAATTAGGAGAAAAATAAACCAGTAGGGCTCCTCATCTGCAAAGAAGCTAGTCACTGAGAGAAATGGAAACTAGGGTGCGTGGATGCACATGCCAAAATGACAACAAATCAAGGTTGTTTCATTCCCTAGTATAGAAATTAAATTTTGATGTGTCCAAACAGATGTACATCTACGCTTGTGGTGCTCATCTATAGGCTGAGCTGAGGATAGAATAACAGAAATGGCTAATGGTTCTGGTATGTGTGAGGACTGAAATTAGATAGAACGTGGTAACGAGCTCTGTTGCCTCTGGTATGCAGACTTCTCAACTGTTAGACACTGAGGATCACAGCAAAGTTGTTTCCATTGATTCTTTTCTTAATGGCACCAAGTTACAGTATTTAATTACCTTTTTATACATATGTGAGTGGTCTCGGTCTTCAATAAGAACATCATATAAACACTGAAGTGTTCTTGTTTTGATTTTCAAATTCATTTGAACAACAAACACATTAGAATTTCTTGAGTACAATGTTATCTTTATTTCATTCACTCAGCTGAAGGAGTAAACATTCATTCAGTGTGGTCATTTAGCCGGTATGGGATGTGTTCACTGCAAAAAGCTTAAATTAATATCATGTCCACATGATTTGTAACACTACATAAAATCCAAATTGACTCCACAAGAGCCAAAGAAATATCACTTTATGGAATTGGATCTGGGCAACCAAAGGCTGCAGAGAAGCCCAACTTAACCAAAAAAATGTAACTGGCGCAACAAGCAGGCCAAGGTCCAGCCTTCTAGTTTGGGAACCACTTTTTAATAATCAGCATTTAGTTAGAAATGTATCTCAATGTGTGATGCATTAAGAAAGTTCATATGGAAGGAAGGTGTACTTAATGCTGCACTATGGTAATGAGAATTTGAAAAATATTCCATCCCTCTTAAACTCTGTTATCTACTCACTTGGCAGATAGTTTATAATGCTGTAAACAAGCTGTAATTACCCTTTGCTCAGAGGCCACCGCGTTTCTGAATGATATGTTCTCTGTTTTGCTTGTGTCAACTCTGGCTCACATTCCCACCATTCAAGGTTGGCCGATGCACCAAAGTAGTAAATCCAGTTTGAGGAGTGCGACCCGAAATATGATAGCGTATGGGATGTGCTAGCTGTGTTTTTCCACTGAATTGAAGGATCTGTGAAAGGCCTCTCCAGAAAATGTTGATGCCACCGATTATTGTAGATGTGTAGATTTCTGTTTCTGCTTCTTGGGACATAAAAAAAAGAATGAGAGCAATCAAGTGAGTGCAGGGGGTCAAAGGATAGAATTCCAGGTCATCTCTTTGGTTTCACAAGACTCATAAGAGCACAGCCACAAGTGTAACTTGACCTAGAGGTAAACAACTCTTTTACACAGGAGCAACTGGGAGGTGTGAGAGAGGGCAGTGCCATACGTGAAACTTATCAAGAGGGTTATTCAGGGCCTGCTGTCTCTTCTCTGCATTTGACACCTGCAGGTGACGGACAACTTAGAATCCTCCCCGGATAGTTTTGCATAAAGGTGTGCTGAGGCTGACAAAAGACGTGGAAGGAGAAACACAATAGCATCACCTGTCTGCGTCGGACACTGGTACCTGGCTGTAATCCAAACTGTTCACCACTTCATCTGGCATTCAGTTATGAAAGAGAACGGAAATTTTCCATTTCCCAGACCCCAAATATTAATAATAATGTGTGGGGGCCCATTTTTCCAGCTGCACCTGATTGCTTTGATTACTTAGAGATGTTTTAGATAGATATGAAGGCAAAACATTCTTTGGAAATGCAGAATTATTCCCACAATGATACTCAGAGAAGATATTTTTGCCTCAGCAAGTAAGACCTGTGGGATGAGATGATCTTCATAGAGGCAAAACAGTTCATGCAGAGTTTACAGTCAAAATCCACAGGAGATACGGGTGGGTTGAAAGATCACATTCTTCTGTTTGGATGAGGGACAGCATGGAAACCATAGCATTATGTCAAACCACATTTCATAACTTATGCTGGCATTTGAGCTGGCTGCATGATTCTGTGTTGCCCTCCACTTATTGATGTGCAGGAATGAGGACACAAGTCGTACTTGGTATATGGGGAAAAATATACTACAACCAGACCCCCACAAAGAAATTCTGACTGGAGTCAAGACGTGGAAAACATGCGGATCCAGTTTTTATCGCAGAGAAAACTAGAGGGCCCTTTTCTCCTGTCCTGACAAGGATAGATTTACATTGCCATTACTAACTGAAAAAGCAATCATGACTGCATGTTAGCCTACACACCTTGGTTCCGTAGATTTACAGTGCTGCTGACAGTTCAGAAACACCAAGGGGGAGAGCGGTTATATGTTTGCTTGTTTTGATGACATCATCACTGTGTTGTCAATACAAGGTACCAAGAGCTTGACGGTTAACAGTGATGGTGCCAGATGTCAGTTACAGGTGCACGGCTGTGCATGAACGTTTGACAAAAGACACCCCCTGTCTCTGGATTTTGTTAGCTTCTTTTTAAAAAAATGTTTGGCCACGCTTAAATATCTTCTCAATTATAAAAATGTTCATAAAAAACAAGAAACTGCTGTAATTACAATCATAGTATAGCATCCATTGTCTACAGTGTGCCGCATGTTGCTAGTAGGGTATCTGGATCATATCCAAGGTGTCACTGGGCGATAGGCTAAGTACACCCTGTACCCGTACAACATACAAACTCATATTCCCTCATACAGGCAACTAAGAATCATCAGTGAGCCTTACATCCATGTTTAGGGAGTGTGAAAGGAAACCAGAGTACCCAAAGAGAACCCATGCATTTGACATTTAACATGGAAAACATGCAAACCCCTCAATTTCTTAATTCATCCATCCATTACCTACACCACTATTCCTAGTAGGGTTACGGGGAGTCTGGAGCCTGTCCCAGCTGAGATTGTGTGAGAGGCAGGGTACACCCTGGACTGGTCACCAGTCCATCACAAGGGCTCATAGAGACAAACAATCACAAACACATCCACTACAGTCTTCAATTAACCTAACATGCTTATGTCTGCTGTATTTGGAGGCTGGTGCACTGTGAGATCCTTCAAACTACATAGAGCTTGGCCATGTAGAGTTCTATTTGTGTGGCTAAAAAAAAAGCATCTTCACACAAGCCCATAATTTTCCAGTTTAAAGTGAAAAATAGTTGTCCATCTTGCTTTATTCAAGTTCCCCACAAGGTCAGAGCTGAATGTTTTTAGAGGGGAAAAGTTCTAAAAGTGCAGAAAGAAAAGTCCTGACCGCTAGCTCCATGTCTATATTGCCATGCAATGGCACTGTGAAGTGCAGCCACAAACAATATTCTTTTTAAGATACTCCAGAACCTATGCAGGGATTCGTGTCTGTTTTTAATCTAGTGCTGCCTCTAGTCCAAAGACCACAGGCATTCTGTATCGATTGTCAGCAATGTGGCTGGAACACAGTGATGTCTCCAGATTCTCAATCGCTTTTGATGATACTATGTATTGAATAAATAGATTAATGATTAATAAATTATTAAATAGTCGTCACAGTTTTATGTTCAGGATTGATTCATGTCATTCCACATTTTGTAGATCCCTTTTTTTTATAGATGTGTTTGTTTGTCACTTAGACACTTATTCATTCAGTTACTCACTCACACTGCCACGCACTCAGTCTCTCACTCATTCTCTTGACCACTCAGTTACACACTCACTGATGCATACAATTAATCAGTTAGGCACTCAGTCACTCACCCATTAAGTTACTGACTCACTCAGTCATTCGCTCATCCAGTCATTCATTCAGTTATTCCCTCCCTCACTCAGTGACACAGTCACTGTATCTTCTTCAGTTCACTCTCTAAGTCACTCACTCATTCATTCAATTACTAACTCACACAGCCAGTCACTCAGTCAGCCCAGCACTTAGTCACTCACTCAGCCAGTCATTCTTTCAGTATTCACTAGTAGTTACTCACTCAGTCACGCACTTAGTTACCTCCTCATTCACTTACTTATTATCACTGACCTGTAACTAACCAACCTTTTCAAACATACAAACTCTGTGGACTCAGTAGTTTTTTTTGGCCCTCGTCAGATTCACACTGTTGTCAACATTGTTCTCATCCCTGGTTCTTTGCCCCATGGTTTCTACATTCTTGTTTTTTTCTACATTTTTTGTTAATCTTTACTGTTTTATTTCTTCAGATTTGGGATCTGCATTCCTAGAAATTTCCGGAAATATTCATTTGCATTTCCGGAAATATATTTTCTGTACCGTAACATAAATCATATTGCATGATCTGCCCCTCCTGTCCCTTACTTTCCTCTTCTTGGATTCGCAAACTACTTTTTCCTAACCATTTTAGAGCTGCAGTTTTAAAGAGAAAAAATAAAAAAACATTCAAAGCTGTCCACGTAAATAATGTTGATCTGTTGAGTGCGCATTCCACCACTGAATGTCTTAATCCTTTCTATCTCTATGTTTAGACAGATAGACACCATTTGTATATGTGGTATGAAAGCAGCACAACAATATAACTAATAAAGATTCAGCAAGAATCACAATTATCTCCTGTGTCTAGTTAGATTTACATGTCAAAATGCAGCATTCCTTTAATCCACATCAATCCACCGTGCATTTATTAAATTTCATTTATGGTCTGACCTGTAGTCAAATGTGTTTAAATCTTTAAACCGGGTATGTTACAGTCTACTCAAGAAATCAATCAATTAACGATTTTTATTAAAAAAAATTAAAAAATACATTTAAAAGAGCTCATATATGCTGTTCAGTGGTTATATTGTCCACTTATATGGCAAATTAGTTCTGGGCTTTGAAATGGTGTTCATAGTACAAAAGCAGGAGATGGGTCAAAAAGAATTGTTTAAACTGTGTTGCTTAGAAGTAGGCATCAAGTGGCATAAACATTCATAAAAGCAACCGGCAGAGTGAACCATGTGTTATATATTATATGTGAGAAAATGAATCATTTCACGATTCCTCTTCAAACTAGATTAGAAAATGATGTATTTGACCAAAGATGGAGAGATGATTAGTACTGCACGTTATACCTATCTGCAAATGTGAAAAACTTTTCAGAGAGAAGCCCATACAGTTCTTGGATGCGATAAGATCTGAGGTTCAGTGTCTGCAATCCACATGTCTCAACAGGTTCACACATTTTCATTAATCCCAAGTAAAACAGAATCAGTGACTCTGGTGTTCGCATGAGTGCCATCTACGACCCATCAGTGTGTCACTCTGCGTGTGTTTTTTTTGGTGGTCCCCTAATCTGGTGACTGAAGGCAGCTTGACAGACAGCTGGCACAACAGCGAGCACTTTGATTTTCCATCGAAGGCTGAATCACTCTCAAATGAACACTTAGTGACCTGTGGCTTACAGGCCTTAGCAACCAAGCCTCTCTGAGGTCCATAATGGATGCTGATGGCAGAACACTGCGTTCTTCCCCCTGGTTGTCCCATTCCAGCCACAGCAGGTATGATGTAACAGGCAGAACAAAACCTTAAGGTCAGATAAGAACAACAACAAAAAACAAAAAAAAGCTAAATTACACACTTGTTTTGTTCCGGACTAATACATTGTAGCAGGTCTTTGCATAATACACAAATGAGGCACCAGCTCATTTCGAATATCTATTTTGTTTCTTATGTAGAAACTTAGATAAACTTAGATGAAAATAACTTTGGTGGTCCAGTTGCAGAATTTGAACTTGTCAGAACTCATAAAGCTCATAGCTGATTTCAGCAAGACTTGATTTCATTCCAAACCTATCACATGTTTGTTATCAATGGATGTTTCTTTATTATCACTGTTTGTGTGCTCTGCACCTATGTCTTTCTTATTCTCCAGACAAATTATGCATATGCTGCACTGATTGTAAACGTCTGGAGAAAGCATGATTTTTTCTCTGTCACAGCGCTCGAAAGAAATATGATCTCTTATTTTATCTCCCAACTCTTTGGCATTTTACTCCTTTCAGAAGCCAAATTGGATGCAGGTGTTGTTTCACCTACTCTTTTTATTTTGTTCTGTTTTTGTTTTTCCTCACTTCACCGTTATACTGTATGTTTTGTGAAACATTAAAGTGTCACAAAACCTGTGTGATCGGAAGCTGTGAAACTGTGTGATCAGAAGCCCATCATCGTGAGATGCTAATATGCATGACTTAGCATAAACTTTTTCCAACATTCTCCACGTCACTCTTCCCAATAATCATAAATAACAAGTTTTGGGGAGTAGGGCATGTTAAAAAATGTTACTTTATGGATACTTACCTGTGGAATCAGGCTGTATCGTTATGTGACGACTTTGGAATGTAAATGTAAGGGTTAGATCTGTAGAGGGGAGGGATCAGGGCCCAAAGCAAACTGTGACTTTGCTTAAAAAAAAAGAAAAACGATATGAGGAAAATAAGACAGGGAATTTTGTCAAATGCATTTTATGTCTTGGTGAACTCTGAGAAAGACACTACTGTTCTCTTCCCATTCTTTAGACAATATCTCCATAACTCACAGCTTCTCAGCGGGAGGACTTGCAACGTGTTGTGGGTTTTGGACACACGAACACTGTTTGACAGAATCATGCCTTTCATATAAACTACGCCAGACCTTCAGCGCGTACCGTTCGACAAATGAGAAGAGAAAACAGCTAATAAGAAACAGGCGCTGAAATGATTTTCATATTCAAAGGCAGCTTTATTGGAATGTATTATTGTATCTCATGATCTGTGTTGTGATGTGAATGGGGCATTTTTACAAAGGTTTTTAAACCAAATTAAAGCCCCCGCTCTCTATGAAAAAGATGCGTAATTTTCAGAAAAGTGCTGAATTTTCCTCCACAGATCTATTTGTTGAATCATGTTTCTTTAGTTCTCGTCTTTGTGGCTTGTTTCAAAGAAGTGCAGAACAGTGTGTCTTGACATGCTGATCATACTGATTGTGCAAGAGTCAAATCAAAGCTTCTGTTGCCTTTTTATCCATTTCTGATTGTAATAACAGCATGTGTGCCCACAACTTCCTATCACTATCTTCCTGTACTTCTCTGTTTGTCCTCTGAGTGACACTCACATGTTCCTTGTAAATTGAATCAGATGAGAACATCGCGTACACAGTGTGTCATCTTGAATAGACATGCCATAAAACATACCATCAGGGTGTTGAAGGAACGTGGAAAAACACAATTGAAAGCAAAAGGAAGATAGAGATAAAGTACTGAAAGGTTGAAAAATAGAATAAAATGCTGAAACAATAAAAACACGTGTGTGTGTGTGTGTGTGTGTGTGTGTGTGTGTG
>CAJRST010007779.1:13183366-13241469 GCA_907169785.1 Menidia menidia | reverse complement strand
ACACACACACACACACACACACACACACACACACACACACACACACATACAGAAACAGCTTCACACAAATGCATGGACGGAACCGCAAGCATGCACGTTAAAGACTGGAATATCCTGCCAAGTTGGATGAAAAATCTTTAAGTGGAGCCCAGCTCATTAGTTAAGCTTCAAGGATCATCTGGCCTGCGAGTGAGCATCAGTGTCCCTATGTAAACCGTGTGTTTGTGAATGGGCCTCTTGGTGTATCTTCTCAATCATGATCTTTGAGGGATTTTATTCTTTCGAGGAGTCTAATTGAAAAACTTAGAATGGAATGAGTCACTCATTTTCATTTTGCATTTAGCCAGAACAGAGGAATTACTATTATTTAATTGAATTATTTTAGTAACACACGCTTGTGGTTTACACTGTTTAAAAAGAACAAACTGCACAAATCTGCAAAATACAAAACCGTATAATTTATTAAAATTTTCTTCGCCGCTTTGAATTAATATTGACACTTAATTTAGTCAAACTAAAATAACACACAGAATGGCGATCCCCGTCTGGCTACGCAAACTATGCGTTAAGGACAGTCCACATGGTGTCACAGCTCTGGAGTAATCCAATTAACAGATCAGGTTATTTTGATCTGAGAGGCTCAGCATGTGGAGGAGTCAGTACAATCTCAGGCTCACACTGAAAGACGGACAGAGGAGGGAGAAATCCTGCAAGAAAGCCACTAAAAAGAAAAAAAAAAGCCTAAAGCAGTTGTTGACAAAGATCTTTTATATAACTCGGAATGGCATAAATACTTCTCCGGAAGAAAAAGTCCCTTTTGAATACAATTTAGAGATTGTACATTGGAGAAATCATTCCTTGTGATTTCTGCATAATGTGCATATTTGCGTCATAATGCATAACTGAGTCACTGATTCTGAAACCGTATTGTTGAAAAAGCATGATGTACCAAGATAGTTGTCAAAATCTATCAATTGTAGACACCCCCATCCCTCATATGTCACATTTCACAAACAGTTCTTGTGGCTTTAAAAAAGAAAAAAGAAAAAAGAAACTCATCCAGCAATAGTGCCAAATTAACATCCAAATTTCTAACCTAACTAAAAACTTGAATGCACAACAGCAGTATGATAAAAAACTTTTTAGCTGATCGGTAAGTGCTTACTTTATTATCATTCTATGTCATTTAGGCAGCTGGTCGTATTCAAGACGGCACGAGGATTAACTGAAGGATGGAAATGATCTGAAGAGCAGTTTGTTTTCCCCCTCTTGATTTTGCTCCCGCTCATTGATTTTTCTGTGATGTCGGGCAGCCGCACTCTGCTGATTGCAGCAGTTTGGGAAGGAGTTGGATCCCCTCCAAATCCAATACCAGACGAAAAAGGGGAGAACACCCTGAGTTAAGTGCTGCTCCATTAATCTCCCTCATCAGCCTTCGGTTCAAATTGCTAAAGAAAGAGTATTAAAAAAAACTTTTTTGCTGCTTACGCCTAATGGATTATTTGCTGTACGGTATATGATGTAAGAAAAATGGCAAACTTCACCCTGAACTTCGGCATGGAGCTGCTGTCCCATGGTAATTGGGATTGAGTTTGGCTTACATTCCTTTAAAATGATTCTTAGAGCTGTGTGAAGATAAACAGTGTGGGGTGAAAGGTCAAATGGGAGACCATGTTATAGATCGCTGTGATTCACCGTTTGCATAATCTGTTTACCTATTAGCTCACTGCACTGAGAATCCCAAACATTTATGTTTAAGACGCAGCGACGGGCATTTTCAGCTTATCTGCGTACGTGTTAGGGAGCAAGCAGAGGAGCAGAGTTTACCCACTAATTGAGATAAGTCTATTAAAGAATGACCTCTGTTAGTGAGAAGAGCAAACTACACGATGAGATCTCTTTTTGTCAGTTCACCAAAACGTCCTCATAAATTCTGTTGTTTCTCATGTGATACTAAGGATGTTCAGTGGATTCGTTAATGAGAACTTTCCACATTTTTAGATGCTAATGTGTAATCTAATAGAATACCAAATGTTCAAAACTCCTTTTTGTTTAATGACATGCTGACACTGGATCAGAGGATAGATCCTTGTCTAAATAATCTCAGAGTAAATCACTTAACCTCTTTAGCCCAGAGTTGATCCTCTGCCAATGTCACCTTACACAGTCTGATTCCTGTTGAATAGTCATAGAAATATGATTTTGAATAGGAAAGTTTGTGTTTTTGCAAATTAATATTTTCTGAAAATGTTCATATTGAGCTGGATGTCTTTGCTGTCATTGCACAGTGGCACAAACAAGTTAAAAGGATAAAGATATCCATGGCATGTCTTACGGTCCCCTCTAGTGGACATTTATTGTAACCCATATTGAGTTTCAACATCTCGGGAAGTAAAAAAGTCACTTCTGTTTTGTTTTTTAAACACCTGAGAGTTTCAAATGAGCAACAGAATATATGAAAGTGGATAAAATATTTTAAGATAAGTAGTCGCATGACTCCATTTGCTCATTTTCACAACACAGAATAACATTTATTTAATTGGGTAACTTTGATTTGTTGCTTCCGTTCTTACTTTAATCCTAAGAAGGCTTCAAAAGGAATTAATCATTCCCATCAGAATGTCTTTCCTTTATTTTCAGGAATCTGTCAAAATTAAACCAGATGATAGTAACGTTGTTGATTGTTAACAAATCTATACACTTTGAATGTGACTAGACATCCAAGTAGCTGAATTCTTTAAAATTTCTCTAGAGGAGACACATTCATGAAAACTACACAGTGGTTTGTGAATTATCCTTTTTTGTTTGATTTAGAGTCACATGATCTCCAGTTAGACTGACCAACACACACACTGCACAGGCACATTTTCTGCACTTCTCCTTATATACTCAGCATTGTGGAAATGAGAAGAGGCTAAAGCATGAATTGCAGTATTCACAATTAGGACAAATTCAAACTAAAGTTATATACATACATACGTTACATACATTCACCTTGCCCTCACTAGTTCTTCAGAGAATATTCTAAATGGCCAGGTGATTTATTTAGATCCCACTTGTTTGTTGAATCCATGCTTATGCAGGGGCAGCAATGAAGACTTAAATCAGGGTCTGCAAACTAAACATTTTCTTGATGTTGAGGATTGAAAATGGAGACTTTACTGTACTTGGTTTTATGTGTAGATTTATAATACATAATTTTTTACTCCAGACCTAATCTATAAAATTATATAAAAGTTATTATAATTTAATCTAGTCTATTCGGCTCAGGCTGATGTTATGAAATCTAACTGTAATGTGAGAATAGGGGCTCTGTCACAAGAATGCAAGTTTGAGATGTTCATTCGGTTTCATTGCCAAGCAAAGAAGAAGAAAGCTCTTCCCATAATGCGCTTGCATGTTTCCCTAGCTACACTGACACACAGGCTGTAATGTTTTTCTCTCTTCTAATTTTTGAGAAGTCAAACTGTTACTCATGTGGATAAACTAAGGTATGATTTTTATCTCATTGGTTGCCAAACCCCTGTAAAATATATCTGACAAAGTGTATCTGTGGCTGACTGAGTAGATCCAGGTGTAAAAGAAACCAGAGAAAAAGACCAAGGCAGCTGAGGACATCTAGGGGTAATGAGAAGAAACAAATCTAAACAATGAGGATAAGAGTTAATGTTCAGAACAAAAAAACTTAGGGCCTTGGTATAAACCAGGGCACTGAGACGTCATAAAAACAAGGGAATAACTAAAAAACAAAAAAGGATGAAAATGGATCCATGAAAAAACTCTCTTCTTTTTCCTTCATTTTTTTAATACTATTGTGGGGGGAAAAATCTACATTGTACGGGAAAAAAATAACACAATTCAAGTTGAATATCCACAACATGGTTAGGTGGAAGGTATTACCTGGAGAGGACCCACAGCTGTTCATGAAATCATGCAAACTCTGAAAAGAAAGACTCCGAAATTCACTGGGAAGTGACCATACAGACTTGGCATCTCTCCGCTGGCCAAATGTCCGGCAGTTTTTAAACAGAGGTGTCCTCCAGGGCCGCTGTCCTGCAGGTTTTAGAGGTTCACCTGCTTCAACACACAATATATAGAATTTAAACACCCCTCGGTGGTGTCTTAGTTAAAGTGAGGTTGTGGTTAAAATATTGCCCACTAAGATCTTTTCAAAATATTGTTAGAATCTGTTAAAATCTGCCGTTGATGTAAGTAAGGTGTGTTGAAGTAGGTAAACATCTAAAACCTGCAGGAAAGAAATCCTTAATTACCAGATTTGGAGATCCCTGACTTACTGAGCATGGCAGAGTGTCTTTCTGCCCTTGTGCAGCTTCACGATGATGCTGCAGGGGGCATACGTGTTCACCAAGCAAGCCCAATTGTGAAATGGTGGTGGAATTTGTTCGTTTGATCAACTGGAAATGGATTTATTATTTTTTGTCCTCCTTCGCTGGCATCAAAGATTGTTTGTAAGGATGCGGCCCCTAAAAAATGAATCATCACAAGTTGTTTTGGCACAGCTAAGAAAGTGACACAAACCGGTTTTCATTCCTCTCTTTTATTTCAAAGTTTATACAATCATAACATACCTTTGAATACACATTCGGGCAACTTAAAAAATCCCCAGAGAATTTACATTAGAGACAGACGCTGTTCTTGTTGTTATGAGTTTTCTGAAACTCAGTTTTTGTGACAAACTCCTCAGTGAACAGGCGTGTTGGAACAGGAAGACTGAGGAATGGCTTCTACAGTTTTCACCTTCTGTGTTTGGATATGTTTTGTCTCCCCTGAGGCAACACATTTCTGGTCCTGTTGCACACTACGCCTGCTTTTTTTGTAAAAAAAAGACATCTTTCAGATAGTTTTCATCCAAAGTCTTCAATCAAAGTACAGTCAAAGAGCATTATCTTACAGTTATATTCAACATTCTTTTGAAAGACTTTTTGAATGTTGTATTTTAAAGACAATTTTGTGATTAGATCTGGAGCTGTATGCTGTTTTGATTCTACTTTTGATTAACTGAACAAATCACTTGTATAATGAATTCAAATATTTGATGCACAGAGTTGGGGGGGGGGGGGGGGGGGTACACCACCATGGAAACGTAGCAGGAATTTTATTTTATATGATACAAAACAATCAGGTCAAGATTGAAGATGACACAAAGGAGCTAAAGTAAAATTACACAAACATCCACACTTACAAAAAATTACCTTAGTCCAACAGCAGTAGACCATTGGACTACGTATACATTTGAATCTATTGTACTGGCCTTACTTTGAATAACTAATAATCAGTTTTAAACTGCTGGTTTGAATGCTTCTTAATGCCGTAACTGCTTCTATGTGTGGATTTTTTTAACCGCCACAGATACTGGTAACATCAGCTTCAAATAAACAGGCTGCAAACTAAAAGATTTGCAAATATTGACCTTTAAAATTAAGCAATCTTCAATAAGGAAAGACTGGAGAAGCAGATATCCTCCTACACATAGTCCCTGCCAGCGGTCCCTGAGTTAGAAGCAGGGTAACGAGGAGTTTTCACTGAGGTCTGGCCGGAACAGTTGGCGCAAAGGAAACAGCCACCAATAATGGTTAGACTGGCAGACCCCCAACCGACGTACAGGGCGCTCCCAAATTCATACCTGCAAACAAAACACATCACAAAGATTTAAATCTTTATGTCAACGTTTTACAGTATCATAAATCTACATGAGTGAACATAAAACGTATTAAATGTACATCTATCGTGACAACTTAATTGGTGTGTCAAATTATTCAAACGTTTGATTTATATTCTACTTTAAACTTGAATCGGTAATCAATAGGAATTAGTTGCTGGTGTAAAACACTACCTTTATTTTTTTGAGGGTTACTCGTCTAAAACGCTAAACCAAACTTAAACGCAGTACCTACCCTCAAAGTCAGGAAGTTTGCTTTAGTGGTCTATGTTAATATACCTCAGTGTTTAAAAACGGGAGAAAAAAGTAGAAAGAAAATTCTTCTTGTGTGTGTCTATGTTAGTTTTCTTGATATTTTAAGTTGCTAAGATGCCAAGCTAGTTGGCTGATCAGCATTTTGTAGACTATTTTTTATTTTATTTTAAACTTTTTTTGTTTGTTTGAAGGTAAATTGGAACATGAAACAGGCGGTAAAGGATTGAAAGTTTGGTTGCCAAGTGTACACCAGCTTACTATGCATCTGCTCAGAGAGACAGCTTAGGCTTCATGCTGAATAACTAAGTAGGACCACCTTACCTGGAATTAGTTGGAGTAAAGGGGTCGTAGAAGTCGCGTGCTATTCTTTGGCCATACCAGGACGTTCCCACCAAAGCAAGCATCCCTGGAAAATCATGAGCAGAAACAACTCTCAATATGAAATATTCAAATTTTGCATGATCTTTCAGAAATAATCTCTTTGAAAATAGAAAAAACAAACACAGCGTGCAAGATGTGGCATAAAGCAATCTCATCAAATGGATCTTTTATTGAAAATGTTTAGGAATTGTATCAGTCGTTCTGAATTGCATTCTCACCAGAAATAATGTAGATAACACCACCAGCCAGAGCCACTTTGTCTTTCTGCTGGGGTTGGTCAGCCATACATGTAGTGCACCTCATGCCCACCACTGCCACCAGTATGGAAATGAAGCTCAGTAAGATGGAGCCCAGCATCAGTCCGCGTGTGCCCTGCACAATGCCTGTAGAGACACGGTTTTGCCACAGGACCCACTTAGGTTAAATCAGGTTTCACCGGAAGTCTAAAATACATCTAAATTTCCTGTTTTGCTGAGTTTTCAATCGGTTTTCAATGCTGTGTTTCAATCACTGCTCTTAAATTTTAAAATGGTTAAAATCTTTTTAGCATTTCGCACCCGGGTTTTCCAAAATGTTTTTCACTCTTTGTTTTCTGTTTGCTCTAATAAATCATATAAAAAACAAAAATTACAAAAACCTGTGTTTATTCCTTTGTAGAAATTTTAAGTGAAACTCAATCATAGGAATTCCAATTTTTTCTATTGTTGAAAGT
The DNA here is from genome assembly GCA_907169785.1 of Menidia menidia. Classification (NCBI taxonomy): domain Eukaryota; kingdom Metazoa; phylum Chordata; class Actinopteri; order Atheriniformes; family Atherinopsidae; genus Menidia; species Menidia menidia. The sequence continues at coordinate 13,234,441 of CAJRST010007779.1, read as the reverse complement.
GTTTATGAAGCGTTTACAAAGGCCAAAAAAAAAAAAAATTTTAAACTGGAGTCCATTGAGTTCAAAATACTTACTTACATACTTATCACATTCCTTTGAGAACCACTTTTTAGAAGTCTGGTAGCAGTCAGTTTTCATAAAAGGAAAAAAACATCTACACCGAACTGTTAAAAACCCAGCACTGAAAAAGCTGTATCTTCTTGTGTATAGCTATATATCCTATATTTTTCTTCATTTATCATTCCCTATTCCAAAAGGTTCACCCTGATTAGACGGCCGCTGGCATTTGACAAACGTGTCTCAGCACGCAGGTGGACAGACAAAACAGGGCGCTCAAATAACTTCTGGGGTTGAATGGGTCTCAACTTTTTACCCGCTTTGTGCTGTACAAGCCAGTCAACCTTCAGCGTGGACACAGATTAACTGTTGAAGCCTGTACATCATTCAATGTCCAATAACCTTTATTTAGTCAATGCACAAGTTTGTCGAACAATTTACTTTTGAATGTGTTATAAGCATATTACAAATAGCCTATTAGACTTTGATTGAGAAGATATGGTGTAATAATTCCTCTATGACTTAAAAAAGGTCAAATGTAATGGGCGAAGCATTACCTGGCAGTTGTAGGAGTGAATCATAGACTTTACACTGAATTTGCCCCGTGCTCTGTGATGCGCAGGTCTTCCAGAGGCCCTCATAGAGGGCCTGAGCCGTGATGATGTTGTCCCCTGCATAGGATGAGGCTTTCCACTCCACCATAACCGTGGATGCTATGCTGCCGATAAAACCAATGAAGGCTAAGGTAAAGCCAAGAAGTTGCACTCCTGCGTTTGCCATTGCTCAATTCCACAAACTGAGGAGGATGGAACACAGATTTAAAAAAATAAAAAATACAGAGAGGGCAGAGAAAAGATCTATGGTGCTCAAAAATCCTGGTTAATCCTGGTGGTTTTGTGCTGTGGTTCTGCTCCAAACACAAAGGTGTCTACCGGCACATCCTCAAGGAAAAGTCATCCAGAAAGGGTGGGTCTAGGAATGCCATCACCTCTGGCAGAGGTCCGAGGGAAAATGGTGACACCCTGTGGGAACGAACATCTACTGCAACAAAACGTCTTGACATTCCAAAATGTTTAACATTTTCACCATAAATATTCAATTAAAGTGTATGTGTGTTTTCATAAAAATAGAATAAAAAAATTCAAAGTTCCACATTTGGGTTTTTTTTTGTCGCTAAAATTACTGACAAGCTGTTGTTGTGGTAAATGTGAGAAAATAATAGAAAGAATATTTAGTTTTCCAAGCTAACATTCTCTTGAGGCTTATTTTTTATCTGTTTCATCCATCAATGACACACATTTGCTAAAGCAAACCGCCCACTTATCTCAAGGGAAACGTTTTTTTTGTGTGTGTGAGCAAACGAAATCAGGAATTGGCCACTGTCCAAAGGTTTATGTCTTACCTAATTCAGGGTTGTTGTTTCCAGTTTGCCTCAGCTGCTGTGGATCCACACAGACATTTGTCTCAGTGCTGTGGGATCCCTCAAACACAACGGTATGTGGATGTCTTTTTGACTTTAAATGGAATGGATGTGTTTTAACCTAACAATGACTGTTTATGTGTATGTGAACAGCATGTTTCCCCACGTTTATCAAATTGATGTCGCTCGTTTTGGTCAATTCACGTGAGCTGTCTTCATGTTTCGGCAGACAAAATGGACAAAGATTTGTTTCTGACTCTCCTGATGCTGCTTCTGGGTTTCTGTTTCCACAACGGAAACAGTGACGGGCAAAACCTTTGTCCGGACAGATGCCAGTGCTTCACACCTGATCAAGTGCTCTGCGCTGACGAAAGGATGGCGTACATTCCCAGGAATTTGTCCAACCAAGTCAAGGAGCTGGTTGTAATGACATCAGCTGTGGGGTACCTGTTCGCAGACAGCCTACGGGAAAGCCCACAACTCACCAAGCTAATCTTAATGAACAATGCTCTGCGCAGTATTCACCTGAACTCATTTGAGAATTTAACAGAACTTCAGGAGCTGGAGATCAGCGGCAACCCCTGGCTGGACAATTTACTTCCTGGAACATTTTCAAAACAGAAACATTTAACTAAACTGTTACTCAACTTCAATGGGTTAAGGACAGCGCTTCCGGGAATTTTTGATTCGTTAAAACAACTAGAAACACTTGAAATGAAGAGCAACATGATATCAGGACTTCCTCCTTTTGTTTTCCAAAACCTAAGCAGGCTGCGTGTCCTGGACTTGTCCATGAATAAACTTGAAGAGGTGACAAAAGGAACTTTCTCCGGTCTGGAAAAGCTGGAAATTCTGAAAATAAACTACAACCTCATTCGCAATGTTTCATCTGACACGTTCCAAAATATTCCTGAGCTGACCGAACTTCATTGGGAGGGGAACAAGATAGCACGGCTAGACGATGCCATCTTCTCTGAGCTGAAAAAACTGAGGGTGCTAAACCTCTGCAATAACCTCCTGACAACCTTCAGTGATAACGTGTTTGGGTTTGAGACCTCAAATTTGAAAGAACTTAACCTGAAAGGCAACAGACTGACCGAGCTGTCATCTTTGAGCAGTCTCATCTCACTTACTGACCTCATATTGTCTTCTAACAAGCTTTCCAGCCTTCCAGAAAACATATTTAGAAACCTTACAGCCCTAGATAGTCTGGACTTGTCCGAAAACCAGCTCAGCTATCTGCCCAAAATGATTTTTAAGGATCTTCTGGGACTCACAGCTATTAATCTCCACAAGAACAGCTTGAGAAAGGTGCACGAAAATCAGTTTGCGGACCAGATGCTCGTTCAGAAGCTCTACCTGTCGGACAACCAGCTGGAAAACCTCCCGGTAGGCCTTTTAGACACTTTTTTCGTCCAGCACGTTTTAAGGCTGCATGGGAACCCCTGGAAATGCGACTGCCACATGTGGTACCTGCACGACTGGGTGCTGCAGCATGGTCAGAGTTTAGAGATGCCGGAGAGGATGCTGTGCGAGAGCCCGGACTTTTTGAGGAAACGCACTGTATATTCCATAAACAGGGATGAGCTGGTGTGTCAGCCGTCCGAGGAGGAGAAGTCTGATCTCAGTTCCTGCACCCTGCAAGCATCCAACGACACCATGATCATCAGGTGTCGAGTGAAAAACTGCTCTCCAATGACGGTGAAAGTACAGTTTCAGGAGGAAAACGGCAATATCCAGCAGCATGTTGTGAAAAATGTGTCAGAAGATTCTAAATGTATCAATTAAACTGTGATAAAGAGCACTATTCATCAGTTTTCCCCCCTTTCTTCTCATTAAGAGGCAATGATATGTTCTGACTGTTAGTCAATACTGTAAACAAACCCCGAACTGAATAAATGCTGCTGAATGATAACAGGGGTGGATGACCCTTCATCAGTTCAAAGTTCAACTCCCTACTTTTTTTAAAAGATCCGGTCACTGCTAAAAAAAACAATAGAGGGTGCAATGCTTATCCACTATTGACAGGTTTTGCCTGTTAAATCATTTCCAGCAGAAGCCTCTGATATCTTTACGTGAAAGATTTTAGATGGAACAATCAGTAAAAATATCTTTACAGATTTATGAATAGAATTTCAGATGACTGGAATATCTTTATTTACCTTGGTATGATCATCATTATCTAGTCAGAGAATAAAAGTACAGAATTTTCCTCTGAGAAGTTGTGTAGCATTTTAAATGATTACACCTGGTTATTATAATATTTGGCAAAAAAGATACAATTCTTATTCATGGGTGATAACGAGAATGAAGCTCCTTGTTATCGGAAGGTTTAAAAAGTTGCCTGTGACTGACCGGACCTCCTCTGACCCCTACGCTGCCCCTGAATGCAGGGAGGGATGATAAAGCGCGAGGGAGGAGGAAAGACCTCAACACAACAAGGCACACAGATGGCCACACCTTGAATGCAGCATGCTAACTCACAGTTAACAAGGGTCATATGGCAGGGGGTCAATTGGCAACTCATTTCAATCGTGAATGACATCACAGTTCGCAGGACAGAATAGGGTGACTGTCGTATTTCCAAAGATTTGGAGGGATGGTCTAAAGCCGGAGCAAATCCTCATTAGTCGAGAACTTTGGTGTAAACAAGGTATTTAAAGTGGGGGGTTGTTAGCTAATGAGTGGTCAAACGCATTGGAGTTGTGAAAATAACCCATCAATATATTGGACACTCACATTCTCAGAGTCTCGTCAAAGAAATAAACTCTAGTATCTTGAGATAGTAGTGTATCATGTTTTCATTTATATCAGGATAATCCATCTGAAATACCATATAGTATAGTATAGTATAGTATAGTATAGTATAGTACCTCTGCTAGGAGTATAGTACCTCTGCTAGGAATCTTGGTTTTACGTTTGATAGTTGTTTAAAGCTAGATAAACAAGTTAGCTCTGTCGTTAGATCAAGTTTTTATCACCTGCGTATTTTAGCTAAAGTTAAATCTTATTTTTGTTTAAAAGACTTTGAAGGACTTATCCATGCCTTCATCACATCTCGTTTGGATTACTGCAACTCATTATATAGAGGTCTGGATAAATCACAGATGCAGCGACTCCAAATGATCCAGAACGCAGCAGCTCGGCTTCTTGCAGGTACCAGGAAGCGCGACCATATAAGGCCTATACTGGTCTCTTTACATTGGCTGCCTGTTCTTTATCGAATAGATTTTAAGATTCTTTTATTAACTTATAAAGCCTTAAATGGATTAGCTCCCCCGTATCTTCTGGAACTTTTAAAATTTCAGCCCGTGTCCAGAACCCTACGCTCTAATAATCAGCTTTTGCTGACAGTTCCTCGGACCCGATTAAAGAGGAAAGGAGATCGGGCTTTTTCCGCTGTTGCTCCTTCTCTTTGGAATGATATACCCTTCCAAATTAGATCTGCCCACAGCCTGGATCATTTTAAATCTCTTGTCAAAACTCATTTTTATTCCTTGGCATTTAATTGAATTAGTTTGATACCTTGTTTTATTAATTTGTGTTGTTATCATTATTGTACAGCACTTTGGTGCAGTTCTATGCCTGTTTTAAAGTGCTATATAAATAAATTTGACATTGACATTGACATAGTATAGTATAGTATAGTATACTATAATAATTTCCCTCTGGGATTATTAATGTATTTCTGATTCTGATTCTGATATAGTATAGTCACTCTTGCTTATTTCATGGAATGTAAATCCTGTAATGCTTTCTTCACAGAGATTAGTTTTGCTGTCCCATCACACTTGCCTGAAACTTAATAGCTGATGCAACTTCAACAAAAAAACATTTAAAAAGATATTATTTACCTTAAATTTTGCAAACAAAACTTGACTACCAATAGTGCACGCACTTATTTTCGTGTTTTTTTTAAAGACTGGCAGGATGGATACATGGATGTTATGTAATGTTGTAATTTTATGTTTTTGTATTTAGCAAACGCTTTTATCCAAGGCGACTTACAATGCAGATACAACATTACAGTGACTCACTGTGCTCTTAAATTTTCTTTAGAGAAATACTCTAGGAAATTGTTTCACCTACCTGCTTATATTAGCTAGGGTATTCACATCATAAGATAATGTTTGAATATGCATATATTGCGTTTAAAAGCTCTTTCAACGTTCTGAACAAACTTTAGTTGAAAAAAATTGAGATGCTTAGTGAGAATGATCGAATGCTTTTCCAGATTCAAAGCTTGTCAGATCAGTCACTAAAATAATAACATCTAATCGTATTTTACATATGATTTGAGATAACACCTCGGAATTGAAAGATACCAGGTTAGAATTTACACCTCTCGATTTTAACCCTTTAAAGCCTGATCCAAGAATAAAACAAAACAGAAAATTCCTTTTTTTTGGGGGGGAATTTCTTATTTGCCCTTTTAACAAAATATGTAAAAAGAAAAAACAGACATACATTTTTTATATTAATAATTTATTACTATGAGAAAAGTCAAGATTCTTTTTTTTGTAGTCTTCTGCCCCCTGTTATATATCTGATTGTGTACAATAGGATTTTTGGCAAAGTTTTTACCATTAAATTATGCAAAAGGTGTCAGACGCAAAACATTTCAGAAACCGTATGTATCAAATATGATACATTTGGCATTACAGGGTTAAAATACTATATGTATGAATGATCGCTACCGCATCAAGATAACTAAAGAGTCACAAGGTTTGAGAATATTATGTTTATCTTAGAGGTATTCATTATACTATTTTGTGGCTGTATAATTATTGTTCTATTTAAAAGAAGACAGTCAAATGAAATATAGAGGTACTCCGAACAAGTTTTCGACAGCAGCAAAACTAAAGTGTCATCTTTGATACCAGCTCGTCAGCATTTTTCTATGCGCGTCACTGTCCTGGGGAGGGGGATGAATATGCGCTGCCAAAACCCCCCCCCCCCCCGGGGGTCACGTCTTCATCTGGCCATCCCACGTTGAGCGCTGGACACCCTGCTCCACGCATGGGGGGTTCCCGTCCGAAAAGGAGAGAAACAGTGGGGAGGAGACATTATCTAGTGAGACAAACAATGTCCAAAACAACACAAAGCACTGGGGGGTTTCCCACAGAGTTTAGAGCGGCCACTGAGCAGGAGGGTGGAGAGGGCAGGCCAGGGTTCTCAGGACAAAGACCAGAGGTCAGCCGAGGCTTGGTGCCAGAGGCGAGAACCCAAGGGGAGGACTTCTTGATGACGAAACCTAAACTAATTTTCCCAATACACTTAAATGCGTGTTCTCGCTGATTTCATCATCAACGACACAATCCGGTTTTGCTAACAAATGATACAAGTGTAATTCCTCAGATCCACAGTCTGAAAATCAGAGGGTCGCGTTTACGCGAAACGCCCATCAGGCTCATTGTTTTTCCTCGGCTCAGTTTAAACAAGTCCATTCGGACGTGAAATGATAACCAACTTCAGTTGCTTTTGTGTGGGCAGGTGTCTATTAGCTCCTCTCTCTCACCCTACGAGAGGGTTACGCACATCCTCAGTGACACAGTGACCCAAGCATCTCGGGGACACAAATAGTCCATTTTACGCACTCAAATGGGAATCTTGCTTACAAACAAGGGTCATGATTTACCCCTCGGTGCACCCAGACCTCTGGATTTGAGCTAAATTGGTGCGGCGGGCCAAATTAAGAACAGCTGACCTGATGTGGGTGTTGAGAGGAACGGGGAGATGTCATCATAATGGTAATCTTTTAGCATTCTGGTTCTCTGCCCTTTGTCTTGTTCGTCCCTATTGGAGGATAACAAGAGGCTATAAGCTCCTTATCATCACATTACAATTATCGAGGATGAATCGACAACTGTGGCCTGCTGGACGTGGCTCTCGAAAAGCTATCCTTGCTTTTTTGTCGAGCCTCCCAGATGGAGAGGTTGGATTGTGCAAGCGCGCAGTTCTTCATTGTCGACAACGACTTGTTCAGGGAAGAGTCACCGCAACCCCTCGACATTTTTTGTTACCAAACAAGTGGAATAACCTCCCACACTCCAGTATCCATCTGCAGGAGTCCTTTCTGAAGAGGTCATTGTTTGGTGGTAGTACGAGATTAAAAAAAAATCCAGTTGAGTACGAATCGAAAGTTGCGGTTCAGTGAAATACTTCCAGTGAAATGCTTTTTCATTGTGTTCCTCTCCTGGAGCCACGGATTGGGACAATTGATTGACATGCTTACATTCCAACAGACCCACAGTTCTAGTATAGGATGTCGAAAAAATATTAAATCAAACCTTAAATAAATTGTGTGACATAACGATTTTTCCCCTTGGATTAATCCATGTTTGAGATTTTTTTAATGTATGTAAAGATCAATTGTTCTTATTGTTTATGACTCAAATGATTGTATTTGTTTGTTTCTTGGATTTTGCTTTTTTTTTTTTTAAATGAACATCTATATCAAGACAAGCCAACGGCCCCTGAATCCTTAAGATCCCTGTAGAGGTCATTTAAGATAATGGTTCCCAGTATAGTTATGTGTATATCAAAGCAGTGACATCTCACATGTTCTTTTTCCTGATCACATCTGATTCAACTAGGAGAAAAATAACCTAAAGGCAAACGGCAAACAGCCCTCTTCCCATTCAGACGATCTTATCTTTACAGACTATTTGAGCAGGCTATTTCACAAGCAGCATCATCGGTGGGAGAAGTTTAAGAAGCTAAATCAAACAAAGAGGACCTGATTGGAGAAAAAATGTTTCAAAGTGGTGTGAATCAACCATATTGTGCTGTCGGACACATCGCAATGTTTTCCACTTGTCTGCTAACAGAATGGCAGCACAAATAGCAAGTAAAGAAACCAGTTAACTGTTTGTTAAGTATTTGGGATCAAAATGAAATTCTTGCAGTGTTGCAGTTCTATTCAAGATAATGGAGAGTTTTGCAAGTCTGGGGTTATTTTCAGCAACACAGAACACAAGGACGACAAGGCAAAGCAAAACAAAACACTTCTTATTCTAAAGACTTCAGTTTTTTTGGAGTCTCATGACAAGGTTGGTCCAGTGTAATCATTGTTATTCCTGTGGTTCATGTGCTGAAATGGGAAGATGAACCCTCAGAAATAAGATGATCTTATACATTCTTTAGGCCTACATGTCAATTAAAAACAATTTATAAATACATCCGTCTGATCCCCCCATTTAACTTGGAGAAGAAAAAGCTTCTCTTGCCTAAAGAAAAGTTCCGACTTCAATCACAACTTGAAGTGGTGCTTTTCATTAAGATGCTTTTTAAAGAGGCTGTAACCAGGGCCATCGATAATTCTCGGTGTCTAGCCTGAGGGGACAATTGCTACGAGAACGTAACTTCCTCGTTGTGTTTGCGAGCCTTCGTGGGCAAACGGCCAAGAGCTTCGGAGAAAAAAACAAAACCCCCCATTCCCCTTCCAACATCCAACACAACGACCTCTTTGAAGACACAATGACTTGATATAGTTAACAGAGTCACTCTGTTTTAACATCTACACCATCATCTCTCTGTGTAGGGTGCGAAGTAATAAATTTTCCCCTCGCAGTGTTATCCTGTCAGTTGGATCCTAAATTCTCCCCCGGAAGCTTCTCTTCCACCGCTGCGTTTTTTGGGGAGGGGGGTTCAAAAACACAAAGTTAAATCAAAACAGGGATGAATTGCGGAGAAAAGGACAAGGAGCATTGTCCATTCACCATTGATATCGAGCACATAATCTATTCATTAGCTGTGATGTGAACCGCGGCTGACTACTTCGCCCCCCTCGTCGAGTGCCATAACAACCCTAAGAATGATACTGAGGCGATTCATCCGCGGAGATGGAGGCGGTGGAGGTTTCCGGTGTGTGTCAGAGGGAGACGGTCTCCACGAGCTGGGAACCTGCCGTCGTGTCGCCCCTGTGTTTGTGTGAGGAGGCCATACATCATGGAAGCGCAGGAGAGGGGCAGGTCCGGCTCGGCCGCATGTCTGTCATCCCCCTGCTTTACAGTGTTTGGGGAAAATGTGGGGCTTTGTGATTGGGAGGGCCGCTGGGGGGGGGGTTACAGGCCCCAAAGAGCAGCAGAAACTTTCTCAAGAATGGCTATACCCCGCTGAAGTCTCTATTTCCAAAGCCTCTTAGGTTCTCCGTCACACACATAGGCGACCTGTCAGCACTTTACAGCTCTTCTTATCTGAAGAGCTCAGCTCGGCCTGAAGAGTTTAAAAAAAAAAAAAAAAAGGCCTTTAAGACCAGGACCTTGGGGAGCGACCCACAATAAGCCTTCTTTAGCACGGTGAAAGTGACAGCATGGTCCACCCCCCTCCTGGCCATTAAACCTTTTCCTGGATAAACAAGAGGAAGGCCCTTTTATAAAGATGGAGAGGGTCACAAAGAGAAGAGCCATTGAGCCACTGAGGGGCCTGTCTTTGTTTTTGTGTTCCAGAGGGGTCTTCTCAAAGGATGCTCTGATAGGAGGGGGGAGCTCTATTTTTGTCTATTATTCCTCTTGACTGTGGGGCTTCTCTCAGCTGAGGCAAACAGAGATGTAAACTTAATTGTGTGTGGAGTGGCGCGGGAGCAAAAGATACTCTCAGATTTATGTTTTAATGTCAAATGCAAGGATGATTTGATATAATGATCCTTGACAAGCTTCCCCAGTACAAACAAAATATGTGTTTCCGGTTTTGCTAAAGTAGAGCAGTTACCTCTGGACGTTTTATTTGTGATTACATCAGACTGACTTTTGGTGACGGACGGTTCTGTTGACGGATTGTCAGACTTCACAGCATCAAGGCTCTGACACTCTTGCGCTGACAGCGTGACTGACCTCTGGTCAGGCTCGGCTTGTGGCCAGCTGAGTGAGCGCCACACTCGGCACACACGCTGGGACCGAGAACCTCTCAACTACCCGCAAAGCGGACAGGGGTTGGACAATCTGCGCTCCAGGTGGAGGCCTCGAAAGATCATTCTTAGAATATACGGATTACGTTTAGCCTTGTAGTCCTCGTTTAACCCTAAGGAAAAGTTCACAACCGTACGCTGTCTGCTGCAGCATGACTTCCTGTCTGGTGGGAGCAAAGACAGACCCACACGTGTCTGCAGGCCCCAGACTCACCCTCCTTTCTCTGCTGGCAGAGTGCCTTCTGGGGCTCCACAGAATCTTCTCAGGTTCCTTATAGCCTTAAAGAGATACTTATTTCCTGCCAGAAAACAGATTTCCCTGTTAAACACTTAACAGCCCGATCAAGTGGGGACAAGCCACACAGTGGTAGGGGGTGTTGGGAGGTTATGTTTAGCTGGCTGTTTTCCCACAGGCCTGAAAAGAAGTGAAATCGCACCCCAGGGCGGTTCGTTTGTGAGACTTTTAATCGCGGGAAATGAAGCATCACCGAGTTGAGTCTGAAGTCGCATTTTTGGAGAACAGAAATGAAGTTGTGTCAGCTCAAGAAATGCTTCACGGGTTATAAAAAAAGCTTTTATTTGTCTCAGAAAAATACAGTGCTTTTGAAGAACTCGTCATGGATATTCTCGGCCTACTAAGGCTTGTGATTTTTTTCCGTAAGAAAAATAAAAAATTACGGGGCCGAAAAGAGGCCACGCACATCTCTTAAAAATATCAATATAAAAAAACAACAAAAGGATCTAAATGAATCTCTCAATGCCATCTTTGAAATATATACAAAATGTACAAAAATGCGTTTAAATGCCTTCGAGTTAATTTTTTCCTCACAGTCTTTTTGACAGAGCTCCTACCACGGCCTCCACACCGAGTCGGACGTGACGGCAGGCGCCGCAGGGGAAACACGATGGCTGCTCTGCGCGCTCAGAGGTGTGAGAGCCGCACTGGGAACGAGGAAGGCAAACTGTCCATCCGGCGACGGCACAACCTGGAAGCCGCCATACAGCTTCAGAGCCTCTGGGGACACTTGCACCTGCGGGCTGCTTTTGCAGGCCACCTGTTGGGCCGAAACCAGCGGAACTTGAGGGCTAGTTTGTCCAAGGGCGCCCACGGGAGGTCCGTAGAAGTTCACTGAGCCCATTTGGGTCACGCAGGCGGCAAGGTGGCCGAGGAGACGAGTCCGCACATCTGTGTTCACACCTTCGCATGTGGACAGGAAGCGGGTGACCTCTCCCACACATTCGCTGAACCCGGCTCGGTATTTACTGAGGACCAGTGGGTCTGTGTTCACAGCAGCTGAAGAAAAAAGTAGGTGTGTATATATATATATATATACATACACATATACACATAAAAGGGATGGAAATTCAATTATTTAAAGAAAAACATGTACATATATTACATAATATTATATTATACTAGAAATAAATGCAGAAAAGGGATGGAAATTCAATTATTTAAAGAAAAAACATGTATTTTCTAGATATGACCAAATAAAAGAAAGCTCCTATTTGCCATCTAAAGACATAAATCAGACTTGATGTCTGCTACCTTACAGTAAATCCAGAGATGGGAATAAGTTGCAGACATACCAGTCATCTGAAGTCTCTGCATGTTTCTGAGGTGTTTCACAGTCATCTCAAGTATGTCTGCTTTCTCCAGTTTAGAGTGTCTCGAGCTCTTTACACACAAACAGAAACACACACAAGAGTTACAAATAAGTTTCAAATGTGATCATTTTTATGGATAAATGAGGTATATCGTATATCTGCTCACGTCTTTCTTGAGAGCGTCCAGGATGAGAGCCTTCAGCTGGCAGAGACTCTCATTGATGCGCGCGCGTCTCCGCTTCTCCATAATTGGCTTTGAAGACTTGAAAAAGAGGAGGAAGTTAAATAAAAAATAAGTATCTCACAGAATTATTTTTTTTAAGAATGGGGGGGGGAAACTCAGATATAATGCATACTTTTCTGCTCTCTGTAATAGTCCGAGGTTTTTCCAGCGTGGAATCGCCACTGGCCGGAGTAGCAGCCACAGCGGACGGAGACGTCCTCTCGAAGGTTCCGGCTGGCATCTTCGGGTTAACGGTCAGACAAGTGGAACACGGACAGTGACAACAAACTTTCCTGAGAGCAACGACAAAAAAAAACAAAAAACAAGTGGGACCGAGGCAGAGTGTCCCGCCTTCTCCTGGCAGACCGCAGGATAGTTTATTGCCGACAAATGTTAGAAGTCACTCCTGTCCCGTCGCCAAACTGGCACACACTTTTCGTTCCTGTTCCCCAATGCCCGTGGTTATATTTATAAGAGCCGCGGTCTGCACGCGAGCGGCTCGCGTGTGAGATTCCTCGGGCTCTCTTTCTCTGTCCAATGAGCGTGCGGGACTCGGTGCCGCGGAGGCGGCGGGCTCGTGCGACAGGGCGCTCTGATTGGCTACCTGTCAGATCGCTGACAGACACGTTCACGAAGACAAGTTAGTGCGAAGTTTAGATATCGAAAAGTCGCCAGATGGCTGAGAACTTTCTCCATTAAAGTTTGTGTACACGTTATCTGTTGCGTTCACGGACCGCAACTGAAACAGATACAGATAGTCTCCCGTTTTTCTGGGAGAGAGTCAAAACATGAATCAGCCTGATGGACAATGATAAATGTTCTTCTCTTAAATTGAATCTTTTCAGTTTATTGACTCCTAATAAAAAAAGGTTGTCTCAGCATAATTTGTTTGACTTTTTTTTATTCTTCACTAGACTTTGTGTAACAACATATTGCCCGTGATCCTAAGCTTTGAATAAACCATTTTTGAATGATATTCAAAATAATATATAATAATAAATAATAATAAATAATAGTCTTCATGATAACATAATTTATAGCATTTTATATTTGAGTGACTTCAAATTAGTCATCTAAAGTGTCAAAACAAACAGTGTAAAAATACAACAACAAAAAGAAAAATCACAAATATTTGAGGATTATTTCCCTGGTTAGGCCATCTCTGTTTGCCTGGGTTTGGCTGGGTTTGTCATGGGTAATTGAGAGCTTCAGAGCTTGATGTTAAGAGTGTGAGAGTGTTCGTAAAACTTGCAGAATTTCAAGTGAAGCAGTCTTTTTTTATTTCTTTTCAAATGTTCATTGAAAACAGATTTTATTTACTCTTAATTCAGTCAGTTTTTGTTTTTCCTCTTAATTTTTGGTTAATAAAGTTTTTTTATTTTTTTTTTATAAAGAATATTTTTTTTAATTAATTTAATTTAAAGTGAGGCAGGCTTATATTTGTTTAAAAATGTTAATTGAAATCAGATTTTCATTACTCTCACATCTGTCAGTGTTTGTTTTTTCCTCTTAATTTTTAATGTGTTGTGTTTTGAAGTGCAATTATTTAATTTGATATTTATTTAATAATCCTTGTGTGTCAGAAGACAATGACAGACATCTTAACTGACCAACTCATCCATAGTCCAACAATCTCACCTTGTGATGGACGGGCAAACTGTCCCGGATGTACCATTCCTCTGAACCGACAGCAGCTGGGATGGGCTCCGGCCCCTCCATGACTATGAATTGGATTTAGAGGGTCTAGAAAAAGTTTGGTTGACCGAAATGAGCCCATATTCTGAAGTACGTCCACTGCAGAGGCAGTGGGTTTACAGCATGTCAAACTTGAGACATCTCTGCTGGGTCCTGGTGTCGTATGTGACAACTCGATCCTTTTTGATGGACTTGTTTGTAAAGCTCTTAAATCCTCAGAGGTGAAATGACCCCAGAAGCAGATCAGTGTTTGCATCCACAGCTGCTTCTTTGTGGGAACAAGACAAACTTCAGGCACCACTGGCTCCTTGAACTGAGTCAATATTGAATTAAGCTAAATTAAATCAAGTTGAATCTGCAGCCAATATGAGATTGACCCAAAATACAACTTAATTACAACTTCCCCAAAATGTAACCGAGTTATAAACTGAATATCTCAGTTTGGTCAAACATTCCGAGGATAACAGTTCAGTTCTCAGTTTATTTCCTAACTGCAGATTTACACAAGATTCTGCCTGAAATAGCCTGAAAGTTCACTATGCAACACATGAGAGGCCACTGCACAATAAATTATGTCCTATCAGCCCTGTATTTAGAGAGCCTGCTGCCATGCGACAAGCAGCTCTTTATTGTGCAGATGGTGAAGAAGGCATGAGGTTTATAGCAGAGGCCTGATCGTTATCACTGTGGGAACGTTTGGATGGGAGGCTTCAGGAAGCAAAAAAAAAAAAAAGAGAATGTGGGACCCTGTTAGATAGAAAAAATACAAGCTAAGGAAAACAGGCCCAAGAAAAACTTGAATTATGCCTGTTGCTTGTTTTATATATTTATAAATGTATATATATACATATATGTGTTTTTTTTTATTGCGTCCTCAGTGTTTCAGATTATTGTCAAGGACTCATGTAAGCATCAGGCATTTTATCTATCATCTGGGAATGGGTTATAAAAAAGTAATAAAGACGGAGAAAAATACAAATTTCAAGCTCTCTATGTCAAGTAAATATAACACACTTTGTAAGTTGCTTTGGATAAAAGTGTCTGCTAAATGTATAAACGCAAACATGAACATTGCTGCATTTTCAACCATAATATTGTGCCTTCACAGTGCGTCCATATTAGAGTCCTCAGGTAGAGTTTTATTGCAAAAAGATGGCCTCAGTTTCTCCTGAATGTGAAGACATTTTCATTTAGTTAACTGATCAATAAACACCTTGTTTGTTATCGTTTGTTATCGTTAGAAAGTCGAACCAACCCAGCTCGAAACTTAGGGAGAAATTTATTGTAGACAGAACAAATGTCAGAAGGAGATAGTATTTTCACATTACGGACAAGTGCCAGCGGCCCCCTCAAACCTCCATCATCACCTGGGCTAAAAGCTCCAGCTTCCTCCTCCACCCTGCCCCCCCCCCATGTGGGCAGTGAAATGATCAACCTCATCATCAAATACAGCAAAGATTCCTTTTCAACTGCTGGTATGAAAACATCTCAGTCCAGGAGGGGAGGGTGCAGACAGAGGGGATCACTTAAAGATCTCATCCAGCGCTCGGTCCCTCCTTCTCTCCTTTAATTCTCTCATAAAGGAGGAAAGAGGGGGGCCTCCCTTAGCAACTCCCAGTCCCTGGCTCTGCCCGCCTTTTGTCCCCCTCCCCAACAGCAGTTTCTGCTCCAGAAGCCTTAGACAAGGCCTCCATTAATTGTGGGCCTGTGTGGAATACACGTGGGACAATGGGCCCAACAGAGTGTCCAGCCCCCAGACAAGGCTGGAAACAAGTGGTACAGGAATCCGGCAGAATAGACTCATCCTGGCTGATGTCACTGAATACATTTACCTACCTCAGAGCACATTCATTCACTGCTTTGTTTTATGTGGACAAAAAAAAAAAAAAAGAAGGGATAGGGGGAGGTAGCAGTATCAATGAAGTGGAGGAGCTGGCGGAGGGGGCACAAGGATGGGAAATAACTGGTCGCCATGGGGACGGGCTGAATCGAAAATATGGTCGAGTTTAGCAGAGGCAGAGATGTAAAAAGGAAAGAGGGCATTAGATTAAACCCTGCGCCAGATAAGAGCGGACTGAAAACAGAGGTTTGGATTTTTGGCGTATTCAGCCCTGTTTATACGGCAATAAAAGCGAATAAAGGAGAGGGAGATTAGCGGACTCATCTAGGCTCATGTTTGTCAACAACAACCTAAGCAGTTTCAAGTCAGCTTATTCCAAGTCAGTACACCAGCCTCAGAGGGGATGCCTCGCTATGGCGAGTAAGAGCCGCAGAGGAAAAGGGGACCATAGCAACTGGTATTTCAGCACAACAACCTGCCATCTGTCACCTAATGTGGTCGGTTTCTTCATGTAAAAAAAAAAGAAAAAAAAAAGCCGGCATTTAGATCTTCAACTTGGAGGCCAAGGCAATGAGACTGAAGTCTTATTAAACTCTGGGTCTCGCCCATTGAAAAGGAAACTCAGTCATCGCCTTATCCCTCATCAAATTGAAGAAAAAAAGAAAAAGAAAAAACGCTTTTAAAGATTGTGAGAGAGGCCTCACATTTAATTTTTAAAACCCAGACATGAAAGTGTTGCCTCCACCACATTCAGCTGTGGAAACTCTTTAGAGCGCTAGTTAGCATGTAGATTATATGCATTTCAATGTATTGTTAAAGTATTTAAGTGTATTTACATGTTAATATGTTCAGGGATACTATCGTCTTGAAAAGGTATTGGGGGAAGGTTGGTGAACTGTGTACTTTCGGTCTATGGACCTTGGGAATGTAATTTCTTTGTGCCATCAAAGTTCAAACGCATTCCTGTAAGGCCATGGATATTACGAGGATTGATCCCCTGCATCCAAACAACCTGAGAACCTGTTGATCCTGGCAAGTAAAAGACCTCCTTGTCTATAAATAAACACTAGAGTAAACTGTGTTCTTTTATATCTGCGGTGGGCCAAAAGCTGGCAATCGCAGATGCCTGGCCGTGTGGTTGTTATCCTCCTCCGAGCTTAGTCCATATCCACAAGTGTGTTTGTGCTGGTATTTATGAATGTGAAGATGCCCCATTCTTGCCAGTCAAGATGACTCACAAGACCAGCGTTATGGCCACTTATGCCATGAAAGCAGCCTGGGGGGATGCCCTTTCAGCACTCAAGGACCTCTGGCTGAGTCCCCTTCACATGGCAGATCATCCTCACTTGGGGAAAAAGTCCCTGGGCTTTTACAGAAGGAGCCATCCTCAGGGATGGTGCGCTCCTTGTCCCAGGGTCTCCCTTCTTCACCTGCCGGCTTAAGCGCTCATCGCTTATGCACATAATCCCTGGTTAGTGCATGTGATCCACCGGCCAATGCCTAAAATCCCGGCCCCCCAAATCTCCGCGGCTCAAATGCTTGCTGGGTGGCTCCCGGGTGGCCATGGCAACTCTCATCTTCTCATGACAGTTAGGCTTCAGTCATGGCTCTAAGTCCCTCTTCAGTCACACTGCGTCTTTTTCTGTCCACTGTTTTCTGCCTCCTAAAGCCCTCTGCTGTTTGTGTGCTGCTCCGTCTATGGCTCTCTGTCCTTTCTTTTTAAGTTCCCATGCTCGGGCTCAGCTGAGCCTGAGAGAGGAGCCATAACTCAGCGACACCGTGGCATCTTCAGGGGCCACGAGAGTGCATCGACGCTATTCTAGTTCAAATTTAGAGACGGGGTTTACCATCGCTGCAAATGAAGGCCTGACCTCATTTTTATTGTGAGGCTGATCCGTAAAGTGAGATTGTAAGATACGCTTGTGCACATCTTTTCAGCGCGCTCGCTGCAGGCCTCCGAGCGCAGATCGCCTTACCTCAATGCAAGCCTGAAGCCTCAAGCAGTAGTTTGTTTAAAGCACTGAGGATCGCGCAGGCCCCTCGGGAGAGTAAGAGAGGCAAGCGGGCAACTTTGTGTGGCCCCCTTACTAACAAGTGTCACCGTGATCCGGACCAGTCCTCCCCCTGTGTGAGAGCCATGTGAGAGGCGGCTCCGTCCATGCCCCTGCCACCTCCGCACAAGGCCCTCCATTGACTTCTAACCTGATGAGAGACCACAGGAGACAAAGAGCCACGGGGCGGGGCAAATCCCTCCGACAAGCCTGTGAACAAACGCTAACACGGCTGCAACTGTCCACCCCCTGAATCACTGAATTTATTGACCAACCACAGAGGCCATTCAGGCCAGGAAGGTCTGATAAATAAAGGGAGACAGGGACGCAATGGAGGCCCAGGAAGAAACCTATGCTTAAGGGGCAGGAGGGAAGAGAGGGGCTTTGTGACCGTCTGCTAGGTCACAGACATGGGTGGCTTTGTATCATCAGTAAAGTGAGGCGAGCCATCGGGGAACATCAGGCCGGCCTTGTGTCCTGACAATTAATCAAGACTGGGGCCTTATGAAGGTCCGACAATCTTTGTAGAACCTTCAACGCATTGAAAATCATTTAGACTGACAATAGGCAGAAATTGATGAAACCTTCAACAGAACTTGTGGTAGAAAATTGTGGTTTTTACCATGTAAAATGGTTTAAGAAGGTTTAGTTGCTCTATTCTATTCGGACCACTGTATGCGAAAAAAGAATCATCGGATTGAGTGCAAATCCAAATCTTACACAACTCAGATATTTTTTTTTTAAGCGTTAGTAAAAGGGAAAAGAAGAAAAGTCTAAAATGCTCAGAAGTGCACACGTCTGAGCACAAGCTTGAGAAAACCTTTTTTTTTATAGTTGCTAACTGTGAAGAAGAAAGACTGTGTGTTTTAGCTTCTTTATGTCTTTTTACCACTCTCCATCTGCTCGCCTACGGGTACAAAAGGAATACAACCGACTACACAAAAAACCCATGTTGCTTTGTGGAGAGGCAACACTAGCTGTAAAAACTACATGGCAAACACGGATCGAAAGCAAGACGTCGCGACTCTGCAAACATCGGTGTTTACAGAAAAGATGATCCATGCAAGTCAGAGAGACAGACAAGAATTCATGATGCCTCCTCATCCTCGTCATGAATATTCCCAAAAAAGGCTCTTCCCTGATCTGTGGGAGATTCTTTTCTTTTTGGTACAAGCGAGCAACCCCTTCCCTTATTCACAGTCCCCCCTAAATCCACCCATTCACTGCCTGTAGGCCCTGATCTCCACATGAAATGATACCCCTCTTTCTCCTCCACTCTTGCACCCTTAAGCGCCCATATGCCAGGCAGCGAGGAGGCTGGGAAAGCTCATAATTGATCAGTAAGTCTTAGCTGAAAAAGTGTGACCAAGGTCAGCCCCCCACGAAGTTTGCAAGACCGGCTTGATATAGAGATTTATCGAGCGATTTAATGGAAGTTCTTCTCCATCAAAACTGCCATTAGGAGTATGAAAAAAACGCAAAAACCATATAACGTTTTCCACTAAGACTCTGCTTTATTTCAACAGAATTAATGACACATTTTATACATTGATTTAATTGAGTGAAAACGGCCTAGAAAAATATGGGTAAGACAAATGAAACTAAGATACAGGAAAATCTTGTATAAAAACGTCTTTATTAGATTAAACTCATCACTTCGATGAACTTTTTGTTGTATTAATTTGTGTAATCAATAATGCCAACTTTTACACAAGGTTCCCAAAAGACCATCACAACTGCACAAAGGTTTTAAAAGACGAGGGGAAATTAAACTGTTTAACTGTTCGTGGTCCTTATTTACTTTCATATTCCACAAACACACACAGATAGTGGCACAGGCATTCGAAGGGATTTTCCTACATGTTCTTAGAAAGGGACTCAGCCATTTCTGCCACTCTCTTCCACAGGAAGAATTTCTAAAGGAAATGCAGCAAATGCAAAACCGCCTGTCTCCAAAATGCAACTGTACCGGAAATGTTAATGCACCCAACAGGTGTGAGTCTGTTGTGTGCAATTCATTTGAACAACAGCGGTTCGCCGACTTTTGTATTAGAGCAGCAAAACTTTCATTAAATGACAAAACAGCTGTTTGACTGATCTGCGATTTTCTTCAGTGTGAGACTATGAAAAAAGGCAGCTCATGTCTTCAGACATACAGGATCAGAAGGAAACATTCCTTTAAATACACACTGTCTGCACAACAGTTAAAAAGAGATTCCATCTCCTTGTGGAACGCAGGCGTACGTGTTTACTTTCTTGAGAGTTGCATTGTTTCTGAAGGGAAAATGAAGGACTGATGTGTTCAATTCTAAGGTTTTGTGTTTAAAAAGATATCAGTTTTTCACAAGATTCTACAATTTGTTAACCAAAACCAATAGAAAAATACAATACATTATCCATGTCATTATTTGCATAACAAAGATGAAGAGGCAGCGTGTGAAAAACATCCCTATTGCTCTCATAGGACTTAAGCAGACTGAACTTATATTGCGCTTCTCTGGTCTAGCCAACCACTCAAAGTACATCCTATAAATGCCACATTGAGCCATTCCCATATGTTCAAATAGCACGCCTTACATTATACGACGTTACTTGCCACATGGGGCAATCACAAACAAAAGATGCATACATTGATATCCAGCGGGGGGGAATCTGTCTGAGCTGCTGCCAGGTACTGCTGCCAAAATGCACTAGATGTATGCATTATAACTTAAAGATCCTAGATTTTCTTTTTTAAAGAAGCAATTGTTGCTGTTTGTTCATTTTAGAGGAGTTATAAGACCATATCCGGAAAGAAAGAATTTCCACAAGTGGAAAACTTTCATGCCAGCTGTCAATCTTCCCAGGAGTAGACGTCCAGGGAAGCTTTCCCAAAGTTTAGATTTAGAGACGAACTAGAAAAGAAAAAAAAAACCCGCTACGTGGCCTCCACAGGCCTCCGTTAGTATGGTAAATGTTAAAGCTCATGACAGCGTGATTAGAAAGAGACTGAACAAGTACGACTTGTTTTGAAGGGTTGCAGGAGAAAGCCTCTTCTCTTGATAGGAAACATGGCACCACAGCCCAGGTTTGAAATATGAGACCAAAGGAGGGAAAGTTGAGGATGTAAAGCAGAGCAATAGTTGTGAAGAAAACCAAACACAGACCATCGGCACTATTCAGAACGGCGTTGGACAGTGCTTAAGTCTACTCCTTTGTATTATAGAGTCAAATGTGATGCTATCTAGGCCACAGCTAAAACGAGGCTGAAATTGGTACATCAATAGCAAACACAGATGCAAATCTGCAACAGAATGTTTGAAAAATAAAACAATCAAAGCGTCGATATGGTCCGGTTAAAGTCCAGACCTCAGTCTGATTGAAACGGTGGGACCTAAACACAGCTTAGCATAATTAAATGTCAAATAAACCCCGACAACCTGAAGCAATACTGTTAGGAAAAGTGGGTGGAGGTTTCACAAAAGACAACAATATTGTCATATGGAAAACATGTACAGTACTATTTGCTACTGAGAGTGGCTCTATAGGTGGTTTGATCACAGGGTTGAGGACGTTTTTCACACACTCACTCTGCATTTTGCCATTTTGCCTAATATGTTGTGTGCTGTTGCTCATCATAAAAATCTAAAGCCAAATTGGCTAAATCTAAAGCCAAATAAGGAACAGATGATTTTCTTACTGTGAAGCTTTAGAACTGACGGAAGGTGTACTTTTACAGTACTTTACTGTTAAGTAGGATCAGTTCAGTGTCAGTCAATAGACAATCAGGGACTCTCTTTGTGTGTTTTTTGTTTTTTTTCGCCGGAACCCAATGGCCCCAAGCTGAACTCATCTTCTCTAAACTGAGCAAAGCTACAAGTTTCGTCTCAGCTGCATTGTTGGTGCATGCTCGCTTTAGAGGGCAGCAGAGCCACAGGACAGAGGATCTCTGGCAACGGTGGTGGTGCAGT
The DNA here is from genome assembly GCA_907169785.1 of Menidia menidia. NCBI lineage: Eukaryota > Metazoa > Chordata > Actinopteri > Atheriniformes > Atherinopsidae > Menidia > Menidia menidia. The sequence continues at coordinate 13,212,689 of CAJRST010007779.1, read as the reverse complement.
GTTTGGGCGGCCAGTCGGGGTCTTCCTGTAGCTCCAAGGCGAGGTGCCTGTACAGAACTTTTGGGGGCTTGTTCCTCTGGCAGAACAATCGGGAGAGGCAACACGAGCCCCAGCGGTTGTTGGCGCTCTGAGAAGAAGTCAAACGTTAGAGTTCTTTTTTACGCACACAGCCTCCTTTAGCTAAGACCTTCAACACAAACATTTTCCAACCACTCTAAGTAAGCGAGTTAACAAGATCGGACGCTCGGACAGGGGCTATGATCTGAATGCTACTTATGTGGTTATCATAAAAACAAGATAATGAAAATAAAAATAAAAAAATGATGAAGAGAAGTTTAAATTTGAAAATTTGACGGAAAGGGAAATGATCAAAGTGATACGCAGAGGTTTGAGAATCAGAGAAAAAAACAAAAACAGTGAGAGTATGCAAGTCAGAATGTTGTCAAAAGCTTCCCAACCTGTGGCGTCTCAGTAGAGGAAGGATCTCTGGGGTGATTTGCCCCTTGATTGCCTCTGAAAACAAGCTTCCACAAGACGATGTCAAGGAGGAAAATCTATGGGAGATTTCAGCGGGAGCTTAGAAAAAATAGCAGCTGATCACGCAGACCGGGGTTGCAAACCCCCCAAAACAGACAATACTAACACAAATGGCAAGCCTGAATAAGAAGTCAGTGATTTTGTTCATTAGGAAGTGATTTACCAGCGGGTGCTGATCGGGTGGGAAAATAAAAGATCATGATAAAAGCGTGCAAATGGTGGTTTGCAAATGTAAACAGATCAGTCACAGTATGCAGTGGGGTGCCGCGTCTGTAAAGCATACCTCCAACATGAGAGACACCGCCGCGTTGGCCATGACAATGACAACCAGAGTAACGCGCCAATCATGGGGAACACACACGATCTGGGGGGGGAGGCAGGAATGCGGGATGAGGCAGCGGATGATACACACATTTTCCCGACACTTTAAACAACTGCTCAGCTCCCGCGGCGTCTCCCACATTTAGATTTTTTTTTTGCCATTGTTGGGTCGGGGGTCGCTGAGAAAAAGGAAAGTTTACCTCTAAGAAGCTGTCGATGGCAGGGACAGGATACAGCATGATGAAGAGGAGAAAGGAATAGAGACCAATGCACGACAGCATGAATGGCCCTAATGAAATGAAAAATATAAGAACGTGGACAGTTATTAAGATTTGCAAAAGAAAACTCCCCCTTTCATATGCGGCTCCATCTGACACCACAAACTGGAGAGAAAATAAATGAATGTCGTCACCCTCAAGTCTTACAGTTCTTGTAACTTGGCTGTCTGAAAGGCTTTCCCTTGGAGAAAACAATGGCCACAGCCAAATACTGAAAGGAGGAGACATAGAAGAGGGTGGTGTTCTCATAGTTCCTGATGTTCTTGTGGTCGTGAGGGGTTGTTTCATTGAGTATCTCAAAGAGGCTGAATCTAGAGACATTACAGGCACTGCAAGAGAAAAGCAAATAGAGAAAAAACTTAAGCAAGTAGAGGCCAGTCATTCCGATTTGTCCTTTATCAAGCTTCATCAGAAAAACAGGTTTGTTAGATATTGGATTGTCTCCATTTATGCCCCCAGCCACATCCAGGACTGGAACGTCTATCCAATTTTCAATGTGCTGTTTGAGCAGCTATGTTGTCCATTTTTTTTTGTAGTCTGTAGTATATATAGCAAGAGATTACTGAAATCATGTGACACTTTGCTTGCACAAAACGTGGAATGAATTTGACTAATTATGGGATTTCTCAGGGTAGCAAAAACTCCTTTTTAGTGATTAAGTTTTTCCTATTAATCTTGGATTATTTTTTGTATGGCTATGGCAAAAAATATTTTTTAAAAAGTAAATGAGGCATTGAAAAGAAACTAAATAGAGGGAAAAAACTCATGGTGGTTCACAACACTTTATCTAGACATTAAACCAGTGATACAGTAGATATGACTGTAGATATAACTATATTTTGAATATCAACCTATTCCCCCTCCCTGCATATAGTGTTCACTATACTTAGGACTCACTGCTGGATAAGTGAATTTCAGCCACCATTAATGCAGCAGCACTTCATAATTTGGACATAAACACAGACACAAAACTGTATGAGGCAGCTGAGCCTGTTTTCTAAGTTTTATAAAAATGCGTTCATACATTTTGATATACTATGTAGTAAAATTATTGTTCATTATCAATTGATTTTACTGCAATGATCGTGTATATAATTTTCTTGGATTCCTTATGGTAAAATGACATTTGGGGGGAAAAGAGTGACTTTATGAGGCCTTTAGTATTTTTCCTGCATGAGTGACATTGCAGTCATCAGTGGGACACATCTCACTTAAACACTAACTTGTTTAAAATGAGCCTCCAGCTTTGAAATGAGACATGAATAGTACATATCAAATTGGTAAAATGCTGAAATTCTGGTTTTATCCTATCTAAATTAGCCCACAAATGTAAACATTATAGCTAATTTGCATTAAAGGTCAACCTAAAATGATGAGGTATTTCAACTGCGGGCATTCATTTCAGAACAAAATTGTGGAAAGAAAAGAAAAAAGATTTTACTCACTCTGACTGAGGCGTCCAAGTCTCGTACCAGCTCTGCTTTTGCACCAAGAGGAAAGCCAGAACCTGGAAGACTAGGCAGGTGAGGATCTGGGTCAGAACTGAGAAGAGGAGTGGGCCAGAGATCAGACTGGATGGCGGGCGACGCCACACCAGTTCCTTCCACGATGGGTTAAGACTCACTTATGAAACAGAGGGGGAAAAAAGGCCAATGATCAATCAAATAACATTTAATAAAAGTCATTTGAACTAGATGATGCTGAAGCTGGCAGACTGCCCTCTCAGTGCTTGATGCTCACTTGTAAAGGCAATGATAAGAATGATGACGATGTCAATGAAGAGAAACTGGAAGTCTCCCAAATTGCTGAGAATCTAAAAGTGAAATGTAAATAAACAGTTAAACAGAAGATTGTTCAACACATTTCTCTAAACCTGTATTACTTCTTGAGAATGAAATCAGGGGAGTATTTACCCAGTAAAGCAGGATGACACTGATGTACTGGATGATACTGTAGAGAGCCATGAACTTAAAGACACAGAATGATGTTATGAGAGCCGCTCGTCCCTCCCTTTGGAATGTAAAAAACAAAGCAAAAAAAACAAAAACAAAAAAATCTGTTGGAGCTTCAGATATTCTTACAAATTTTGGCAACAAAATTCTGGAAAGAGGTTTCTAAACTACAATCAAAGTGTGGCAAAGGCAGTAAAATATATTCTAATAGTCTGTATTCTTGCTATGATCAATCCTCTGTGTGACTTTGCCAGAAGCATGTGTTGATTTCCTGTTTGGAGCAGTGTAAGTGAACTTGGATCAGGGGTCTACCTGATCAGATTCGGGACGCAGGAAATGTTTGAGGTGGAGGAGGTGAAAGGTGAAGCAACGGAAGCCTCCAGCTCAGAAAGAGAAATCCCACTGTGAGCTCTCTTCAAGGCCTAAGAGTGAAACACAGGAACCCTCATTAACATGGGTCATTTTACATATTCAAATGTAGACAAAAAAAAAGTCATGAAAATTTTCTGTTGCTTAACCAATATAAGATATTCTAAGACAAATATGACCCAATTTCTAATGAAGATTCTACCAAAAAAGATATATTTCTTGACCAGTTTAAACTCAATTACACCAAATATTTGGCAACTCTGCCAAGGTTGGTAGTGAATGGCAAACACAGCGTGTTCAGATTTACCCATTCATGATAGGGGCTGATAGACTCCACAAAAGGCTTTTAGTTCTGTTAATCTGTTGACATTTTGCAAATATTCTGAATGTTTCAATTTACAGAGGATATCCGGATTTAGGGAGACATTCTGCTTTAACTTTATAGGTCAACGGAATTGATTCTAAATACACAAGGCCTGTTTGAAAATTCGAAGTAAGGACGCAGATCTGCTGATTTTGCCACAAAGAGTACATGCAGAAAATGGGGAAATGTGAAGCTCCCTTGCAGTCTACTGCATCTTTCCTTGGTAAAAGAAGAGGTCTATTCCTTTATGATAAATCCACTAGATGTTCTCTTGGCTTTCCAGACCTAAACTTGACCTCTGCTGTTCCTTTTAACTGCAACTTCTTAATCATATTACAAACTAAGTAAATGGCTACATGAAACTTTACATCAATTGGCCTTTTCAAACTCTAACTGTGAACAAGCCACAGCACGACCAAGCTAACTGCCATTACCTCTATACATTGCTTCCATATACAAAAACACTTAAAAATCACAAACTGTGACATCTAATTCTGTTATCACAGGTCAAAGAATCGATCAGATATCAAACATTTTGTCAGAGCCCATGTAAACTGAGTCTAAAAATGTGGAATTGAATTGGTGGTGAGGTTTGTGCATGGTCCATACTTACTCCACAATCATTGGCACCATCACCACACATGCCAACAATGTAACTGGAAGAGTAAAAACATTTTCCAAGTTATGAATGACGAAATTATGACGGATTTAAAGAGATGGAGGTCAGGATTTTTAGTTTAACACGCTGAAACTAATTCCACAAAGTCAAACGGAGACTCACTCCATGCTCTGCAGGATTTCCACAAGCTGGGTCTTCTGGTCTGGGGCCATGCGGGCAAACACTGTGGCTCTCAGCACGACCTGTAGCGCCCCCATGTGGGTGTAAAAAGCATTACAGCATCAGATCAAATAATAACCTGAGGTGTCTTTTTTTTTTTCTTAAAAAGGAGCCTGTACCTTCGGGACCATGTGAGGAAAATGCTCGTTGATAATAGAAAAGGCCTTGCCGCTCACAGCAAAGTGGTAGGTCCCCTCCTCCAGGTTTATCTCTGTACTCTGAAAGAGAAGAACCGAATCAGTTAGGACAAAAACACCAAATAGCTAACAAACCACTATCTTGTATGACGAGTAATTATAGTGAAGAGATGGCGATTTAATTCTTGTTTTGTAAACACCAGTCAGCTCTTGTCTTACTTATTCATGCAGTAATTGACCTACTTATTAATCCTAAAAAACTTGTAGAGATTAACGGCTTAAGCTGTTCTTTTACTGCATATAAATGTGAAAGACAAATTAGAGGAAAAAATATACTAAGCGTGGTGCTCTGAATATCATTAAGAAAATTCCATAATTGAATATTTATCCATTTTATACACCACTTATTCATAGTGGGGGAAGGAGGCAGGGTACACTCTGGACAGGTCACAGTTTCATTCACACATGAGCAAGACAGACAACCACCCAAAACTCCCTTCAAATTAGCAACCCTCTTGCCATGAGGTGTTATGATAATCATAACATACTGAAAAAGTATGGTATAACCACAATACTTTCATCCTAACTGGAATTTATTTTTCTTTTTTTTTTAACCATTTTGTTTTGTCCAGTTTTGGAATAAAAAAATAACAACTGAGGACCGTATATAAAAAAAATAGGGGTTACTTTGGCTTCAAAAACTTCAAAAAGCTTCAAAATCCTCATTAGCTCTGTAGGTCTCTGTAGTTTACTTATAATCTTAATGAAGAAAGGAGTTGACGCAGATTTTAAGTGTTTATAGAAATCCTTCTTGAAGATTTTTTTTACGCCTCGTCCCAACAATCCACAACCTTTAAAGCAAAAATCAAGATAAAGGGATATTCACAGAGCAGAGGATGGATGTCACAAAATATGTGCATGTGGCTGCTTTCTGTTTTGAAATGTGAAGTCAGGCCGAAATACAGAAGACCAGGAAAACTAACCGAAAACTCCAAACTGCCAGAAGAAGACAGCGGTGGTGCTCTGTTTTACTGTGCAGAAACACCTGCACAAATACTGAATGACTTCATGGAAGAATCCTTAGAGGACACCCCTGGGGAGTCATGTCACATGACTTTGTTCAAATAATAGTTTAAGCACCATCAGCACACACTTAGAAACTATTAGAAACTAACTACACTTAAAGAACTGGAACCCTTTTCTCCAATGACATGAGTAGCAGCTCATTAATAAAGAGTGTATGTCAGCCAATGTTTTGTCTCTGGATCATTTTCCTGTTTGTTGCTTTAAAATTACCAAAAATGACATGTGACACCAGATGGAACCATGACAAACTCAGCCATAAGACAGCCTCCCATTCTTCACCTGTTAAGCTCTACAACAAATGTTCATTTTGGGTCTTTTTGATTTGGCAAGTTCCTATCATGCTTACAGAGTTATTGATTAATTTTAGGCAATTTGAATGTAAAACATCTAAAAGACGTTTGAATAGGTTTCATAGCTATATAGTTAATATTTTTAATCATATTAGATCATTTCATTTATAGAGGAAAGAATAATTAAATGTGTCTTGGAAAATATTGTTTTAGTCAATACAGATCATACGTTTTTTAAAAGAGAACCAGTGCAGCTGAGGAGCTGACTAACTATTGGCTTTTTCAACTCTCCACTTCTGCGCCACTTCTTCTTCAACTCCTCTAACCTACTAATGCCTCATATAAGAAAAAAGTTCCAACATTTTCAACAAAGACCACATAATCAGAAGGTAATGGAGGGTTCTCATTCTCCTTCTGGTTAGGAATAGGAAATACTCAGGTGCATCTAAGTGAGTGACTCTTTTTGAGCAAACATTTAAATATTCTCATCTGTAGGAAGACCTTCTTTGGTTTTTTTTAAATGCAATACATCTAATATGAATATTTCCTCTCTTGTAAAATATAGAAGAAAGCTGAGGGCAGTAGCCTTGGATGTGCTCCTGTAAATATAAGATATTTATACATTGTTAAAAACTGAGGATTGCTACGGTCATCTCTCACAGGATCATCTTCCAATTCAGGTCATGAAGCTCTTTGGAGAAAATGGAAATGCTGATATTTGCAGAGTTGCGTGGCCATAAAAGTTAGCACAAGCTAACCTGCTTAGCTCAGGCAACCTGAGGAGACACTAAAAAGCTCTGATAAACTGGCTACTCCCTGGCTACTCCCTGATAACCCAGCAGTTGCTTACTGAAGATATTGTCACTGTATTTTTGTTCTGTCTAAAAAGAGGGCATCCCTTTTTGCAAAGCGAGGTCTTTTTTAACCGACTGTGTCAGAAAACTGATGTGAAAAGTGGAAAACTGTGACCGTATTTCTATAAGAAACAGCTTTTTGGCCAGCAGGCAGCCATCACTTATGATCGTGGATTTGAGAGCCATACCTGACTGTCCCCAACAGTCTGAGTAGGGTTGTCGGTGTAATGCCACGTGATACTGGCAGGGTAGAAATCTTTGGGAGGCGCAGCGTCTACTATGATCACCCTCTCCTGTGGGCGAACCATCCCGCAGTCTCGAGCCACCGATATAGCTGTCAGCATGTTGTCACCTGATGGATGATGCGAGGGCGGAAGAAGAGTGAGACTAGACTGGTCAACAAACGAAGGATTTTGAGTGAAACTCTTTACAGAGCACGTTTACCTGTGACCATCAAGGTGCGGATGTTCGCTTGCCGCAGTTCACATAAAACACCGGCAGTCTGCTGTTTGATTTTGTTCTGCATGATGATCAAACCAAGGAACTCCATGTCGGTCTCTATTGCATCCCTTAAAAGGTCATATCACAAACTGTCACCATATAATCATAATTTATTCAATTCATGTAATTTTATATTCCCAAAATTCAATTAACCTAGACATTATGACCCAATTTAGATAGTTCAGTTAGGATTAAAGGTAGACTTCTAGATGGCCACTCTTTTCCCTCTGGCTCAAGTACACTCTGCCTCCCTGTCAAACTACCATGCCATCTTCCCCTTGAGTTAATAATTTCTCACATTTATCAGATTTTGTATTGGACTAATAGCTAGTTGTTTTATCACTGTTATCGTTTAATGTTGCAGATAACAGATGCAGTCCACTTTAGAATGAACTTGCATTTCATTTTTAAAAAGAAAAGAAAACTGGAAGTTACATTTGAAGAAGCTTATTTTCAATGCGGGGTGAGCGTTTGTTGTGTTTGTTTTTTTTATCTTAAGCTGAGAGCAGCCACATGTTCTGTGAACAAGTGTTATCTGTGGTTGGAGGCGTACCTGCCAAGGCTCTGGACTTTGTGCCACGATAGTTTGGACTCCAGCTGTCGGTGTGCCAGGGCAATGACCCTGAAGCCCTGCCCAGTGTAGCCCTCCAAAATCCCAGTGAAACTCTGTGGGACTGAGGGGAAAAACAGAGCCAAATCAGACTGTTCTTTGTTTAAAAGAAAGAAATATACTGTCGATGGAACGTAGAGGTGTTGAGATCTTTTGTGCACTTTTTTTCTCTGAACTGTGTGTTTTCAAGGTTTTAATAAAGTCCAGATGAGAGGAAGTGATACCTTTCCCAGAAATAGTGTCTGACCTGTGTGTGGTTTGCAAAGATTGGCCACAACCTCTGGAGCTCCTTTCATGAAGGCATCCATGTGTTTTTCTCCCAACCTCCTGACTACCACACTCATCCTCTGCAGCGCCGATGAGAAGGGGAACTGACGCACAATGCCAATCTCATAGGGCTGGGAAGCAAAAGTCACAAGTAAACACATCTGGTTTCTCCAAATCCTTTGCTCGTGAAAGAAAAGATTACACAGAAGGCTACAAAGTATTTAGCAAATCTGACAAAGGTCTAATAAAAATAGAACTTACCAATGACTCCGAAAGCTCCTGGACAAAAAAAATAAATTCAAATCAAACAAATTCCTGCACATATAATAGTGAAAAATATAAGATATTCAGATTCATTGTACCATGTCATGCACTGCCGAATTGTTCTGATTGGCTCCTGAGACAGAACGCTTTGGAGGTCGAACAACGGTGGGCATCAGTCGATTGTGGAGCGTCGTCTCTTCCTCTGTGGCCTCTTCTAAGATCTAAAGGAGGAATAATGATATCTTGGTAACATTCTGAGGCATCAGCCGGCACCTGGCATGACAGAATACCAAATAAACTGACTGCTTTCTCTTGAAAGGAAAAGGCAGCTTCCATTTATAAATGAGCAGTGGAAGGCTTTTGCTAGTCCACCCATCAGTGCCGGCTGTAGTCACAGGGTCTAATCATGCTAATTACAGCGACTGTTTGTTTACCCAGCCCGTGGCGGCAAACATCTTGAGGTCTAAAGGGTCTCCGGAGAGCTCTCCCTCTATCTTGGTCAGTGAATGGCAGGTTGCCATGCAGGCCACAAATGACGTGTTCACCAGATTTACTTCAGAGGCTTCAGATTGTGGAGGAGAAAAGCTGCAACGAAGGACAAAATTGTGTTGACTAAAAATGGAGCAATGCGCATAAAACAGGTAAGACACACATTCAGATAAAAAGATGTTGAATACCTCCGCCTATATTATTTTGTTTCCTCATGTCAGTCAGGACTGGACTAGTCATGTAAATCAGTTATGGCATTTTTAGAATCAACAATTTAGCGTCTCCTATTGGGTCAAAATCAACTATTTTACCTAATTTACTTGTGAATAAGCAGTGTATAAAACTCAACAAAGTGTACCACTTCTGCACTAGTTGCTCTGATCATCAGCTGGCAGACCTCTTATAATCAGGAGGAGAAAGGAGAAAGCCTCTTACCTGCCATTTACAGCTCTCTGAACACCCCACAGATCTAATCCATCCTCAGTGAGAGTACCAGTCTGCAGGGTGAAAACAAACAGTGCTCATCAAGCTACCAACTCAGGCTTCTCAAGGCTTCTTAAAAGAAATCTCAAAGTTTTTCTTCTTCTTTTCCTTTATTTTTATATTACTGTCTTTTGTTCTGTTCCTTTTAGCTTAGAACTACTTCTCATCTGTGCTGGAGTCAGCAAGGAAACAAAAACTCATGGAACTGTTAAAGACCTCTGAAAGCTTTTAGATGTATTTTCATGGCTCATGACCACTTACAAAGATTTTAAGGAAAGGGGATGTTTTGAAACCAAAAAAGAAAAAGAAATTCAGGGCTTATGCATAAACAAATAAAAACGACTTGGCTCCCTCACAGCCAAAGTTTGGTTCCACAACAGATAATACTTCCAATAAGAGTTTTTATTATTTACCATCTCAATTGAAAATGTCTGAAAATAGTGAGGAATAACCATTACACTTTCAGACATTAAGTTTTCTGCTCAACAAATTTTCCTAAAATGAATGGGTATTCATTTTAGACTGCATTAAGATGATATTATGGATGAGTAGCATTATTGTCCGATTACTGCAGACTGAGACATGGAGACTCCAATAAATTTGATCTTATTCACGTGCATTCAAGCACAGAAATGGGTGCATGAACTGTTAGATGCTTTGGATCACAGTTGTCATTCACTCTAAAAAGAGAACTACATGTTTGTCTCAGTCCAACATGGGTCTGACTAGAGCTGAAATATGAACCTTCAAATTCCAATTCCTCAAGAGTGCTGAAGTGCAAATAACAAAAAGTCCAAGCAACTGTGCCACAAATTACCTTGTCAAAGCAAACCACGTTAAGTTGGCCGCACATGTTGATCCTCTGAGGACTTATACAAAAGATGCCAATGCGCTTCAGACGCCGCTGCGCATACACGATGCCGGCTGTCATGGCCGCCGGTAAAGCCGGGGGAATGGTAATGGTGACAATGTCCAGAGATTCAATTATGATGGTCTTAGCTGGAACCTGGATTTGTTAAATGAACAATCATCAGCAGAAGAGATCTAGTGCACGCAGCACATGTGCGTGTTCCCTGAAGCGGCAGTGACACCTTGCTAATGATGCTGAGGACAATGGTGTAGATAAAGCCGATGCCCGCCACCCCAACCAGACACAACAGGAACAGGTAAGCGTCACGGTACAGCTTAAAGTCTGTTGGCTTAGGGTAGAGGATGGAGCGGACGAGCTGGCCTTTCTCTGTACTAAAGCCTGTGGGGACATTTCAGAATAATTTAAATTTTCTTGTCCTCTCCCATTAGTTCCGAATTTGTGCCTCGGTCTCACCTGTTCTGACCACAACGGCCTTCACCAGTTCACCTGCGTAGAAGCGGGTCTGGATGACATGGGTGCCACAGAAGAGGGTGTGCCGCTTGTGGTCCTCCGTGCTGTAGATCTCTGATGCCTCTTCTCCTGAACTTGGCAGGCTGGTTTTGGTCACTGGAACGCTCTCTCCTAAGGATTAAATGACAAACGATGATTTTCGGTGAAAACTACATCCCAGAAATAAGCTGTGGACATTTTTTCCACACAATAACATCAAGGAAGACTTGCACACGGAACGTGGTATGCTCAGTTAGCAAGTGTCATATAATCAAAATACTTCTTGTTCTGGTCATGATATTTATTTGATCTTTTCAGGTCACTTTTAGCAGGAGTTCACAGCCATAACTTTTCTCGATTTGTTTACTTTTTGTCTTTTGTGGCTGCAATAAAGACCTAGACATACAAAGACAGCTTTTCATGCATCTTAGTAAAAACTTTGTAATTAATTAATAGAAAGTTTGTAATAGGTGAAGAAAGAAGTCCAATAAATTGGGAAAAGTCAGTAAAGAGTTTAGGTAGGTGGTACCAGGCAGACTTGAACGATAGCGAGCAGGTAGTGCAGTTTCGGAAAGATGTTGCTGAGGGACTGCATAGAATAAATAAATCAGGGCTTCCAGGAATGTTGAGGCTGTGGTGTCTGCAGTTTGAATTGTTTCAATGGTTATTGTGGCCACTGTGTGTATGAGATTCCATTTTCTGCTGCAGAGGAAATGGAATGGTCAGTTAAGTCTTACATTAGGGAGTAGATAGGTGGCTAGGTTCGTAGATGACTAGGTACTATCTCACTATATGGGAAAAGGTATACTCCAGCTCCCAGTATCTAGTCTAGTAGAGAAGTTTAAATGTAGAAGCCAGTCTTAAGAGATTGCGGGTTATGTTCGAACAGGTTGGTGGAGGCTGGGGGCTTGGCCTTGGCAAAATGGTGTGAAGAGCAAGTCCCAAAGAGAAGAGGAAGCTTGTTGTAGAGCAGTTTTGTAGGCAGGAGGAAATGTTAACGGGTATAGAGACAGTGGTTGAGGTTAAGCAGGACGGGGGTTGAACTGTGAAGGTGTTGAGAAGAAAAAGATTAGTTGGAAATAAATGTGGAGTGTTGAGGAAAGTAGGATTTGACTTTTGATAAGGGGCAACATCTGTATTGTCAACACCCCAGAACTTTCACGTTCTACAGGTTAAATCGAGACCCGCAATGTTCGTTATGTTCAGGTACTGCAACGCTGAGGCATATGTTGTCAGGCTGTAATGCGAGTTTGTCACAAGGCCAGGTTAATTTAGGAGGGTCTAAGGCGACGAATATGGCAATTTCAGTCTGTTCAACAAGGAGAGAACATTTAAAAGACAGTGAGGAGTTAGGCCAGTTTAGAGGATGCTAGTGATTGGGAGACGGATTTAGATTTAGGAAAAAAGTTTGCCGTTCCCCAGGAAACAGTATCTACAACTCTAAGGCCAGATATAGTCTTGTGGGCTAGCTGACTGTGGGGACTTAGCAGAAGAAGCATATGAAAGGACAAAGGTTAAAATGCAGAATTAGGGGCGGAAGCAGGGCTGAGAGCTTGGAATGTTAGGATTTGTCCAAGTGTAAGTAGGACGTAGAGGATTTATTAAAAGTTTTGCTGTCTCACTGTTGAGGGAGTTGGGTGTAAGTGGACAGAATGTGAGGATATTAGTTAAGGACATGTCAGATTAGACAGTAAGGTCCAGTCAGTGATTTTGGATTAGAAGAAGCAATAGTAGCTGGGGGTCCAGCAGGGGGGGCACTTAGGGTAGACAGACTTGAGAGAGACTAGGAAGAAATCCAGAAAGGGGAAGTACATATAGGTGGAGTAAATAGTTAGAATTACCCAATTGAAACCAGGTGGCAACCTCAAGTGAGTTGGTTTGTTTTTGTTGTTATTCTTAATGAATGCTTTCTTTTATCTTTTTTAACCCCGTACCCAAACCACGGTTTGTATTCCCTCCCATCCAGTTGGTTAGAGGCTGGTGTGGCTAATGAAACAACATTGAATGGCGGTTCCCGGTAGATTGGTTTAGGGATCATAGTCTAATAGTTGAAATTAGAATATTCAGTGAGTCTGGTTTGACTTTGTTTGTAGTGCAATTCTATTGTGTTTACTTTGAATGAATGTCCCCATAAAGGTTAATGTCATTAAAAAGAACTTTTCAGTCAGTGACTGGCCATTGTCATGCTTCCTGAAACAATTTTCTCCATGCAAGTACAACGGAGGGGATACAGTAACTGCTTGTACAACCAAAAATGCTGCTACTACAAATAATAATTCTAATTACAGAAACAGAAGTTATGAAAAATACCTAATTCTAGTTACTCTTCTCCACAACACTCACCTGTCAACATGCTCTCGTTTACAACGCACGTTCCATGAAAAAGCACTGCATCACAGGGCATTATCATCCCATTGGTTGGAATAATGATGACATCACCAGGAACAAGCTCAGTCGACATGGCTTGTTCAATATCTAGGATGAATATGTTGGGGGTAAAAAAAATTGTGTAAATGTGGCTTCGACAGTGGCTTGATCCGAAACCGCTTGATTAGAAACGAAACATGCCTTTATTTCCTCTGCACACTGACACACGGACCACACTGTGTGCTGCCACCATGTCGTGTAACATCACATATTGCTGGAACAACAGACAAGCTGATTCATAAAAAAATGCTCGTGGGTTTTTACTAAAATGCAATACGGAAAAAGTTCTAAAAAGACTACGGCAAAAAAACACAGATTTTGTATGCTTAAATAAGACTACGAAAAAATTACATTGAAATATCAAAGCTATCAGTCTACAAGGTCCACAGGTATAAGGCTCAGAGAGGACTCACCTTTTTAATAGTATACAATGAGGTAGCTATTGAAATGACAGACATAAAAACTATGGCTGAAGCGTAATAGTAGTAGTTTTCTGCACTCCATAGAGCAACACTGAAGAGCTGGAAGATGTAAAAAGGGTTCAAGACCTGGTGTATCAGAAAAACACAAAAAAAGGATAGCATTAAGAAGTTCTGAGAATGTCCCAATTTTTTTTAAGCTGAAACAAGAGCAATGAACGTTCATTGTTAGCCAAGAGATCAGAACTCACCTCTTTAATGAGAAGCTTGAACAGAGAGGGCACTCTCACAGCGATCTCGTTCTCCCCAAAAAACAACCGCCTGATAAAAAAAAGAATCCCAAAATTTGTTGTCATTTTTTTGTAAACAAGACAACTCTAACTTGAACTTACATACCTGTAGTCCTGCAATGTTTTAGAGAGCCCAGAGCTGTGATCTAAGTGAATGTGTGCACAACTAGCCTTCACATCCTCCAGGCCTCTAGAGAAGCAGAAGACTTTCATTTCCAACGCATGTCGCACACAATTAGCCCACAATGATCTTACCCAAGACCAAATCTTTATGGTTTATGGCTTTATCTTTACGGTAACGACTGGCATCAAAGCAAAAGATAAAGCATCTAATAACTGCCAACATGTTCTGGGTTATAGACAACTCCTTTGAGGTATTGGGATCAATTCCTTGCCAAAACCTAATCTTTAATTACCTGCTCAGATTTTCTGTGATGTGAAATGTTTAGCAGTTTTAATCTTATCCTGAGCACATCTTCTCTTTAGGATGCCTCTTTTCAATAACTCATATTTCACATAAATTCAATTTTGTCATTGAAATGAAGTTATGGGTAAACTTTTAACAGATATTTGATAAATCCTGCAGTCAATCATAATTATATATTTTTTAACATAAAAAAATCCATTTTCAGAACTTAAAACTGACTGATTTTCATTCAAATACTTACTGATATGATTCAAAGTCCTGCGTGACATCATTCCAGTAGTAAGTAGCACTGTGGTGGGAGAAGTAGCGTATCTATAAGGGCAAAGGGAGGTGAAGGAGTTCAAACACTCCATGTGTCAAACATTTACACACATGCCAAAATTAGACCTGCGCATTCTGAAATAAACATAAAAAGGGTAAAAAACTGTAAAAAAAATCTATTAATAAATAAGCACTTAAGTAGTAAGTAAATTGTCAACAGCTTCACTCTATATGTGAGAGGAAGTTTCTGAGGGAGATTTAATCCCATTATTAGTCATGTTTACGTTTCATAACAAAGTCACAGGGCTTTGAAAATAGCTTTAAAGACATTTAGGAATAGAACATTTGCAAAAAAATTGGCATTTTAAATGACAATTGCACCTTGGCTGGGCAAACACACAAATTTTAAGTTATTATCCTGTTCTAATTTTGTTATTGCTTCACTTTAAATAAAAGTAGAGGCTTTGAGGCAATGTCTGAATCACTAACCTGGACTTTTAAAAAAATCCTACTGTCAAATTATTATAAATTACTTGTAAAAATTATAATGAAAAAAAATAAAAACCCCTCGCCCACAAAGTACCTGAACATCTTCACTATAAAGAAACTTCCCATGAGGCCCTTCATGCACAGACTGGACGCCATGGTCTCTGTCTCCATTTGGCAATGGAGTGTTGAGCTTCTGATCTACATCACTGAAGGGTCTCAACCCAGGAGCCAACATCACTTGTACTTTGGCTCGAAACCACTGCCTGAACTCATCCTATAATAATCATATAAAGCAAGCAATGTTTTTTTAGTGAACAGAGAACACAGAACAGAGTACAACAATGGAACAACAACATCAGAGCCAAAATCCAGACTATCTAAGAAGCAACATATTCACATATGTAACAAGTCTTTACAACATCAATTACCTTTTGTTTGGTATGAAAAAAAAAAAGGTTAATCATCAAACTTTTAAACAAGTTACGCAGGTTAGATGTAAGGGATGTTGAATTCCCACCGTAGTCCTGAGCAGCAGCGTCTGTGCATCCCTCAGCGACGTCTGTGTGCATGTGCTCTTAACACCCCACTCAGGTAACCAGTAGAGCAGCAGCAACAGGAGACCACCGGAACAAACGACACCAACACCCACCAGAATCTTCTTCCAAAGGCAGGGCCTGTACCCCCACACAACCTGCACAGCACAAATTTACGGTAACACAGCGCGCCTACGTGTTGCTTGATAGAAAGGTCACATAATTTGACACAGACAGGTAGTGATGAATGACAGAAATCTCATAAAAGTTTTTTTTTTAATGTAAAAAGTTTAAATGGTCATTTTTATGTTGACATTCATGATAATATCCCAAAAATAGAGGTATAAGTAACACATATACACGTTCCACTGTATATGATGCCGTTTCCCTCTGTTCCTTACTGAGAATGTCTGAAGTTTGGTTTTCCTAGTGGGGAAAAAACTGGGGGTATTTATACCATATTTTTAAGTATTCACTTTTTAAAAATACAAATAAATAGGAAAACTTTTAAGGGTGTCTGAAAAGTAACTGAAAAAAGCAACTTTTTTGGTCACTACTGGGCCTTATATACAAGCAAACATTACACTTTACACAGGTGGGTTTTGTGAATGGCTAAAGTTTGACATTTTGATTATGTACCAATATGCTGTCTTCCACAGATTAAATCAATTTTATGTGGTCAATTCACAAGCATGGGGCTTTTTAATGCTTCTTTGTCCTCTGTATTATTCCCTACTATTTGATGAGCATTGTGTTGAGTATATACTTTACACTTAAAGTGACTAGATCTGCCATTTTTATATGCTTCAGTTCTAACTTAAAGAAATAGCATCTCTCCCGTATAATATATGTAGCTGAAAAACCATAAACCTTAACAATTAGTTTAGCTTTGCATAAAAAGAGAAAGCAACTACTTTGGCTTTGTAACCATAAGTTAACATCAGAGGTGCAAACCAAAGTTAAGCTAGCTATTTTCTCCCTTTGCACTGTGCTAGCTGGTTGCTAGCAGAAACATCATATCCAAACAGCTAACATGACAGCAAACTTCTTTTTCCAGTTATCTTACTTTAACTAATCGCCTACGTCTAGAGCTATTGCCATGTTCTCTGAAAGCAGAATACAAACCAATTTAAATCCAAAAACTACATTCAGCGTTAGAAAAACTACTAATACATTGTCAAACCATTGTCAAGGTAACCATGTCCACTTTCGATGATGTCAAGTCCTGTTGTTTATCTTTTCTAATTACATTTTTTGGGCAATGACGTATGTTTAGTTTCATAATGAAGCATTAGTACACAAATGCAGTTTTAAATAACATCCATCCATTGTCTATATGTCTTATTTCTCACAGGGTACTTTTGTTTAAAAATTCTCATAAATGAAAACTGGAATATGAAGTGAGATTAGAAAATTTGACTTACCATCTCATCTTCCAGGCCCCGGTTAATGAGCTTCATCTCTTCACTTGTTCCCATTCTGTTACTGCTAAGGACTTGCAAACGAAAGGCAACAATATACATTTATTTACAACAGTTGGAATATTCTGGAATATTCACTCAGTTTAAATCCTCTGACAACACAACGAGACTATGTATTACTTTAGTGTACATGTTTACTCTAAATATCCCCTCCTCTATTGTAAAATCGACCCTTTTTTATTATTTAGAAGTCCTTGTTAAAAATGTGAATCCCTTTGACTAATAAAAAAAACAAAAAAAAACATGAATATGTAACATCTGTGGTATGGTAATCACTAGATCACTTAATATGAATAGCTTCCGTGATCCAGAGTTAATTCAAATATATGTGTTTGTTAATGTGTTAACCACTGGCACGGTGCTGGATAGGCTGTAATACACTGAAACCTTTGTACCATGTTTACATGTTCATTCTAAATCACCGTCACACCTTCCATAAAGTTTGACTCACATGCAATCTGATCTATCATCTTAATCACTGCCAGGTCTATAAAGACAATTACACTGATTCTGCTATTTTAAGATTGTTACATAATGTTTTTACTTCCTTGTCATCCTTCAAATTATCCTAAAAGTTTTTCTCTTGCATATTTCATTGTCTTACTATTAGAAATGGCATCCAAACAAAAAACAAACTGAGGATAGAACTCATCATGCAAGCCATGAAACATGTCCCTGTGTAAAAAAAAAAAACATGTTAAAATTAACGTTTTTTCATTTATCGAAGCAATGTACACTCTTTTTATTATTCAACACCATGTAACTGCATACCATTCCCAACATCAGTGAACGCACCATGCTGAGATGCTCAGTTGTGGCACCAGTGTCCACAAATTAACAGAACATATTCATACCCGTATAAAAATAAGAAAAACGTGATAAAACTCAGATGAGAAAACAGTAATACTAAACTTCCATAAACCCTCCACACAGATCAGTGAGCTGCTGTGAAAGAATGCATTCGCTCCATAGTTCAGCAGGTTCTTTTAAACCAACAGATTCCCTCTCGCCCATTTAAAATTTATCTGGTAAAACACTAGAAGATCGAGAAAGGAAGAGAGAGAGCAACCCAAAAGTAGAAGAGATCTGTGGTGACAATTTTAAGGAAAAAAAGGTACTTTTTTTTTTTTTTTTTTTAAATCAGATGAAGAAATTGGGTTGTCTCTGTCTTCACGTAAGGTCTTGCACAACCAAATAAGTGAATGTGCGCCTTTTCTATGGCAGTGTGTAACCTTTACAAACTTTCAGCCGTCTCTGAAGTTGCTTTAAAACTGATGCGGGACGACTTTGACTCAAACATTTCCGGCGAACATCCTTCGGGGCTCGATTTATCGCGTAAGTACGCACGGATTCCTGCGCAAGAAAGCGACTCACCGAGGCCTCCTCCGCGCCGTGTCAACACCTCAAACGCAGCATAGTAGTGGGACGCTGGGATCGTTGCGTTCGCGGGTCGCTCGGATGCCCTCTGCAGTCGCGGCAGATCCGACGGCGTGCGTCTGCACAAATGCGCGGTCCCAACACACGTTGCACGGACGCCGGACCGTCCCAAACAGGTCCATTAAGGAAGTAGAAAAACAGGATGTGAGGTCATTGGGACTCGGAGTTTGGGCTCAATATGTTCATGTTGGGACAAGCCGTTGCCGTGCCGCTGCGTGTGCGTGCGTGGAGTCGGCAGAAAAAGGAGGATTTCCAGTCTTTTGATCCCATTTTGACATTTTACCACACCACACTCCCGTTTCTGCTCCTCAGATTACATCAATCGCCCAGACCCTCATCAGAAATGTGTTTTTACCACCGAACCTGAACGTACTCGTTCATAATCTTGATCTAGTATCCAATGATGACCAGACTTGATCATACTTTTGTCAAATGTCTAAAAAAAAAGTTAAAACAGACGTTTTAACATTTGAAATCGAGATGGAAAGATGTTCATCTAATCCCTCCAAGTATTAGCTAATATTTCACTTATTCACAGTGACATTCTTCTACAATGATCCCCTAAGGGAAATTAGCTAGTTCCAAAGGCACTCTAAAGTCCAATAAGGATTTTATTTCATTAGATACAAAAAGAAATACGGGGTAAAAAACTAGAGGTGAAGAAAACAGTCATTTTACACCAAAAATACTTTTAAGAAATAAAAAAGCATAATTTAATGTCCCTTCCTTTCAGATTGTTATATATCAGCTCATTTGAAATAGTCAATAAAGTCCAGATCCAAGCATTTTACACATCTACAAAGAGTATTTTAATTTAAAATACAGCTGTAAATATATTTAAATGAAATTTAACCGATGCAATCATAAGAATTTAATAGTTGACATCAATAAAACACATCTTAGTGCTCTCTGACTTTTGAATTCAAAAGCTTAATTATATTTTTGTTTCTTCTTTAACTTCTCTGTTTCTTTCAAATTCCTGACTTATGTTCCCATTTGTGATAGCAACTTCATCTCAGTTCTGATTTGTGTTCAGTTCAGAGCTCGAGCTGTAACAAAACTTGTTACATTAAATATTTTCTTATATATATATATATTATAGTTTATAGTAAAGATTTACAGAGTAAATGAATCCAATTAGATTTTCAAAACACATGGAAATTCGATTTGTTTGTTACCCGTTTTTATGTCTTCTTAAGTAGCCAAAGAAAAACTTAAAAAGTCCTTTCTTTTTATCCAATTTGGCTTTGGTGGTGTTTCATAGGCTTAAGGAGAAAACCCTATTCATCCCGAAGGGGGAAAAAAGCAGAACATTAGTCAAGTCATGACCATAAATTACAGTTTTTAGAAAAAGAGGGATCAGGGTCCAAGTATATTTATTTTTTTACTGTTTTCAGTTCCATTTTACAATTACTGACCCAAAAAATGCCAGTATTCACAAATTCTGCTTAAAAGCAAGTTTGGTTTTAATGAACTTTTTCTTACA
This sequence comes from Menidia menidia, assembly GCA_907169785.1. Taxonomy (NCBI): domain Eukaryota; kingdom Metazoa; phylum Chordata; class Actinopteri; order Atheriniformes; family Atherinopsidae; genus Menidia; species Menidia menidia. The sequence goes on along the minus strand of CAJRST010007779.1, from coordinate 13,192,439 downwards.
AGTAAGAAATTACATTATTTGATTCCAAATGTGCATCACAATACAAATTGAGAAGATTCAATTTCAAGAAGTCATCCATACAAATACTGGAAATATAAAGGCTATATGGAGCACGTTTTGCAACCACCGAGCTAAAAGCAACATGAGATTTATTTTACGCTCCAGTTTGAAACATTTGAGAAACGTGTTGTGGTAATTCCCCAATCCAGGTTAGTTCTCACACTCATTTGACTTTTTTAACAGCTTTCTGTGAAGCACCAGTTTTACGTCCTCCTCCTGCAAGAAACACAACTAAGGTAAGAAAATTAGGAGAACACTTTAGGCGGCAGAAGAATGAAACACAACCTTCCAACGTGTTTAGTCATCTGTTAATCGGAGCAGATTTATAGGTAATTCGGCTGTAAAAACATTAAATGACACTTTGAAATCTGAAGCATGTACAGAGTGTCTAGGCTGATCTGCAGGAGTGATTCTACCACATCGCTCAACTTAGTAAAATTTCTGTCAGACAACACATTTCCATGGATTTTACACAAATATTCACATATGGATTGCTATTGGACTTCCATGATATCTAATGAGGGCCCACTCCTCTTTTTTGTAAACAGTGATGCAGTTTTTCATAAGTTTACAGGTAAACAAATGTTGCCGAAGATGAAGAATAACTTGCAAACACTTTGGAGTTCAAGGTTGGTTCTAATAAAACAGATTTTTTATTTATTTTCTATTTTTAGAATTGGTCATTAAATGAATACCACAGAGATCAATTGTCGTAAATTTTTCTTTCTAGGTAAAAAAATGGCATTTCTCTCTTTTTCTCTGGGGTTTTGTTATCAGTTTCTTAGCCTCTTTGGCTGACTTTACCGTTTTTTATCACATATTTCTGCAAACAATATGTTTCAGTTATATCAAAATTTGGAAAACGTTATTAACTGTAGAATTTTTTGGAACGCCCTCTGTTTGTTTTATCTTTCGGTTCCACTTTTCGCTATCATTTTGAAACAAAGACGTCCATTGTCTATGATTAAAAAAAATGTAACACATCGAAGACCGCATTTTTTTGCTGTTTCAAATGTACTTTTCATGCTTATCTTTGCTTTTCCTTGACTTCTTCATAGAAAACCTTTTCTAAAGCAGGAAATCGGACGGATACCTTTCATTTTCCCCCCTCTGTTGGCTCCTGCTGCTGACAACCGCCCCGGCAGGCCCCTTCTGCCAACTGGAACTTCTTTTGCACCCTTGGGTTTTGCGTAGGCCACCGTCACTTTTCGGCCATCTATCTCACAGTCCTCCATGGCCTCTTTGATAGCTCTGCAGTGTTCTTCACTCTCAAATTCAACAAAACCAAACCTAAAAGACAACCAAGACAAAAAAAAATAGCACTTTTCTTCTTCTTTAAAAATGCAGGCAACAAAATGTTATTCATAGTAACAACAATGAAGAGCCAAATTCATGCATCTGACCTCTTTGTTTCCTTATTCGTGGGGATTCTGGCACTGAGGGCTCCTTCAAAGGCAATTTTTAGGGTCTCGGGTGTAGTCTTCTCGGCAAGGCCCACCACGATCAGGGTTTTTGACTGGACTAAAGCAGAAAAACATTCGGAAGTTGACAGTTTTATTTGTCATCAGAAGCTGAATTGAAGAAGAGAGAAAAATAAAAAATCGGCCAATCAGGTGGTCATAAACACCTGTTTCGATCTCCGGTTTTGGTCTCCCGTCACAGAATTGCACTTTGGGCGTCCTATTGCTGATCTTAATATTTTGGGCTGACTGCAGGGCCTTTTCGGCGTCGGCGACGGTCGGAAACTTTACAAATGAATATCTGCAAAGACAAATGTTTACTGCCAATCTATAAAATACTTCAGTAAAAAAATAATAATGAATAAATAAAAAGATTGTAAGGAATTACCCTTTAGCTTTTCCCCTGCTCTTAGGTGTGGTGAAGCTTACGGCTTCCTGAAAGACAGCTTTAAGCTGCCTTTCTGTAATATTGAATGGTAAATTGCTCACAAATAAGGCGTCTGATGGAGCAGCTTCAACTACGAAAATAAAGAAAATAATCAATCAAATGTAAAAAGGTAAAATAAGAGAAAGAAAAATAAAGACAACTGAATTTTAGCATTATTCCAGATAACAGTCACTTACCATTTTCTCTGTTATTGTCGGTATTGGCTTTTTGAGCTTCCCCTACAGTGTCCACAATCAAAACCCGGTCTTGGATCTTAGTTCCTTGTTTTTTCTCAAGGAATTTCTCAGCTATTTTTTTATTTTTAAACTCCACAAAAGCAATCCTGTAAAAAAAAAAAAAACATTAATTTTTTTATTTAAAGCACAGATTAAAGGATGCATTTAATTATATAGCAGTTAAGTATAATTCACAGAGCAAACCCTCACCCTTGGCTTGGCCCTTAGTTCCGCCAGGAAACCGAACAGTGACTGCTTTAGGGAAGCTTTTCAAGATGTCTTCTTTTGTTGCATTGTAAGGAATGTTTTTTAGGAACAGACATCTGGCATCTTTGTCTTAAGAAACAAAATACAAACAAGAACAGTCCTGAAATAACCCTCTCCTACTCTTTGCATTCGGTTTCTGAATTAGCATGTTAATCATCAAATTTGAATGTTAAGTAATTAGTCGCTTAGTATTTACCTTTTTTTTCCATTGGGGGACCTTTAACCTTCTCTTCCCCCTCAATTTTTACCTTTGCTTTGGCGATCACCATTGGCTTATCAAGGACTGTCTCTCCATTGAGTGTCAAAGCTTTAGTCAGGTCCATTTCCGAGGCCAAATCCACAAATGCATGTTTTCTACAATTCACAGTTTAGAAGATATAAATAAAACTTTCATGTGGAATGCATACTGCAGGACAAAACATTGAAAAAAATCACAACATGCTCACCTTGATCGGTCTAGTCGGATTTCTTGAAACAGAAGGCTTTGTGTCATTAAGTATTTTGCTAAAGAATCTTTGACTTCATCGTACTTTTTAGAAGAGTTAAGTTTTCCAACATAAACACAGAATCCTGCATGGGGATAATAGAGGTAAATGTAAGTAGGCGGCAGTGAAATAGGAATGTCTCGTTTGGTAAAAGGTAATAATAAGAGTTCAAACCATCATTAATGAGCTTAGGTTTCTTCGTAGGCGAAGTCTCGGTGGTGGGCTCTGCCTTCCGTTTTCCATTCACTGAACATGACAGAAAATGACATGACAGAAAAATTACTTACAACGACACTACTTCTGTCAAGTGAATTTTAAGCACTCGTCATTATTCAGATTGTATTATTTGCAATGACTGTTAAACCCAGATCTTTACCCAGAGTACATTGTGTTTGACCTAACATTGTATTTGCCCCTGGCTTTCCTAACAATATCATATCCATGTGTGCCATATCAGGTCTGTGAGTGACATTTTTCAACATGAAACTACTCTCACACGGGGCTTCAACACCTGATTGGGGTCATAAAGTCACTTTGACGAATATAAATCAGTTCATCAGTGAAGTGACAGAGAAATATCTGGGTGATGGCCATTAAAATACATACCTTAGACCACTCCATATGAAATGTAGGAAGATAATTCTATCCCGCAATTCTTTGCAAAAGCAACTTTCAAACTGACACTGTTTCTTTTTTTAAGTAGTTCTGACTATGATCTTACTGGACAAATTAGAGGACAGAAGGATAGGTTGTGGGAAGGCTTTCACTTCTATGTATGTTTCTAATTGCCAAACTTGATTAAAAAATAAAAACAATACATATATAACATGCTATAATGTTTATCTGACATATCTGAGATACCCTTATATATAAAACAATATGATGGTATTAATTAAAGTATCCAAAGTACTGAGTGAATGGCTGTTTGTTGTTTTCTAAAATCTTTTTGCAACATTTTTTCAACCATCTTTTCTTACCCTCACGACATATTCCAATTTAATAAAAGAAAAAAGTTTAAGAAAGAATTTATCATCTACACACTATTTGACCGGAAGAATTACCCTCAGTAATGAATAGAATAAGTGACGAAAGCCCCAAAGCTAAGTCAGAGTTGGTAGAATACCTTTGTTTTTAATTGGCAAGAATGCCCTTGGATGTCAGATTGCAGTGAGTAAAGTATATTGTTTGGAATTAAATATGAAATTACATGTGAATTTCAGGTTATTCAGTCGCGAGCAGTTTTCATTCATAGACTTCAGAACCGTTTTATCTAGTCACCAAGTTTCTGCAGGTGCTCAATCACACTCATACTTAAACAGTAGATTCACTGTGTTGAAGGTGAGTGAACTGACAGCAGATATCAGTAGTTTGTAAACAGTCCATTCAGAGAAAATATACATTTTCTGCAGTTATGGAGTCAAAATGAAAACAGATTGCTCTGTCGGGAAGTACTTACCCACTGTCTCGTCGTTTTCATTAGATTCCTTCTTGATACCATCACCCTTTCCTCTTTTACGTTTTCTCTTCTTGGACGCAGCTACAGCTGGGGTGCTTTCATTGTCTTCACTTAAGGTGAGGTTCTGACATTCTAAAAAAGACGCACCAACACTAAAAGTTAAACATCTTATGTACATTGACGTGAAGGGGCTATTTTGAAGTACAACGTTCCTCACCTTCTACACCATCCATTTCTGCCTCTGGAATACTGTCAGGAACTTGAGCAGAACCAGCTGAGGTTGGCGTCGGTTTTTCTAGAAAAAAGAAAAAAAAAGAACTCTTTCTGTGAGCTGATGTTGACCCACTAGATGTTATCTGTTGAAAGTGTTCCCTTAGTTTAGAAAATATTGATCTCATGTAAGCATCACACACGCCCATTGAGAGAACATATAAATTTTCTGTATCCATGGTGTCAAAATAAAAAACAGATTGCTTTGCCAGGAAGTACTTACCCACTATATTCTCATTTCCATTAGATTCCTTCTTGATACCATCACCCTTTCCTCTTTTACGTTTTCTCTTCCTGGGCGTAGCTACAGCTGGGGTACTCTGGGTGAGGTTCTGAGATTCTAAAAAAGACGCACCAACACTTAAACATCTTATGTACATTGAAGTGGAGGTTCTGTTTTGCAGCACCTTGTTTGCCCTCACCTTCTTTCACCCCTTGATTCACTTCTGCCTCTGGAATACCGTCAGGACCTTGAGCAGAACCAGCTGAGGCGATGGTCTGACTCTGTTTTTCTAGAAAAAAGAAAACAAAAAAGGTATTCTTTCCGTGAGCTCAGGTTGACCTACTAGATGTTAACTGTTCAAAGTATTCCATTAGTTTAGAAAACACTGATCTCATATAAGCATCCTTACCACTGCCCATCATCTGATCATTTTCACAAGCTTCTGTTTTCATTTCCTCGCCCTCTTTTGCCATATTCTTCTCCTCCCAAGACACAGTTACTGTGGGGGTGTTGCCTTTCACTTCTATGTTCATCTGAAGATCTAAGAGGGTATCATCATTAAACACACAGCTCAGAATTTCTGTAAGGTTATAAAATCTTACACTGTCAGACAGTACCTTGTTTATCTCCCTTATCCTCCATTTTAATCTCCACTTCTGTACTCTTCAGCTCACTGTCAGGGACAGTCTCAGCCTGATCCTCTGAAGAATTACGAACACAGATCATTTAAACAATCAAGTTAAATTGGAATACTCAGCTGTTGATGTACAATGACTTGCCATGCTTAACCCTGTCCTCTTCTCCCACAGTTAGACTTTGCCTTTTGCTGAGCCTTGTAGACTGAAACATACAAACCATATGAATTTGCATTTGTTCTGCAAGCACACAACTTTTATGACGTTAGGAGGACGACTACAATATGTGAACATTCAGGAAATATTAGCAAAAAAATATAATATTGAAGCAATCCGTAAGCGTTTCCGAGGGCTTGTTAACACTGCCAGTGGGAAAGTTGGTGAAGTTAGTGGAGCAAAAACACGTGATTTTTGAGTACGAGTTCAGCAAATACAAATATAGCAGGTAAACAAATAAAAATAAACAAATACGTAAACATGAAACTTTTGATTAGGTGAATTTACAAGTTGTCACAATTTAATTTCTTATATCGTTGTTATAATATGGTACCAACATAAAAACCGATATGTTTTTGTAAAATTGTAAATACATCATAAGTCAATAATCAACTCTACTATCTATGAGCTAACCAAACGTTAGCTTGTTAGTTTGCAACAACACCAAACAACGGCTGATTAAATCAACTTAAATCGATAAAAATCTTGGTAATGCTAAAATAATTTAGTCAGTTCTTACGCGTGTCTTTGCCATTTCATGTATTTAAACCGGTACACAAAGTCGCCAACAGTGAACACACATGTGCTCAGCTAAAAACATCCACATGCAACGGTTGTCCAGTACACATGCGCAGTATGCATACTACGGATGCTCACGAGGTGGGAACGTATATGTTCCTTACTTTAATTTAATAACTACAAATTTTAAAAAAATCCTCTTCTATATACTGGAGGTTCAACAGTAAGAACGAATATTTTGTGTCAGATATTAGATAGTGGCAAGAATTGTTTAATCGTGTTCGTTTATTGGGAGTGTCTCTATCAATAAACCGGTTAAATAACATCTTCTGAGAGCTAGCCACTTAGCTTAAAACTTTATTCAGAGTTGGTGAACTCACACTTAACATTCGGGTTTCAAACTTACACCAGTCTAGAGTGTAAGCACAGTGCCTATTGATGTATTTGGCTCCATAGGTTTGAGACGCACTATTAAAGTGTTTTCATTTAGCCGTTTATTTGCATTTGTTCCCCATGGGCCACAAACTGAATACATATGTGTACTCCAACAGGTTAACCTGGAACTGGACGTCCAAGAAGACGAAGTCCAAGGGTCGAGTTACAACTTCAACGCGACAGCTCACATTGTCCAGTTAAGTTGTCAGGCGACACCATCATTCTGGATTTTCAACAGGATATGAGCGACTTGGCCATGGAGGGCTTGTGATAAACCGCAGCAATAAAAAGGCAAATATACACGTATAATGGGCAGCCGAAGGAACGGTTTTAACAAGGAAAGTTTTATTCTCTCGGTGGATGTTGGGACAACGTCAATCAAATGTCATGTATACGACAAGGAGGCTAAAATCCGAGGATCATGTACCAACAAGGTATTCACTATTCTAATTTTTAGTGTGTTAAATACCCCACCTACAGGAATCACTGAATGTATCTATAGATTGTTGTTCTTATTTTTTTTTTCAAACTTTCTTTCAGGTTGTCCTCATGTATCCAGAAGTGGGGCATGTGGAGATGGACCCAGATTCACTGTGGAAAGGCTTTACTGCTGTGGTCAATGGAGCTGTGCAAGGTAGAGCTGCACCACATCTGTCTGCAACTGTGCCAAAGGGATTAGACCGGATTGGATTTGCATGGGAAATAAGCACTCTGTTGCCGATAACAGCCGATGTAAATGTCTAAAGTTAGAGATTTGTTTTGAAGGACAGCAAATAACATTAAAGAATTGTAAACAAGTAATACAATTCTAGTTCTTTTGGTAGATAGGGTAACTGTATCTGAATTTGTGGTATTTCTTGTCTGCTAATGGGAATCAGTTTGGGTTTAAAATGCTTCTCTGTTGTCATGTGTAAATACGCCTATGAGGGTAACCTGGTGTTGTTTTTGTGACGCAGATGCAGGAGTACAAATGAGCCAGATAGAGGCCCTTGGCATATCCACTCAACGAGCAACCTTCACAACCTGGGACAGGTGGATATTAAAACCTGACCACTGAATGGCTTGAGCACACCTGTTTGAAGCTTGGTAGGAGTTTTTGTTTGTTTGTTTTTTGACAGGCAAACCGGAGATCCTTTCCATAACTTCATCAGCTGGCAGGATCAACGGGCTGCAGATCTGGTGAAGTCCTGGAACAGATCCTACACCATGACAGTGAGTCAGCCTCACAATCTTCCTTTTTATGCAACATTATTAAATAACTCAAGGAGTGAATTTATAATCAATCAATCAATCAATCAATCAATCAATCAATCAATCAATCAATGTTTATTCATATAGCACTTTACAACAAACGGAGCTGACCAAAGTGCTTTTATAATTGACAGTAAAAACAACACTGAAAGCAATTAATTGTTTATAATTCCGTTTTATTCTGCTAAAAAAAGGTTGCTTCAGTGAATACAGATGCCACTCTATCAGAGATGGACCAAGATCAGTTACATACCATTATCAACTAGGTTCTAGATAAAGTACTTGAACTTTGAATACAGTCATCCTGAGGGGAAAAAAAGACTCTGGGTTTGCTTTCTGATGGTTGATTTTTTGTTTGTTTGTTTGTTTTTTCAATTATTTCAGGCTATCCATAGCTTGATGAAGATGGTTTACTTCCTGACCCGGCAGAAACGTTCCCTTGCAGCGAGTGTCATTGTGTTTTCTGCTCAACACGTCACTTTTCGACTGGTCTGGGCCCTGCAACACTACACACAGGTTTGTGGAGATATCCTCTGAAATCTTTATTTTATGTAAAGAGATCAATAACAGTGCCAAATTGAAAAAATGCCTGCTGTCATCTCTGCTTCACAATCAACCCATTTCTGTCTAGCTTCAGCTGACAATTAGATGAAGAGTCCAAATATTTGTTTCTACAATTTTAACCATCATGTATCATGTGGCTTTTGGGGAAGTTATAGCTACTTGAAATCACACGGTGATTCTTTGGTTTCTGGCATTTAAAAAAAAATAGAGGATGTCCTGACACCATTTCACAAATATCAGCTGTGCAGAGCCATGACAGGGAAACACTTTGTGAGATGTTAAAGCTGAGCGCACATCCTCTCCAGATAAGTGGTGTGGTCAGAGGTCCACCACTGTCAACACATTGCCCAACGATAGAATAATGAGCAATAGCCCCATAGAAAAATTGCCTGTGAATGCAGCTTTTCCACCAGGAAGAGGGCCATGTTTGAAGGTTTTGGTATGGAGGTCAAATGTTTTTCAATTTATTTTTTAGTGGAAAATAATTAATTAATAATAATCAAGAATTTATGTATGTATGTATGTATGTATGTATGTATGTATGTATGTATGTATGTATGTATGTATGT
>CAJRST010007779.1:13075972-13182966 GCA_907169785.1 Menidia menidia | reverse complement strand
GTGTGTGTGTGTGTGTGTGTGTGTATGTATGTATGTATGTATGTATGTATGTATGTATGTATGTATGTATGTATGTATAGCTTGATAGGACTATCGTAAAATATTAGATAGTGTATTGGTATCTTTGTATTCCTGATTTTATTGTTATTATTATTATAATTTTATTATTTTTTAAACTGAGAATGAGCTCATAATGCTGCTAATAATCGTCACCAAAGCCAAACATTTCCTTCCTTATATATACGTTGTAATACCTGGGATAATTGTCAGTAAAATGTGCTTCATTCCAACCTGATGAGCCCAATGACATGTTGGTCTGCACTGTTCACTGGTCTATATAGTAGTATATTGTAGTGTATTGTAGTTTAATTGTTTAATTTAGGGACATATTCACTGAGTCTGGTCCATTTTTTTGTAACACAAGTTTAATTTGAAGTATGGTGTAAACTTCTTTGTTACTTTATCTGTTCGAAAAAGGATAAACATTTTATATCCACTGAACAACATGTTTTGACTGTTGTCTTTTAACAGCTCGTTGATCTGTTCTGGGTTCTTTACTTCTTTGTCCGAAACAAACCAGCTGTGGAACAAACAGTCTGAAGGATCATCTCATGATAACAGGGAGAGGCTGTGCTTGGAGATTGTTCACGATACCTCCCTGAGCACCCATTTTTATCGTGTTTTCTGTCTTTTCCAGGTTTGCCAAGCCATTGATAAAGGAAACTGCTGCTTTGGGACGATAGACACCTGGCTTCTTTTTAAGCTCACAAAAGGTGAGTGCCATTGTCTTGCTCAGCCACCGCCATCTGAGACGTGTCCTTTGGAAATTCTGGGCGATTTGTGTTCACTGAAGTGCATTTTACAGAGTGTCGAACAGGATATTAAGACCCAGACAGAGTGTTCTTTGTCTCTCCAATCCTCTTGCATGAGTGGATGGATGAAATTTCTACGGAATGTTTCACCTCAACCCCTAAGGAGAGGTTGAAGTTGAGGGAAAAAATGAGCTGGACCTCATTTGAAAGTTTACCACCTGGTAGAGAGTGTTATACAGTTAGTTTTCTCCTTTGTTTCAGGAAGGGTCCATGCGACAGATTTCTCAAACGCAAGTTCAACAGGAATCTTTGATACTTATCAGGTCTGCTGAAAGTCTGTTAATCCCACTTAGTTCTGTTTTTTTTTTTTTTTCTCTGTGTGTATGTGTGTGTAATTTCTCTTTTATTTCCCTGTCACGTGACTTGTTTCACAGATGTGTTGGAGTGGCTTTCTCTGCTCTCTTGTGTCTCTGCCTCTCTCTATTTTCCCAAAAGTAGAAAACACAGGGTGAGTCAACATTCCCCTTGGGATCACAACTAACATTTGAATCATTTTTCTTATCCTGAATATAACTATTCTGATACCAGAAGGTCATTCACGCAGACCGCAGAGATGTCTCTCCCAAGGCTAGTAAAACTATGCTCTGTGATCTGAACTTCATTTTAAGAATGGAAGTGTTTTCAATTCAGCCAAATAACTAATAATGGTAATTAAGTAAATTTTTGGCTATGCAGCAAAATGCCTCTTTTGTGTTCTCTGGCAGCTCTCTGTTTCAAGGCAGTGTTTAACTAACACTTTTTTTAAAGCAGAGCAAAATGCATTCAAATACTTTCTATAAAGCAGTCTGCCCATTTATGTTGAAAACTGCAGGACAAAATGGGTTTAAAGAGATTTCAGACATTTTTCCCTTAAATTCCAACACGACAGACAGTGATCAGGTGTGTTTAGTGTAGCTCGGCTCTAAGAGTCTGTTCTGCCCATGTTGCAACCAGTTGTGTGCAGAGCTCAGACGTCAGAGTTTAAAGGGCTGTTTCGTTTCCATACTATCTTTTTCTCAAAATTAACCTGGTAGATTTGAACAGACTCACATTAGATTATAAATGTAACTCTTTTAACCATTCATGACCCTCACTTAATTTAGTGGACAGTTTTATTCAAAGCAGCTTATAACTGAGGAACTTTTAGGGTTAGTGTAGTGTCATTTATTTTTTTCTTATCTTGCCCAACAATGGATTAGTGCGTGGGTTAGGGACTATTTAACTTGAGCGATGTCTGTTCAAAACAACTCTCTTAATTCCACAGGCCCTCACAATCTCAGTCAACTCGCCCTGCTTTCATTTCCCATATCATTGTTTAAAATGGTCGCTCAAATATGAAGTGTGGACCTGCTTCCAGATGTTGTAACTCAACATTGAAGGTCTTTATGACAATATGAAAACTGGAAAATTACACTGATCTCATTTCAACACTGACCGGCTGAATTTTCTTAGGAATGTCTAAATTTCCACTGTACGGGACAGAAATGTTGCATAGATGTGATCATGTTCTGAGTGCTGTTCCTGTAGTTTGTTTTCAGACTGCTGTAATGACAGAGCGTGTGTCTTATAATGGGTCATGTCCGGTTTCTCTTTCATGCTGCATCAGACACAGCTTCGGCTCCACCGACCCATCAGTCTTCGGAGTGTCCATTCCCATCATGTCAGTGGTGAGTGGGTATCTCAGCGTTGTCCATCCTGTGTGTTGCCCACATTACTCATTGAGTCTTGAAAATAAATTGATTTAAATGAGAACGGCTGTTATTAAAAAGCACAAATGACTCACTGATAGCTCTCACTATCCCTTATTTTATTAGTAAGGGTATGTGTTTGATATTCAAAGTAAATGTATCGTTTTTACTCACGGAACTGTCAGCCTTTCTCAATTTTAAGGTTGAAATGTGTTCCGCTCTATGAATGGAGGGTTAAATTTAATGAAGGCCCTGTTTATTTAAACTGAGGAATACAAAATCAAGCACGAAGGCACCACAACTGAAATTTCCGAAAGAACAAGTAAAGAAACACAGGCAAAATAGGAGCTTTTCCAAGCTGCTTGACCTATTTAGTAGTTATCAGAGGCTGTCAGGTCTTTGTGTTTTTATTTCTAAGCACCATAGCAGGAATGACAACCAGCTGTGCTTCGTGGGAGTCTTTCTTTAACCTCCTACTCCTACCAGGAGCTTTTCCAACCTCACGTAACTGTAACTGATTGGTTTATATTAAGGAAGTGGATGGTGTGCAGGTGAATGTGCAGTTGTGACAGCTGAGCCTGATGTTCGAGGAGGAAAAAAAAAACTATTCAATAATATATTTGCCCATACGCATATAAGTTTTAAAAGTTAAACTCTAAACACAACACGGAATGGAAGGGTTAGGATCACTGTGAGCGTTCTTTTATTTAAAATCTAAATTGATGGACTTTCTTTGTACTGCAGATGGCAGACCAGCAGGCAGCCATGTTTGGAGAGTGCTGCTTCGACGTCGGGGATGTGAAGATCACCATGGGAACAGGCACCTTCATGGACATCAACACTGGGAGCAAGCCACACACGTCCGTCACAGGTGAATGGAGAACCACGCGTTCACGTGCGCTCCGGTTTGGCCCCACACAGGCGCGTTCAACACCTTCCGTCTCCCTACCCAGGTCTCTACCCTCTTGTGGGATGGAAGATCGGCTCAGAGTTGGTGTACCTGGCGGAGGGAAATGCCGCAGACACGGGCACCGCCATCAAGTGGGCGCAAGAACTGGGTGAGTAGTGGGAAGAGTGTGGGGGTGCAAGGGCTAGCTGTGGCTGGCGGTTAAACACTGTAAAAACCCAATCATTTCACCGGTTTCTTTGCTTAACGACGCCTCTGCGTTGTTCTTGCAGAGCTGTTCTCTGACGTCCAAGAGACCAGCGCTATGGCGTACAGTGTCAGCGACTCGGACGGTGTGTGCTTCGTCCCCTCCTTCAGCGGCCTACAGGTACATACAGAACACGGTTCCAAATATATGCCCAAACAGGTACGATTCGGGTTAGCAGGGTGCAGGAGTTCTCCTTCAGCTTGACTCGCCGTGACACGGTTCTCTCTTTTTCCCCTTTGCCCTCCCCTGCGAACGGACCCCTGTAAGTGTTTTTTCTACACATTCAGTTTTCCTGTGACCATATAAAAGGGTGTACACAGTCACCAAGCAGCCGTCTGCTGTCAGTTCAGCGAAGCTCCTCTTTGTTGCAACCCTGTGTTAACCGTTTGTTAATGTTTTTTTAAAACTACTGAGCCCCTGTTGAGATTCCTGACGTGTTTGCGTGTGCACTTCATTCAAGGCTCCTCTGAATGATCCAAAAGCCTGTGCTTCCTTCATGGGCCTCAAACCTTCCACCACCAAAAACCATCTGGTCCGGGCCATTCTTGAGTCGGTCGCCTTCAGGTAAACCACTTAGAAACACAGATTTTTCCGTTTCATATTCCGTCATTCCTCTAACCCCGTATTTATCTCTTAAGAAACAAGCAGCTGTACGAGACGATGCTAAGAGAGACAAACATTCCCATCACAAAAATCAGGTGCCTGATTTTTCTCCCACTTCGCTCACGAAAGAATATCTGATAACATTGATGGAGTTGGACGGCACCATTTTTGAAAATTGACTTCAAGTTTAACCGAGCATTTTTCTTGCCAGTGTGGATGGTGGTGTATCCTCCAACGACTTCATCATCCAGCTGACCGCAGACCTGTTTGGCAGAAAAGTGATCAGACCCCAACACCAGGAGATGTCTTGTCTTGGGGCTGCTTTTGTTGCTGGACTCGGAGTGGGTACGTAGATACGCTCACATACAAAACGTATGAAGTATTTGAAGTATCGTTCAAATGAAGTTGGAGAAAATAAAAACCATCATCTTTTGTGGATAAATTAATTTTCTTTTTAATTAATCTATGTATATGCCCTGGATTATACTAAATCTTTTTTCGTTTTTCAAAATCCAGTAATACTTTCATCCATTATTATTTAAAAAGTTGCATCCAATTTACATCTAACTTAAAAAGCACAAAAACTGATTAAATAATAAGTGTGTGTATTAATGAAATTTTGCAAAAAGATTTTTTGAGCTGAACAATAATGAATTTAATTATTTTTAAATCCTACGATTCAATCCTAACATCCAAACATGCATGATTATATTCTGTAAAAATGTCAGGTTTATAAATTGTGGTTTCAATAGGCGTTATAAAATTGGGGTTATAAAATGGGTTATAAAATTCAATGATTTGTCTCATCTTGACAGTTATTTGATCATTTCGAACGGGACGGAAGTCTGTTAACAGATTTAACCCCTCCAAAAAAACTGAAAGGATATTAACCTATTGCAGTTTATGGAAGTGGACGTTTTTGTCCTTAATGACTCCGGAGGGCAGTAAATCTCTCCACAGTGTTGATCTGTTACAAAAATTAAGCTGAAATCCATTGTCATAAGTTACTTTCTTGCAAAAAAAAAAAGTGATATGTGCACTGACAGTTAAAATGAGGGCCAGACGAACAGGAAAAACGTTCCCAAATAAAAGTGCTGCAGGAGGGACAAGTGGCTCACCTAAACTGAGCTGTGGATGTGTCAATCAGTCCTTCAATGTCTCTGCAGGCTTCTGGAAAACCCAGGAAGAGCTGAAAAAGCTGCAGAGCACAGACAAGGAGTTCTTGCCCCGGAGGGCAGCGACGGAGGGGGCCGTTGGCCCCAGCTGGGAGTACATCCCCGTCCTCCAGAGCTGGGAGAGAGCCCTTCGGCGCTCCATGAACTGGTATAAACGCTGACCCCGGTCACACCACATAGGAAGGGCCAGGCTTTGGACAAAGAGGAAACAAATGTTTAAACCGGTTTAAACAGCCAACCAGATGCGGCTTTGGAGGAACTGAATGCCGGTCCACACCCTCAAAGACACGCCACAATCTTCTGATGACGGTGACTCGATTCACCAGCAGTTAGTATCACTCAGGAATGTGCAGTCTGTTTTGTATTTTAACTGGTTCGAATAATGTATCCGGCCCTGATGACAGAGTTCTTGATAACTGGATCAAATGATTGAGACCCTAAATGACTGCACATAGAACAGCTGTTACATAAAACCACCCACTTCTGACATGAACTGACATACTAATTATTTTATTTCCAGGCTTTTCTTTACAGCTGATATGCAGTTTTACATTTTTCCACAGGGGGGCGCTATTCTTTTGTCATTATTCCTTTGTATTTCCATAGCAACCATGTGCCAAAGTGTTAAGGAGACAGGCTGACATTTTTTGTGAGATTCACACTGGAGACATTAAGACCACATTAAGAAAAATGGACCATTCAAGACTAATATTTTAGATTTTAAAAAATGATGAGCCTGCATCCTGATTGCTTTTGACAAAATGTGAACTTGTGGGGGGGGGTATCCTTTCATTTACATCAATGCCATCTGACATTGTTGGAAATGCTTTTGGTTTCTTGGTAAGGGCACGTGTCCAACAGCAGTCAACTGGAAAGCGTATAAAAAATAATTGTGACGGATTGAAAGTGTTAATTGTAAAGAGTGAGGAACACAATAAGTAAGAATTTACCAATTCTGTTTTAGTTTCATTGTTAGTCCTTGTCGTTCCTATTTCACTGCTGAATTTTCCCACAAGAAGCAGCCACGTTGGTGTCATATGATGTTTCTGTTTCGTCTGACCTCATGAACTTTGATGACATTCCGAAAAAACTCTTGATTGTTCTGTAAAGACGTGTGCCCGCACCCACGTGGCACGAATGACTTCAGAAACACAGACAGGGAAACTCTCTGGACCGTGCCTTTCGCCGGGCCTTCGCTCGGGTCCTCTTACATTGTCGGCCACGGCGAAATGACCACATTGCATTCGCACTGCGCTTCAGGTCGGGGCGCGCAAGACTTTTCTAATACTTGAAGTTCATTCTGTTTTAGAATGCCACGTGTTATCCCAAACTAGTGGGGGGAAATTAACCTAACATTTGTGTGATTATTCGTTTCCCCAGAGGCTTCAGGTACACTGTATGCTGTGAACAAACTGTCAATAAAAAGGGGAACCGTCGGCTGTGGGCTGCTGGGATGTGAGTCTCTGAGTGTCTGAGTGTCCTCGTGTGCACGCAGGTGTCTCTGACGCTCTGCCGGAGCAGCTGTTTGCATGAAGTGTTCACCTCACACAGACTTGTCACATGTGTCGGGAGATCCAGGCGCATTGATGCGGCCCAGGCCTCGCTGGCGAGGGGTTGCTATGGCAGCTCACGAATGGAGTGACCGAGAACAAAACGGGGTGTGTATTCCCGCTCGCGGCGCTGGTATGGCGAAGGGGGCGCTAATTGAGTGCACTGAAGGGGGCTTCCCTAAACAATGGGAGGATTGTGTGTCTGTCCCCCCTCGGTGGAAGAACACAACTCAGTTTTGGTGTACGTCGCGCAGGCCCAAACTGTGCCTTTCCTCTGCCTAACCCCTCACCCAACAGAAAACTTCCGCAGGGCCGGCTGTCCATCTGGACTTCCTCACTTGAACATGAGCCTCTTTTTTTTTTTTTTTCTTTGCCTGCCGTGGAATGCCTTCACAGGGAAAAATGTGCCGGAGTGTGTGAGACAGACGGGAGTCGCCTATGAATCAGTGCCGGCTGCTCTCACACTTCATCCGCAAAATGTGTGTATGTGTGTGTGTGTGTGTGTGAAGGATTGTGCGTAGTGCTGCATTGTGTGAGCCGTGGAGGGCCAAGTCCTTCCAACAAATTCAAACCGACAGCAGGAAGTGAATGCAGTGCGACCACCACTCCAGCCCCCCCCCCTACCCCCCTCCCCCCATATGAGCTGAACCCTGGTCATTATATAACTCCCTCTTCTGTTTTCTCTCTTTCTCTGTGACACACTGGGAATGTTTGCTGGAAGTTGGGCTTTTGACATATTTTCCGCCCCTCATCTACAATTCGCCCCCCCCCCCCCCCTTCTGATGGGGCATCCGGCTCTTTCCTTCTCTCCGGTTACCTGCTTCCCAGCCGTGCTCCAAAGAAGCAGACCTGCAAATGCATGGGAGGAAATGTTTGTTCACCCCTCGACTCCGATCAAAAGCCAATCCTCCTTAACTTTGACACATCTGTGTAGAAATCTGCACTCTGCATACAGGCCCTCTCTCTCAAGCACACATTCTCTGAAACACACACACATACACACAAGTTTCAGAAGAGCTCAATTGCCATAGCAACAAGGAATTGGCAAGGGGCCCCAAAAATCTATGTTACCAGTAGGTTCACAATTAATATCCCCCAGCGGCTTCAAATATAGAACGTTTTTTGGGTTTTTTTTTTTTTCAAATAATCTCTCCAAAGAAAGAGTCAAGTGTGTTAGCAGAGCGACCTTTTGAGTGTTTATCTGTGAGTCTTTGCCAATCCTACCAGATCCTATATGATTGCATGCTGGCTTAGAGACTCACTTGAATGCAGACGAGCTTTATCTACAATAAGTCAGGGTGCCAAACCACAAAAATACGACGGGTGGGTGAGCTCTTGGTGACACAAACGCTTGGATTCTTTGCTGAGATTCCACGGGCCTGCGGCCATTTGAGAATCTTTTTCTATTTTTATTTATATTTCTTTTGTCAGACACGATCATTTTCGCTCTATTTATAATTTCTGCGCGTAAAGGCGCGTAAAGGTGCGTCTCCAAGTCAGCAGCCAATCTGAACGGATCTGGCCTCTGCGCATCAGCTGCCACGCTGGGGCCGGTGTGGACGTCACAGATTTTCCCTTTTCTATCCTTCTCTCTCTCCCTCTTTCTCTGTGCATCTCTATCTCTCTTCACTTTCCCCATCTTGCGTTTCTCTTTTTTTCCGCTTCTTCTTCTTCTTGTTTCACCGGAGCATCTCTCTCTCTCTCTCTTCTCTCTCCCAACGCCCCCCCCCCCCCCCCTCTTCCTTTTTCTTTCTCTCTCCCTCTCCATCCGCTCTCTCCCTCTTTCAACACCGCCCACTCCTCCCCGGCCATTGATCCGAGCAGGCGCTCAATCGCCTCCCCACCGGCTTATTCGCCCCATTGCATCGCGCACCGCGCTCGCTTTTTTTCCTGCATTTCATTGCTTTTTATTTCACATTCGTTTTTCCCCAGTCAGGACGGCCGTCACCCGTTTCGGAACCAAAAAAAAAAATAAGCCCCTGCGCTGACCCCCCCTAAAATCCCCAGCTCCTCATCACCATGGCGAGCACCGAGGACAAACCGACCAACAAGGAGAACGCTTCCAGCTGGAAGGACTCCTTCTACAACCCGAGGACCGGGGAGGTGCTGGGGCGCACGGCCAGCAGCTGGGGTAAGGACCACCGTCGTACGACAGGCGGATGCGGAGACATTTGCAAAGAGGAGGGGGGAGGGGGGGTTGATCCTGCGTCCCATCCTTTCTATTTTTATTATAACCAAGGCGCTCATAGACACCCCGTATCGGATGCGTGTGCGGCCTCTTTTTGTAAATCACTGCATGGATGCATTGAGATGACATGTCATTCAGAACGAGGAATGAGCTGGGGGGAGCCATCTCAGGGCCTACATCAAGGTGTAAAGGAGAAAAGCCTGCATCTAGAGGCTCTGCAGGACCAGTGATGCTTCTTAAAGGTGTGCTCCTGCCTCCTGTTTTTTTTCCTTTTTTTTTGCTGCATTGGCAGAAATAGCCCCAGCAGGTGAATACCCACTCCAGTCAGGAGGAGAATTGGGGTGATATGACATGCATGAATGTGGTTTATTAAGCCAATCTCATCCACAGGGGCAGGTTTGAGCTAATCAGTACAATGGAGCGTGCCCATGCATCCCCCAAACTGATATTTTTTGGCTTATCAGCTTGTGCGTTTTAGCATGTAGTGATTTCTTTCCAGCAAGCCCCCCCTCCTCCGATGCAGCCGGGTCCTGTGGGCTGGCTGTCGGGGGGGCTGTCGGTGCTGCCGGGGCCCCCCGTGCCGCTGTGCAGTGGGATGCTCCATTGCAGTTGTATGGCTGCCCACATTAGCATGCCTGTCAAGGTCAAATGGGATTCCCCTCTCGGTTCTTTCCCTTTTTCTTTCACGCGCTGGACAGGTGCATTGTGGGATACTGTCGGAGAGGAATGAGAGGATGGGGAGGGGGTGTGCAGCAGGAGGCTGAGGGTTTTTTTTTTCTTGTCGGTTTGGAGGGCATCTATGTAGTGCAGGACGGTGGTGAACCATTTTGTCAGATGTTACCTTTTAAATGCATCCCCCCCCCACACACAACCCCCCCACTGCCCTGAGTGGGGCTGGCGTCAGAGAGCACAGCAACTCCGATCACTGAATGCTCTCATATCTGATTTTAAAAGTGTGGAAATGCTGCCTCACCTCAATTAGCAGTGGGTAGCATTTCACCCTCGATTCAAAATGGTTTCTCTCAAAGGAATAGTACACTCAAATCCCAGTGTCCTAAGCCATTATTTGATTAAAGACTGTGGCTCATGTTCACATTTCTCTTTCTTTTTTTCCCGCTCCGGGCGTGCACTCGACTCGGCCCAGCCCTCATCCTGCTCTTCTACTTGGTTTTCTACTGCTTTCTGGCCGGTATGTTCGCCCTGACCATGTGGGTGCTGCTGCTCACCCTGGATGACTACGTGCCGAGGTACAGAGACCGCGTTCCCAACCCAGGTTCGTCCCCGCCCGCGTCACAACACACAGAAAGAATGACACTTCTACCCGCTTCCCATTTCAAACATTCATTATTCATGCTGGGATTTTGTCCTAATAATGTGCAACATTACAGCCGCTCTCTGTATTGATCTGTTTGGAAGTCTCTTCCTGCGTGATGGCTTACTGAATGCTCTCTTCCCGACAGCAACGCAAGACAAATTCCAATAGACGCGGATTAGTTTCTCTTTCTGGGATCGTCTCCATCTTTGTGTTGACTATGGTGTCTTTTGTTTATAGGATTGGTGATCCGCCCTAATACGCTGGACATTGTATATAACAAATCAGACCCCGTGGTGTACGGAGAGTATGTCAAACACCTGGAGACCTTTCTTCAAAGTAAATACACTTCACCCTAAGACCTTTTCTTTTTTTTTTGGAGACTCATCCAAACATCTGGGTATGTCTTTTACATATTGTCTGTTTCTGTCAGGATATAATGACTCTCAGCAGGAGAACAACAAGGACTGCATTCCAGGAGAGTATTACATGCAGGACGATAATGAGGACATGAACAAGAAAGCCTGTCGCTTCAAGAGGGCCTCGCTGAGCCTCTGCTCTGGCCTCTCCGACACCACCTTTGGATATCATGAAGGCAAACCCTGCGTGCTTCTGAAAATGAACAGGGTAACGCCCACCTCTCCCTCTCACGTTCAAGCTCAGCTGTGATGTTTAGAAGATTAGAACGGACTTTGAAAAAACATTTGTAACCTTCACAGATCATCGGGCTGAAGCCGAACGGGGATCCATACATCAACTGCACAGTAAAAGTAAAAATCAGACAAATTCTGTGTTGACATATATGCTACTAGCTTGTATGTTTATTCTTGTCTTTTTGTTTCTTTCATAAAAAAAAATAAAAAAAACACTGACAGTACAGCAGTTTAACAAAAAATCCTTTCTGTTGATCCTGCTTTCATTTTTCCCTTCTTTTTGTTTTGTTTTGTTTTTTGTGTGTGTCTCATATCTTTCTGCATGCTGTCACTGACGTCTTTAGGGTAAGAAGAATATGTAAATTACCAGGATAAGGCCAGTAGGAGTCTTAACACATTTCTGTTATGTAACTGATCATAACGCAGGTGCCTCTAAACCTGCTCTAGCGGCATTTAAGGTTTATTTTTAGTCGAATTGTGTGTTTGGTTTTTTTCTTCAAGAAATGTCACTTAAAAAAACCACATCTTGTTTCACATTTCATTTAAATCTCCACACTAATTTCAGAGGGTTGTTTTGTTTTTTATCCTTATTCACGTCCTGTGCCACGTTGTCTTGCAAATATGTCCATTTTGCTACTAAATCAAGATGAAAAGCGACTCAGCAGATGTTAGATTTACACTAACATGTATTCTTTTTTTTCTGCAGAGAGACAACCCAGTCCAAATGCATTATTTCCCCAGTGAGGGGCGCATTGATAAAATGTATTTCCCCTACTATGGCAGGAAGGCTCATGTGAGTATTCGTCGGCGGTCAGATTACATCCGCTCACATCTGTGCATTACTGACGGACGGCCGATTCATCCCCCTCCGATGCAGGAGAATTACGTGCAGCCCCTGGTGGCCGTGAAGCTCCTGCTCACCAAGGAGGACTACAACAAGGAGCTGTCGGTGGAGTGCCGGGTGGAGGGCTCCGACCTCCGCAACAACGACGAGAGGGACAAGTTCCTGGGCCGCGTCACCTTCAGGATCAAGGTTATGGAGTAAACAGCGAAGCTGCCAGCAATAGGAAAACCAGATAACGCTGCCCACATTTGCTGAGGTTTTTCTGTTTTTAACGTTTTTAAAAATTTGCGGAGGGAAGTGTCAAGTAAGTCACAAAGGCGGGCGAACACAATGTCGAGCAGAAGGGGTCACGGTAGGCTTGCAATAGGAGAGAAACCAGTTAAACGTGGATTTCAGACATTGCTTTGGTGACATTTTGACCCTTCTTTCCCTCGTGATTCCTCGACCCCCTTTAAGATCCCTAGAACAAAATACAGGCTTAGTCCCTGACCTATCCTCCCTAACGTTCACCTGTTGCACTGTTTATTCTTTACTCAGTTATTATTGTTATAATTGCTATATCATTATTTTTGTTTGTTTGTCTGTTTTAGTATTGACGTGATTTGATAACTTATAGCCATTTCAGCCAAGCTGTTTGGAGCTGTTTGTGTAATTGCTGGTACTTTTATTTAATCTTTTTTTCTTTTTTTTTGTTTCGTAAAAAATTCTGCTTTTAGGATGAGTGTGTTGTTTTCATCTCTCAAACCGTATGAGGGACAGTATTATTACTGGTGCTGCAAGGGGTTTTTATCTTTCTGTGTAGTAGAGTTGAGAAAGTAGGACATCTCCAGAGTATTCTCATCACACATCACAAAGACTTCATAGAGGAACATATCTCGATAATCAAGTATAGCCACTGTATCCCTGTATATGAAATGCCAATTACAAAGTCCCCCTTCGACTATAAATACTTTGTGAACCTTACCATATTTAAAGAATTATAGATAGATCTTAGTGTTGTGGCCTGTGGAGCCACAACCGAGTCTTGTGCTGTCTGTCTGTCGGTCTGCATGTCTGTCTGTTTGTCCGTCTTCCTGTCTACCCACCTCCCGACTGCAATAGCCAACATGTGGGCGAGCCCTCCAGGGCTCGTCAAGTTGCCTCGCTGCGCTTTAAAGGCGGCCAAGGTGACACACACTCACAGAAGGTACGGTGTATAAAAATTGCTTTCATGGCAGAGGGGCGCTGGAGAAGCTTAGCGAAAATAAAAAGATATCTGTAACTATGTACGGTATATCATAGCGTGAACTGTATATTTATCTGAGTCTCAAAGATTGTTTGTTAGTTTTCTCTCTTCTTCAGCCTGTTCTGATTGTCTGCCAATCTATTACTCTTCAATGTACATTATATATGTATATATATACACATATATACGTATATATGTACATATATACATATATATATACACACACGCACACACATATATATATCTATATATATATATAGATATATAGATATATATATATATCTATATATATATATCATATTTACTTAATTCACACTGTATTTTTGTCACAATACACAATGTCTGTGCACTGTAAAGAAATAATTTAAGCAAAGATTTACAGGAAATTATCTTATTCAAAGCTATGTTTACACAGTCTTAAAAGCAACCCACATTTGAAAGAACAACTTGTAACATCTCTTCTGGGTGCCTTAAGACCTGATTAAATAAATTGTGAAATAAAAGTGATTTTGAAGAAAAGGTTTTTCTTTTTGATGTTTCTAAATATTTGTCCGATTCTATATTTATTATCAAAATTCATCCCATAAAGCATCCTATTTTGGTCGTGCAGTGAAACTTCCAACAGTGCTCGTTGTACCAGCAACCCAATAAAGCTTCAAGAATCTTCTGATGCAATTACAAAATCGTATCTACGGTCGGGTAAAAGTAGGCTGGGGCGGATCGTGTTCCATTTTTTTTGCGCAAATAGGCTGTACGTGTTAGGGACGATGATGGTAGTGTCAAAACGTTTGTCTGTTTGATCTATTGAACTGTATTAGCTAAGGATCATTGGAAGGACAATGAGATTATTTAAATGGATATTAATGGATATGATTAAGAGATCCGAGAGGCTAGTTTCTTCTGACCATTCCATTCCATCCCTTGTGAATAGCATCTGATTCATAGGAAAGGTGATGTTACTTGTTCGGCATAGTTCCTCACACCCAGACTGTTGTAAGATGGCAAAGTAGGCCGCTTACTTGCAATGAAGCACAAGTCAGTTGCCACAAGAGGGAGCCGGAAACGTGATGCTGTTGGTGAAAGTGTGGCTCAAACATGGGTGCTGCTTGGCCTTGGTGCTTAGGGAGGCTGTGACTGTCACGTGATACTAAGAAGGCAACCTCGTAGTGTACTGTACACACTCATATTTTTATTTCTATCACGATTAATAATGTTTATGCACGAAAGCACTGGAGAGAGAACATCCACCTGGCTGTATGAACGTCAGGAGGACAAACTATTGCATACCCTGCAAACTGTTTTGCCATTTATAATTATTCTGAAGGCTCAGCTCTGTGAATGGTTGGACCTTTAATTGGCATTTGAGGTCGGAAAACATGAGTTCAGTTGTGAGGAAAGTCTGATCACACCCCTTCGCTCTAATTTTCATGCAGCCCCATCTGTCCTGATCTGCGCGGCCCTAAGGCAGCGGCTTTGTCCTTCACTGTGAACGGCGAGTCCTAAATGTGAGATTATCTCCTGGGCTTTAGCTGAGGCAAGAATCCATCTTAATGTCTTTTAAGCTCTGACTGTCCTCTAGTTTGAGCGTTGTCAACAGGTGAGAGTAGGAGACAGAATTAGCATACTTGAAGAAATCTTAACATCTATGATTTTAAAAGTAGAGGTTTTCCACTTCCTTTCACAAAGATGTTCTCTCAAATACTGTCATCATGCAAAGTTTCCAGGACAAAACAATGAAATGCATTCCCACTCCAGCCAAATGAGGAAAATCAAAAGTCAAAATGTAGCTTTTCATGCCTCAATCTGCAGATTGACAGGAGAACTTCAGAGCCTGAGGGGATTTAAAGCTGATTTAAGCGAAGATGACAGGAGTGCAATGCTGATTATCACCTTTTCAGCTAAGAGTTGAACTCACTAATTTGCGGTGGCCTGGAGTAAGGCAGTAGTCAGCATCCAGAGAAGGATTAATGTAATTGATATTCTTAGGTTTTACTCTAAGGTTCTCAGCAGTGCCATCTCTGTGTCTATATATAGTTTAGGAACATGAGTAAAGTGGCACAAAGTGTGTTCTCTGACGATGGTGAAAAAATGAGAGATGACAAACAACACAAATGTTAAAAGACATATATATTTTAATTTTTTCAAGTGGTTCAAGGTTCAAGGAAATATCTGACTTACATCTGACGATTCTAAAGTTTTCCTCTCATTTTATTTACAAGTACATGATCATACATTTATTTGATAAAGACATTACCTGTAAAAACTCCATGATCTGTCTTTTTTAAAAACTCAAGTATATAGTTACCCTGAGACAAGTAAACAAGAATAACATGGAGTTTTTTTGTTTTTTTTTACCTATCCCAAGTATCTAAACTCATTCACCCAAATAGTGGACCGTTTTCCATTATCTGGCTAGTTTGAGTTATTCACATGTATCTCAAACTAAGAAAAAAGCCCTGAATTGTCACAGTGTTTCAGGGCCATGGACAGAGAATTCCTGGTGCAGGAATTTATTGCCCAACTCCTCAAAATTTTCTTCTGTCTTGTGCAGCAGTGAGCTGCTATTTCTGCTGTCATCTCACCAACAACATCCCAGGGCCTCAGTCTCCATTTATGTTGGGCCTCAGAGCACCAACTGCTGAGAGACTCTTTGGGGAGTCAGCCCGTATGCTTACTTTTTTGGTAAAATATGCCTAAATCTTAGATATTACTTTTTTTTTTCTTGCTTTGTGCACACATATAGATATATTTTTTTATTTACAATACTTACAATTGCTTTAATAATTCTTATAAAACTAAACTGTTGATTGTACAGACAACCGCCTGGATGTAAATCTTCATTTAGGATACAAATGTGGTTGAAAAGAACCTGGCCTCTTCACCGCATCAGTAAATGTTATTGTAGGGCTACGAATTCATAGTTCACTAAAACTGACCTGTTTTAAGAGTATCATTCCACTTTTGAATCTGTTTTTAGAATTTTTGTTCAAAATGTAATTCTGAATATAAAGTTGCCTCTGCTTGTAATCCTCCAAATACTGTTTTCATATTTTAGTTAGTTATTTTTTCATTAAAATAATACAGCATTTCTGGCACAAAGGCCTTAAGCACACTCTCCTAACACTAATTTCTTTAATGGAAAAAAAATGTACTCCTAGAAAGCATTTTTTGGTCGGTATGGTTGCAAGTCTACAACATTAGATATGCGTGTCTTCAAGAGAACCTGTGAATCAGGAATGATGTGTAAAATACATCACCACATCTTTCATATTTTTACTGACGCTGCCTTAAGAGCAGCTGATCTCTAAGCCCTGAGCATCCTCACAAAAGCGCTCGTGCTCTCCTCTCACGAAACATGATCCACTTCTTCTTCTATCTTTTTTTTTTTACATCAATGTTGCCATTCGTGAGACTGAGAGAAACAAATCATCGAATGGAATCTGCTGCGTCATGCCAAGCAAGTGCCCGGTCACAGCACTGTACACGTGCCAGACTTCTTCTCGTCGTCCCCGCCTCCGCCCCCCTCTTTTCTGTTGGGATCATTGAGCTCATCGAACAGTCCAGTGTCAATCATCTCCTGCTGCCATGGAATGGGCACGGCGCCTGTGCTGAACTCCTTAAAGAATTTATCGTCCTTGGCGTCAAACTCGATGCCCTTGATCTCGGAGAACTCGGCGATGTCGCCGGTGTCCTTGGCGTAGACCACGTTGGGTTTGGGGACCCAGGGAGGGTCCACCAGCCCTGCCTCCAGACGGGGAAAGTTGATGGTCTTGAACCACTCGTGTTTCCTGGGATCTTCCATGTTGTTCCTGTGCAAAGGGTGGGGGGTGAAAAAAAGAAGAGATTCATAATGGCACAATCAGACCAAAGTGGCCCCCAGAAGCCATGGAAAAGATCCTTTTTACCTCATGCCCAGGCGCTCTTCGATTTTTTTCTTGAGGAAGAGCTGGATGACTTCTTTGGTGGGAGTATCGAAGCACTTGTGCTCCCACTTTGGCTCCTCGTTCTGAATGCGGCGCTGCACCTCCTCCTTCTCCACCTTTTCTTTTTTGCTCTCGGGCCCTTTGAAAGGTGTGTAGCCAGCCACCATCTCATAGATACTGCAGCCCAGGGCCCACCAGTCCACTGATGTCCGGTAGGGAGTTCTGGTCAGAATCTCAGGGGCCATGTAAGCTCCTGTACCGGCCTAATCGTCAGAGGGGGAGAGCAGATTGAATAAAATGAAGCACTTTATTAAATTCTTGGGCGGAGAGCAATCTAACTCATCAAATGAAGCAGGGAGCCAAAAATATCATACAAGTCTGCATTTTCTTCATTTTAATTTAATCTTTCTTTGTCAGGCTCTCTTCCATCTTTCTCTACTTTCTTCCTCCCTCTCCCTGCGTAACCCCACCTGCAACCTCAAACCAGGAGCTTAATCCTAATGCTAAGCCCGGTACCTGTCAAGAGTTGTATGCGTCTGCTTACTCACAAAGTGGTCCAGCTCCTTATATAAGGCCTGGCCAAGTCTGCATGCAATGCAGCATGCAGCTGCCACTAGGACAACAGAATGCATATCCCAATCTATTCCTCAAAACTATAAATATCCATTCTTTGCATGAAGTAAGCAGACTGTACACAGAGTAGTACTCGTGTCAGCTGTGAGATCTACGCCTGAAAATCACAGCCTCCACGAGCCAAAGTGTAGCCTGTGATCTAATTCTTTTTCAAGGGTGATTGGGCTCACAGAACACATCTCGTGTGCCTTTAGAGTTGTCCTTTACCTAGAAATGAGTTCCCACTGAGACACGGTTGTGTCTGGCAGGCAAATATGTTTGTTTTTTCTAACTCTGAAGACTTCTTCCCCTCAACGACCAGCTGGCAGAAATCACCTATGTTTGTCTTACGGGCCAACGTTTCCTTGCAAACTATCATGTGTAAACATATTCGGTGTAAGTTTTACCTGGGTCTGTAGATTTAATCAGGGACAGACTTGTGTAATGCCCACTAAGAGGATTACGGGAACAAAGCCAGCCCTGCCTGTGGGAGGCTAGCCCCGTCACTTTGGCTGGCTGAGGAGCATCGGAGCGCTGGATAATGAGCTTATTGGACTTGCATAGAGCCGAGAGCTTACTCTTTGCCTCTTTGCTCGTGCAAGTAAGTTCTGAAGGAACTGTGAAACATCTTCATCTTTTTTATCTGGGGCATGACTTTGTTCGAATTGAGGTGTAATAATGCTATCATGAGAGACAGCACAAAATGTTATTTAAAACAGAAACACCAGGGGATTCTTAGATTGTTTATATTCTGCAATATGTAACCTGCACAGTTTGAATACGATGACATCATTGAACTTTTAATTGTAACCTATTAGTAATTGGTGATCCCTCTCAAAAGCAAATATATAATTTTTAAAAACAATTTATTCTTTATTTGTATTTCTCAAACCAGAGTGGCCAGATGATATGTGTATCACTTTTTTGCAAGGGACAAAGAATTAACACATCGAACTGGTCTCAAGTGACCCTTCTGGCAAAAAGAATAAACTAAATATTTCTTTAGGTGTTCTTGCAAGGAAACCTAGTGAACATTAGCAATTGCTCCTTTAACAAATGCTGCTTCTCCAAGGTCTCTGACATATCCCTGGTGCGAATGGTGGCCTATAAATGGCTCAGCTGTAATCTGACTGCCAAAGGATCAAATGGGTTATATAATGGATTCATTGCAAAGATCTTTAAACAAAGCAGTAATCTCTGTCCGGATTTAAAGTGAAAACCCTACCAGAAGGTGACAGTATGCCTATAACCTGAGATCAAGTCAACCTTGTCTTCAAATGATATTGTCATCCAACAACCAGCTATCCTGGTTTATTTGTATATCAGTTGAGGATTACAAATAGCAGGTACAGAGAAACCTTTTTAGTCTCCTTTGGATTTTTTCTTACTTCAAAATTCAAGAACAGCAGAGATTTTTTTTTTCCTGGTGTAAAGCCTCAAAGAAACATCTCCATAACCAATCCTGACATCATCTATCTCTCAGTACATGCTGAGAGATAGATGCTACCAGACTTTCTGAAGCTTACTGGAGCCAAAACCTGATGTTCCCTATGTCTTTTTTTTTTTTCTGTCTGCTTCTGTTGGGGTCCATCTACTCACCATCTGAGTGACTGTCTTCCCAGGAGCAAGCTCAATGGCCAAACCCAAGTCTGAAAGTCGACACTGGCCAAAGCTGTCGAGCAACACGTTCTCGGGCTTCATATCACGATATATAATATCCATGTCGTGCAGATGGAGAATGCCGGTGGTGATCTGGGCCGTGTAGTGGATGATGCGTTTCATCTCGATGCCCTTGTCCACACCCTTGCCATCATAGCCGATGTTGTAGATGTGGTACTTGAGATCTCCTCCATTCATCAGGGTCATGACAAGGCACAGGTGAGTCTTGGTGTCATAAGCGTAGGCCAAGTTGACCAGGAACAGGCTGTTGACCTTCTCCAAGATCTGCTTCTCCAACAGGGCCATCTTCTCACCTCCCTTTTTCTTCAGCCGCTTTTTACACAACTTCTTGCAGGCGTACATCTGACCTGTGTTCTTCACCTGAACGGCGCACACCTGGAACGGGGAAACAGATCATAAAAGTTTAAAGAACCCATATTTCTTGATTCCTTTCAATCCATCGGATCTCCAGGCTGCGCAGTATCTATTGGGAAACTACGCAGTTTTGGGTTTAACTCGACAAAATCGCATGATTTCTCTTCAGAGGATAGGTTTCCGCTTCCGTTTCGTAGTGTGTCTGACCACATCCACGTGAATTATTTTTAATGAGGTGGATTCCTGGAAGCTTTTTTTCTGACCTGAGCATAAAATCCCAACTACAACTTGGGAATAAATTGGACCAAGAGGTCAACCCAGCCTGACTCTTGCCAGCTGTGCCTTAGCATTCAATTAACCACCGGTCTCACTCACATCTTTGACCGAGGCTCACTTTTTCATTTCACTGCTTCTCTGTAGACATAGCCCTTTTTCCAGAGAAGCGAGAAATTTGCAGATACTATGGAAATGTTAAGCTGACTCGTTGTTAAAAGATCACTCACTGCAGACATTGATAAGAGAAAATAACAGTAAGAGTCTGCATTAAACAACAACGCAGCACCGTTTTCCAAACAGATGTAGTTATCCATCTTACTTAATTTTTGGCTACCGAAGCTCGTGCTAAGACCCTCGCATCGTGCAAAGCTTCCAGGGGGGTCAGTGGAATCCTGAGAGGGCATCTAATTCCAAAGCCATGACAGGAACAGTATTCAATTACCACTCTGGTGTTCCTATTATCATTTCCGGGTTTTTTTCCTTCTGTCCCCATGAACAAAAATGTCTGCATTTCTTTACATCGAAATTTGCTTTTGAAAACACAAGTGGCTGATGCACGAGGATAATCTGAGACATTGTAGCTTTACTGTCTCCTTGGGTAAAGGTAAATCCTGATGTTTAAAACAGGATTTATCACAACCAAAAGCAAATGCATTTGAGTGGAGAGGGTTCTCCTATAATTGCTCAAATGCCACATTCACTCAATATAATAACTTTATGTCTTTGGAATCTGGGGAGAATCCAACTACTGAATCAGCTTCGAAAGATAAATCATCGGAAAACTCTACTTTGGGGTAGGGGATGATCAAAAATGTATTTGGATTTCAATCTTACCTCTCCAAAGCCTCCTTTTCCCAGAGTTCGGAACTCATAGAAGTATTTATCGCTGATGGGCTGTTTCTCATACTCTTTCCATTGGAGAAATTTATCAAAGAATGGGCTGGCCTGGTAATCTGTAAAAGGTTTGTTTTTCAGAAATTCTCGTACACCCTCTTGGACCTTGCTTTTCATCACCTCTTCAAAGTTTGCATCTGTGATGGATTTGCATTTCTCCGCAGGCTCCCCAGTAAGGAAGGACAGGTAGGTCTTGGAGTCAGGTTTGCAGTACTTGTTCATGATGTTCTGGCGTGCCTTGTCTTTGGCTGCGCCTTCGGCCAGATCCCAGTCGTACAACTCGTCCAAGAACTCAGCTGCAAGCTTGAACTCGGGATTGTTCGCCAGGAACTCACGGAAAAACTTTTTCCCTATGGGCTGCCTTTCACAAATCAATGTGAAGTCCTTTTCGATGGAGCCTCTGGCTGAAGCGCATTGCTCCGGCTTGGGAAGAGACAAGCTGCGACGCCGCTTTTTCATCTCCTTATCGTCGCCCCCTTGGGCTTTCAGGTAGGCCGTGTTGGCCACCAGGTTATCCAGTCCCCCCATGTCACACATCTTGGCAGCTTTATGTGGTCCTTTCCCCCTATGAGACTGGGTTCTTCAGCAGCTTCCCAACGGTACTTTCTTGGTTTCAGGTTGCCTGTATCTGAGGGAGACTGCAATTTCCACCAAAGCCAGTGTGCAAATGAGCTCCTTCACTCAGGCTACCTGCAAACCTAAGACACACTGACACACCCAGTAATTACTCATTTAGAATTAAATACCTGGGAGGGATTTTGACTTAAGGATCTTTGTGTGGTCTATTCGAGGATGCTGTGCACAGAAAGGGAATCGTAAGCGGGCTCTGTCGTAAGAGGCTTTGAGGCCCGCTATATTTGCTCCTCTGATTTTCAACAGTTGAGCACAGCTTCATCTGGTTCTGTTGACTATGCATTTAATATCTAAATGCCTCTAAAAAAAAAAGTTAACTTTTTTTTTTTTTAACTTGGAGTGGTTTTTGCAGTTGGAAGTACCTGCAATGTGCATCCTGAAAAAGCTGAGTTAGGCGTCAAATGTTTACATAAACTCTGTAGCATTTGCCTTGAAAATAAAAATGATTATTTTAGCCATGGGGGAATTTAATTAACGAGCCCCACTAAGGCAGTCAAGATGTGACACAATACCCCCTGCATCGCCTCCTCCCCTCAAGTCCTAAATCAGGTACCTCAGGGAGCTTACTCCTAATCTGTCTGCTGCTTTATCCCCCTTCACACTTTCTCATTCTCATTATTTACTCTCATTCATCAATCATTACCACTTGATCGCCAAAACTGCTTTGAGCATGCTAAAAACATCTACTTTAAACTAAAAACTGTCACCACCTATTACCAAAAACCAGTCCATGTTTGTAAAAACCAACACGTTGGCATTATTTATGATTAACTCACACATTTGGAGACATGTTGATGTAAGATGATTTGCACATTCCTTCCATTTGGCAGCTTGTGTTTAGAACTCGTACATCACAAGCCACCCTGAATTCCTTATGAGTAGACCAGCGATACATCAACAAGAATGCAGTGAATGTGTTTTGAATATTAAACATTTTCTTGAGGTTTCATATTTGCTGCAGTACAATGATTACAAAACGGTAGATTTTTTCTTTAATTTAATCAGGGAATCATCGAGATTGAGGGAAATAGAAGGAGACGTTATCAGCTTTGCTTCACACATATAAGACTTTGATTTTTTTTTTCTTTTGCCAGCTGTAAAATAAAAATAGGAATCAATACGAAAAGGATTGGAACAAGTTGGCAGCACTCGCTGATTATTGGTTGATTTATAAAGAACCTTAAGAGTAAGTCTTCAATCATATGACTGAATGAGGGACCCAATATCTCCATGCTAAACACAATAAATGCTTTATAATAACCATTTTGCAATCTAATTTTATCACTATATAAGAAATTACTGTACTGTTTAAACTTTTTCTTCAATTTGGTATAGATCACCTATCACATGGTGAAAAAATCGTGATACAGTTCGCATTTATTTATCACGTTTTCGTATCAGTTTGTGTTCAAACATAGAACTTTACTAATCTTAATGGTAACGTGGCGAGGGATGCGATGAATTGGCATTTTCTTTCCCTTTTTGTTCTCAACAGTAACACCTGAATCCAGCTATAACGATGTGTGGGCTAATTTAGTACGATAAACCTTGGATAATATAAGCTAATCCTTTCTCAAATAGTCTCAAGCTGTCACTGCTCTGCAGAAGATCAAGGGATTTGCTTTGCCATCCCCCAAGCTCAAAATCTTGGAACTTCTGACCTACAAACGGCAATAATTAAAAATAAAAAAAATGTAAAAATTCACCAAATAGAGAAAGTTCTACTTATTAAAAAGAATCATTAAATTTGTTATCACTGTGGAACATCATTTTCTTTTTCTTTTTTTTTGAAAAAAAAAAATGATTACACAGCATAATGACAAACCGGGCCTAGTTCTTTTTTCTTGCTGGCCAAAATACTGCTGCGCTGTTATTCATGAGACGATATCAAAAGTTGAGATGTAAATGGATCATAGTGTCAGTGAAGCACTTAAGCCACCCGAATGGCTGAAGAATGAGGTCGTAAGTTTCATCTGTCCGGGTCATGGAGGGCTGAAAGGGGTAAGCTGAGAGCTAACAGATCACTCGAAAGGGCTGACATTATCTTTACGGACAAGCTCTACTAATCTGTCAAATGGTCATGGAGGACCAATCACCCATTAATATATTCATTCAAATCATGTGCCTTCTAAATGAGAGCTATCAGAATATATATAAATATATATATATATATATATACAGGTGATAAACTAGTAAAGAATATTAAGCCATGTACTTGTAAATATGAAATATTACTACTACTCCTTTTCTGTTCTTCACACATAGGTCGAGCTTGTGTGGTTTGAATATTTCAAATTTGAGCAAGTTTGCTCCTTTAAACTCTGGACTATTAGCCCTGCCCAGGCAATGAGGTTAGCAAAGGTCAAGATAAGGGGAGCATTTTACACCTGTGAACCACATGGTTTGTTATGCAGCCTTTGCGTTGTCAGACTAAATCCTCTTATGGCCTCTTCCAACCTTTCCAGAGGCAATTGATATTTATCTTGGACCAATGGAAAGAACAGGGTTAGAATAGAGGCTAGGTTAGAATATAGAAAATAAAATAAAATCATAAATCAAAGGAATAGAATACCATCTCTTGAATGCTCTGGTATAATATTTACATAAGTGCAATGTGATTTAGGGTTTTGATTCATTTTAGGTGAGGATAATGTATGTTTAATGACATAATATGCAGATATCATCAAGAATGTACTGTATAACTTAAACATATGGAATATTTTTACAATTTGTGATGGGGTTTTACCATCATTTCCATGAATCTGGATGTTAAACCCTAGTGACGACTTCAAATTTTTAGTTCAAACTTGTGTGCGTGTCATTTTTCATGGTGACTGAAACCGGCAATTTGCAAATCTCATGAGGCGCCATTTCATTTCACAAGAGAACAAGAGCATCAAATGTTTAAAGTGTGACATTTTACTGGGCATCTTAATTCCAATTACTTGGAACATTGTGTGAAACGTAAATAAATAAAAAATTAGGGTGATTTGCAAATCTCTTTCAACCCATTTTCAGTTTAATTTTAAAAAAAAAACAAATCAAATTAATTGTGTTTCTCTTGTTCTTGTTTATTTCCATATCTCTGTTTTTAATTCAGCATTTAGGGAACTTAGGACACTACTTTGTTAAGGAATTCTTACGCTTAGCATTATCTTGCTGGAAGGTAAGTGCCATGTTGGGGAAATCCCTGTTTGAGTGGTAGCAGATGTTGCTTAAGCTTATAGAATCATTGGCACCCTCACACATGTGCAGGTTACTTATGGGAACTAACCATCTCAGACGCTGGCATTTGAACTTTGGGCAGTCAATAAACGTAGATGGTCCTTTTCCTTTGTAGCAACCGACAGCTTTTCTGGATGTTGCTAATATTTGGCTTTTGTTTTGCGAGTGTTTGTCTTTTCAATGTGTTTTCAGTCGCAGGGAAACTGACAAATCCTGCTCAGGCACTTCAACATAAGGTAAACCCCGACAAAGAAGGGATGAGGATGATGTCAGATGCTGAAGGACGGCATGGACGATTAGCTCTGGCAGCTTGTGCCCCCTAGGGGACTCTTTCTGAGTGCACTGCAGTCATCATCCCATCAAAACTCACAAACATTTCCTGTGTTTTCAAATGAACCAGATCATGATGTAATCCACTTATCAAACACAGGGAATAAAGTCAGTGTCTTCGCACCAACATTTGGATGGGATTTCTTTACAAAGAGGTCTTATACAACACCCACAACTTTGATTTTCTAAAAAGGTCTATCCTCGTTTAGTAATCATGATACAAGTGTTATCCAATCTGCGTGTGAAAGTCGTTATGCTAATACTGAACTCTCTCAAGAGCCTTTTCAACTGCACCGCCATGACTAACTGTAACATCAAATTAGATAAATCAGATCAAATCAAAGCTTGTGAAAAAATATTGGAGTACATGTCCAGTTTGAATGATTATGGCTCTATCCTTTCACGAGACCATTAAACTTTCTTTCCTTTGTGACCTTTTGAAAGATCAACAATCCAATACTTCGTTTTTATTCACAAATAGTCAACATTAGCCAAACAAGCGAGGTTCGTAGTGTATATATTCATATTTATTCAGACAACGAACAGTTTTGAACATTACAATGAACAGTTAAAAGGATCAACATTTAAGTGGTCAATAAAGTCACAGCACAATAGATGCGCTAATAAAATTTGGCAAATTAAAAGTTAAATCGAGCAAAAACAACAGTACATAAGAAAATGAGAGGAAGTCATAAAACAAACTAATTACAGATCAAGAAAGTTAAAGATTGAACAGGAATGCATTGGAACATTTGATGACAGGCTTAAGCCACGTTCTTGGCTAACTCATCACTACAGTCTCCCACACCGCTGCTCAGGGTGCTGCTCTGCGTTACCGTTTCTAGCTCACAGAACTTCAGGCCCTCCATGAACTGGTCAGGCAAGTCGATGGACTCTGAGCCAGCTTGTGGATCAGGGTCAGGATCAGATTCAGCCTGTGGATCAGGATCAACATGACAGTAGGAGTCGGAGTCAAAGCCAGCGTCCCGGCCAACCCCGAGATGGTGCCAGTCCCTCTCAGAGGCCAGCACGGGGCTTGTCTCTGAGCTGCCGTTTGCAGATTCCCCTGCCTGCGGATCTGGGTCGAAGATGGACTCCTCCTGTTGCTCCTCGGCCCTCAGCCTCCGGCGGCTGAGCAGCTTCTGCAGATGTAACTTGTTGGTGAAAAAAATGCGGCGCCAGCCAACCTCTGATGCCAGGGATGCCACCTCGGCTGAAACCGTCTTGCAGTGCCGGTGCACCGCTTGCTCCCAGAACTCCTCTGACCCACACAGCTGAAAAGCAAAACAACTCCAACATTTAAGGACCACGACACAAAACACAGGAGATTAAACCACCTGCCTCGCTAACATAGCTAAATCATTTAAGCAGGAAAAAAAACTTAAATAAGAAAAACTAATAATCAGTGACAGGAATTTAAAACCTTAATATTTAATAATTCATTTTTGATATTTTTTAAACCATGGAACACACCTGCTTGAACCTATGCGATGTTCTTCCAAGCTGATCCACATCTTCCAGCTCCAGATAATTTATGATCCGCAGAAGCAAAGAGTCAGACAAGCGCTCCAGATAGTCAAAATGGCCTTGGCACAAAGCTTTAGTGTACTGTAAGGCCTTCTGACCGAAAACCACGGCGAGTTCACCTGAAAAGATGCCCATTTTTTGTTTGTTATCGTTATTAAAGCCAATGACAAAGCCTCACACACTTCACACAGGAGAAACCCTCGGTTTGGTTTAGGGTTAAGGTTAAGATGAATCACCATTAAAAACAGTGAGACTACAGGTCAGGTGCTGGTCATAGACTTAGAATATCACTCGAAAGTTGATTCATTTCAGTAATTCCTCGTAAAAAGTTAAACTTGTTTATCAAATTCATTCATTAAAAACAGAATGATATATTTCAAATGTTTATTTCTTTTAATGTTGACGGTTGTAACTGACAACTAATGAAATGCCCAAATTCAGTATCTCCGAAAATTAGAATCTTACCTTATTTAAGATTTAAACCAAAAAAGGGATTTTTAGAAATGTTGTCCAAAAGTATGAACATGAAAAGTATGAGCATGTACAGCACTCAATACTTAACTGGGGCTACTTTTGCCTGAATTACAGCAGCAATGCGGGGTGGCATGGAGTCGATCAGTCAGTTAAGAGAGCCCAGGTTACTTTTATGGTGGTCTTCAGCTCTTCTGAATTGTTGGCTCGGGCGTATCCATCTTCCTCTTCACAATACTTTATCTGTTTTCTTTGGGGTTAAGGTCAGGCGAGTTTGCTGGCCAATTGAGAACAGGGATACTATGGTACTGGCAGCTTTGGCACTGTAAGATGCTGCCAGGTCCAAATCTGCTTCTCCATACAGTTGGTAAGCAGCAGGAGGCATGAAGTGCTCTAACCCTGGATCTCAGAAAACACAGTGGACCAACAACAGCAGAAGAAATTGGCATTCCAAACCATCACCGACTGTGAAACCTTTCTCTGGACCTCACTCAACGTGGATTCTGTGCCTCTTCCCTCGTCCTCCAGACTCTGGGACCTTGATTTCCAAAGGAAATGCATTCACTTTCCTTCGAGAACATGACTTTGGACCACTCCAAAGCAGTCCAATCCTTGGACCACTCCAAAGCAGTCCAGTCTTTAGTCAAGAGGCAAGACGCTTCTGTCTCTTCCGATAGCTATAACCCATGTCTTGCATGAGTGGTGGTTGTTGAAGCACTGACTCCAGCTGCAGTCCACTCCTGGTGAATATCCCCTAAAATTCTAAACTGGTTTTGTTCCACAATCCTCTCCAGGGTGTGGTTATCCCTTTTGCTTGTACACATTTTGTACCACATCTTTCCCTTCCATTTGCCTCTCTATTTACGTGCTTAAGACACGGACCTCTGTGAACAGTCAGCCTCTTTAGCAATGACCTTTTCTGTCTCGCCAACCTTGTGCAAGGTGTCAGGGGCCGTCTTTTGGACAACTGTCAAGTCAGCAGCCTTCCCCACAATTGCCTAACCTACAGAAACTCGACTGAGAGACCATTTAAAGGCCTTTGCAGGTGCTTTGAGTTGATTAGCCTGTGTGGCACTAGGTGTCTTCAATATTGACCCTGTTCACAACATTATAACTGTCTGGGACATCAAATTTCAGGTTTTCATTAATTGTCTGTTCTGATCATCAACATTAAAGGAAATAAACATTTTAAAAATATCAGTCTGTGGGTAATGATGGAACTGTCCAGGCTGTACCCTGCCTCTCGCCCGTTGACCACTGAGATAGGCTCCAGTTCCCCCCGCGACCCCATGAGGGAATAAGCGGTATTGATAATGGATGGATGGATGGATGGATGGATGGATGGGTAATGATGGAATATAATATTCAGGTTTCACTTTTCAAATAGAATTACTGAAATCAATCAGTCTTTCATGATAGTCTAATTACAGGAGGAGCACTTGTATTTCCTTCCTAACTACAAATAAAAGACAAATGTTTTTAAAATTGTGTCAACAAGCAGCTATTAACCTCCAATACAGAAATTCTTACTTTGTAACCAAGTGTCATCCAAGAAGTCGAGATGAGACTCCTTCTGCTCCCCAGGCTTGGAGTACCTGTCTACTAGTCGGGGAGAAATCTTCCACCATCTCCAAATCACCTGAGGAGGAGGTATTACCCCTGTCATGTTGAATCACTGCTTGTTTTTTTCTTTCTTTTTTCATCTTTAAATACACATATTTTCGACCTGTGTTTATAAGCGACAGACATGAAGAGAACACATAACCGGTACTCAACTCGCTATGAATTTGTGCCTTTGTTTCAGCCTTTGTTACATGTTCTGTTATTAACGGTCGGAGCAAGGGAGGCTGAGGTTCAATAAATGTTCATTTCCGAGTTAGCTTAGCGAAATGACTCAAGACATCTCACTTTAACATTCACTTCTATTCAAGTTAATGATACTCACTTCTGCCTTGTTGACAGAAAAGTGATAATAGTTGTTGTCAGGCGGAGGACCACGTCCAGAGATTTCAAACCACGGGTCGCCTAAAAGGGACGCCATATCAGTGTGTATGTTGTCATAGCAACATCTTCAATTGAGTCACATGCCCTCTCAGCTAGTACGATGAAAATAATATATATATTTATTTCCTTATAGATACACACAACATTCTTTTAAATAGGAAGACAAACTTTACTAAAACGGCATTATCAAGAAATGATTGTTACACAAACTTTTAGTTAAAAATCTTTTAATTTATTTATACATGTATTTATATATGTACACATACACTCCCCTGTTCTTGTAAAAACAAGGGACACATAGTCAAACTTATTGTTAGTCACGGGTGGCACAACTGAGACCCAAGTTCTCTGAAGTCAGGTTGACTCAGTAATTTGTTTTATCCCTATAATTAATGTTCATTATCTTATGCCTTATGTTAAACCAACCAAGATGCAATGAATTTCCATTGTCTGGCCTTCTGGGAAGCTTTAAAAAACACAGCAAAGAGAATAAGATGTCAAGGGACAATAACATAACTCAGATATTTTGTTTCTCTGTTTTGATTTTTTCTTAGCTTTAAAAGGACAAGCCAACCCCAACCATGTGAACCACTACTTCTAAGGTCAATAGGTTAACTAGCCTTTGCTTTCATTAACAGTCTCTCCATCCATTTGTCCTCATAAAATATAGTGAATATCTTAAATATGCTTTTCTGACATCTAGCAGAAATAAGGTTACTTGAATATACTAAACAATTTTACCAATGATGTATCAATTATGTAAGTAACAAGACTAAGAAATACCTCTAAATACCTGTTCTTTCTCACATTTCCACCATTTGAGCTCTAAGAGACATGCTTGCCCCTCTATTTATTGGAATAATAAATGTCTCTGCTGGCAATGTAGTTATTTTTAGCTGTACTTGGTTTAAATTTGAACCTGACACACACAATTTTATATATTCTGGCAATATATAAATCGTTGACTAATAGCCTGAGAACAATCCAATGTCACATCAACCTGCTCAGTATGTTCAACTACATGAAAAAGGCGTTGCTTTGGATTATAGCCAACAGGGTCTGTGTGTTAATAAACAATTCATTAGAGCTGATATAGTAGCATTAAGACTAAAATAGGACAAAAACAAATCCCTTTTGAAAAATGAAACACCCACCACGGGCTGTGGATTTGGATGGAACCCTGTTAATAATCTTAAAAATGTAAACCCTTGCCTAATGTAGACAGTTTGTAGTGTTAGTTTCCTTTACTCTTTTAAATACAAGGTGTGTGCACATTCGCCCTTGTTAATTCAGTCTTTGTCATACACTAAACATACTTACTTGTGATCATAAATGTTGATATGCAGAGAGCTTACAGTTTTAACAAAAAAAAAAAGCATTCAATGTTTTGTTTATAGTCCAAACAGTACATTTCCCTCATAACAGTCCCTTAGTCTTCAATATACTCCTTTGTACACCTTCTTAGTGTTGTAAACTTCTTTTATGAAAAAAGAGAGAAAAGAAAACAAGTCTTTTTTTTTTTTTTAAGAAATGTACTGCCACTAGTTGCATGACGGAACAAGTGCGTTGAGTGTGTGCTGCATGCTGTCCTCTGGTGGCAAAGCCCAGAAACTGTGCTACAGGAAAGGGTTGGTGGATGAGCCTCCTGAAGGGAACGACCCTGCCGGCGCTCCAGCCTGGAAAAGAGGATGTGCAAGACGAAATTTCACACACCAGCAACAACAAAAGCATCACTGCTGTTCGCCAAGTAAGGATTAGCACGTTCAGACCTCCTGAGACATATGCACCAACTATTGTGTACATTTAGCCCAACAATTTATGACAAAAATCAAAGTTTAACCTTCCAAAATGTTCAGTTAAATAATGTGGAAGCTACATGACGTTGGAGGATATGTAGTGAATTCTCTTAAAAATTTCCAGCGAAACAAGCTTCTTCCAACATCATTTAATAAAAATAAAAAAAGAACTGAATAAATGCTCACCATGAATGGATTATTGGTCATGCCAGGTACAGCCATAGGCTGCCCGAATGGTGTAATAGTGGGCTTGTTCTGAGCGTAGACTGGGAATGCAGGACCTGGAGGTGAAGGAGGGAAAGGAATTTACAACAGGTTTAGTCTGCCCGGCCCCACACTTAGTGCTTCTTTGTTTTTTCCAATGGAAAAACTACATTGTTGCTCCCTAAAGAGTCAAAGATAAGCATTCAGTTTAAAACAGTTAAAATAACTGATAGTTAACTTTGTGTCAAGTATAGAAGGGGTAAAACAAAAAACAACAACAGCAAAACAGCCAAATTCCAGCATGTCAGATTGTACTTAGGGGTGAACAGAACTGAATGAGTCATGTCGGAGTTTTCAATTTACAATAGACACTTCTTATTGTGCATTTGGACCAGAGCATAACCCCAAAGCTTTGACCCCTAAATGCAACCTTTTGTCACTGTGCAGTAGCCGCCACTGACAAGTTACACCAGAGAAGGCTTAGACTATGCCCTTAATATAGGGGTCCATCTGTGTAGATAGAAAAACACTGACTGAATTTAAAAGCCATAACCCATTGGCAGCTACTGCACAGGAGTAACAAGGTAGGAGGATGGAGGACGGGGATGGGGTGGGGACTAACCATTAGACTGAGGGTGATAGGCCCCGGGTTGAGAGTAAGGGATGGGTGCCTGGCCGGGGAATTGCTGCTGGAAGTTTCCACTGAAACTGGTCGGGAGGCAGTAGGAAGACGCATTCCCAAAGCCGGCGGGCATGCTCATAGAGCCAGTACCAAAGGATGCTACGAGACACACGCAGCATGTGTGCACAGTGGATGAACACAACACACACACACACACATACAGAGTCAATTCTACATACTTTG
This sequence comes from Menidia menidia, assembly GCA_907169785.1. NCBI lineage: Eukaryota > Metazoa > Chordata > Actinopteri > Atheriniformes > Atherinopsidae > Menidia > Menidia menidia. The sequence goes on along the minus strand of CAJRST010007779.1, from coordinate 13,150,929 downwards.
ACATAAAGTCACAGAACTATCTGGCAATGTAGCAGGGTTACATTAAAGTTACGCAGATAAAGTGCAGGAGTAACTGTACAAATACTTTGCAGCATAAATCTACCTGCAACTGGACCTCGCCCGTTGGTCTGGAAAGGGTTGGTGGCCATGTCCGGGGCTATCGCTGCGGCAACAAAAGGATTTGTGGATGGAACGGCTAGATGGAATAAAGTCGGAAAGTGAGTCTTCGAGTCAAAAGTAGCCATGTGCCTAAATATATATTATTTTTCCAAATAACACTGTGAGGCTTATAGCCACCTCCAAAGCCAGGCTGAATGCTGGGTAACACAGGTGGGTTCTGAGCTGGCGACGAACCAAGAACAGGTCCAAAGATATTCCTGTGAAGAAAAGGATGCCACAAAATGTTTTTCAGGAGGAATGGAAATGGTATGTAATATTGCACCTGTACAACAGACATTATCTCTGCAGCTATAGCCGAGGAGGGATGTTATCAAACTCAATTCTGAATTAGTTCAAGTTGTGATGTATTATCTGTTTTACATTGTTTTGCAGGAAAAAAACAATCCTTGAAAACCAAACTTTGGGCTCTTTAACACAGATAGAGATTCAGTCCCAGTTCAGAGCACAGCATAGCACAGAAACATCACTGCTAAAAGTTACAGATTTTACCATGTGATGTATCAATACATTAAATTAACATTTTGTCTCAGAGAGAAGAAGAAAAAAAAACTAACTAACAAACAAACAAAAAAAACACTCATGCATGCCATTTTAATTTCATTTGCAATTTTTTTTCCTTCTTTGTCCTGAATTTCTCTAAAAAGCCACCAGCCCCAGAATAGAATTTGAAACTCTGTTCACCAGATTCAAATTATATAATTACGATAATATTACGATATAACGTAATATTATCTCAAGAGAGCCTTTTCTTGTCAGTCTACTTGTGGTTGCTGGAGTTTCTTAAATTAGAATGGCGGGCGAAGCCTTCACTATTGAAGGCCTTTTCTGTTCAGGAAGAAGACGGCCTCTCTACCTTTAAGATTAAGCTTCAAATTTTCCTTTTGATAGAGCCTAATAGTTAGAGATGTCCGTGGTTATCCTGAAAATGTATTAAGCTATAGCCCTAGACTACTTGGGGACCCTCCCATGATGCATCTCTCTTTCCTGTGTTCTCTTTTCTCTACGTGTTCATGACATTTTCCTCGTCATTAACATTTGTTTCAAAGCCTCAGCAGGTATCTTTGAGCTTGTGTCATGGTGTTTGGTGAATGTTGTCTTTCCTTTTTCCTCATCTCAGCTCTTTCCAAAGCTGAGAGGTAAGAGAGTTGGCTTGTGCACGCTCTGTTGGTGTCCAGAGCTAAGAAATTTCTTTTTAATTACTTTTTTTTTTTTAAACTGGCTTTGTGTGGCTTGGACTGAACAGGAATTCATTGGATTTGACTGGATTATGACTGCATCAGAAATAATTGGATTCTAACTAGTCTAAATTAGACTGCCTCTTTGAACTGTCTTGAGATGACAGTTGTGATTTTCTGCTAGAAATAAAACTGAACAGAATTTCACTGACTTGCAGTGGGAGGGTCTGTCAGACTTTACCCGTTGTAGAGGGCCTCTGTGTGTGTCTTTGCGTGTGTGTGAGTGTGTGTCTCTGTCTCTCACCCTGGCACATTGCTGCCTGAGGAAGCAGAGGAGCTGAGCTCATTATCTAACTCAGCAAGGGCAGCATAGCGGTCCTCTGTACGGCTCCCTCTCTGAGCAGCAACTGCACTGGACATTGATGGAATTGGCACTCCTCCCCCTTTTCAAAACATATCGTTACAAAATCATCAAGTGCTACAAACACACCCAGACAGGTCCAAACAACCAGAAAAACATTTTTGGGTAAATTGCTGACTTGGTATCTATCTCCCCTATGGACCTTGTGGAATATTCCAGAAATCCTCTCAATCCAAAAAAAGACAAGCGCTAGTGTTTACAACATGTTTTAAATGGCTACAAGGTTTTGCATAAAGTGCTTGTTTTGCTAGGAGCAAATCTTAGAAATCGACAGCTGTACTCAGAACATCCACTGAGTGATGCTGGAGAGACAGAAGGACCACACTAGGAAACCACTGATACGAAATTAACAAAAAGATGAGTGGGTGGGGTGGTGATGGAGGAAAGACAGTAAGGAGGGTGGTACCTGATGAAAAGGACTTTGAGGGAGGTGATGTGCTCAGGTGGGATGGAATTGCAGTGTTTCCAAATGCTTCAAAGTTGGCAAAGTTGGTATTTGAATTACCCTGAGGTGCTGCAATCATACAGGGGGAAAAGAAGCGAAACAGAAAAGAAATGTGGAAATAAAAACAATGGCAGGGGAAACACATGGTGGGATTATGAAGAATGAAAGAGCATGTTCTGTTGAATATCTGTTATGCGTCGGCCACAGAATACTGGAGAAATATTTTTGCCGTCTTACCCGACTGGCTTGGAAAATGTGCAAAATTGGCAAAGTTGGCAGAGCTGGCAGTTTGAGTTGGTGGAGCTGCAAAAATATCTCCCCCCAGGTCCGAGAGCAAGTCAAACTTTTTCTCCAGAGCGGCACTGTGAGCCTGGGAGCGACCTAGTCCTGGAGACTGAGTGGTAGGAGAAGAAAAAGGAATAAAAAAAACTATTTATCCACCTTAATATCCAAACGGAGAAAAAAAAGGCAGATTGAAGTGACATTTAGAGACAATTCCACCTGCCGCAGCGGTGTCTTGTTGAGCTGCAGAGTTTTGAGGGGTTGGACTTCAGGGGTGCTGCCGGTGCTGCTCGCTGAGGAGCCGGACACAGAGGCCTGGACGCTCGAAACTGCCCTGGCCTGGTCTGGAGGAACATACCTGCGTATTCAAAAAGGGAGTATCAACACATACAAAAACAGTATTCAGAATGCATAAATCCAACCCAAAAAACGTTTCTTCTTTAATAGAGCCGTTTAAGTGTCTTACATTCCTATCACAAAAAAACAAAAGAGAAGACACATGGACAATAAAAACCAGGCTGTCAAAGTGAATCATAGGGTTAACCCAGTACACAGCAGCCAAACTGATTTTGGCAAAGGCAGGTGACACTTAACTTTCAGCACTCTATCTCAACACAGTTGATCTGAACAAGGCAACGTTGCTGGTTGACATCGGGAATTTGGGATGAAAACAAGTAAAAAAATGTTTAAATTTTTTTTTAAATCTCTTTCCGGTTCAACTCAAATTTAATTCATTTAATCTATAGGCTCTTTTAACGGAAACATTCCACTTAAATCTTAAAGTAGGAAGGAATACATTTTTGGCTCATGTTACCATCTTTTCTTCTCGTATTTTTCCTGAAGGAACTCTTTTACTCTCTGCGGTTCTCGGAAATCTGGAACGACTGATGTCCTGTCGTCATAAAGGCCCAACCAGATGTGTTTACAGATCTACGGGGGGGCACAGGAATGAGGAGAGTGGGAGGATGGAGGTGGGGGTTGGAGTGTAGACAGGACAGGCGTGAGAGTGAAGGGTGAGGGGGGAAGGGATAAGGGGAAGAAAAAAAGAAGCAAGGAGAAAGGAATGTCAATAGGTTGACTAAGCAGAGCTCAAAAAAACATGGCCTGAACTCTGAAAGCAACAACGTGGATGATTTTGAACTTTTTTTTTTTCAGAGAATGTGTACGGTACCTCATTGCTGTGTTTCTGTAGGAACTCTATTTCCTGCTGTGTAAATGTGGTCATAGAGATGGACTTCACTCTGTGTGGGGGATTCAGCCCTCGCCTGTGGGTGTAGGAGGTAAATGTTAGCTGAGAACAAGAGAAGCAGGATGCATCCCCAGGCTGTTCCCATCAAATAAAACAAGCAAATAAAAACCAAAACCGCTAATGCTCTTTTCACAACAAACTATTTTATCCCTGTCGACCAACCAGAAGGGAACATTCACTGCCAATTCAGCATGTTTTAGGAACATGGACCACAGTCTTGGTGTGAGCGTTATTTACAATCAAAGCTGTGCTCGTACAGAAATATTTGATGCTGTTAATACATGAACATTAATACGTACAAATACATTTTGGTAATATGCTCAAATAAAATAAAACGGAACAAGTATAAATAGAAATTAGAAAACTAAAATTAGAGCGCATTAGTGAGAACTTTTTACATTTATTGATGCATCAATCATTCAGAAAAACAAACAAAAATGGCTTTAAAGCCATGAAAGATGTCTTTTCAGACACTTTTTACGTTTAAAAAGTATTTTATGAAGAAAAAAACAAACAAAATTACTGTTTAATTACACAGCACAAAAAACTTTGTATGTGTTCCAAATAAGCTGAAAGTTCTACACAAATGTCTACTTCATGTGCAAACATAAGGGAAAACACAGGATATTGAGCCAAAACAAAGTCACTACAATTCTGATAAGCTTACAAGTCAATATTTGGTCTGTGCACCTTTATTCTCCAGCACAGCCTGATCTCAGACAAACTTTCTGTCATTTCTTTAAGTAGTCTTGGGGTATAGTTCTCCAGGCTTCTTGGAGGACATCCAAAAGCTCACCCTTGGATGTCAACTTTCTTTTTCTGCTTTTTTCTGTCAAGCTGATCCCGCGCTAAGCACATTTACACAACACAAGAAAAAAAAAAGATTTATGGAGTTAGCCTGACCAGAAGAGGCCATGTTTGTAGCCTAAACTGTTCTTTGATAGGCACCTAAACACCAGGCTAACACATCCAGGTCATGATTTGATATCTTCCCTCAACTTGGAACAAATGGGCCCAGAAACGCAAGACCTGCTTCTTGGCTCCATCTTTTTTCCACCTCTTTGTGTTATTATGTTTGTGTATATGTAGCTGCACCCTAAAGACCTAAAGAATCCTTAAGACCTGTTGCCTGATTTTCAGCCAAGTTTTATATGTAGTTTGGCAAGAATGGCTTCTTGAACATTCACTGTTCCATGAAGACCTTCTCATGAGGCAAAGTATATGGATAAACTGAAGTCCAGATGTTTTTTTTAGGCCATGTGGAAGAGTTTTTGCAACATAAATTTGAGATACAGGTCAATTGCTCTATATACTGTTTATGTTACCAGCGATTCTTTGGCTTCCACTTCTCCTATTTCCTCAATTTATTTTTCAGGGCACACAACACCAACATATATTACACTTTTAACTAATAGCCCTTTATAATCCCCCCCATGCAAAAAACAATACTGTTCACCTGTAACACTGGACTATCACTGGGATTTTCTGAAGATGTGACCAAAGAAATATATAACAAAAGATTTTCTCAGTGAAAGGCTCCAAAAAAATAACCTGAGTAACACCATTTCATTTGGAATCCTTAAATTATTTATTTTTTAAAAGGTTTATTGATGATAATAGAAAAAATGTTGTAAATCAGTTGTGTCAATCAAACTCGGAGGCCGTGGACACTAGAGATACTAACATCATTATGGTTTCTGATAAAGGAACGATACCAGGATCGTAACGTTTTACTGCATTTCCATAATTCAGAAACGACTTTAAAGGGAAATATGAGTCAGCACTGACATGGGGAGTGCAAAAGAAGCGGGTGGTATCATATTTTTTATTCTTCGTACAATGGTATACCCTTGAAATCTCTCCACATACTGACTTTGCAGGTACACTACCATTTAACAATGACACCTTAAAAGATGCACAAACTGTACAGGGTCAGCACACCCGCCTGAAAACAGTTTGCAGCACATCCCCTTGAGGAACACTGCTGGGACTTACTGGAGGATGAGCAGACATGCTTGACACATTGCCTAGACCGGTTATCTGCATAAAACACGAGTGGGTGTATGAGAAAGTCAGTACAACAAGAAGAAGCAACTGGCAACCTACTTTTGACCATCCTTAATTTAGAGGTGTGTTTGCCCTGTACTGGGAGTGTTTTCAGTTCAGCTACAAGAGGAGCCTCCCATGTGACCTTCTGGTTGTTGTTTTTTTACATGCAGTCATCACATATCTAACAGTTAATAGTTCTTAACTTTAGGTTTCAGATATGCTAACCTTGACCCATCAGGCGTTACGACAGTCTCCCATTGAGCCTACACTATGCACAAAAAAGCTAATCTCATCATTCCCAAGAGCAGCTGTAAACATCCCAATCTCCCTACACAACCAAGCCCATGCGAACGTCCTCCGGCTGAACCTGAGTTTGTGTCAACGTTACCTGTCCTGACTTTAACACTAGCTAACGAGCTAACGGTCCGACCTCGCAGGTCCTCATTACAAGCGCGGCGTCGCGTGCTGTCTGCAGGACAATTAAAAGGCGAACTGTTAGACTTCAACTCAAAATGACACTCACAAGATACCGGAGCAGGTGGTACAGACGAAGGAACCCACTGTCATGTTGACATACGTCGGGCCGCGTTGGTCGCAGTCGAAGCATTTCCTATTCGCGGGCAGGCTAGTCATTTCACGGAGCATCTTTAGGTGAGTCTCCTCCTGCTTTCGCTTCGCGCTCGTCGCCATAGCCGAACACAGCCGGTAGTAACACCAGGGAGGGGGGGTGGGGGGGAGTTTGGTCACCGTACCTGGCGCAGGGAGGGTGAGTTCTGTGCAGACTTGCCGCGTCTGACGGCGGTGGCCAGGGAGCGACACCTTACTGAGGTCTAGTGGGGAGATTGGGCGACTGACAAACAACTTCTTCTACAAGTGAAACAATGAGAAAACCGCCAGCTCCCACAGCGCCTGCGCCATCTGTTGGCTTGGAATGACGCCTCGGTTAATGTTTAACAGGAACGATCCTTACTGGGCATGCGTAAGAAAAACAGTGCTAAAAAGATACAATTGTAACAGTTTGTATTCAGACATACAAATAAATATGTTCAAATAGTCTTTCATATATATTTTTAGATCACACAATCTATTTTCTACAGTCTTTTTTTTATTTTAATCAAAGATACATTTTCAGTGTACTCAGATGTCTCACTTTCAGGCATGATCCACTTTACTACATGTTTTTAAAATTCAAGGCTTTAGTCTGTGCCTTGGCTCCCTTGACACAACAGGTGCTCATTGAATATCTAGCAAAGAGACATACCCTGTCCCCAGTTTTGGCTTGATGAAAGGCCTCCCTGACAATGATTACACTGTTTTCTTTCAGTCGTCTGACTCCCGCTCTGCTTGTCTGGGTGGGTTTTCAGGAAACTGCTGGATGTACCGAGGAGATGCTCAGTGAGTATTCTCCTGAACTACACTCTCCAGACTACCTCAGATGATTTTGTCGTCAGAGATGCAGGTGCTCCGACAGAGAAAAAAGCTTGCAATTATGTTTTGCAGGATGCTTTGGCTTCCTCCAAATTACTTCAAAACTAAGGCACTCCACTCTCAGAAAAGAGAGCGCTTAATTGTACCTTTACGTATCCAAGACTTGTCACAGGTTTGGTATTTTCAAAAATTGTTGTATCAATTAAGTTTGTCCATTTTCTGCTTTGAAACATTCGTCTACCTGTCAAAAGTACCCCAGGAGACATGAATGTACTCATAAACTCTATTTTTGACAGTATGGTCTTGCTAAATGCTGAACTATTAAGCAGCTTATAAAGTATCGCTCTCTTAAACAGGAAGTTGTTTTTTTTTAATACAGGATGCCATTTATTTGAAAGACCCCCGAAAACACATAAAGAATGTAGCACAATTATTTTGTACAAATGAAATAATCTTAGTTATTATTCAAAATATAGAATCACAAACTTGACTACCTGTTAAACTGAAATATCATTAACATTATTATATGTTATTATACTCCTTTGCCTATATTGAGGCAAAGGAGCGCAGAAGAGCACAGGGAAGCATTTTCACAGAACTTGTTTAGTGAGGAAGGAGACGACAGGCTTATTTAGATTTTGGTCTCTTTTTGTTGCAGCTTGATGAGGACGGAGATTCTGAAGGCTGTGCAGACTGTAAAACAAAAAGAACACATTTTAAGAAAAATGCACGGAATGACCCATTTTCATGTGAAGCACGTCACTATTTCTGTGGCTGCAACTTAGCTTTTTGAACCTCTTCAATCAGCACTGGATTTGAGTATTTATTTTTGTTTTGATGATATAATTTGGTCACATGACTACATTGTGGTCAAGTTTTAGATTCTGGAAAAGTTAATTTACTTATCTTAATTGTTTAGGAGCAGGGAAACATATAAAACATGCAGGGCAGTGACCCCAAACAACCACAGTTGATGAGAACAGCGGTCGAATCCTGAGTTGTTGTTTTGTTTCAGTAACTCTGAGAATTAAACAATCTGAAGTCGGTAACTTTCTCAGATGTCTACTGTTTCAAACTAGTAACTGTCTTGAATGGCTTCCACTTCTGAATGTTCTTTTCCTCTGTGGAAAAACAGGCCGCAAAAGTTTTTGGAGCAGCCATTTTGTTCTTCCAAGACTGATGGGCGGCAACAGCTATTTCTCAAAGATCAATGCTGATGTACTTCCTCCTAGGCATTGTGTTAACCCAGACCTTAATGCTTTGGATCAGGAAACTGACTAAACTTCACTATCGCAATGCAGTTCACTTCTTATCATTTCTTGCAGGAGTGTATCAAATTTGGCATCTTGTGCTAGAAACTTAACCTGCTCCAGAACAGGTTAGATTCTTAGATAAGGGATGGAGGCATGTAAAATTGCAGCCTCTTGACCAATCGCTTTTCTTGGAGAGTGAAGAGATAGACATCAGTATGTTGTAAGTGAGACAGTATCTCTCTCCCTGAATGTGACTGGAGTCAGAGACCAACTATACAGTTTGGCTGTCACCCAGGAACGTCTTTTTCAGAGATCCGCTAAAAGGAAATGCTAATGTAGGGACTGATTACTCCAAAACCTGTTCCTATTGAGTTTTGAAAGATATGAACTAAAAACAACTCAAAACTAAACCTTTATTGTTCAAATATTATTATTTCTGAAATATAAAAATACCAAGGATTTCTTGAACTTGTAATTCACAGAGGATATTGATTTTTTAAGTGAATCAAATATTAAAAATTAAATTAAATTATATTTGTTTAAATACACGTTAAACACACGACTAACTAGTTTCAAATGTTTGGTTTTCTTGGACTATGTGGAAGAAAGGATATGCTGAATCAAGCAGAATAAAACAAAAAACTCTATAGAATAATAAATCTTGTTTTCAGGATCATAGCCTGTGATTTGTCAGCTACTCTCAGCTCCACCCATTTGACATGAGCCCGACTATATTAGAAGTCTGAAAACCTGACTGACCTGACCTGACTTGACTTTTTGAGTCAATAAGCAGCGTCGTACAACAGCTTAGCGACATTTCTATTCTAAGAATAAATTAAGCTAGACACCTCTAGACACCCTGAACATGCTTAACCTGCATGGTAGTTAAGACCCCTGAAAAGGATCAAATTAGCCTTTTCATGTCCTGAAGTGTAAAAGTTCTAGTAATTAAAATAAACGAAAACACATGTTTGTCATGGATTTCCCCCCCCCACTTTGCTTACGTGAGCCCTCTTCCTGGTCACTCTAAAGAAGTCCTCCATTTGAGTCTGCCAGTTGCGTCCGGCTGCTTTGTCTTTTTGCCTCTCATCCCGCATTTTTTCTCGCTTGTCACGAAACGTCTTTATCCGATTACGTACTCTTCCTTCTCTGAAAACGCACAAGCACAAACAAAGTTGCAGCTCTTAAGAGTTTCAAAGTCCTGAAAAAGATGACCGACAGAGAGTAAAAGGATGGCAAGATTAATACGCACTTGTTGCTTTTGATATGACAGAGGAACCTCACCACAGCCTCTTCATCTGGCTCTGTCCAGAGGAGTTTAGGAATTGGGATTTGAGGGGCATCCAAGAAGATCCTCCTTGCTTCTTTGTATTTCCAGAAATGTGGTACCGAATGGGTCTGAAGGACAGCAGAATTTTTACAAAAATAATTTAATCTTCTAGTTTATGTTAAATGTTGTTTTAATACAGACACAGCAACACAAAGGCCATTAACTCCATGTTAGTAATACCTCTCTGTTGATATGCAGGATGACTTTCTCAATTGTACGATACGTCTGGATCAGTCTCAGAGCTTTTTTTGGACCCAAACCAGGTATCTTGTCACAGTAGTCACAACCCAGCAAAATACACAGGTCGACTAGCTGAACGATCAAAAGAAAAAATAGAAGGCATGTTTATTTTTTGTCTTTTAGGGGCTCCATACAGATTTATCTCACATATTGAGCTATGTTATCATATTCAAATTTGAATGAATGTTTTATTCTTACCTCCTCGTGACTAATTTGGAGTTCCTCTAACAGCTTAGGTAGGGAATATTCAACAACTTCACTGAGGGAGGAAAAAAACATATACTCTACATCAGATAACAAAGAAATCTCCCTTTACCCACGAGGTGGATGATCGGCCTCATGTTGGTCAGCAAGAATGGGTTTTCTAAACATCTACAGTTTCACTTAAACTGTTTGGATTCCCAGATGGATCTATTGTAGGAGTAAAAAATTGCTTTATTTAAAAATATAGCAGTTTCTTGGTCATCTCAATCTTTTTTTTTTTACTGGTCTAAACTGGGACTCAAGTACTCAAAAATAATATTCGATTGAAACAATTGCGTTAAACAGGATTAAAGGACATGAGTCCGAAAACCTCAGGAGAAGGGAAAGTCCAAGCATGTTTCATGGGGCCTTGACCCCTCCAATACGGCCCTGCACAGCCCTTTATTTTCCCTTTTTTAAAATAATTCTCTGTCCTGCCATAAACCTAATGGCCACCCCCTTTTTGTGTATGTCCTGTGGGGGGCCAGGAACACCTGTGCTCCTAAAGCTTTCCACTCTCTACCGTGTGTGGGCAGCCGTGTGTGCAAATGCGTGTGGGTCTTTCAAGGATTTTGTTCATTCCACTGTCCCCTTATCTCATATTCAACGCTAGCCACAATATGACTCTCCCAGTTATTATGTTATGTTTTTTTTCCTTCTTTCAATCTGTAAATGTTATGCTACTCAAGGTTCCATGAAAAGCACACATGCACCAGAGACTAAACTTACAATACAAGCACAAATGCAGTTTTTTTTAAAACAGACTACCGTTGGAGCAGACATTCGTAAATGATTTCATATGTTAACATGTGTCCACTGGGAATCTACATGCCTTTGTAGAGAGGAGGCAGAGTTATCTGATCAGTTGAATAGAAAAACATCAACCACCGAGGAGGAGCAGTAGTGCTAAAACACTCAGGTATATATTGTATCATGTTTAGCCGGATATGCTACAGAACGTAAAGCTTGCATTATAGCTTGTGTTGCAACGGCAAAAGTTGTGAATAAATGATTCAAAACCCCACACAATGCACTTCACTAGAAGCATTTTTTTAGAACAGATCTCAGATTATCAATCCTTGATAAGATCACCAAAACCACACGTGAGTACTCGCTATCAGGGTCCAGCCCCCTCCTGTCGATGTTGCTGTGGACAACAAAACCAGCCATCCCAGAGCGCCTCTGGGATCATCTATGGTCTGCCACACGAAGATCAATAGGCACCACACCACATGCTTCCCCTGGTGCAGTTGTCAATGACATTAGCGCTTCGCTGCTGCATCAGCAGTTTCCAATGCTGCAGTGCACGTGGGCCCCAATGGCCCCAGGAGTCATAGAATCACCTTGACATCTCACACAGACAGTTTTCTCAATGTGAAACTACGTGCTCTGTCTTAACAGTTGACACCCTGCCGTTTTGGTGAGTTGAAACGTAGCACAATCCGGCAGCTAAACATCAGGCCAATGGGACACTGTGATGTCACAGTTGGAAATCTTGCCGATGTTAATCATCTGCGGTTTTAATTGGTGAATTCTCAAATAAAACATTCCTAATACAGTTGTCATTTAACACAGCGATGAACATTTTTTTCTGATGCTATGTCCCAAAACACTGATCACACTGTCCCTCTATTAACTCTTAATATCTTTGGATTACAAGAAGCACATTATTGAAATCCTCATATCAAAATGAAATAATAATATTATAATATTGTCTCATATTAAACTAAATATAATCAATAACTCAAGTGTGACTGCGATATGCTACGTCAAGAATATATGCAGCATTATTCTTTTCTGTGGAGCATTTCTGTCAGAACACTGTAGTTTAAAATAGTTCTCTGGGAAGCCACCAGTGAACTGGACCACAAATGCCGATTTTAGGATTCCCAGCCTCATCCGCTAAAAATATAACAGTATCACTACATGACAGTGAAACGTCAAAGGCAGTAATTTTCTTAAATCACCAGTTACGCGCGAACACTTGTGTAAAAGAGTTCTGACACATCACATAAAACCCATAGAGAGCCTATAAAACATTCCACTGTACTAGAATGCCAAATTTCTGTCCACCTGAGCTATGACTTCAAGATAACTAAACTGTCATGTTTTTTACATTATCTTTTCTAAATATGCAAGACCTACCATTACCAAAAATCAATGCCAACATACATCATCATCATTCAGCATGAAAAGAAAAGTTCAAGAGCTTTTCAGTCTATTTTAAAATGTGAAAATGGAAATGGTTTATTTCATGTTATTCATTTAATTGTTAAAATGATTCAATAAATAACACGAAGGAATAAAGCCCAGCAGAGTATAAACAATTTGCTATAAATGAGATTCTAGTCTTAAGTTGTAGGCAAGAATGAAACAAACTGCAGTGCCAACAGAGAGAACTGTTCTGGGAGGATTTAAAACATAGTGATTGGTCTATGCAATTTTCCAGATTTTTCAGTTGAAAAAAAAAGGAAAATCAAACTACATGTTGGTGACTGTGAAATGTTGAAACTAAAGTTGCCAATAAGGCCTCAAATTGACAAAAGCGCTTCTATACTTAAATTTCCGCTGACCAAGTACATATAAACAATTAAGATAATATTAAAAGTGCTTTATTTGGGATAGTCTATGATGAGTTTAGTAATTGGTGTATTTTTGTTTCTTTTAGTTGGTTTTTATTGTTTTTTTTCTTTTTTTGTATTCTGATAAAGCCAAATTTTCAATAAATGTATCAAACTCTAAATTATCAGTTTGTATTCTGGGCGTATATGTTTCCTTTTATTTATTTATTTAATTTTTAACAATTTTTTGGGCTGTAGTGGCCTTTAATGACTGTAGCTTGACAGGAAAGGGGGCAGAGATAGAGAGGGGGAGACCTGCGGAAAGGGCCATGGGCTGGATTCGAACCCAGGCCGCCCGCTTGAGAGCAGAGGCTCTGCATATGGACCGCCCGCTCTAACCATTAGGCTACGGCTGCGGCCCATGTTTCCTTTTATCGAACTAATACTTTGTCTATATAGATTTTTTAACGCTGCTGTAAAATGTGATCACGCGCTTTCCAGACAATCTTTAAATGTCGTCCAAGGGATGAGATCTAAGCGCATTCTAGATACGCAAACCTAACACGGTTAACGTGTAATACGATCAACTAGGACGGATGTCAACACCAGATGTAAACAAACTCATTCCATATTTTTGATTTCTTCATTAATTAGGGAATGAGTCTACTTTCAAACTATCACAATGTTGACTGTTTCTCAAAAAAGGGATTGCAAGAATATGTTCCATGCTGATGAAATTTGCAAGAATCAGTATATGCTAAGCTGGAGAATGGATTAGTTTAGGAAAGCAACCATACATTCCTCTTTCCTACCTCTCCCTTTTGGCATTCAGTTGGCGAATAAGAATGTCAGCCCCAAAGGGCAATGTATCCATGTCCTCAGAAGCTGCGGCATCGACAGCCCCCTCTTTGACCAGGTGGGCACATAGGGCCTCGGCATCCCCTGGAGCCTGAGAGATGGTTTGAAAAAAAAAAGCGTCAAGTGGTGAATGAAATTGAAAATTTCTGCACAGATAATACAGAAAAAAAATATGTTGACAGGTTTTACCTGGATGGCAGGTACGCCAAGATGCTTCAGGAGCTCGAGGCAATCCTGGGTCTGTGAAGATGCTACGGTGAGCAGGGAAAACTCAAGAATTAGTTGAGGGCATCAAAATTCCCAATGTGTCTCTAAGGAATCAATGCAAAAATGCAAAGAGGTCCTTAGCCACATCATTTTACATTTCATTCAGGTGTACCTGTGCCTGTACATTTGGCGTGGTTCCAGCCAGCTGCCTCAGCTCGCTTCTGCAACTACAGGAAAAATAAGTCTTTTCAGTATTATTGGTGATCAGTATTCACCGATAATATTCATCTCACTGTTCTTTTCTGTTTTCCTAATGCAATTATACAGGTCGGTCACATATTGTTAGCAAAATGTGTCAATTTTGACAATTATCTCTGGTAGACAGATGTCTCAAAAGCAAGATAAAAGTTACTCTTTGCTCATAAAATGGGTAGGGGGAAAAAAGGGAAAGTCAAGACTTTCTTACAACAGGAGTCTTCTCCACTGGAGGCTTTCCATCAAATACAAAGACTGGCTTTATGTCATGCTCCAGAAAGGTGAGCGTGCGGTAGAAGAGGCCAGTCAGCACGCTACAGAAATGAAAATCAAGGAAATGACACCCAACTATTGTGAGTGAAAAAATGATATCTCAATATATTATTTTGACTAACTTTAGTACTTGTGTCATCTTGTTTACGTGGCAGGAGGAGGCCATCAGAGACCCATTCTGCCAAAAGCAGTCTGATATGACACTTTATGCTGCTTCAGAGAATACACACTCAGCCAACCAACAAATAACAACAGTGATTTCAGCATTAAAACCAAAAATACTGTACCAATATTTCATTTAATGTATTTCCATCATAAATTGCATGATAAATGACAATTTAACATAGGAGCTTGAATTGGGTGGAAAGTGTGTGGAAACAGATCTTTTCTCAGCCTAACATGATGAAGTCATTTTTGGAGTTTCCCACTAGTACTTATTCCGCACAGCTCAGCTGGACTGTACTATTCTTTTTGGCATTTCCATTAGGGGCTGGTGCCTCCAAATGGTTACAATTTCAGCACCTCCTAGGTCAGGGGTTCGAAGTGGCCTAAGTCGGGCCAGCAGAAAACTGCAGGCCGCTGATTGTCGAGGGAGTTACACACCCAGATAGGTTTCCTGTGATAACCCACATTGTAAATATCTAATAAATGAGCCAACACTGCAGCCCAGCAGTCCAACACCTAGTTTCACTCTATTTCGTCACAATGGTGTCTTTCATTGTTGTCTGTGCTTGTGTCGCATAAAAATTGCGTCATTGGCTGGTCGGCCAGTCTCTCTGCTTGGACCTTACTTGGAATGCAAAAAACTAATGCCGCTTCTCCAGTAGTGCCTGCTCAGCCCTACACGGTTTTGCCAAGCCCTACACGGTTCTGCCCAGTACTGCTCTACACGGTTTAGGTGGTTTGCCATCACAAATCACAGCCGAACAAAAAGACGGGTCGGCCGGTGGATGACGTCATTCACAAACAAGAGATAACAAATTAAGGACAAGACAACTTGAAACCACCTAAACCTCGGGGGTGGACCGTGGTGTTGGTTTGTGTATTAGGCATTAACGAGGCTTATGGTCACAGAAATAATGAAATAATTTAGGTTTTGTTGTGTTAAAATAGTCTAGGTGCTCCTAAGGAGTCGCTGTCTAATCATGTGACTTTCCTGGCCAATCAGCGCCCGGCAGACTGCTGCGGGCCTTCGATGGAACCCCGGTACAGTACCAACATTGTACCTGTTTAGCCCCTCTTGGAAATGCAAAAAACAAACAAACATGTAGAATGACGAGGGTTTACTAATGAAAACGAGCCATAAAAATAAAGCCGTGGAGAGGCCAGTAGAGCCGAGTCATAATAGATAATAGATAGATCTCTCACCTCTGTGTGGGTGTGGCTGTCCGGAACTGGTTCACAACAACAGATGCATCCAATGCAATGGCTTTTCCTGTGGATAGATAAAACTGCAGCATCAAAACCAAAGAATCACACAACAGCTTTCAATTCATCCCCAATCTATATAGTGGACTAATCTGGGAGAGGGGGAAAAAAGTTTAGTTGACTGTCATTAGGTTTCACATGTCAGGCTTCCATCTGAATTTGTAAACAGCTGACTAGTGCTGTCAGATGTTTTTAACTAAGCTACTAGTCAGCAGACTGCATGCTAACGACAGCAGCTAGCAACAGCCGCTTTAACACGCGTAGCTTTCTTGCGTGGGTAGGTTTGTTACCTGTGTAGTCTCTGATGTCCTTATGAGAAATCGCACCTGGGGCATTAAAACGGATCAGTTCCGCCAGTTTAGTGATCCCCATTGTTGTTGCTGGCTCTTAAGTTTTATTCATACTTCCGGTGTGTGACGAGAAAGGAAAAGTAAACGCGTTTGCTCCTTAAAAAATAACTTATGAATGATCCAGCTGTGGTGAAACATATGGGAGATTTATCGTAACCATTTCCTTCTCCGACTCCAGATTATAAATCAGGTTTATAAGCACACCAGTTTCTTCCTTGTCTGGTAAACACTTAAACAGCAGAGGTCAGTACTGTACAAATAACGCAGGTTCTGGAGGGAATGAACATCCATCCTTTATTACAGCAAAAAATATTTACAGACAATGAATATATTCAAATATATCATGTAATATATTACAAAAAATATATATGCTTAAATTAGAAATCAAACTTAAGACATGGTACATGCAGGTGGTGCTTTGCAAAAAAAAACAAAAAAGACCAATCCAGCATTTTTCTAATGCTTCTGTATCACATACATGAAATAGATGCACCAAATAGGCCTACATTATTTTAAAGTTATTATTTTATTCTTACACTGCTTTTTATTACACATGAACATAGATCAACAGTATGTCATGAATAAAGCCTTTGAACGCATGATTTTAATCTTCTAGGAGTTCACATTATTAATTTCCTATTTTCCCACTTCATAAAACTGAGTATCACAAAACATGTAACTTCCAAAGAAACATAGAGGTACTATAGCATTCAAGTACAAATGTTCAGAGAGATGAGGAACTCAGCGAAAATACAGGTCATTTGTTATGGCATCTTTAGATTTAGTCATTACATTTTGACACTTTACAAATGGTAGTTCATGACCAAACTATTGGACCTTCTCTTCAGGTCAGGCCTGAGGTTTCCTGTAACTATAGTCTCAGCTCTAAACTGTGTTCCCAAAACAATTGTCACCAAAGTAAATCCTTGTTTCACTGAGGCTTTAAAGCCATCTTTCCCACCCATTTTACTTACCTGTGCAAGTAAAGTGTGTGCAAGTTGCCAACAGAGCTTTTATAGATAAACAAACGCCAATGTGGGCAGTTTTACCTGTGCAGCACTGTGACTGTTTCGATCAGCATAAAAAGCTCCCTAAAATATTCAGGGGAAAGCGAATATAGATGAGGACTCAAGAGTCAGTTCGGCAGTGGGGCATAGCTCTGAAATTTGGGATAATGGCAGAATGCTGGCTATTCAAAAAGGGTTAATTTTGAATACAGATCCAGTTCAAACCTGTGACATTTTACACATATGTTCCACAGTAATATCACATTTGAGCAAAGAAGTACCTTTTTACCAGTCATACCCAGTAAAATGTTATGGTGGTCTGCATTGATGTGCATGTTCACATTGCTGGGGAGGTGCACATCCGTTCACAGGGAAGTACACCAGCTATCATCTTTCCACATAAAAGTACATTTTAAATGTGCAAACAGTAACATTTTAGTAACCGCTGACAACCAGAAATGAACATAAAACACGAACACAATTTTTTTTAAAGTGGAGAAAGGATTCAAAAGTAGGCAAAATCACTACCACACACTCATTATGTTGTATACACTGCAAACTGCCTTCCATAGTGGTGTGCTGCATAATCTGGTAAATAGATACATTTTTGCCTATTTATTGTCCTGGTTTCACAAGAAAATGCTCTTAGGAAGATCCAGATTCACCTTCGTTTTGCTGAATAACAAAAAATACTAATTTTGACCTTTTCAGATATATTTAAAATAACGTATTTGAGACCGATTTAGCAATTATCTGACCTAAACTCAGCACCTTTGTGCAGCTGCTGTTGTTGCTTTGAGGTTGTTTGTAAAGGTATGTTGCCGACTTCCTTTGGAATGGGAGAGAAAAGGTGCTTTTTTTCGCTTTGCTTAATTCAGCAGCAACCAAGTTGCATAACTTGGCTTTCAATTGTGGATAGAAGCCGAATTAAAGTCTTGTACAGCAAAAAAAAAAAAATCCAAACTACATAAGGCTGTGCTTTTTGACTTCAACCAATGTGCTGACAGTCAAAGTTGGGTTCTGTAAGTCAATCTTAAAACACCAGTGTGAGCGACCTATTGTCCGTGTGGGAGTGTTCCATGGTTGCCTCTAAATGTCAGTGGAGGGGGTAAGCTGTAATACACCGACTACACCTTAAACAAAGAGTTGCTTTGGCTTCCAGTGTTAAGCGGGACTCTCCGTCCAATTTTAGCGACGTAGCCAGATCCAAGTGTTGATTAGCCAGAACGCTACGGTGGCCGAATACAGGATCACCTCTCGCTTGGAGCGTTCTTTGTTTTCTTCCTCCAGAAGCTGCAGGCGTCGGTTGAGCTTCACAATCTAGATCACAAACACATGTACAAATGAATATTTTATACTCTTAACAGGGTGACTATACATTGGCTTAGCCAGGACACTGATTCAACAAAACACAAATAGAACTTGTCCTTCTTCAAGGTGGGTTTTATGAAGCTGTATAATGTTTGCTTTTGAGGGAAAAAAAGTGGATAATCCCTCCCTTTCCAAAGCAAGTGATACTTGCTTTGTTTACCTCGTAATTCATTACATCAGACATAGGGGAATAATTAAAACAGGTTTTTGTTTAAAATCGTAAAGTTAACTAAAAGCAAACAGGTAATTTGGAAATGTTCAACTACCCCTTTGTTTTGTTTTTTAAACATAGGTGGGGATGGTATACCTAACTTGAAGAGAAGAGAAGCTCTTAAGTTTTCAGGGATACCAACAGGCCGATGACTATTTCCTTCAAGTCTGGTGATTTCTGAACAAAGTCAAATTCAGTAGATTCAGACCAGATTTATCCCAAATGATCGGCAAATTAAGGGGCATGTCATGCAACCTGTCAATCACCCAGTTTTTTGTTGCTTTTTTGGTGAAGTTATGACTCCGTTGCTTTATCAGAAAATAAAAAGCCGTTTTAATTTCTTTTTATTTTGTCATCTAGTGAGGGCTAACTCGAGCAGACTTTTCTGGCTGTCCCTGTACATACTAAACCCCAACAAAAAGGGAAACATTAAAGTTTTGGAAATAACTTATTAAAGCTCTTGATGGTTTTAGTCCAAAGTATCTGTCCATCTTGTTATTGTTTAGGAGCCTCCCAACGCCCTTAAGCCATCAGGGTCTAGGCCTATCATTTATTCCTAAAGCGGGAACTAAAACATATGGAGAAACCTGTTTTTATCCTTATTGCTTTTGGAACAGCTTTCCTGAAGTGTTGACGTTTTCAAAAGAGAACTTAATACCCCCCTTTTTAGTACAGATTTTAAGTGACTATCTTTTATTTATATTCGTCAAACTTTACTTACATTTATTCTTTGTTAAATAAAATATTAGTATTTTGTGATCAGGTTTAATAAATGTATTCATTTATTAATCTACAAATAAATGTATTAATAAACGCATTTAACGGGTTTACACTCTCGTGCAGATGTACTGAAATTGTTTTGTATCCAAACAATGTCTTTCATACTTTTTACTGATATTTCCCAAAAAAGTTTTTTTTTTCAACCTTTTATTTTTGATTTTGGTTTCCAGTCCTCTTGCTAACCCATTTGAGAATAAACAACACAGAAAATGGATGGATGGATTTGTTTTATATTGTATTTCATTTTCAAATCTTATCCATTTTACTCTTTTTATTCAAACTTCCAGTGTTTGCCCAATACTGTTGGTGAGATTGAATACAACGCGTCATTCTTTATTTATTTGTGTGTGTGTGTGTGTGTGTATATGGGCAACTCATGTTCAAGGGATTTTGATGGGTGAAGTGGAGCTCTTTTTTCTTTTTTAATCATTAGAGCTTTTTGAAATAATTGAAAGCACTTTGTGTTGCAATTCTTTTGTGCTTCAGCAATAAATATTGAATGATTGATCAAGACTGTATATCCAACCTGACGTCTCAGTGACGAAGCATCAGCTAGGCCGGACTCGTCAGGGTTCATATCCAGGTCTAAGTATGTCCTGTAGAGATAAACACGTGTTAATATGGATTCTTGGCTAACATGTTCCGTAAAACAGTGTTAGCAGCAGGACAACTCAAACTCTTTTTTTAATGCAATGTAATGAACTCTACAATTGTGTTGATTGTATCTGTAAGTGAAAAAAAAGCAAAAGAAAATCACCTGCGGTGGCTGTCATCAAGAACTTCTATGACCTGTTGATATGCACGACGGGTTGTTGACTGAATGTAGGACAGAAATCCAGCAGTTGTGAACATGTGGATGTTGGCGTCTTCAGGGGAACAGAGAGGAGGACACAATCTAACTGGGGGAACAGCAGGAGGGGAGGGGGTTACACTGACAGAGAAAAGAGAGAGAGGATACAGAAGTAAATAAGAGTCATACTTTTTCTTTTCAAACAACGAGTGACATCGTAATTCAAAAACAGTTTCAGTTGTGCGTGTGCCTTTACCTCATGTCACCTCTGCTGATTTGGTGGCTCTGACGACCAGATATGTTCTCACTTGTACTGCGTTCTCTCCGAGATCGAGAATGGATGTTGGCCTGTTTAGATTAGAAATTTTAATTGGCGTAAGGAACACGTCACAAGGTACGAGTAAAACATCACACAAAATAAACCATTTTTTACACTTTGTGTAACTAAAAGTAGGGGGGAAATTATTTCTTCATAGACAATATTTTCTTTAGGAACTGTGGGGCAATGAATCTGAGAGTATATAAGCTCAGGTTTACATAACTATTAAACTGAATAACAATTACATTTCAAAGGTATTTGAGTGCTGTCTAAATTACTCTCTAAAAACAGAATACAATTATTTTTTTACTTCACAAACATTTCACAGCTTCTTGAAAATATTTGCTGCTCTTGAATTTGATGACAGCAATACATCTTTTAAAAAGGTAGGGCTGGACAAACATCTTGCAACTAATTACATCAACTGGTCAATAACATGACTGAGAATAAGAGCCCGAGTCCATTAGAACTGAACAGAGGTTCAGCAGGTAAAATTGTAAGTAATTTTTAGCATTTTTTCTAGAGTAAAAATCAGAGAACATTCAGTCAAAAACTCCATCATGTCCAGTATCTAATATCTTCAAAAAGAATCAGAAAGCTGGGAAATCAATGTAATGGAAATCACTAAATGGGTCCAGGAAAAGTTCTCAAAAAATGATAGCGCGTTCAAAGTGCCATCCGAAAACTAAAAAGATTCAGCATGGTCAAAGTTTGTCTAAAAATAGCCAAACCAAAGAAAAAAACTGTTCTGTCAACAGGTAAATATAAATTTTAATTTCTTTTTTGGGAATTATGTAGACGGTGTCCACTGAAACTACTTGTTATCAGTGTTCTGTTCACAAGTCACATCATCATATGGGAGTCATTGAGAAACATTCACATCGGAATGCAACACAGCATATAATTTAAGCCTTCACAGCTTTTAGAGCAACAACACCTGTTCTCATCCAGGTAATGTATTATTCAGGGAAAGCCTTGCACATATCAGCAGGACAACACACTAATGCTGGATCTTTCTAAATGCCATGACTTTATGCTAGAAAGTCCAGGACTGGTCTGCCAGGAGTCCAGGAACTTATACCAACTGGAAAAGATTTAGTTCAGTGAGAAACACAAGATTTGACTAAGACCTGGACCTGCAGAAAATGTTCAAAAATCGCCATCAACCTCTAGAATATCACTGTTAAAGCTGCCCATTTAAAATTTGTTTAGCAGCTGACTGCAACAACGCCTATCATCCACATAGTGGGTACACCTTGCACTAGTTTGCCTATGTGCAGTATGTGGGTAAAGCAAAGTGGAAAAAAGAAGGGTAAAATCGGAGCCCAGAAAATCAGTGCAAGTGGTAAGTTATCTGAGTTCATGTGGAACACAGCAAAACAGCAAATTGGCCAGGACTATGTTCATGAGTTTTGAGACAGCGCAACAATGTGACTGACAAAAAGAACATATTTAAATTACATGGTGAAACCATAAATACGTCTGTTTAGTCAGTATTAATGAGTCTTGGATTACAACTACATATGTCAGAACTTCCTCATATACATGAGGATGAAACAACCCAAAGATTTTCATAAAATCCCAAATGTTCTCATATCACATTTAGAAAAAATAATAATATCATGAAACAATACTGAATGTAACCCAGGCTCATTTATTGTCACACTTCACTCATATTTGCTTACAGAACCTTTGGCAACAATGCCAGCCTCCATAAAGCAAGCTTGTAGTCCTCTGAAAGCTTCCACAATTGTCTGCAAATAGTTGTAGGATAGTGTGTCCTTGCTGAATCAACTTTAGTGCTTCCTCAGCTGTCACCATGGTAACCTAGGATGCCCCTGTTTTATTGGAGAGGCCTGCATGTCCAAACCTTGCCAATAAGTAAATACACATAGGCATTGTAAGGGAAATCAATATATGTATAATCAATTTCTTCACTTCTCTCTGGTAACTCTCCATTAGGGAATATTTTAAAAGCTCTTTTTCTTTTTCATGGGGCTCTTTCAAGGTCTGAGAAAAGCTCTCCTTATATTTAGCCTCTTAGTGTTTTTTCGTGAGGATTGTTTAATACAGGTGCAGGGTGGAAGACAGACTTTACCTCTCATTTCAGACTCAGAAAGGGGTGTAAAATGCACTATGATTTTTTTTTTTTTGTCTTTGGAGCAGCTTTGTACATCATATGAACCACTTCTATGATCGTGCTGGTTGCTCTCACTTAATGAAGTCCTTTTTAATACATTTCTATTTCTTACTCACTCAGATGGACTCAGACTTTTGCTTTAGAATAGACTTCCCACAACAGCATTGAGGACATTGAAGAAAATTAAAGAACCTCAGAAAAGTAGTTCTGTTGCCATTGCAACATGGTAACAGCTACAGCTTGATTTAGTACAATTAAATGCGGCGCAGACCACTGTACAGAGTGAAGTTAGTGCAAAGTAGTATGAAAGAAGAATAGCAGCTAACCTAACCAGTTGCAACACTGGAGGCAAAACCATGCAGAGGAAATCCAACAATGAGTGTCCCTTTAGCTGCATCTTTTTCCAACTACCCCCACCCTACCATGACAAGAGAGGGGCAACAGAGGCAGGAAATGCCAGACCCACCATCTCATACCAGGAAACAGGTAGGGAAGGTTTGACAGGACACTGAAAACAATTGATCTCAAATATGAAACACTGAGGAAATAGGCAGATTATGCTTGTTTTTTTGTTGGTTTCACTTTGCTTGTTTTACCTTTTAAGAGGGAATGGATGATGGATTGACCCAAACTATAGCTTTTAAATAAACTCAATGTATTAAAGTTATCATTTACCTAAAACCAACACCAAAGTTAAATAACTTGTCAATTAAAGGAACATAATAGGGAACTTTCTATCACTTACAACTTGGCTGGGATTGGTCTGTGAGTTGGCAGTTTGTTCAGTTTCAAGAGAGTCCAGAGGCTGTTCCGTCAGTGTGAGGACACGAGGTGGGGCCTTCATGCTAAGCAGGTCCACAGGTGGGACTGACTGAATTAAATCCAAGTCTCTAGGACGAGCAAACCTTGAGTCATCATCATCACCTGCATGCAGATTGGGCATAAGGTTACAAAGGTTTAAATCTGCCTTAATGGGTCATGGTGTTAGCACGGTTCTTATTTTGTGTGATCAACTCAAGATTTTTCAAATTTTACGTCACAAAGCAAACCATCTCACCTGCAACAACGATCCTTTCAGGAACTTGCATCAGAGTGGCATGAGGAGGCAGGGGCAGCTGAAGTGGGACGTGCCCGCTCTGGTTCTCCTGAGCCACCTTGAGGGTCTCGGGTATTCGCATGCGTTGACTAATACCCTCTGTAAACTCCAACTCAAAATGGATGCGGTTCATCTCAGCCACCTCTGAAGAGGGGGAGAAGGTTGACCCACTCATCCGGTCTGCAGACACATATCATGGAAAAACATAGAAGAGAAGATACAAACTGAAATTACAGCAGGGCAAGAAGATACAACAGCAGATCCCATAGCTTGTTAAAAAAAGCCTTAGTCCTTTTCTATTTTAACTAAAGACAGTACAGTTCAAAGCTGATATAGACGACTTTTTAGACTGGGAAACACTGAAATAAAATGATCGCTCTGACTAATTCTGAGCTTAGAACAGCTGAAAGGTTTAAATGCATTAACCTAGACTCAAGGCTATTATTATTCCAAACCTACTTCTGGCTATTCTTGTCAGGCAAAAAAGGGTGGATATGATGATACTTAGGCTTCAGTGATAGCAAAATCTGTTTTTTTTCTGATGACAGCTCTTTTGATGAAGCTCACTAAGCTTCTTTCTATTAAATAGGCACATCAAACTTCACGCTGTTTTACATCTGTGCTAAACATCCTTAGGAGCAGACTGCAAAGTGTCCCTCAATGATAAATAAACTCAGGGATCATGATCTCAAGCTGCATTTTTGGTGTTTGGTGGGATTAATGCAGATACGTTCAAAAGTCAATCTCATGTCCTAAAAAATATTGTTAGTTATTACAGGAATGCACTGTGGTGAGACAATATTATCAAATCATTAAAATTCAGATGCTGCCATCGTACAAATGAGCATGTTAGAGGGCGAAAACCAAATTGTTCGGCCTTTGTTAAAGCAGTATCGTAACGGCTTATCTTAAATGACAGTGGCAGCCAGCCCAGGTTAATTAGCCCAGATACCAATGCTCAAACCATTATACGGTATTTTACGTGTCTTGAATGAATAAACCACATCCCGTCACATTGTAGGAGGAAATGGTGTGGAAGGTACGGGGTGGAGGAATAAAAGCTAATAAATAGTGTGTTGCAATTAGCATTTAATGCCGTGTTGCTTGAAATTACATAACAATGACATACGTGTAGCTGTTGTTGGCACGCGGCTTCAATGTCACTGAATGAAAATCAATGTAAGACGCCATGTTTAGCTGGCGTGTAAGCTAGTATCTAGCTAATTTAGGATTAATATGATTTAACTGACGAGAAATGTTGGTTGGTTTCATTTAGTACGCTAGCTTAACTGTGCGCTGACAACCGCTGACTGTCCGCGGTACGAGGCTCCTTGTCAAGAGCTCTGACTACCGTAACGACTTACCGTGCAGGTTTTAACACCGCGGGGTTTAAAATACCATGAGTCGAAACGCTGTTCGTACTGTGATATAAACAGCATCAACCGGGAACGCGGGCAAGGGAAAAGCGGAAAGGCGTAACAGAAATAGACGCTTTAGAATTGGTGTAGATGTCAATAACCGCCTCGTGTGATTGTAGGGGCGGAGCTTGTCAACCACAGTGCCAGTTTCGTGGGGCTGCAGTAGCAGGTGTTTTTTTGTGAAAAAACGAGCGAACCCTCATAAATCCATTGAAATTTCAAGTCGCCAATTTAGTTGAACTGTTCAATATTTATGGAAATAAAACCGATTATTCATACATACTCACCGAGGTTCACATACATTCTTCGCCTTTCAAACATTTTGTATATTATGTTTTCGTGACAATACATAGATTATAAATTCAAATATTAAATACATAACTCTGATGGTATTTCAGTGAGATATGAGTGCATGTAAAGTATATTCAGAATGTTGTGTCCGACATCTTTCCCACAATAACAATGTGAATTCAAAGTCTTAATATTGGTCCTATTTTTTTGTTTATCTTTTAATGTAATGTAACAAGTTACACCCTAAATTATTATTAATTGTCCTGATTTGATCATCTGAGAAATGTGTGAAACATTAAGTGCATCTTTACTTTGAGTAGCCATCAGGTCGTGCGTATCAAATCCACTTGATTAACTGACCCTTAAGCAGCAGAAATCACCTATATAAAACAAAGAGCTAGAATAGATCTAAACCTTTTCACGATAGCTAATTAGAGAACAGCTAATCAAGTTTGGCTTGTTTGGAAGTGTTGCAGTAGAAATTCTTCCCTCCCCTCTCTCAAAATAACATGTCAACACAGCTTTAGTTGGTGAAACAGCATCTGAACAAACCAAATACCTTGTGGAATAATAGGTTTTAAACCGATAACACAGAGTTGGATGTGCTTCATCAAAAATGTTAAGCACTTGAGCAAACCAAACACAATATATCAGCACAAGAGCCACATACCATCTGTCAAGTACAGAGGTGGAGGTTGATTTGACTTTGGCTTGGAAGCCACATGGCCTGATCACCTTGCAGTTATTTAGTCAAACGTGAACCTCACCGCATATTTACTCACTTGTGAAGGCCTCAATGTAATTTAAATTTGGATAAACAAATACTTGCAAATCTCCATGAACTGAAGTAACATACACAAGAGTTTACAAAATAATAATCAATTATTATGTTAAATTGATTTTGGAAAAATAAATCATATACATATACAAACTCATATACATAAAAAGTACAAATCGAAACATAAGGCATAAGAATTCATACTTCCCAGGGCTGTGTTCAATCTGAGACACTTTATAAAGAAATTATACATTGAATTTTAAAAAATGATACTAAAAGAACTAAACCATTCCTTTTTTCAGAATTGATAACGACCATATCAGTACAAAATAGAAACCTAAGTTCGTGAGCGAACGCGTCACTCACGAAGTCTAGAAATACAACTCCCACACTTCCAACGGTTTTCTGAACAATGCGCATGCGTCGTCGATCTGGGCCATTATTTTGTCCTCCTCAAGCTTCAAATGAACAACAGGCTAAGCTCTACTTGAAATGAATTAAATATTTATTCACGGTGAGAGAATTTCTTCCCACTTGTTCCTCACTGCCGACATACATGGGGCGTCTCGGTCAATAGCTCGTTGTCTCGCCAGGCTCTTCGGTCCTCCGTTGGACTTGAAGGCCGAAAACAGTGCACGGAGTGACAGCCCCGTTAAGGCTAGCTTCCTAGACAGCTGCGAGGGGAGGAAAAAACTGAAAGGAGCATTTGATAACTTTGGAAAGACAGAGCTGTGACTGCTCCTCTGTCCAACCTACGGAGGAGATGGCACACCTTCGAGACATGCAGAACCAGGTAAAGAAACTCTCTGTCACCTCGTTTATTCTTGTTCAAGACAATCTAATCCCCCGTGGCTGTCCAGGCTTTTCAGGAATAGGGTGGGTGGAAGTATCATCCATCAATCTAGATGAAAATATGTTATGTATGAGCTGACCTCTTTTGCGTTTCCTATTCTTGCTGCTGCTACACGTAATGTTAAACTGGTAAACCAGCTGGTTGTTATGAAAAATCCAAATTTCACAGTGTGTGTACAAGGATGTTTCTCAGGTATGTGTTTTACAGTTATAGTTGCCGCATGTCATAAAAATAAAAGTAACCACTGAACTTTGCTGTGTCTTACTTTAAGACTTACAGCACGGCACAAAGTTTAGTCGAGGTAATTTGGTGAATTATGATCTGATAGATGGTTACGGGCATAGATGTTAAAGGTTAACTGTGCAGTAGCTTCTTTACTGGATGTGAGACACACCCACACGTGCTTCCAAATGGAAACATCAGCACTATTGGGATGATGGTAACTAGTGCCTGTGTGCTGATATATTTATTTATTTTTCTTCCCTACTTGTCGCCTGACCAGAATACCCGGCTGGACCCAGAGGAGTACTTCACCAAGCAGGAGCGGATCGGGAAGGGTTCTTTCGGGGAGGTGTACAAAGGCATCAACAACCGCACCAAGGAGGTAGTGGCGATTAAAATCATCGACCTGGAGGAGGCAGAGGATGAGATAGAAGACATTCAGCAGGAGATCACAGTATTGAGCCAGTGTGACAGTCCTTTTGTTACAAAGTATTATGGATCATACCTAAAGGTGAGATCATAGCAAAGTGACTGGTTTGATGTTTACATAATCCTTCGTTTTCAGCACACAGAAAACGTAAAAGAACTGTGCACGCAGTGGATGAAGCAGGCCTTTTAAAGCTCAGAATTTAAATGTATTTTTATTCTTCCCTTCAGGGGACCAAACTGTGGATTATCATGGAGTATTTAGGTGGAGGATCTGCTCTGGATCTGGTAAGAAGCTTACTTGAAAATGTTACAGTTTTTAAGGAAGATGGGGTTTGTTGTTGTCTGTCTCTGTCCAATCCTTTGCTGACATGTATGTTGAAATTTCCTCTTCATAGCTCCGACCCGGACCTCTAGAAGAGACCTACATTGCTACTATACTAAGGGAAATTCTTAAAGGGCTGGAGTACCTGCACTCCGAAAGGAAGATTCATAGAGACATCAAAGGTAAAAAGCTTTGCGCATTGATGACCGCACGCTCTGTTTGAGCTGTTTAGCACCTTACAGACATGATTCAGTCTCT
Organism: Menidia menidia; assembly: GCA_907169785.1. Taxonomy (NCBI): domain Eukaryota; kingdom Metazoa; phylum Chordata; class Actinopteri; order Atheriniformes; family Atherinopsidae; genus Menidia; species Menidia menidia. The sequence continues at coordinate 13,122,417 of CAJRST010007779.1, read as the reverse complement.
GTTAGAGTTGTAATGGCATGTTGTGCTGCACAGGTTCTTAGATTCTTGCCGCTTCATCATCAGCCGGTGTAAAAATGTTGTGACAAGTGGGCCGCTGCTGAGGGAAAAACACATCGAGTCTGAACCAGATGCTGGGCAGAATAAGCCCGAAATATGCCAACACGCTGCATATATTTACTGTCGGAATCTGCAAGCTTGTAAACTCCAGTGTGACAGACCTGTGTCAATGAGTGACGCTCAGCTCTTTTGTGCTCCGTATAAGAAATCTTAACTCCTCGTGGCTTAAGGATTCACCACTTAGCAACAATAAAAGAGAACGCAGATTTAAAATGCTTTGTTAAAGACTTATGGGTGCATTATTTAAACAATTCTTCATAAAAACACATTATGTCTGCTAATGTGTCAAACTGTTACCACAATGAAACTATGGAAAATAGAACCCGTGCGCATCCATCTGTCATGTGAGAAGAATAACACATTGAAAAATTTGCGTTTCAACATAATAAAGTGTATATAGCTCCTAATTTCTTTGTTGGCAGGGACTCCATTGTATATTTTGGCTTTGTGTGTATTGTGAGTTATTTAAACGTTAGATGAAAGACTACCAGAACAGAAACTAGAGGCAAAGCTTACTGATTTTTTTTTCCTCTCTTCCCCCAGCGGCCAATGTGCTGTTGTCGGAGCAGGGCGATGTGAAGCTTGCAGACTTTGGGGTTGCCGGACAGTTAACAGACACTCAGATCAAGAGGAACACATTTGTGGGCACACCTTTCTGGATGGCGCCGGAGGTCATCAAGCAGTCAGCCTATGATTTCAAGGTGCGGCCAGTCTGTAGACAGAACAAAACTTCCTCCTCAGCTCTCTTTACTTGTTTTCTTGTTCCCTTTCTAGGTCAGTATATTTTTACAACTGGGTTACATAATTTGAAAATGAGATTCAATTTTTGTCTTAATGGGGATTCTGTTAATTCATCTGCATTTGAGGCTAGAAAATTAACTCTGCAATCAGTTGTCAGAAAAGCAGACACGTTCAGCTCACAGTTTCTCTCTCTTTCAGGCGGATATCTGGTCCCTGGGAATCACTGCCATTGAACTGGCCAAAGGAGAACCCCCCAACTCTGATCTACACCCTATGAGGGTCCTGTTCCTCATCCCCAAAAACACTCCCCCCACATTGGAAGGTCCTTATAGCAAACCCTTTAAAGAGTTTGTGGAAGCATGTCTAAATAAAGACCCTCGTTTTGTGAGTACCTCCATCTGAAAGTATAAGAAACAGAAACCGAGCTGAACCAAACACTTGCATTTGGGCAAAGTACGGCCAGAATGGTGGCAAATAGTATTAATCAAAGAAAATGTGAATGTTTTTATCCAACAAATGTTTAGTAATTTGGTATATTTTGGATTAGCTTGTCTGTTCCTTGATGAGAATTAGGGCTTGTTCCGTACTTTGTCACATACTCTAGCATGATCTGAATCTCTTTCCAAACCTTCTTTAAAGATTTACAAATAGTATAGTTATATAACGTTTTCCAAAATCACATTCTCAAAGTACAACAATGATAGTGTCTTGTCCTTTTAACTCCAAATATTCCGGCCATGAACGCTCATCCGCTGCTCCTGCTCTGCACAGAGGCCGACCGCCAAAGAGCTTCTGAAGCACAAGTTCATCACACGCTACACCAAGAAGACAGCATATCTGACAGAGCTCATAGACCGCTATCGTCGCTGGAAGTCAGAGGGACACGGGGAGGAATCCAGCTCTGACGACTCCGACATGTCAGTCTCATTTTTCACATAAACAAAGTATCCCCTCTGCCTTCAAGAATCTCTCACCTCACCCTTAATACGCCCTAAATCTGGATTAATTTGCTCTCGTGTGATGTTACTTGGACTGTGTAGTTAAAGTAGCTTTAAACTGATACAAACTAGGGTTTTAATATTTATATATATTTTAATGTTTATATATATATATATATATCTTTTTTGTTTTTTTAATTTAAATTCAAATGTTGTTAAATCTTCAGGACTTTTGGATATCTACAAAGTATATTGATGTATTTCTCTCCCCTCTTAACCCATTTTTTGGGCTAAAATCATGCAGTTCATTCTAATTTCTTTCTCTTTTTGTCTCTCCTTCAGGGATGCTGACGGAGATGTAGATCAGTGTCCCATGTGGACCTTCCCCACAGTCAGACCCAGTTCTATGAACAAATTGCAGAAGGGCTACACACACACAGATGCAGAGGTAACACAGCAGCAGAGCAGACAATAATTCAGTTGGATGTCTTTTTTTTTTTTTTTCTAACACCCTTTTTCATATTTTCAGTCTGGAGATTCTATGAAGAGGCAACCTAAGTCACAATGCCTGTCTGCTTTGGTAACGCCCATTTTCAGAGAGGTACGCCAAGCTGTTAATTTTTATTGTACCTGAAACTAAATTACTAAATGACTACCAAATGTACATATACAGGTTCAGATTTTATTATATAACTCTGAACATTTTAAAATCAATGTAATTTTCAGATTTTCTTCCAGCTACCAAAATTTAAATTGCTGCCACCTTTAATTAGTAAGAGAAAGAAGTACATATGCTTTTTTCTAAAGTATTTCTAGGATATTGGGATAATATTAATCAAGAAATTATAGCTGATGATTGTTGGGTATTACTTCTGAATTAATCCTTAGTCAAAGCAAATCGGTTCATTGGCGTTCAAGTAAAAACTAAGCCTTAATTTGTGGTAGTTGGATATTCTTCTCAGGGCGGCTGCGGGTGTTTTGCGGCCTAAAACCTTTCCTCTCCGTTTGCTTTCTCTGCATCGCCAGCTAAAGGACAAACGGCGAGCCAGCGGCGGAGGAGTCGGAGCCATCGAGGAACTGGAAAATGCCTTCAACCTGGCAGAGGAGTCCTGTCCAGGCATCTCTGACCGTCTCGTCACACACATGATGGAGAGAGTGTGCAGGTGAGCTGCCACCTTTTCCGTTTCTGTTCCTCGTTGTGAAAACACATCTTACTGTGTCGTCATGCTTTGTGTTCTTCTTTCAGGTTTTCTTTAAATGGTAACACCACTCAATCTTCGCGATGAAAACCCAACTGGATGTAAACCCGACTGACCCCAACCTCCCCCTGGTTTTTTCTGCCCTCCCAAATTCACACACCTTTGCAGATAAGGACCATTCCATCTGAACCGTCTCCATCACCTATTTCCGTCTTCCCCACTCCCCTCAGAGACCTTTTAATTAGCAATGATTAAATATTTTTACAGTTTTTCTTTAAGAGCGGAGAGTATTTAAAAAGCCATGACATTTAGAGCATCGTGTATAACTGTTAGTGAAAAAAGTTCAGCTATAATAAACAATGAAAAATAGCCCATTGTCTTCAGTGTGCTGAATTTGTTTAACTTACGTCATTGAAAGCTTTCATTTATGTTTCTGCTAAATACATAAACATAAATGAAAGTCAGATACTTTGACTCCCAGACACTGCACCCAGTTTTAAACTGTAAAGCACTGATGTACTGTGCATAATCCAAAAAATGTTAAAAGCACTCTGAAACGATTCTTATGGGTAGTTACCCCATTTTCTGTCGACTCTGAATTATAAACTTCGAGTTTTGGTTGCCTCTTTTCAGTTCTGTTTATGCATTGATACAAAAGAAATAACGTGCCGTATGTGGTTTGAAATTTTATTGGCATCTATCGACAAGTCACAGATGAGAAGTGACTCTTCACTGAAGATTATCTATATTAAATAAAAAAGTGGAAAAAAAAGGTCAAATCACACATGACACTGTTGGAATTTAATACAACTTTAATATTACAATATACGTTTTTAAAAACAATATTTGGTTTTGAAATGTTGGGTAAAAACAGCACAAAGAGGAATGTGAAGAGCTCATCTTGGCTGGTGAGGGAAAACGTTGGCTACGCTGACCCCGCGGGGTCGTCCTCCATGGCCATGGAAACCACAGAGGCCTCAGCAGTTGGGAAAATCACACATTTACACCCACGAACTCGCACATCATCGATCAAGAACCAGACTCAACCAAAGCTCCTGTCCTGCTGCTTTACAGTAGAGTGGATACGTAAAGGGAAAACGTGGACTAAAAGCACCAAACGGGCAGCACGCCGCTAGTCCTTCATTTGTCAGCGGGTGCACAGGAAGACTGTTAAAAGTTATGGGTCACAGTTTAATTCAGAGCTTCGCAACACTGGAAGGCAGTTTAACACGGTAACACTGGTGTGAGCCCATCATTTATGGAAGAGGGAAGAGGAGGAGAACCTGATGTCACATAACAGAACATCCCCATGTAACAGAAGATCCGCAATAAAATCATATATATGTTATATATATGTATATATATGTAAAATTCCACGTGGAACTGAAATGAAAATAGTGGCAACCGGTTAAGGGGAATAACCAGACATCTTTTACACCGTTTCTTTCTCTGGTCAGGATCGGTGCAGGCCTCAACACCTAAAAGGGAAGAAAAAGAAAGAAATTGTGACACATTAACTTTACCATTAACAAACCGATGTAACGCCACTGCTGAGGAGATATCCGGGGTTATAAGCGGTGTGCCCGATGTGGAGTGGGCAGTCGGTCTAGAAAAAGATGGAGCCTCACCCTACTCGTCTCCTCCCTTCTGCATCTGGGCTTGCATCTTTGCGATCATCTCCTGCATTCGTCTCAGCTGTAAGGGAGAGAGAGAGAGAGAGCAACGGTTTTGAGACTAAAGGATACAACTCCTCACAACAGTCAAAGCAACTTATATGAAGTGATCATGTTCAGTAAGTCTATTATCATCAACCCCTTTTAAAATATTTGTAACATTGAAGAAACTTTAAAAGCTCTTTTGAAGAAAAAAAAAAGGCATTTAAAAATCTATATATACATATATAATTTTAATGCCTAAAATCTCTCACCTCAGCCTCCTTCTCCTGTAGGATCATATCCTTGTCCATTTCCTCCGGCTCCGGTGCCTTTCTGCACCAGTGACACAACTCTAGTTACTTTGTGCTCTATAATATGTTGTCAAACTAATACTTCTACTCAGCATAAACCAAAAAATATGTCACCATTTGGTAAAAGCACAGTCAGAGAGGTTAATGCTGCTGTGTGATGACTGGTTACACATCATGACTCAGCTAGTTGGGCATATTGTGCCATTTTAAGCGTTATAAGACAAGCACGACAAGAGCCACATTGACGAAGTGGGGGAAAGAAAGGGTTAGTGGATTAGTTTTTCCATTGAGGAGTGCCGGCTTATGGTGGAAAAAAAGGGGGCATCTATGACAGAAAACTACGAAGAGAATGAAAAGCAGGAAAATCCAAGAGAGGAAGCAGTGAGTGCCAAGTCTGGGGAACAGCTTTCCTCCCCCAGTGACGAAAAACAAAAACAGTACCTCCGACAGCTCACTCACGAGATTGGACAAATCGAGACCAGACCACCATTATTGGATAGATGGCAAGGCATGGGGGTGTTATCCTGGGATGGCTTTAGAACACAGGCTAAAACAATCTGTTGGGTCTAAATTAGGCGTTACATGATGATAAACCTACACTATGTTACATGACACACAAAGAGATCTTGTTCCCAACCCATACAGTCACTTAAACTCTGCATGCCCACTACCCCTCCCGAGCGTTAAATTAAGCTACATCTACATTTACCCCGGCTAAAATATCATGGAGTACATGCAAAATGACGAGTTAGAGCTAGGATAACTGGTACTAGATCAACGGCGTCATGTGAATGAACTGAAACGGGAAATAAACCCGATAGCCGCCCACTACTGACATTGCTGTCACTGGGATGTACACTGAAAGATTTGCTGTTTGAGGTGTTTGGGGGGTGGGGGGGAGGTGCCGGGAAGCAAGCTGACAGACAAAGTACGTACGCAGGAGACAGAGGCAGAATGTAACCATGGGAGGACAACCTGCCGCCCCGTTTGAGGCGATCGGAGCGGAAGTTCTCGTAATGCAGGTCCTGGGTTACTTCCTGCAGATCCTGCATGTGGGTTCTATGGGATGAGTTAAAAAAGAAACAAAAATACTCATTACTGATGACGTTTTGGCTTTTAAGCGCTCCGTTTCCTGGCTCTAGCTTTAGATTACAGCTTTTTGTGGCTCATCTGCCACTTACATCAGCATGGTCCGCAGCTTGAGGAAGTCGTTGTGCTCTGGGCTCTCCACTTCCACCACACCCCATGGGTACAGGCGGCCTCTGACCTTCTTCCCTTTGGCCTCAATCTGCTGGTTGGATCCTACCACAGCGAATGGAATGCTTGCCTGGCAAGGAGAAGGAGCCACTCATACCGGTACCGTCACAGGTCAGCAAGTCAAACTATACGATAAGAACTCCTAAAAACCAAACCCTCAGGGAAATGCGTCAAATGTTTTGTAAAGGCTGGAAAGAGGCTACCTTGAGGATTCTGGTCTGCTCTTTGAAGTCCTCGTCTTCGTCCGACTCGGCGTCGGGAAGGTGATAGATCTTGATGCCGTGCTCGTCGATCTCATCGAGAATCTGACCAATGAGGAAGCGAGAAAAAGAGCCATGAAAACCGGCGGGCTTGCCGTGATGGTTGTGGCAATGTGCTGCCGATGCAGATGGAGCCAGGAAGTGGAACATTTTCTGTACGGCGAGTGAGCTTTATCCCCACCCTCCGCTTGAGCCTCTCCCTCTCTCTGAGGGTGAGCGTGTCAGCCTTGGCGATGACAGGAACCACGTTGACCTTGTTGTGAATGGCCTTCATGAACTGGACATCAAGAGGTTTCAGGCTGGTTGGGTTTTGGGAGAGCGGGAAAAAGAACAAAGAGATAGTTTTTTTTTTAAATAAAATGTTTTCAGTTGCTTGAGCGGGAGGGAGCTTTTATTTATTTGGTAGGGGTCATCTTTTCTGAGAGATGGCAAGACCCACCCGTGGCCAAGAGGAGAGATGAAATAAAAACAGCAGTGAACTCTGTTGTCGACAATGTGCCTTCGATTTAAACCGCTTTCGTCGTGGAGGTAGCGCTCAAACTGATCATCAATGTAGCTGATGATGGTGCTGAAGCTGCAATGAAATAAACAAAAGAAGATGATAAACACTGTACCCAAGTAAGCTCTGAATAATCAAAAAGCCTGGATGAGAAAGGGGTGTTGCGGGGGGGGGGCTAATTTAAGAAAAAAAAATTAAAAATCCCACCAGTCTTGGCTGTTGATGGCGTCTCCGTAACCCGGCGTGTCTACAACCGTGAGACGAAGCTTCACTCCTCTCTCCTCAATTTCTACCGTTGATGCCTCAATCTGAACCGTTCTTTCTATCTTTTCTATCAAAATGAGAGAAAACAAAATTAAAAACAATATTAAAAAGGACATGGTCGACCAAAATTGTGGTAGTAAAAGAGCTGCGCAGCGCATTACCTGCTGCTCCTGGGATGACTCTCTCAGGGTAAAGATCAGTGAGGAAGAGGCTGTTGATCAAAGTGGATTTTCCAAGACCGGATTCACCTTTAAACATCGGAACAAAAAGGTAGGAAAATTCAGCGCAGGTCACACAACAACTAAGGTTAAGGTCTAGATGTTGAAAACGTCATCTGATAAACTTATTACCATGAATCCAATTTTGCTATTACAATTGCAATATATAAGAAGACATCAAGATTTCCCCCAATAGGAAAACTTCCGTAACAGATCCTGTGCTCTGTGTATGTTCTGTGTTAGAACAGAGGTAAACCTGTGATTTGTTTGGAATTTAAGACCATATAATGATCTCTTTTCAAAGAGATCATTATATATCACGGAAAAGAAGACGACTTCATTATTTCTCAACTGCTCATTCATCATGATTTATGACACAAGATCCTTAACTGAACATTTTACAAAGCAAAAACCAAAATGACATGCATATTTGCTGCTCTGCACTCACTGTAAATGTAACTGCATGTATCCCGTATAACCCTGTTATTTCTATCAGTTAACTGGAACAGCCGCTACCTCATCGCACAGGGAAATGTTTATTGATTTATGATCCAGGGTCACGGGCTCAATAAATAAGCACTCAGAGAGCATCTTGCTGTAAAAAACCCAGAAAGCCTTGCTGTCCGTTGTGTGAATCAGTCCCTGGAGGCACACAGGCTACATTCCACTCTGGTTTATTTTAAAGCAGAAGGATGAGCAGCTTTTGGGGGAGTTTCCACCCTCCCCCTTTCCCCACAAGCACTGAGATTCACACAGTCAGGACTTTGCAATGCTGCATATACCAGCAGAGTAACTACACAGAAGTCACATCCTAAGTTGCCCACCAAAATATACAAAAAAAGCACAAAAAACAAACAAACAGCTATAAATTCATGGTAATAACACAAGTCCTTAGTTAACTTTTGTTGTCAGACTTAAATCTTAAGATACACCAACAAATCTCACAAATGGCTGACAAAAAGTTGACAAAATGCTCACCTACAACCATGAGGGTGAACTCAAAGCCCTTCTTAACAGACTTGCGGTGAACCTGATTTGGAAGGTTGGCAAATCCAACATACCCTGGGGTCTCAGGGTTGGTGAATTGTCCCTGCTGTAAAACAAAAAAAAAGGAAAAAAACACAAGGAAAACATTTACGACCAACATCTCATACAGATTTAGAATTCATGCTTAAAGCCCTTTCTTTCATGTGATAAAAAAATCTTTTCCTTTTTTTTTTTTACATGAAAATAAGCAGAATCTAGAGCACATACTACTGAATACTGAGTTTAGGATAACCAATTATTAACAAAACTGCACTCTTTGTTTGAGACGTCACACGTATCTATAACCCATTTACATTTAGACCCATGTGAATCACAAGACCATCAGAGTAAAGGTTTTCACAGTCCCAGTGACCATTCAAATTCATTAAAGAACGTTCACTTTCTTCATTAAATTTGGTCTTCTTGACAGTCTTAAAACTTTTTTTTTTAAACTACTTTGTTTTCAAGGAAGCTCATGACTGATAAGTAAAATTGATGAGAAGCCTTAGGCCCCATATGGAATAATTTCTCATCGAGTCAGAGGGGAAAAGTTTTATTTTACCTTCATTTTGTCAGCCTGAGACATTTTCTTCTCCTTGTGTAAACCTGGAAAAGAGGCAGAAAGAGCAGTTAGGTGAGACGGACGGGGGCCACAGCTGAAAACAGATCCGAACAGTTTGATTTCCTGCTTTGGGGTAATTCATGGAGGCATAAAAAGGCCCATCTGACACTGCCAGAGACAGGAAGTCTGAGCTGTGCTCCGAATGACTTGTGAAAGTGCTGTGCTTCGCCACAAAAAAAAAAAAAAAGCTTTTCTTCATCACACCCAGCTGCCTCTCACTACAACGCTATGATTTGAGGATGATAGATTGGGAATTGCTTATTATGCTAACCCCTCTTCCTCCCTGTAATTTGAAAATGTCCTCTACCAAGTTTCAAATATTTGTAAATTACTACATTTTACCAATACACTTTCAGTGAACTGAAACTGCCAACACACCCACTATGGTAAAACTGGCTTTGTATATGCGAGAATACATATGTACGATGCTGTTTTTTCCTCCTTACAGAGTGCTAATATTATTGCGTCCAACTAGGTTTTGAGGCTAATTTAAAACGAGCTAGTTGAACACAGTTAACAGAGGGACGCTAACTAAGAGAGCCTTAATAGCTTGCCCAATGCTTAAAACAACTGAAACCAATATTAGCTAATCCAATAAGCCATTTTTATTACGGTCAAAACCCAAAGGGAGGGCAGATAAGCCCTTATTACCAAGCTAACAGCTCGGGCTAACAGCTATTTAAACTGGTTTGCTCAGCATAGTTTTAACCAGCCCCGTAGCCTCCTCTGCAGGATGTTGACTTTACCCAGCTAATGTTAGCGTAGTCCGCGAATGCCCGCCAACAATGCAACGCCGAAACACTTCTAGATAAATAATTGATGAATCCCTCGCGATTGCCGTGTTAACTTACAGTCTGGCCGCAAAGAGGATGGTGAAGACGGAGGTACAAGGAGCGGAAATACGAGCTGCAAATGAACAGTAGACTTGGCGGACACCTCAAATTCTTCAGATTCCGGTGCGGCAGCTTCCTTTAGCACACAGACCACAATGCACTAGGCGAGAGCAGAGGCAGGGCTTCGAGCCCGCTGTTAGTTTGGGTTCGATTGGTTCCGAGCCGTGAACAATGATAGCTAGGCATACGTTAAAACTAATCAATTATATCGACACTTGCTGGTACAGTAGTTACATCTATAGATGGGGATGCTACATTCGTTTGTTCAGCGGTGTACTTTTAAATTATTTGCAGACAAAAAAGTTCCCTTTTTTTAATTCTCTGTTGTAAAAGTTGCCAAATGAAAATAATCAATTTACTACAGGCTGTGAGACACTTTAACATTATATTTGTTAGCAACTGTGAACCGACGGACAACCATGAAAAAAGAATTTCCACATAGAAAATATAGGGAAGAAATAACACACATGCATTAGTACTTTAAAAGCATCTTGCCCCAGTGATAAATTCAATTTCTTTTAATATAAGGGGTCGAATGGATGGCATTCCTGTGACAAAATGCGCTAGTTAGCACCTTTTAACCTCATAACGGTCGAGACATTAATAGCGCTAATTTGCATATTTTACAACGAAAATGACAACACAAACCTAACAGAATATCGTCACATCAGAAACCGGTAAAATGACAATATTGCACATAAACAGGAAAAATTAACATATCACCGATAATAATAATAATAAACAAAAAAATTCAATATTCTTTTTTTAAATGTCATATCTGTATATCGCCTTGATATACGGATACGTCGACATTGCGCGGTATGGCTCGTTGGTCTAGGGGTATGATTCTCGCTTTGGGTGCGAGAGGTCCCGGGTTCAAATCCCGGACGAGCCCAATTTTTTATCTATGATGGATGTGCTTTTAAAGTAATCACCATATAGTTTAATCAACCAGCGCTGATTTGTTATACTCAAGATTTTAAATGTTGCATATTCCCTCAGAGGAAAAGGTTGTACATTATGAGGGTAAAGATGACTCCACAGCGCCACCTATAGCAAATTACGTCCAGCCCATTTTATTAAAAGAATTTGATATAACACACGAAGACATAGGGGGACGTACCTAAACTGCAAACTGAATCTAATAGCTCTTGATTGAAACTTAGGATTTTTGCTAAATGTATCTTGGCAAATTGCCATGAAACAGGACATTTTTGTATGTGTCAAATAGGATATCAAGAAGGCGGTCCTCAAACAATAAAAAGTCCAACCTGTACTAAACCTCATTTATTGGATTACAGAGAGCGGCTCAGCACATGTAAAAGTCCACATTTCCTCATCGCCACTACTTTAAACTTGGCCTCACACCGAAACAGGAAGTAGTTATCTGTGTCACATAGAACATGAAACAATTCTGTTGGTTAAACTACAAGGACGTAAAAAACACGCAGAGCTAGAATATTTAATTTTCTGCTTCTGAAGTCAGAGAAAACAGAAGTTCCCTTCTTTGAACCCACAAGCTTCCATCCACTGAGCAGCAAGAAGAGTGGTGGCCTCCTTGAAACATAACCTGGTATGCTTTATGCACACCTCCACAAGCGTCAACAGTCAGGTTTATTAAACCCATTAAGCCTTTGCAGAACTGAAATTCTTGCACTGGTGACATTTTTAACCAAGATGTGTTTTTTGACTCACACATGAAACAGTGCCTCCTGTCTTGGAGCGATGCAGAAAAATGTCTCTATTTCGTGATCGAACCATTGTACTCCTTTACTCATGGGCTGTCCCAAAATTCTCTCTGAAAAACCTGACACCCAGAGTTCAAATGAGAACAAGCAGTACAGCCTAAAAATTTCTAGTTTTAGCTCATCTTTGTTGGCCCGCTGTTAAATGTTAAATAGATTTTAAAAATTTGCACCTCGCACTAAAGCTCTAAATGTCTAAACTGTAGCATGTTTTGAAGATTTCAAAGTGTAATGTTTTTCCAACGGAGCACAGTTCTCTAGGAATGCAGTTCTGATAGCTCCTAAAAGTAAAACGGGATACAAGGCCCTTCAGTTATCATGCTCCACTCTTGTGGAGCCAACTTCCTATATATATTTGGGAAGCAAATCACCAATATCCAGAAAAACTAGCAGAGGAAGCCCACCCTAACCTTTTACACTCACTAATACTCAACAGACAACAGATGGAGACAAAAACAAACACAGAAAAAAAGGAAAAAGAATAAGTGGAAGGAACACAATCATATATCCATAATGAATTCTCTATACGACCGTCCCTTAAATATGCATAGCTGCTTATACCGGGTAGGGTTGTGGGGCGACTGGAGCCTATTCCAGTAGTCTTTGGATGAGAAATGGGGTAAACCCTGGACAGGTCACCAGTCCATCACAGGGCCATGTAGAGACAAGAGAGACACACACTAAACACACACACAAAAACTAATGATGATCCAAAAGCATTAGCTGATCGCTAACCTATATCCTTTCTCCCTTTCATGTATACTTCTTGAAAAAATATTGTAATTCTAATTTATTAAGTTCCGAATTGGTTTGTGGTTCAGGGTTCCTGTTTGCAGACTCACAATGCAAATACAACATTACAGTTAGCATCAACCTAACAATAAGCCACATAGAAGAAATTCACTAGTCACACTGTTGGAGGCAACAGTGGTGACAGTGTAGCGACAGAGGGAAGTAAAGTTAGAGTAGTAGAGGGAGTGGTGAAGTACAGGGTAAGAGGTACAGGAGGATATGCTGTCTGAATAACTGGGTCTTCAAGAGTCTGGATTGTCTAGCAGGCACTGCTAGACAACAATCCTTTGATGACCGCAGTGGCCGAGATGTGACATAAGCCTTTGCCAGAGTGTTAATGTATGGGAGCCGTACTCTTAAGTAATTTGTAGGCTAACTTCAGTGACTTGAGTTTGACCAGACGTGTTGATGCATTAAGGACCATCTGCAGAGGTTTTACAGTTCAGGCTGGGAGATCAATTATGAGAGTATTGTAATAGTCAAGACGGGCGATAACTATCAACTGCACCGGGAGCTGGGTGGCATGTAGGATTAGGTGCGACTGGATCTTTCGTATGTTTGTTCACGCGAAGTGACACGATCGAGCAACCGAGCCATCATGAGCTTTGAAGGTCAGCTGGTCATCCGTCATGACACCCAGGTTTCCAGCTGCCTTTGATGCAGGAAACTGTAGTGACTCAGTTGGGATATGAATACTGTGGTGAAGGGTTGGTTTGGCTGGAAACAAGGAGTTAAGTTTCACAGAAATTCAGTTGGAGGATATGGGCTTTCATCCTTTTTGATATCACAGACACAGTCTGAGAACACGTGTTCATCGGGTGGGAGCAACAGATAGAGCTCGGTACTATCAGTATAGAAGTAGTATGACAAGCCATTTAAGTGGATGATCTTGCCCAGTGAGATGATGTATCTTGCAAAGAGTAGAGGTCCTAGTACTTAACCTTGGGGGACCCCTGCGGCAAGGGGGTGCACTGCAGAGGCATGACCAAGCCAAGATACTTTGAATGATCAAACAGTAAGGTACGATTCACAGCAGGAGGTTTCCCTTTGATGCCCACGCTCAAGAGTGTAGACAGAAGGATGTCACGATTGACTGTGTAAAATGCAGCTGATGAGTCGAGAAGGACAAGTACCGAGGAATTAACTGTTGCTCTGGTCTCTTTTAAGGCTTTTGTCGTTGTCAGCAAAAACGGTTTGAGCAGAGTGGCCACTTTTCAACCCAGATTGGTTTGTATCAAAGAGGTTGTTTTGTTATAGGTATTCTGTGACTTGCTCAAAGGCTCCCCTTCTAATAGACTTTGATAGAAACAGGAGGAGAGAGACTGGCTGTTTGTTCTCCACCTGAATCAGTGGGAGAGAAGGTTTCTCTCCGGAATTTGCTTGTATGAAATAGGAAATGTGCCTGATTTCATCCATCTATCCATTATCGTAACCACTTATTCCCTAATGGGGTCGCAGGGGGGACTGGAACCTACCCCAGTAGTCAATGGGCAAGACACGGGGTACACTCTGGTCCGGCAGTCCATCGCAGGGCTGCCTGATTTAAGTGAAGCATTCATCACACGTGATTGAATAGTAAATTAGTTGTCGGGCCCTCAAATCTCTTCTGAAATTTAAGAATGTCATATTTAATAAAGTATTAACATTTGTCTGTTTAGTTAGATTTTTTTCAGCAACAGCAAACAATCACCACAAACTCAGAAAATGTCATTTGGATTCTACTTAGATTTGAGAGTCTTGCCTCCCATGTAGAATTTTACCAAGTGGAGAAAGTGGGGAGAGGGGTGCTTCTATTTTTTAGAGTTTTGAACTTGTTTCTTATCTTATCATCGACTCCACACGTTGAAACAAAAACGTATTTTTCTCTTTTTTCACATGAACATCACCCATTATCTACCTCCCTGTGATTGTTTTCCACAAAAAATCTAACTCACAGGCCCAGGAAGAGTATCAGATGACTTAAAAAATATGCTCACTTGATGCCTCTCTGTCCTCACCCTGTTGGAGCTTATCTAAGCTTGCCGTTTTGACAGCATCTCTGCTCCCCTCCCTTCAGCCTTGCAAAGGACAGCCACTGCTCTGCTTAAAATGAATCCAGCAGCTATCTTAGTAAATACCAGCCTCTTTCCCTTTCTGTGGCAGTGAGCATATCATATCCACAGGGGCTACACTATTTCCATTATTTCCATAAGCCTCTTAGTGGTGCCATACACTCTTCGTTGTAGAGTGGCCTCATACTGGGAGGTGTGTGAGCTTCCATTTATTTTTAAGTGCATCTTTTCTGTATCCACCCTGGTAATGTGGCAGGGAAAGATGCTGATAATTCCTGTGTTTTACACAGATGAGTGAAGAGGACGCAGGCATAAAGACATTGGTGTGAACAGTCATGACAAGGATTTCACATCTCTTGCAGAACATGAAGTGTTTATATTTTTTAAGTTTTGGTAATGAGTTTCAAATGGGCACAAATGCATGGGGAAATTAATGTTAAACGACATATTTTGTGCTTTTATCAGGATTATATAATTTGTCTTTGTCTTTGACACACCGTTAAATGTTTGAAAAGTTCATGGAGCTGTGCAGCACAGTATGAACTGTGGGTAAAAAGGCAAAGGACCCAAAACCTGTAAATATCGGTTTGATTTTTTCTTAAAAAGGTAACTAAAAGTAAAAAGAATAATGCTCACCGTTAGTTAGGAATCTCCCATTCCTATGTAAATTAGACACATATTGGTACAGTTCCAGGTAATGTAACCACCTGAAGATTGAAAGTTTTCTTCAACAATTTGTTAGAATGTACAACTAACAGCATGGACTAGATTAACTAGATTAACCTCAAATTTAGAGATGACCATTAAATGTCACATGCCCCAGAGATATTATATGAATGTGAAAGATTTGCAAGAACCAGAATGGGTAAAACACTTTATTGCTCTCCTCTCACCATCACACCAACCCTCATCACCACATCACCAGCATGTCACTTAAACTAAGCAGCTGCCTGCTTAGCCGGCACCTTTTTTTTCTCAAGAAGCGCTTAATTTACTGCAGGATGTTCTAAATCTCCTGCCTCCGTGGCACAGAGTCGCTGCCTGGTTGCAAATGTATCTTGTTGGCTGCTGACTCGGTTGTATTACAAGCTGGGTGATAGTGACTGCCACTTTAATGTGGCTCTCAGGTTTATCCTTAGATAGATGTTGAAGGAATAGTATTAATTTTGTTGAGATGGGGCCTTATGAAAGAGTACTGGCAGGCAGAGAGGAACAGACCGGCTCATCCAACCACCCACATGCCCTCAACCTCGGATTGAAGCTATCTGCCATAGAGCCAAAGCATATTCCACCATCAATGTGTCAGGGGTAAAGCTATTAAAACCGCTTCACTTTTCCTAAGTATCATGAGAATAAGCACAAGATTTAGTGAAATCCTCCCCAGAGCAGCAGAAATCTTGAGGATTTTCCCCCTGAAATGTTTCTTAATGGACTTCTCAGAAGTGTCAGAAACTTTTGTCAGAGCTGATCTTATTTTTTCTTTTTGGGGGGGGCGGTGTTTCAGAGGGTTTACTTGGAGCTGAAGTGACAAAAATTTAAACAGTAAGCACATCTGAGCTTTATACATCAGATAGAAATCCATTCATCAGTTTGTGATGACAAAAATACAGTTTCAGTGGCTCCAAAATCTCTAACTATTACATTTGTGTGTGTTTTAGTTGTGTTGCAGAGCACTGAATAGACTGACAAGATGAAACCACTAAGAAATCATTTTATTTGAAGATGCATCTTTGCATTGTGTATCAGAGCCATGTGACGATGCTGTCAATCATTCAACAGTCTTTTCATTTCATTTAGTTTACTTATTTCTCCTTTTTAATCTTTCATTTTTAATTCTAATATCTATCAAAGTTAGATGCATACGGAAAGATGGCTGCAACTGTTTGGACTATGCCTACTTTTTTCTCTTTCATGTTGAGAAAATTTAAAAATGATTTATCTGATTGTCTGGTCTATGAAACATAAAAAAGGCAAATCCCATAAACACTGATGTTACGTTCAAATATTTGTTTGTCCGATATGGTTTCCTGTTCCCAAAGATATCTACAAAAAAAAAAAACATTCACAGTATTCTTTGTAAATCACGTTATATGAATACAAATTATTTGACTATTAGATCATCTTGAATGTTATGACAGCACCAAATCTCAAAGTAGACATAAATAGAAAACTAGCCAGCAATAAAATGAAGATGTTGAGGTAGCTATTTCCAACCAGTAAGGCTACTTGGCAACATCTCAGTCACAGGACCTGGTAAAAAAAAATGGTGACAAGGTTCTGGTTGCTGCAACTCTGGTCATTCGAGGGTCCATTTGTGGCTTGGAAATGGCAACTTGGGCATTTGGAAAGGCATCCCGATACTGAAAAGCAATAAGCTCCCATGTAGATTTTTTCAGGGAAGGCCTCGGATTATTCAACAAGATGATTTTAAACCTCATGCTGCATCTAATACAACGGTATGACTCTGTACCAGTGTTCGGTTGCACAAATTTCTTCCTATTGTGAACAAACGATTGGTTTATGAAACTTTCATTTCATTCTTTTTGCATTTCCATTTTACACAATATCCCAACTAATTTGAAATTGGGGCTGTTCAATGGACAAAATTGTGTCCAGTATTTCTACAACACAAATATAAAATTACAAGGTAAATTATCCTCACGAGGCAACAAGAAGTATCTTTGCCAGTTGGTTGACTAACACATCACGCCATTCCCAATCTGACATGATAGACTAGAATGTAGTTAAAGATTCATTATAAATCTGGATGAACCAATCTCCCATAACTGAACACAATCTGACTCAAACATTCAGGGACATCAGTGAAGAGAAAACCGATTAATGCCTTGTGTGTTCATATTTTGTGTGACTGTTTCCAAAGTGCCACATTAGTTTAGAGGAGGTGGCAGGGCCAGTGGTTGTGGGCTTGCGGTAAAGTAGAAGAGGAGAACTCCTAACAGATTAAAAAGCCCCGTTTGACTTGTAAAAAGGCATAACAAATCTTGAGAAAGACCTCAGACTGGAGAAGGCATTTCTTTTTCCATTAATGTTCAATGGACTTGATAGATTCCTTTCTTGTCAAACAGGGTGCTCCCTGGCTCAAGTGCCCGGCCTCCCTCTCTTTGCTGACTTCCATTTACTTTTCACCCTTTAGGTCCTCCTGTACCTGTCAATTTCTTTCTACAGTGTGACTCCTTAATCCACCTGAGTGCACAGAGGACAGTTTTGACATAAGAAGAAAAGATAGACTCCCAAGGAGAGGACCAGTATCTTTAGAGCCTGAGGGATAACCGGATTACGACGGTCATTTTGAGCTGCTGGCAGTTTTTCTTATTACACATTTTCCCCCTCATCTTTCCGGAGTTGAAACGCTGCCCTTTGCTAGAAGCCGCTCCAAAACACTGACAGGAACACAAAATGCGACACCATTTCCTCAGCTAAAACAACTGAGGGCTTTGAGGAGATTGAAACAAAATGGATCATTTTTCCTGTACTTAACCAACCTCACGCGTGGCTGTCCTCAAACAGCTTTCTCTCTGCTGTCAAAAACTCTTTAAAACATGGTCCCTCTGAGGAAGTCATAATTGTCTCTGTGTGCCAGTGTGTGCCTCCTGCGTGGAGGCTTGCCTGAACCTACAATAAAGCTGATAACGGTAGAGCTCTGAGGAGACAGATCAGCTGTCTTACCCCTGCTGCCAATCATTTTATCCCTCCGGCCCGTCTGCTGCGAGGAAACCTGGGGAAAAAGAAAAAGAAAAAGAAAACCTTTCTGAAAACATCTTATCGCCTCCCCCACTGGTGTCTTGTGCACAACTAGATCTTTTATGTCCGTTTATTTGCCTTTGAAGAGGCCTGTGGCGCCTTTGATGGTGGGAGGTAAATGAAATAAAGGCCCCCTCCTTGCCGGTACCCTGATATCTAAGTTTATCGCTGCAACCAAAACCTCAACCCTGAACCACAACCAGCCACCAGCAGGCCTGTCCACAGAAAAACACAATGTGTTTTTTCAAGGGATATAATCCCTTTTGTGCAGGCGCCATTTCAGATGCTTTTGAGGTGGTCCGGAAGCTTCCACTTGGACACTCAGGATGATGGCATCAGATTTCTTCCTGTAAAATGGGCATTCTGAGTAGTATTTACTCCGAGCGATTATCCAGCAATTACAGTTGAAGCTGTGCATAATGATACAGTGCAGTGGATGATTTGTATAACCAGGAAAATTATTACATTTTTTCTTTTTTTAAAGGTTGATCCTTACTTTGAATTTGATCTCAAAGCAAACACAATGACAAGATATTTTGTTCTTGTTGACTTACGCACAATTGTTTCATTTGAAGGCTACAATACATTCCAAACAATTTTGTAGACTTTGACGTTTTTGGTCACCGTGAAATGTTTCTGTACTTTCTCCCACAACAACTCAAAGAAATTCCAGTGCTGAGGATTCAGGGATTAAGGAATTGTATTTGTCGAAGGTGTGCGAGTTCCGATTGGACTTTTCTATATCAGAATTCTTCTCAGGATCATTGGCTGGATGGCTAGGTCAGTTTGGGTCATGTTATTTAGTGTCATAGTTTCTGATTTATTTGTAGATTTTTGTCCTGGTGACTTTTTATTCCATTTCAGAGTTTGTAATTTTTGTACTTTCTGTGATCTGTGGATTACTGTGAGCTTCTTATGACTTCCATGCTTTTTTGACATTCTTTTGTTGCTATGTTCTAGGTTTGTTTCCTTTGTTCAAGTCTTCTGTTTTGGATTTAGATCCTGTTCATCATGTCACATTTCCCCTACGTTCCCATCCTGACGTTTAATAAGTTCTACTCCTCTCATCTGTGCTCCAAGCTCCATGTTTTGTCCTTGTCAGATCCTCACTATTGTAACCACTGTTTTGGTTCCCATGTGGTGTTCATGTTTTTTTTTGGTTTAGGCTTTTTTCCTCAAGTTTAATTTAAGGTTCTTTAGTATGACAGTGCTCTTTCTTATTGCTCATACATTTTCTGTAAGTTGTGTTCAAGTCCCTGTCATCTGCGCATAGAAATAAAACACTAACAAGCAATACAAAACAAACTTACAGTTTTGTAGTAAGTCATACTTACATTTATAATGCTACATGGTCCCCAAGTACTAAATCTTTTCCTGATTTGGAATTGGGTCTCATCAATTCGAAACAACTTTGTTCAGATGGATTCATTCATTTTTCAGTCCCCGACATTTTTGAAAAATTCCTGTCAATCGTTGGAGTACTTTCTAATCTATCAATAAGAGAAATAAAATATCAGCAGTGTATATTTAACACTGATTTAACATGAATAATGGAGAGACACACCATAAAACAAACCTGCAGAGGTACGTGAAAAGGTTTTTTTTTTATTTGTCATGGAATATAGAAATTTTATCCAGATACTTTACTTTAAACACTCACAGTTGTGCTGTGGGTTTGGGGATCTGTGGATAAAGAATTGAATAGTAAAATCACATAGGTTATTTTTAGTTTTAGTTAGACGAGGAAGGTTGTCATATTCCTTTGAGATCTCTTGAGGTCACTTGAATATTTTGGAAATCAGATTAGTATGCTCACCAATACATGCAGCACAAATAGATTATGGAATTTTTCCCAACTTTTCCAGGATTTCTGCCTGTGTTGTCCCGATACTCTGTGCCTTGCTTGGCTCGGTGGGAATTTGGAGAAGAGAAAAGGGGTGTCCCCTTGAAACGTGGTAGGCTTACAGTCACGCTTTCTGTATTTAAAAGGATTACAGTGCTCCCTCTCTTTCCCATTGGCCTGGCCCTCCGTGACAGTGGTGTGGCGATGAGTGGATGACATGCCCCGCATCATCCATAACAAGCTTCTGACTTGGTCCCGTGTGACTTCCATTTATTCACTTATTGAGGCTTTAGATTTATGTAGGTTTCAGTTAAACTGTGAAAATGCCGCAGTCAGTTTGGACTCCCAGTCACTCCTCCTAAAAAAAGACACAGAAAGTATATTATTAACTACAGAAATCCCATAGACTTTGCCTGTTATTCTTTTACGCATAGGGGAGAATGCGCTTTTTGATGGGGTAAGTTACCCCGGGTAACCCAGTTTAAATCAGCTTGGAAGTTCCTGAGATGGCAAAACCTTTAGATCACATAAAGAGACCCATGAACGCCTTCATGGTTTGGTCCAGAGGCCAGAGGAGAAAAATGGCCCGGGAAAATCCAAAGATGCACAACTCTGAAATCAGTAAGCGACTCGGCGCGGCGTGGAAGATGCTCTCCGACTCGGAGAAACGTCCCTACATCGACGAGGCCAAGAGACTGCGGGCTCAGCACATGAAGGAGCACCCGGACTACAAGTACAGACCCCGGCGCAAACCCAAAAGCCCCTTTAAGAGGGATCGCTTCCTTTTCCCACTGCCGTCTCTGTTCGGTGACGCATCAGAGCACTTGAAGGGCTTTTCGATAGATTCTTTTCTCGTCCCCGGGGATAAAGCCAGGGCTCTCCTTGCCCCCACCTGGTCATTCTCTCTCTTGGACCCGGTCACCCAGTTCAGCGCGGGAGCTGTCCAGCGGATGGCGGCGGAGATGCCGCAGACTGTGGCCGCGGGCGCACTGCCATACCACGGCGCGCACGGCTTCGGGTACCAGGGCGCAGGGTTCGGGGCCGTGGCGTGCCCCGGGCAGCACATCTCCCCGTCACCTGCCGGCCCGGGA
Source organism: Menidia menidia (assembly GCA_907169785.1). Classification (NCBI taxonomy): domain Eukaryota; kingdom Metazoa; phylum Chordata; class Actinopteri; order Atheriniformes; family Atherinopsidae; genus Menidia; species Menidia menidia. Next base: position 13,101,133 of record CAJRST010007779.1, on the reverse strand, counting down.
TACGTGACTTCGTGCAGCTGCAGCGCCTGGTCGGCGGCCAGTTTGCAGCCCCAGGTGGCTTACATTCTGCTTCCCGGAGGGATGAGCAAGAGCGGCTCCTACACCCCGCCAGGTGCGTCTCTGTGACGGCCAAAAACTATGCAAAAACTCTCGGTGGTCAAAGGGGGAGACGTTTGCGCACAGGAACTAAAGAATGAAGAAGAGTACATAAACAGCGAACTTTGTGATGTGACATTAATACCCAAAAAAACTTTTAACAATCCCTAAGGAAAACCTTTCTCTTGTGTGGGTGCTTGAAATGCACTGGGTGTAATTTTGCGAGGATTTTACTTACATATTGAATTCATCTGTACCTGTTGAAATTATATTAAAAACACTAAGCTGAGAAATACTTCGTTTGTCATTGTTGAAGAGGTAATAGAATGTTTTTGAGCGACTTTAAACATCTGGAAGTTTTTAATACATTTTTTTCTACACCTAAGGATTATTCCCCAGGACATCTCTACAGGTAGGTTTTTTCCTTTCTTTTCTTTTCCAGTTATGATGAGAGATCACAAATGTTTCCGGGGGCATTTGCTTCATGTCACGGTGTCTCCTTAATAAAATAATGCATAAAATGTGTCAACACATTTTGTATTCTGAACGTTGCATTAAGTTTGAGGTAAAATGTTGTTTTTAATTGGAACACCTTTTTTTATTACAATACTTTCTCAGTCACTTGTACATCCGCGAAATAGGAAGCATTTGATTGTCTGACACATTCCTCTTTTTGTACACATCAGTAAACACCTTAGGGCAGAATGACCAACAAAGCTTTATATGATGGACACTTGAATATTAGATCAGACCAGTCACAATCACAAAGAGTTTAATTAAAATAGTATCCTGTCAGATTTCGGCTAGTTCTGACTCCCCTGAGAAGGAGAATTACATGGGCAAAAAGTAAAGAGCTTACATTTCGACATGGCAACTAACAAACACGTGTGATCAAGCTTGGCTGTCCATAGGAAAATAATAGAAACGTATTTCATTCCTGGCTGTTGACAAAGTGGTAAAGAGAAAAAGCTGAACTGTGGAAATGAGGAACTGTTGGTTTCACAGTTAGGAAGTGAGATGATCACTCACATTGAAACTTTTGAGCTTTTGTTTCTGTGCATAGTTTATGGTGAACACGACGTCTCTGAGAAGGATCGCCGAACCTGTGATGGGATGATTAAATAGCTTTTAATTAGTTCTTATACTGTCTTTAAACTAGTGGTGAATAACATCTTTACCCCTTGGACATTTACACCTCTCAGGCAGAGGAATGGGACCAAATTCCCCTGCAACTCAGATGGCTATCATGGTGATCATCTTGCTTAAGTTAATTAAATCTTCATCAGTTCTAGGTTCTACTGGGGTTTGCCATGGCCTATAGCTTGCTAACTTTTGAAGAGAAAAAAACAAACACATTGGCGCCCCAAGTTCTGCTAAACCATATAGTATCTCTCACCTCATCACAGTGTCAGGGACCTATAGGGGGTACCTGATAACATCTGTTTACACCCGGATCTGTAGCAGAACTGTGAAACAACATCTTTGGGATTCACAGAATGTCTCCTGCTATACGGCATCCTGATGGGACAAGCAACACACTGAATTTATTCTGTACAAGTAGAGTTATTACTGCCAAACAATTAAACATATGTGGAATGTTGTTTTTTCCTGAGTAATAAATTAAAAAATCCATGCCTCTCCATTTTCTGTTGGACTATACAGTTATCAATGGAAGGATGAGCTTCGGATTAACCTGTCTTGTTCCAAAAAGCACCATTTAAGAATGCCATGTGAAATGTGAAGGACAGCTTGATTTAATTTAATTGTCTACAATGAAGATTCTCTATGAATCTGTCATAGGGCTATCATGGTGAACAGAGGTTTGTGGATGGAGTTGGACCCACGCGCGGACAGGAAACAGCAGGTGAAGATGAACCAAAATTTTGTTCATTAGAAAAAATCAGGGAAGTAGAGCTCATAACTGCACTGAGGAGACTGTAGGTAATGAAAAGGAACCAAAAACAACAACAACAAAACAAGACAAGACAGAGGAAATCAAGCTAAGAACATAGAAACAAGACAAATATCAACAAGAAAGAAAATGATTCTAATTACAAATGCAACTGCACAAAACAGATTGCACAAGAATCTAAACCATAGGGGAAAACTCAAAACTGAGAAAGCATCCAAAACTACATTTCAGAAAACAACCCGGAACTCATGATCAAATGTGTTTAATGTTTTGTACTGGAAAACAAAAGGGACAAAGAGCTTACAGAAAATTACATCCTAAATATTGTCATATAATGTAAAAAAAATCTTTTTTTTTTAAGATGTGCAGCTGAAATTTTATCTTATCTGGAAATCCTGTTGTAGACAGAACTGCTGATTCCTAAATGATTTTCAAAGTTCTTGTGATTTTTGTTTCCTGTAATACAGCGGGTATCATTCAGTGTTTTATTTGATTTCTTTATGAAAGCAAGTCTCAGTGAATTAATAATAAGTTTAATATCTAACAAATGTCTGTTTTCCATGCAGTTTAAACCCACACAATGATGACTTAGCCCAGCATCAAATGTTTATCCCCCATGGGGCGTGAAGTCATTTGTTAGGATAAGCACAAGGCTATTTTACAAGCCTGAATCTTTGATTATTATTGACACAGTCCAGCAGTAAAGCCTCTGAACGTGGTAAATGAATCACTGTGTCTGTCCAATGCTTTCTTCAGTCGTGTGTGTGTGTGTGAGAAAAAGAGATAGACGGAGAGAGAAAGAAGCCTCTGGGTGCCAATTACATTGCGGACAGTTTCATTGTGCTCACCAGAGCGACAGATGAGGCACAGATGGAGGAACCAGAGGGGGCGTGGGAGGAATGCCCAGGTAACATCCTGTTCATCTTGCTGGCTTCTAACATGCTTACACTGGGCCCACCTCTCATCTGTCACCAGCTGGCACAACCCTTAATTGGGGTGGGAGTTCTGATCACCAGTGGCTGTCTGGATTCTCTGGCTTTCAAAGAGGTAGATCAAGATGGAAAATGGAGGTGAGCACTCTTTAAAATCAGTGGAATATTTCATTAACTGGATATTTGTAGGTTTGTCAGAATTGTAAATTGTGTTTTTTGGGTTTAGGGCGGGGTTGAGCAGGTTCCAGGATGTCTGCTGAGATGCCCATGCCGGACCACCGACTTCTCATCAGGCTTCGTTATGTGCTGGGTTCCTAAGGAGTGGCTGGAGCTGCAGATGTTGCTGGATTGTCTCACTGTATCTCTGGTAATCTAGGCTCACCTTTGTGATACTTCCCTTGCCCAGCTTTGTGTTACAGCTCCCGATCGTGGTTCTCGTTCTCTCCGACTACCACTTGGATCTATGACCAGTGGTGGGAAGTCTGACTCAACCAACCTGTTGCGCTCACCTTTCAACCTCCTCAAACAAACGTCAGTGCGATCCCTGACAACCGCTCTTCTACAAGACCTGGATAAATATAAGACTTCAAAAGCATAGACTTAGGCATCTGTTCCAGCTGGCCCTCACTGGTCATCTCTCCTCTATTAAAGAAGCCCAGTAGCAGATCAGCTGTGGACGCACAACTGATTATCCACCCCCACTCCCCTTTTAAATAAACTTTTAAAAAATTGTTCACCCATTTGCACAGATCAGTCTACTTTTGGGTTCATGCTTTAAACGAAGCCACCTAAATTAAACCATTTATTTTCTTGAACCAAGTAGAATGTTTGACCAGTATTTTTAAGCCATCAGCTTCTTTTTGTGTTTGGAAGTTACCAATTAGTTCAGCCCTAAGCAGGAATCAAGAAACTTAATGTAACTGAAACTACAACTTTATTTCCTGTCCACCAGGACCAATAAGATGTCTAGATTTGGAGAGTTTTCATGTCCAATTTGTGGCAACATCTTAATAAATAGTCACCATATTTACAGCCCTGCTTCTAAAGCATCTGCATCTTGTTTGTGTTTCAGAAGCTGCAAAGTGGCCCCTTTTCCAGAAGCTGGGCTGAAATGTCACTGGTTACCAGTAGATGTCAGCAAAGTCCAGCCAGTCTGATTTGAACAAGAGTAGCAGTCAGAAACCATGTTTTGAGCTTTTTGTGCTTGTTTTTATTGAGAAAAAATAAGGACACGATGTTGACAGAAAAATCTACCAGAGAATTTTTTTTAATGGTTTTATTGCTGCATATTTATAACCATTGCCCAGCTTGTAAACAAGCCTCCGAAGCAAAATACAGTTTCTCTTCAAGGCAGAAGATGCCGAAAATACACAAATTCACATCAGAGCTCACATCCCAGAACTGGTTTCGTGTGAGTTCTTCACTAACGTGTGCCTCAGCAAAAACATCTGCGCCTGAAGAGGAACATGGCTTCATTTGCTTTTCCAACCTCCATCATTCGCAACGTTGAGCATTATAAAAAATAATTATACAAGAATATCAGAAACACAGAGGGATCTTTTTTTCAAACTAAACTACAATTCAATTGTGAAAATTACAGTTATGCTCTTTGAAAGTTCCCAGCATCAGATATGAGTCACTTGGAAAAGTAATTAATGAAATTCATACAAAATAAAAAACAAAACAAAAAAACAACAGCCATTTGGACCAGTGCCTTCAACATCTATCAAGGCCAGTTTGTGTGAAAATCTATAAAGAACTACATGGTCAATTGACACAGATTGAAAAAAAAAAAAAAGCATAAAAAAAAAGAAAAAGCTTTCCTGCTTCTGGTAACTTTTGTATTCATAACATAAAAAAATGGAGGAAAAAAGTGAACTCTTAACATCTATATTCGATCTAACTTCTCGCTCAAAAACTCCTCAACGCTGTCCGTGTTCCATTTTAGGATGCTGAGCTCCTCAGCGATGTTCCCGTTATCGTCCAAAAGCTTAAGCACAGGATCTGAGCCTCTGACGTACTACGGTGACGGGAGGCGGCAAATGGGGAAAGAAGGAAAACAGGGAACAAAATTAAAAATGCAAACGTTTCAAAAAGAAAGAAAAAAAAATCTAATAATATTGAGATTTAACTTAAAAACAATTATCTGGCCCTACCTTGATCTGAAGACCCTTGAACATCTTCGGCTTGTCGCTCTTGACGAAAGCTGAAAAGGATCAGTGGGTTAGCTTTTCTGTTTTACGACAGCGGGCTGTGAAGCTTCCAGAGAATGCAGCGTTAACAGCTGAGGGGGGGGCAGTTGAAATCACACGTCTGGTGAAGCTCGAGTAGACAAACGACAGCCGCGTGGCACGGACGGGCCTTCAGACGTTTACGACGCGCCAGATTAAGTGCCTGCTACGCTGGACCGGCTCCGCGAGCCTGTCCGAAAACCTTGCTGCAGGCGGGTTTGTTTGGCCACCAAACTGGAGGGAACAAATGCGGGACTCACCTTGGACTTGGGGGAACCTCCCCAATTTTCATCCGCACACCTCGAGGATGGCGCCTGCGTAGAGCTGCGAGCAGAAAAAGATAGCCGTAGGTCATTCACAGGGGGAGTTTACCCCCCCTACACATCTCAGGCAGAATGGATCAACCCTGGTGGTGCTGGTGGTTGGAAGTCTGGCCTGGAGGAGCAATTTGATGCAGGCAGGCCAATTCATAAAACTGTCCGGGCGACTCCTCGGGGGTCATTAAACTGCGAGCCCGTGCATATAGAGCAGAGGCTGATGGATGACCATTTGTGCAAGGCGCACTTGTAATCAAAGCTGCAGCACCAACGGACGATAAGTTAGGGGAAAGTGGGAGTGTCAGGGCAGCGTTTCCGGACCCTGCGCTGCGTGCAGGAATCAGAGTGCTGAGCAGGCCAGATTGGGCAGTATTGTTAAAAACAACATACTAAATAATCTGTTTTCCGACCTCTTGGAAAAAACTAAATTAAATTTTATTTTATTTTTTTTTAAATGAGACAAACAAAACAAAGATATAGCCTTATTTAATCTTTTTTTTTTTCTTTTAAAGAAAGAAAGAGAAACATGAGGAATAGGTAACCAGACGTGACGACAGGGCCTGCATAGTGAAGCTGGATTATTGTCTTAGTGAGGCTGCACCTGGAGTTCACTTCCTTGCTGGGGCGTATTGCCATGGCAACTTCTGCTGGAAACCTAAGCTTCTCTTATGCAAAATGCCAAAGGACCCTATAATGCCCCAGGAAAAGGAAAAGATTCCTTAAACATTGTATTTAAGACGGTATTTTCTTGGATTTTCCGGACCTCTTCTTCAGTTTATAGTTCTCAGAGAGTGGATTTAGAAGAGTAAAGTGCTGGAAATTTAAAATGATGTGCCAGCTGAATTGTAAATATTTACCACTAGTCATGTTTTTTCGCTTTTTAACAAGGACAAGCCGGCTATAAAAACAGTTCTCTCAATCATGGATAATACTTATGAACATGTGTCACCACAAGTCCCATTAAGTGGTTTTAATCTAATATTGTCCCTAGCAAATAATATAAATTTTATATGCATAAAAAAATGCATAAAAAACTGTTCACAAAATAATCCTTCATAATTACGATGCATTTCTATTTACACCAATTTTTATTTATTTTCATATACCATAAGAGATAAAGATTACAGTTTGCTCTCTTTAATGCAATATCTGGCACAAAGTTTCCTTCTGAAATTGGTCATCTCAGGGCATTTCTACCCATCTTATACGACTGCTTGAGTTAACAGGATTTTGACCGTTGGAATGACTTACAGGACAAGTAATTTTGAATGTTATGAACCCCCCGAAAAAAGGATATAGAAAACATACCTGCCATTTAGTTGACGGAACCAAAAAAACTTTTAAAAATGTTTTTTAAAAAGCCAATTTAACTAATTTATGGCTATGTGTAATCAGAGCCTTCAAATAAAGTAAAACGAGAGGTGAACTGAAATCGCCTTTTAAAATGTACTTCTTTAGAAGACAAAAGCCTTAAGAAAAAAAAATCCTGGTTAAAAAATGTAATCTGTCCCGCAGTTATAAGCCTGAAAACCCCCAAAAAAACGAAAGAAAACCAAAAAGCTAGACTGACTTAAGCACAAGCTGATCCAATTCCTTAAAAATTGGTTTCATAAGTTATTGTCATCCATTTCGCACCAAGCAGACATAAGAGACCGACAAAGGTTCAACCGGTCTGCACAGACACAATGCATCACCACACTCAGGGGAGCCGGGGAGCTGCCACGTGCAGGTGCTCCGCAGAAAAGAGCACCTTTGAAAACCGGGAACCTAAATGCCCTCCGCGCTCGGTGAGTCTTCCTAATCAATGAGCCCTTTCTCCGAGGGCTTAATGATGCAGCTCTTATGGCGAAGCAGAGGCTGAATGGGATTCTTAAGGGAGATAATTGGGGCTGTCTGAGGAGAAAATGTGCTTAGTGACACTGTCATTTCTACTGGTGCCCTTTCAGTGCAGCGGGAGTTAACTGCTGCTCTACCGGATATTTTTAGTTGAATTGAATAAAATGTAATCTCGTCTCCAAGTGCCTGTCAAAAACAGAGATATCATCGAGAGGTGCAATGAGCTGTGCATTACACTCTGAAAACGCAGTTGCTAGGATACGACACACAGAGCCTTGGAGGAGAGGGGGTTAATTAATCAAAGCAAAATGGCATTGTTGTTCAGCCATCACTTGACTCTGTTTATACATCAGAACACAGCAGGGGCCGCTTTTGATTTGGCTGTAATCACAGCAGCGACGCCGCTCCTCGCCACATAAAAAAAAAAAGGATTGCTACTGAACAATGTGGCATTTCAACCCCTTGGAGGGGGGGGGGTTACGTTTTAGGTTATGGAGTCTAAACTGAGCGTTAGAGCAGAAGACAAAGAGGGAGGGAGAGGAACAGTCTGACGCGCAGCTGCACGCAGAGTCAACGGACCCAGTGACAGCAGGGCTGAGAGCAAGCTGTTTTTAGCAGCAGTGCAAACGCTGAGGAATGTGACCTTGTCAATAAATGTGACAGAGTCCAACAGAGAGGTCCTCCAAGTGCTATGGCCATCTGTTAAGGGGCTGGTCCTCTTTACACGACAGGAAACGGCCTGCAATTTGGTCCAAAATCCTGTAGCTGTTAGCAGTTTTGTAGAGTGTTGAAAGGCAACCCAAACACTTTGATTAACCTCGTTTGCAGCACAATTTTTCTCGCACTTAAAAGTGTTGGTGCTGCAATTGAAACTTTATAGGCAGTTAAGTGCTGTTCTCCGGTCTCCCTGAGCTTTCCCCACAATCCCTTCTTACCTTGCGCGTTTCCATCTGGGCCTCCTGCTGGCAGCACTGCCGACAGTTGGGCTGGAGCTTGATGAGGCTGAACTCCCCGAGCAGGTCACAGGAGCTACACAGCAGGTTGCTGGAGAAGCCCAGCTCCCTGCATGCCTCAGATGTCAGGTCAGACCCATACGCCGACAGCTGGACAGGCAAAAAGACAGGGAAGGAGGCAAAATTTACTGGGACGGTGAAGACAGATCAGATGAAAACGGTGGACTACTTTATCCAAATAATACAGACCTACATACATAAAAAGATCACCTTTAGAACAAATAACTTTGCATAAAACACAGTACTGTGTTTACAAGACTGTGAGGTGCATGGTCTTGTGGCTTCAAAACAAGGCCAAATCCCCAACCTTCCACTGCCATCTTTGTTAGTTGATGTAAGGCATTTGTTCTGGAATTCTTTATGATGACACATCTCCAAATCCGTCTTGTAAAAAAGACAGTTATAGAAGTTTTCTTGTTTGTTCAGATCCCACTTTGAAAACTCAAGGTGTAACTCAATGCTGGCCACTGACAGCAAAAGGTTTTCACCCTAAGACCTTTCAAACAAGACTTGTTTATTCTTCTTGTAGTTAAAAGTCATGGACATAAAAATACGAAGGACATCAAGATATTTTTGCATCAATTTCCTAATACGCTGATCATCTGAACTGATCAACTGGCAATAGTGAGAATTGTTTTTACAAAAAGTATTGGCTTATCTATTAAAGACATATTCAATAGGCTGAAAACACCTTTGCAACAATTTATTTTAATGATTATATGAGCGAAACAAGGCATACAACGTTTAATTACAACTGTATTAACTAGGTGTGTTTATCTTGTCCAAAACGATTTAGCTGAAGGGGAGCGTCATTTTGGTTTATCTTCCAAACCTCGGCTATTCGAGACAGTCCATTTACCTTCGATTTAATTTCCCAAGGAAGCTTAATGTTCTTTCCAGCTGCGCCTTAAACTGTAGGTAGTGAAGTTCAAATATATTTGAACACAGTAGCCTTTCAACTATCTTATAGCGGTTTAACCCGGAACTGCGAACGAGAAGATTTTTAATGTTACATTAAATTTATGACACCGGATATCAAAATGTATCCATGCCACTTCCGTCTATGGAAACAGTACATCGACATGTTAACATATAAACGGCAAACGCTTTTTTCCCAGCCCGTTATCGTTTCTTAAATTCACCGAGCTCAGAGGCAATGACAGAGAAGTTCTCTTTTTCATTAGGAGTCGTTTCAGTTTTACGGATGAGCCACGTCATTTAAGCTCCTGGAGGAACAGGATGCGGCTTACGAAATCAAATATAAAGCCTGCCCCACCAGCAGCCTCGTCAATCCTTTAAACTCATTATCATAATTATTAGACAGCACAAAGCATTAGCATTTCTCTGTGTTGATAAACTCACCGTCTGCAGCAGCGACAGAAGCCAGAAGAGATATACCTCTCCCGACATTTTGTTACCTGCTTTGTTAGCAAAGCAACTGCGAGGACCTTTTTAATTCCCCGAATGAAACCCCCTCCCTTGTCGCCTGAACGTTAATATGTATAAATGACTATTTATTTCGCTAGTACGTTTTCAGTTCACTGAAAAACAATTAATAACCCAGAAATTCCTGGGATTTTTAAAACATTGGTAACTGCTAAAGACATTTCCCGTTTTCGTATTTGTTTGGCATTTTTACACCCTGGCATGTACAAGACCCCCTGAAACGACTCTTCCTCGTCTCCACTTATGTGAACATGTTGAACGCGACTTGCGACACCTGCTGGCCGAAATAGGTAACAATTTGAAAACCGTCCAATCCGGATGGAAGAGACAGTGATAGCGGACGAATAGAAAGGCTCTCTTGCGTGGTAGACTGATGATACGTCCAATGGTCTAAGTGTTGGTGAAAGTCTGTCGGTGGTGCGGCGTTGAACACACTCGATGGGACAGGGCAACGTAACAGTAGAGACTCTGGCGACAGCGTCTGGTACCAACGCTCTCTCAGTCCGGAGGGACATATCCGCACACTGGAGAAACCTCAGGGACTTTAAATACCGGAAATAAATCACCAGCCGAATATGAACATATCGCAAGCTAGGTAACGGGGGCATTTGAGCCTTGTACGATATCTTCACTCAGACAAGAAGGAGAGAGGGCCATGCACACACACTCAATCGCTTTGTAATCAGTGTCGTTGCCGTGTGTGTATGTGCGTGGGGGTGGGCGGGTGGGTGTTTCAGTGTATCCTCCTTCGAGCATGGACTGACCAATTCCCCCTCTGGATGATTTGATGGGGCTGCTAAGAGTCATGATGCCGCCCAAGTTGCAGCTTCTGGCGCTGCTGGTGTTTGCAGTGGCCATGTTCTTCCTGGAGAACCAGATCCAAAAGCTGGAGGAGTCCCGAGGAAAGCTCGGTAAGTTGAAGGCTCTTCAGCCCGACCCCGTCCCCTGCACCGCTCCGGGCGTAAACACCACGGGCTGCCTGTGGGGTCAGTGGAGACCCGGGCATCCCGTGGATGGATGTGCCTTTTGTGTCAGGCACAGCCTCGCTGTGTGGTTTAGAAACAAGAGTGCACATGGGATATTTACCGAACCTCTTCAACTTTACCAAACCAAAAACAACCCCACATTAAACAAACAAAAACGTAAGAAATATCCAGAGAATTTCTTCTCAAGTGAGCAAATTCAGGTCAAGCTATCCCAACTTGTGATTCTGAAGGGATGCATTTGTCCTCAGCTATAATGTTTTGTGCTTATTGATTGATTGATTTGTTATGTTTTGTCTGACATGATTGGAAATTCTGGGTGGCATCTTTGTGTAATCAGCAGGTACAACACTGTGGAGGTCCATTTTAATGTGGCTATGGCTTCAGTTATAAGCGGCTGTGGTCCACTGCATGATTGAGAAGTTACAAAAACGAAAGAACTGTGCTGGGTCCCAGTGGCGCTTCTTATTTCAGACTATTTATTGCTTTATTTCCTTTGACTTTTTCAGCAGAAATAGGCCCCAAAGTTATTCCTAGAGTGTTGGCCCCACATAAGAGGCGTCTGAAATCTAAATACTCCGTCTGTTTTTGTAGACATGGAAATTCTGGGAAGCACAATTAAGCCTGAGATCAGAGAGAGGAGACTTATCGTGGGTTCAATAAGATATTTTAAGGTCGGGATGGAATAGATTTTCTATTGGGGTTTCACATCTTAGATAAATCTTATAAAGAGTTATTGCTGGGGAAATGTGATCTCTTTTTTGTTTGTTTTGCTGTGTGTGTTATTACTTCGGCAGGTTTTTTAGGGAATTGCTGTATCTTTATTTGGACCCAAGCTAACATGGAACTTCTGACGTCGTCTACTGTAGATGAAAGCACAGACCAGGAAACATCTTTCTGCCAATATCCACTCAATTTGTGGGAACACTGCTGCAAATCCTCCTTTAGTCATAAAAAAAGAGAGAAAAAACCCACACTACTCTCCGACTGAAACGTGGCCCCCGTTCCTCATCCGAAATCTCATTGCCGACCCCCCCCACCACCACCCCCAGGGGCTCAGTCCCAGTAAGGATCTGGGACATCGCAGGATTATCTCTCTTGTGCCTCCACAGTACGGATTTTTTTTCAAGAAGCATCGGAGCTGTGGAGGCAATCTGAGGGTGCTGCCTGCTTCCTCCCGGGGATTCACGCCACATGTAGTTTCTTTAGTAAGCGTCTGGCACCGATGAGAAGCCAAGCAGTGGGCATTTTGACATGTTACAGCGGGAAGAAGAGGAGTTGTGATTAATGACGGCAGGGGTGCACTCCTTTTGACATGTTCGGGGTCCGTGGATCATGCGTGCTGGCTCACAGGGTTGACGGGGAGACTTGTAGGAACAAAGAGGGTAATAACTGTTAATAACAACCCCTCAATTAAAGCTCTCCCACATTTCGGCATATTGTGGATTTAGATTTTGTCTGCTCTCGCACACAGGTGTGATCCTGGTGTCAAGTTGGGGTTAAATGAACTTAGACTGTGAGTTATGTGTAAACAGGCTGAGCCTAGCTGACGGAGGTATCAGTCGAGCTCCGGAAGGGCAGATACAAGAGGTTTAAGGAGCCTAAATGAACTTGAAAACGGTTAAAAGTTTTCACTGTTGCCGAGGTGGTTCCCGCTTAAACTGGATTAATCTCCATCACAACACTTTTTCTTAAACTCTATCCCGTTCCAGAGCAGTTTATGTTCAGAGTTTCAAAGGAAATTTAGATACCGTAACCAATCATTTCAGCCATTTCAGCCAAATAGATTTTAGATGTTAATCAAATTTTGGAATTTTAACTTCAGAGTTCTGGCCCAACAACTTTTTATTGTAAGTATCTATTTTCGTAAAACATCAGGCTTTCCATCCATTCAAAATTTGACTAAATATCAGCCCCTTTTACCCGACTTATGTGTTTTGCAACTACCAGAGAAGTCTTGCAGTTATAGTCAAACAACATGTTGGCTGTGTGTCACGTTACCATGGGAACCATGCATTCAGTTGATGATTCATTATGGGTTATATTTGTTTCATCATGTCCCGATGTGCCAACACATCTGTTTCATAGCCAACTGCTGACATCAGATCTACCGTGCTCTTAAAAAAAAAATGAAGACAGAAAAATGAACTGGCTGCTACTGGATGATTTAAAGGAATTGAGGATTGCGTACCAGCGGCCCAAAAATGCGGATTGGATAGGCCAAGAATCAAGACGGGAAAGAAACACGCTCATTAGAATAAAGTACAGCACAGAAGAGGTAGCGTTCAAAGATGAGAGGAAAAGATATGATGAAACGATCGATTTCACTGCGATGCAAACGATCAAAACCCACACAAGAGCGTGCGTTTTCCAAAATGTATTGTGTGTCGCTTTTGCGTGTAACCGTCTCGGTATCATTGCTGCACTTTCTCTCCCCGGGGAATTTCCAGGAGGGGGGGGGGTTGGAGTTTCATTGCAGATTGTAGGCGAGCGAAGGCCAGTTTTCATAAACGATGATGATACATGGATTAATCAATACTGGCAGCCATTAATGCAGATCGCCGGCCTGAACTGAACAAATCTTCCCCGCTTTGTTTCCCCATATTGGTTCAGCTGTGAGCGAGGCGGCGGTAAAACACCCAGCACGCGTGCACAGGCCCTGCGGTCCGAGCTGAAACGGGACCGGACGGGCCTTTCCCCTCCGTTCTCGCAAAGTATGGGAAGTATTGATTTGGCAAATTTTCTTTTTGAAAAGCACACCGGTGGACGGTGGAGCTGGGAGGGGAGAACAAATGTGCTGCGTAGCCAAATTGCTCTTACTCTCACTCCCGATAGTCACGATGTGGACAGATAGCCTCGGGGGCCGGTCCCATTTCCAGGTAGGCCTGCTGGAGATCCATCTGTGGAACAGTGGGGAGCCAGTCGTGCACCATAACAAGGACAGGTGGCGTCCAGACTCCCATTGAGGCCGCAGAATAATTCCTAAATGGTAATTAGGAAAGACGTTAAATAAAAGACGCTTTATGTGCCGCCATCCCGCACCACGCTCGCACAGATCCAGTCGCTTTCTTGTGGCTTGAAATGACGGACGCCCTCTTCCCCCCTCAGCGTGGGATCCCGTAGCCCAACACACACAATGAATCATTTCCCCCCATCAAATGCCTCCCACGGGGCAGACAAGCTGCGATCCGCTTCCGCGCTAATCGTCATCCCAAGGTTTCACCGAGAGGCGCCAAGCATTACAAACATGCCGCGACACAGCTGCGTGTCCTGCTGCGGCTCCAATCCATTATTCTCTCTGCGTGGGGAATGGCAGGACAGATGGGGGGGGGGGGTTCTTCAATAGACCGCCACAGATTTGGATTCAAGGCCTCGCTCACCTGGTTAAGGCTTCTTCAGGAGCTCACCTTGAACTCCTGCACGCCACTCTAACCTGAAATGAGTTCTTTTGGGCTCCTCCCAAGCTCCTCCCCCCTGAAGCAGGCAGAATTTCTTGGAAGCTTTCCCAAGTGCCATTCAAAGTTTTTCTTTGGATATGAACTGATTCCTTTCTCATGTCTAGTCTCATCCTCGTACCAATCTTATGCAATGGAGAATCAGCCTTGACAGGCAACTTGGCAAAGAACTAGTTTAAAAAATATGTATATTGGATTACTTGCCAGCTGGCCCTAGAGACACATAATTTATTCCAATTATTTTGTTGCATTTTTAAAAAGAACTACAGACGTATGGGCACAGTTTGACAGATATAAAACGGCATTTAAATTTTTTTTATATGTATTTATTATTTTACCAACAAGATGATTCCTAAAGAGATATAAGCAGAAAACTTGGCACATCTCATTATGGCGTGCGGTGGGCCCTTGAAAAGAGTTTCCGAATCTGAACAATCGGAGGACAGAGGAAGCATCAGGCCAAAACGAAAAGCCATCTGCTGCAGATCTGAATCAGAACAGTATCTGAATGTGATTGCCTTTTAAAAGTAGAGGACGAAACCCAGCTAAAACCCTCACGCAGGACCCGAGAAGTGCATCTGGACCTTTGGCTGATCCAGCCACTGTTCACTGAAGCCTCATAAAAATGGTGTCAACTATGAGTATCAGTCAGGAAGCCATTTTTTAAAAAGAAAAAAAAAAGCTAGAAGAAGTAAAGGCTCGGTGATGCAGAATGACACAAAACCTTGATTGAAACTATTGCGTAAAGTTGTTATAGAGCAGTCAAACCCCCCCTAGAGCCCAGACTTCAACTTCATGGAAGCAGTCAGGGGATCAGCTCGACAGAAAACGGGATGAATGGCAGCCAACATCCAAAGAGATTTGGGGTGTCCTTCAAGGTGCCTGGCAAACTATTCCTGACGACTACTTAAAGAAAGGACAGAAAGCTTGCCCAAGACAAGGCCGTGTTGGAGGATAGACGTGCTCAGACAGGACATGGAACTCATAAGCTTGAATTACACAACTGCTGGCTCTGCCTTCTAGACTCCAGTTTCGTTAATATCCCGATTCAAACCTTTACACCTATCCCCTTTTTTCGTAAAGGTAACTAAAGAAACTGGGGCCGGCTGAAGACTTTTAACTCAGAGTTACTGACGTCGGAGGAGCTCAGTAAAGAGCTTGACAATAACTCTGCAGTCGAGTTTGGTTGTGAATTTGTTTTTTTTAGATGTGTGTGTGTGTAGATAAGTTTCACACGCAGTAAAATGTCCTCCTATCATCATGATTTCTGGCAGAAAGCTTTGTTTTCGCACAGCCGAGGGCATCATTATCGCGTAAAATCTGTCCTGTCTGCCTCATGCTATAGATTAAAGGCACGCCGAACTCATTACCTCCAGGTAATTGTTCGTAAACAAGGTCTTCCTTCTTCTCTCTGCGGCAGCTTCTCGGCAGCTGTTTGGCTCTATTTTTTCGAACAGGGAGATGAAGGAAACCTTTAAACCCGTAGCAATCGGCGGCAAGTAAGCGGTAGAGAGGAGTTACGGGGGAATTGAAAGATGCACGAATAGAAAACGCGGCTTGTTAGCTTGTGACCTCGCTGGCCCCGTGGCTGCGGGAGAATGAAATGACTTTTTCAAATACAGGCCTTGCAGACCACGCCAGGGCTG
Source organism: Menidia menidia (assembly GCA_907169785.1). NCBI lineage: Eukaryota > Metazoa > Chordata > Actinopteri > Atheriniformes > Atherinopsidae > Menidia > Menidia menidia. The sequence continues at coordinate 13,085,266 of CAJRST010007779.1, read as the reverse complement.
TCTGTCTCCCACCAAGACAGGCTCAGACTTTTGCAAAACAAAATTGTATTTCCTCCCACTAAATCGATGCCTTCAATCTCCTGGCAGTTTATGCGACCCGATTAAAGGAATTCCATTTCTGTCTGTTGCGTGGTGATTTTTTTGCTTTGAGACACAAGTGGCTTTGTGTGGAGGAGAGAGATGCGCCTGAAAGCGGAGGGAAGGGAATGCATGCGGTCATCGTGGAAGCGTTCGCAGAGCCAAAGCAGGACTTCTCCCCGTTGCCACGGCTCGTCGCCGTCAGGCCCGGGTTCGACTTTGATTGTCATGCGAGGCACTCGCAGCCCACCCACGCACACCCGCCCGCCCGCCTGCTGCCCGGGGACCTGAGGATCCGGTCAGGAATTCACCCCGAGAAGCGCATCGATCGTTCAGGCGCCGTTGGTCTTTTCCTCGTGTGCATTTTCACGGGCATTGATCCAGGCTAACCTCTCAGCCGGCCTGCCGCTGGACGTCCTTCATCCCGTTGCGGATCCTGTAATAAAACACTGAGAGGCAGTTGTGTTTAAAAGCGTCAGCCGTGGTTTCTCTTACGCTCACACGTTTGCCAGGCGTGGATCCACGCTGAACAGTGGCCTCCTTTTTATTTATTTATTAATATTTTTAAACTTGACTGTGTCCCATTTCTTCCCACAAGCCTTTGCCTCCAAAATGTGTAAACTCTTCCTTTTCCTGATGTTGTCTTGTTGGCTCCGTTTTACACAGCACCCGGGTTGCCTTTTTGAACTCTCCGTGACACCCCACATATCTGTTTTTAGCCTCCCTAAGGGGTATGAAAGATGCGCACCTCATTGACTTTCACTCTGCACTAAGGCAACTGCCACCATATGCAGCTGGTAACGTCCGTCGCCTGGTTCTGCCCGCTCGGCCATTCACCGGGACATGCCATTTGAGCGGCTAACTGGGGAGAGCTCACTGAGGAGATGGGCGTAGGTGTCAAGAAATGGATTTGTCGTGGGAGGCTGGAAGCCACAGCGCTAACGGTCATACTGGGCCTTTGCCGTATTGTCAAAGGCCGGCTTTGATTGGGAGGGGGGCGAGGATTAATGGCCCCCGGCGTACACTCCGTCTCGCAGAGAACGAGTTCCCGCGAAGTGACGGCATGCGCAGCAGCAACCGGAGCCGGCTCGCCGTTCGCTGTCCCAGCAGAATGACAGACAGGCTAATCGGGGCGTTATGGGCGGTTTCACACACTGGATGTAATTGGAGGCTGTTACAGGAGAGCACGGTGCACCAGTAGCACCCCTTATCCCTCATCCCTCAGCTAGTCTCACCCTGACACCCCCATACTCTTTCCTTCTCAAGTCTTCTTCAAATTTAAAACGTTGTGAAGTGAATGTACGGACAGACTTCAGACTTTCCAGACTAACGGGGAAGAAAATGGTGACCTGTTATCACTTTGAGTACAATAAAAAGATGAACAATTTCCATAAATGTGATATAACTGTTAAACTAGTTATTACACTAGTCATTTCAAATGATTCAATGTTGAACATCTGTGAGTAACAAAAGTGACTAAATCTTTTATGTCCAATCACAGGGTGGTGTCAAGCCTTTCTTTGTAATTTAAAGCTGGAACTGTTGGGTTAAATTAGCCATTGGGTTGAAACTTGGGTGTGACTTCATAACAAAAAATACAAATCTGGCACTAACGAGAAGAATTCTGAGAAATTCAAAAAGGTTTGTTCGTTTTGGACAATGTTAGAAAGCCGATTCCATCTTGCCACCATTTGAAAGGATAAAGCTGAGTCCATAAGCCCAATAGCAAAGCAGATGCAAACTAAATGAAGGGCTACTTTCTGCATTGATTTAAAGAGGTTTTGAAAATGACTGACAACATACCATCCCTTAAGATTTTGAATCATTATTTTGAATTGGCATACATTTAAAAAAAGCGTACAGATAATTGCAGATAAATTTGTTATTCTTGTGAAAATAGTCAAGTCGAGTATCTTGGTCTTGTTTTTTTAAACTGGACTAATGCACCCAGATAATTAATCAGGGGAATATATTACTCTGACACCGTTACACACAGCTGGACTCAAATGAGCCTTGGTACTTGCCACATACTCTTATGGGGTAGCTCAAGGGATTATTGAAGGAAAATTTCCTAAATAGCTCCCCTCTTTCACCCCATTTAGTTCTGTTTGTTCGGTGAGAAACGTCAACGATCAGGATTACTTGTCAACAGGTGATGGCTTAAAGCATTTTGAGACTGTCACTCTGCTCTAACAAAATCCACGTTCTTCTAAATAGAAAATCTGTCTAACTCACGATTCATGTCACAGCTTCTGTGCATTTTTCGATCAATAACTTGATTTCTTTCTGTGTATGTAAACGGGCCTGAAAAGGTAACAATAGAAAACCCCCAAATGTGTGCTCAGAAGGAAATGAATAACTTTTTTTCTTTAATCCCACTGTTGTTACTGTTACCGGCCTCAGACCTAGGGGAAATCTGGGTCGGCACAAGTGATACACAGGCAGTGTGCACTGTGGATCTGTGAATGACGAGGACAATCACGTTAATATCTTGTGCTTTGCTCTGCTAGCAGCGATTTATTATTGACTGCGCATGCGTGGGCAGAGATTATTGTAGTTTCCTCGTTTTGGTCATTCACTCACAGGAGCGCCATCTACTGACTGGATGACTTAGTAACATTTTAAATGTGTTAATGTTTTCCAAATAGTTCTAATAATCTTAAAGAAAAATGGGGGGTGTCTGTTTTTTTATAAAAACTTTAATAGAGGCAATAAATATCTGAACCCTCTACACTCTCCCCTGCTTCAAGAGATGTCTCCGGACATCTAGAACTAAATCAACAAAGAATAGTCTAGTCAGTTAGTAGTCTAGAAAAATTAATCTGTCTGCTCTGTGTAGTGTCTCATAAGTCTCGTCGTGAGTTGTCTGTCAAGTCAGTCTGTGTCTGTCAACTCCTCTACCAGCGTAAGTCACCTATCATACACCTAATAAGTCCACATCATTGGAGGAGGGTAGTAGTATGGTTCGGGCAAGACTGAGAGCAGGGTCATGGGGTAAGGCACATATGAGAACATGGCATTGGCTCCACATCTCCAGGGCTGGTATGATGGTTGACCCAGTTGTTCATAAGTGAGTCTGTCTCTGGGTTTTACAGTGCGGGTGGACCTCCTTACCGGCTCTCCGTCAGGCTCAACCATCATCTCTGGTATCGCTGGACCTGTATCATCCGCATGGTCAACCATGACAGGCCGATCCTGAACATTCTCAGCAGGCGGTGTGTCAGCATGTGTTTGTGCTGGTGCTGATAGTGGTAGAACAACTGGAACAGCTTCTCCCTGTTGATGCACATCATCTGGTTCTGATGTTGGTATGACAACTGGAATAGCTTCTTCCTGTTGATGCACATCATCTGGTTCTGGTGCATGTGTTAGAGGCTGGAATTCTTGCCCTATTGCTCTGAGGTTACTGCGTGCGTCAGACTGAGGTTCCTGGTGTCTCACCGACCTCCTTGTATACACAGGCAGCCGTCGGAGGTTGTACACATATCCATCCTCTTCAGCAGAACCGTCAGAGTCCTGCTCATCTGCTTCTCTGTTTTTCGTGTATTTGTGCCTTTGTTTTTTCTGTTTCTTTTGTGCCTGACAGGGCTGTTCATCTTGTTCAAATGGTAAGTCATTTACAGATAACAGGAGGTTACGGTGGAGCACACGGATAGTTTTGTCTCCCCTTTCAGCTTGAACTTTGTATACAGGCCCGTCTCCCATCCTTTCAATGACTCTATGAACTTTCTCCTCCCAGTACGAACGGAGTTTGCCAGGGCCACCTCTCTCTGACAGGTTCCTAACGAGCACGCGATCTCCTGGCTGAAGTGCAATGCCTTTAACACCACGGTCATAGTATTTTTTTCCTTTAGCCGAGCTCTTTAGGCTATTCTCTGAGGCGATCCTATAAGCCTCTTGCATCCGAGTAGCCCATTTGTGTGCATACTCCTTCCGACTTGACACTTCTTCCTCCCTTATGAGGTCAAAGACTAAGTCAATAGGTAAACGTGGGGCTCTTCCATAAAGGAGAAAGAATGGCGAGTAGCCAGTGGCTTCGTGTCGTGTGCAATTGTACGCATGTACGATGTGGGGCAAATAGTCTTTCCACTCAGCTTTCCTTTCCTCTTGGAGAGTGCGCAACATCTGTAAGAGTGTTCTATTCAGCCGTTCAACAGGATTCCCCTGTGGGTGGTACGGAGTTGTACGAGAATGAGCAATGCCAGAAAGCTGGTGAAGTCGCTGGAACAAATCATTCTCAAACTCCCGTCCCTGGTCATGGTGCAAAATCTGGGGGTACGAGAAACGCGGAATAAAATCACTGAAGATTTTCTCAGCTGCCGTTTTTCCTGACTTATTCTTAGTTGGATAGGCTTGGGCGAATCGGGTAAAGTGATCGACCAGGACTAAAATGTACTCAAATCCTCCCTTACTTGGCTCGAGATGGAGATAATCGATGGAAATGAGCTCAAATGGAGCACTGGTTGTGATTGAACCCATTGGTGCTTTTTCTGGGACGGCGGGTTTTTTCTGCTTAATACAGGAGCACCGGCGGATGACATAGTCTTCTATTTCCCGCTGCATAAATGGCCAATAAAATCTTTGCCTCGCCAGGTGTGTGACTTTGTCAGCTCCGACATGTCCCATGTCATCATGCAGCTGTTTGAGCACAGTTGCCTTTAGCTTACTAGGGAGAACGAGCTGTTTCCATTTTCCTGTCTGTCTGTACAGAATTCCTTGGTCAAATTTGAGTTTATTCCACTCATGTACAAGTCTCCTCGTCTCTTGTCCCATTTGTCCTTTGTCTTTATGATTAGGGTTCCATCCCCTCCTCTTCAATGTCATTACCTCGTTGATGGATTCATCCTCCTTTTGGGCAGCTCTGATATCCTCTGGGGTGATGGTGGGGACTGTTACAGGGGTCTTGTCTTCATTACCAGAAGTGAGATGCAGTGCAGCCATCCATGGCACATCCTTCTCAGCCATCGCCTTGCTCCCTTGCCATATAGTGGAAACAACTTCTGGGGGCAGGGTTTCAGTGTATTCTGAAACGCGATCCTGCAGCTGTACTGGGTATCGTGATAATGTGTCGGCATCAGCATTTACCTTGCCTGGCCTGTATTTTATGGTGAAATGAAAATCTGCCAACTCACCCACCCAGCGATGTCCAACCGCATTGAGTTTGGCTGTGCTGAGGACATACGTGAGGGGGTTATTGTCCGTATACACAGAGAATGTTGGCGCATAATAGAGATAGTCCCGGAACTTATCACATATTGCCCACTTTAATGCCAGAAACTCAAGCTTGCCAGAATGGAGGTGGTAATTCTTTTCGGCTGGCGTGAGTGTTCTGGATCCATAAGCAATAACGCGAAGTTTACCTCCCTGCTGTTGGTAAAGCACAGCTCCCAAGCCTTCGTTAGATGCGTCAGTATTCAACACAAAGGGCAAATTAAAGTCTGGGTAAGCTAGAATGGGTGGATTGGTCAGCATGTCCACAAGACGAGAGACAACAGCGCTGTGCTCAGAGGTCCACTGGACAGGTGTTTTGGAGGGGAGCTGGCCAGACTTCAAAACTTTTCGTTTGACTGGGGTGCTGTTACCTTGAACACGTCTCTGGTCAGGCTGACTGGGACCCTCTATGAGCTGGAACAGGGGCCGTGCAATTCTGGAAAAGTCCTGTACGAAGGATCTATAATAGCTAAGGAAGCCTAACAGACCTCTGACTTCAGCCACCGTCTTTGGCTCTCTCTCTTTAAGCTGCAACACCGCTTCCAGGTCTTTCGGATCTATCTGGACACCTTCACTTGTCACTAGGCGCCCTATGTACCTCACCTGTCGTCTGAACAGCTCACATTTATTTGGGCGTAACTTGATGCCATGCTCCCGCAGGCGATGGAGCACCCGCCTCAAGTCCTCAACATGGTCATGAAATGATTTGGAGAAACAAAGTACATCATCCAGGTAAGGAGAGCAACATTCGTCCCTCATACCATCAAGGACACCCTCCATACATCTTTGAAAGGCCGCTGGGGCGTTTGTAAGGCCAAAGGGGAGGCGGAGCCACTCATATAATCCCCAAGGGGTACTAAAGGCGGTCAGATGCCTGGAACTCTCATCGACAAAGCCCTGGTGATAAGCGCTGCCTTGGTCGAGTATCGAGAACCAGGAGTAGCCCCCCAGGTTGTCCAGCAGGTCTTGAATGCGTGGGAGCGGATGACGGTCTGGGACAGTTTTTCGGTTTAACTCCCGAAAGTCAACACATAGGCGTAGACTCTTATCCTTTTTCCGGACACAGACCACGGGGGATGAGTACGGTGAGGTGGACTTTCTTACCCAGCCATGGTCAAGCAGTTTCTGCACATACTCTTTTACTTCTCTGTAAAGGGGTTTTGGGATTGCATTGTAGCGCTTTTGGACAGGTGTCTCATCAGTGAGCTGAATTTTAAGTTGTAGGTTCGGGATGCAACCTATGTCAGCATCGTCCTTGGCAAAAACATCAGATTCTTCATATAACATGTCTCTGGCGATGTTTTGCTCATCTTCTTCGAGGTGCGATAGTTCAACAGGTGGATGCCATTTTTTTCTAGTCAGAGCAGAACAGGTTTTAGCGGTGGGATGCTTCGTGGGCTTTGGGTTGTTGGGAGGATGGGTGAGGGGTTTGACCTCACTACTTTCCTCCAGTGTGCCCAGTATGGTTCTCGGTGCCAGGTAAATATCATGTTTGGTGAAATTCTGAATAGGGATTTTGGTCATTTTAGATGAGCCTGAGTGGACATCTACTAAAGTGGGAAAGGGGTCCAAACCCTCAGGGCAGATGTTCTCTGGGCTAGGCTCGAATAACATCGTTCCGCCCTGGGGCCAGGCTCTGACTCTGCACTTCACCTCACAGATTTGACCAGCAGGGATTGTCTGTCCTTTCCTTCCGACTCGCACAGTGCATGGAGGAGGTGTTTCGTCAGGGGCCATGATCCGGAGGACAGAGATCAGAGTTTCCACCGTGCTTTCGCTGACACTCATGGCTTCCTTAAGTATGGCAGAAATATCCATCTGTTCTTTGTTCTCTTTGATGATCTCTGCAATTACATTACTGCCTAAGAGGGGACCATTAATACAACTTTGACTTATTAATATGGGTACCTGCATGTCAGCATGTCCATGGCTCTCACTGCATATCTGAAGGTCAACATAAGCCCATCCATCAAAGGGAACCGCTGTGCCATTAGCTGCAGATATCTCAAGGGGTTGGTCTGGGAATAGGGATGAAAGTGGCTGTATACTGACACGGGGCAATGCTTTCTCTATCCATGCCCTCCCCACCATGGTCACCTGAGCCCCTGAATCAAGCAGCATTTGGAGTGGGACCCCATTGATTGCACATGAGACCATACATCGCTTGCCAATTAGTTGTGCTACACGTTTCCTGGGCGATGGCTGGTTCTGCAGTGTGGTTGGATTTACTGGGTTTACGGCTTCAACAGAGTTAACCTGTACTGGAGGCTTGTTACTTGCAGCGGCCACAGGCAGCCTCACTCCTGTGACCTCCTCTCGTTTCCCGATGCCTTTCTTTGCAGACATCCAACTGCTCTGTGTCCTTCTTGGCCACAAACAAAACAGTGCGGACAGCTCCTAATGTTCTTTTGCACGCAGTCCTGACACCTGCCCCTGTTCTCAGCCGATGCCTGGGGTCGATTTGGGGATCGGGTGGAGGGGGGACAGTGGCTCACATTGGTAACAGGCTCTGAGGGTTTGACAACGCGAGCAAAGTGTTGGGCCATCGAGGTCACTTGTGCAGTCAGTTCTAGGATAGCAGCACGGTTAGCCTGTAACTCAGTGTCAACATTGGTCTGTTCAGTATGTTTAGTCTGGTCAGACTGAGCTGCATTTACAGACACTGGTCGGGTTTTAGTCGCTGTACCAAGTCGTTTCAATCTGTCCGTCTCCTCACTAGTGGACCTGGTGATCTGTTCTAGGAGAAAGTCATCAGTAACCTGCCAGTCTGTGAGGAAAGGTTTCAAATCACATCTGACGTGGTTATTTTTCTCACTTAAACCTTGGTAAAGTGTGTGAAGAAAGGTACCTTGGACAAGCTTTCTGTCATAACAAAAGTCGGCACTTGGCTGTTTTGACTCAAAAATAACCCTCTGTTTTAGACCCATAATACGATAAAAAAATTGCTGTGGGCCCTCTTTGTCTTGCTGTCTAGCAGTACTAAGCTCCTGGAAGAGCTCTGTGCTGTTTTTGTCTCTAATATGGGAGCGGAGAAACCTTTTCAACTCACTCATGGTAAGGTCATCTTTGCTAGTTAGCATCTCCCTGAACGTACCAGGTTTAGTTATCTTAAGCACAGTGCGCATAACCTCTGACTCACTAAACCCTTCTAGTAGACCTTGATCCATTTGTTTACACAGGCTACTGTAAGACACTTCAGACCCTGTGTCAGAAATCTGACCACCATAAATCTTAAACTCTCTGCGTGGAAGCAGAGCAGCTACATCTGTGAATTTCACAACCTGCTCACCAACACTGGAAGGCGGACCGGCACGGCCAGGAAGGGGACCACATGCGCTGAATCTAGCGGGCGACATAGTGGCAAGGCTCCTGGCAGGTGCATTACCGTCCCTATCCGCGGTCGGTTGAGGTGTGTGAACGTTTTCCCTCGGTGAAAACAGTGGCTGACTGTCCATGGGTGCTGTAGTCGAGTTGATCCCTTGGAGTGCTGCAGCCTCGGTCTCTCCTCTCTGATCAGCTCCTCCCACAGCATCTCCAGCATCTCCTACATCTGGGGCTTCTAAGAGTTTATCGAGCATATCATCAAGGTAAAGGATCTGAGACATGCCTTCATCTTCCATACCTCTCAGCTTCTCACTTCTTAAGTAATCATCAATTAAATCAAACAGTTCTGATTCACTCAACACTGCAAAGCCCTCAACATCCAGTCCTGATCCGTCATCAATCGCACTGGCGACAGCCTGTAGCTGGCTGGTACTCAATGAAAAGAGCCTCTTTCGGATCCTGAAGACCAGCTCCCGTCGTGGGGTTGTGGTAGCCATCTTTAGCCCCTGTAGTCCCTTCTCCCTGGATGACGCACAGCACGGCAGCCTTCCCTGAAGCTTTGGATACAGGTTCTCTCTGTAGCAGTTCCCACTCTCCCAGCTAAGCGGCGCTGGATCCCGGACGAGCCCCCAATTGTTACCGGCCTCAGACCTAGGGGAAATCTGGGTCGGCACAAGTGAT
>CAJRST010007779.1:13030925-13075962 GCA_907169785.1 Menidia menidia | reverse complement strand
TTTTATAAAAACTTTAATAGAGGCAATAAATATCTGAACCCTCTACATTACCTATAACAGAACACAGTGGCGGGCCGTGCATTTTACACCTAGGCCTTCAGTAGTGCTCCGTCTGAATCAATTCACCCCTCAATAACTATTTTATGGTTATAGAAATCATCTTAATATGTAGAAATACAGTAGGGATGTCCCGATCCAGCTTTTTGTATTAAAGTTGATTTTTTTTTTCTACTTACTTAGTTGTCAGACTCATGTTGAACAGGGATTTACTCTTATAACAACTAAAGTTTACACAGACCTGTGGGTTAGGAGATGCTAATGCTAATGCTAATGCTCGGGTGGGATCGGACTTTAAAAAAAATGTATCTGGAGTCTCGATTGGCATTTTCTCATGCCGGCCGATACGATCCAAATATCGGATCAGGACAATCCTAAAATACAGTCTAAAGATCAGGGGTGCACCTTCTACTCCTGCAGCTACAGCAGCGATCCCCCCCCCAAAAAAAACAAAAAACAAAAACATCAATAATGTCCTCATAAACTCGCAATACCATTTAGGAAAAAAACAACATTTTACTCACTTACTTTTCTTGAAAAGTCCGTTTTGAAAATGGTCTTGACAGTAAATCCGCCACGAAATAATAAAATAGCTATTACACTAACTAACACAACTATATTTCGGTTTGTTTGCTAGCTTTGCCCTGATTGGATATCTGACTATCCAATCAGCGGGTGTGGGTACGGTGGCATTTCCGGGGCCTTCGCGCAGGCCCTGGCATCACCAACCTAACATCTGATTGGTTGAAGCAACAGTGTACTCGACATGTATTTTCTGTGGGGGGGGGGGCCTGCAGAACGGATTGTGAAGGCCTCCAGGCAGACATCTTTGACTTTGACCCTGCCTAGCGACAAAGGATGTCTGAAATGTGATTGGTTAAATGCTTTTATATGAAAATACATGTCTGGAAGCAGCGCAACCAGGGGAGAAGCTATGAAAGGAAGCTGACAGACTATTTAGAGATATTTAATACCTTTTTTATGGACAAAATATCATTAACATCAGTCTGTGATTCAGATATTTTCTTAGGCCTTCAGAGAAGGCCTTGCAGGCCCTGACGGCCCACCACTGACAGAACATGAGAAAACCTAAGTATTTATATTTATTACAGAGAACATTCACTCAAGAAACAAAATGGTAAAGAGATATTACATTTCTTCTAGCATTTTCTCAAACCGTGGACTGTTTCATTTAGCTTTCTTTCACCCTCTTAATTTAAGCAGCCTGTTCCTCTTGATTCAATTAAGTGACCTAAGTCCTTCTGAGTGGGTAAATAAGGAAACAAAACTGAAAAAGGATTCTAATCGTCGATTCTCCTCGTTCGGAGTTCGAAACTGTAATCCAATAAAAATGGACTTGGACCGAGCGGTTCATGTGAGGTTAACCCAGCAGCATCCCTTAATGTCCACCAAAAGCAACGTGCGCTTCTGATCCAGACTTTCCAGGAATCCTCAGTTGCATATGTTGAGTCCTGCTAATACTAAAAGCAGACTGTAAAATTAGGTTTCTTGGGCTAAATAACTAACGGAGGGTAGTAATTTAGTCTCAGTTTACTTGTTTTAGGGCATCTGCCGCTCCACTCCACGATCAGTCTAAAGAACAAACTTAAGAGTCTCTGCAGCTCATGCTTTGCCATTCATAGATGCAGCCTGTGAGTTTTTGAAAGATGTGGAACAGTGGTTGGTTTTAGAGTTACGGTAACTGGGTTTTCTCCAACCCCCAAGTTATCCTATGACTGTAAAACAAGAAAAAAGGCAAGCGACTGATAAACTTCTTTAGTGATAATAACTAATAATAACTGGACTCCCTTTTTTTAGCTCCTTCTGGATCAGTCGCTGTAAACAACATCTCTATTTGCCAGTCAGGTGCAAATTCAAATCCCTCCTGTGTTTTACTGTCTCCGTTGGACGTGTGCCTGAGCGGAGAAAATCTGCTGCTGGCTTCGATCGCAAGGTGCAATCAAAGGAGGAGGAAGAGGAGGGAGGGAGGGGGATGAAAGGATGATTTAATTTTCATTGTGTTCAAGTATTTAAAGCCTTTGCTGGTGAAAAACAAGGTTCTGCGGGAATAAAAACAAAGAAAAGGAAATGAATGAAACCAAGCCTGCAGCATTTTTGCAACCAGTTTCATCAGAGCGCAGAAGGATGAAGGAAAATCTTCTCTGCGCTCCCGTGGTTCAGGTTCTCTCCTAATAGAGCCGATTTTAAGCAGCCTTTATCTTGTTTACCTGTTACAAAACCAAATGCTTTCAGGGTGAGCTTTTAATTTGTTGTCACTACACTTTTTTTCCATTCCTATCCTCTGCCAAACCTCTTTTCATACTAATGGGTGTTGGTTTTCAATATTTTTCCTTTTCTGGGAATAAGTTAAATTAAAAGAAAAGGGTACGTTGTGAAGAGCCGCGTCTTGTTTACGTGTTTGTGAGTGCAAGACTCCCTATTAATGCCGTATCTGGGTTGCTGAGTAATTACCTCCGTAGCGGAGACTACCCCCCACTGTGCGAAGATCCGTGGATTTGCATGTTGACGTCCCTCTTTGTTTTCCACTGACTTGTAGCTACCCACCGGATTGATTAATCTAGCTGTTCTTTTCTTAGATGAGTGATTTCCAGACATTCTTTCCGCTGCAGCCGATTCTGACCTTGTTAAACAGATTTGGTTATAGCTGCTTGTGATTGATCGATTGATTTAAAAAAAAAAAAAAAAAAAAAAAGGAAAAAAAAGACTGGTTATTTATAGTTTATGCGCAGCATTAGAATAACTTTGCAAAGGGGTTTCCATCCTGTCGTTGCCACTAGCGGTAATCAATAAGAAAAATCCAGTTTATCGGTTGTGCAGTTTTGTGATTAGGTGATTTGTAGTGACGATTTTTATAAATTAGAAATATTCACAGGGCTTATTTTAGAACAGCATGTTGATACACAAGGATCACCGATATTAGACAAAGAAAGACATGTTATATTTGGTAATCAATAGATAGAATGTGACTCTCGTTTGTCTGGCACTTGTGTGTTTTTAATAATACTTTTTAGTTTGTTTCATTTAAAGAGCCGCCCTCTCTCGTCCACATCCTCATCGACCACAAGTGACATATAATAAACAGTTGTTGGTGCTTATCAGGGTGGAAAAGATCACAAAAACAGCTCTGAAGTGTTTAAACACTGTGTACAGGCAGAGTAAAAAGAAGGTCACTTTCACAGTCCTGGAGTCATTTTTATGCCGCGTAATCGTTAATGTTCATCTATAAAGATCTTTCAACGCAGCAAAATCTGGCACAGAAGGTACACAAAAGGACGTTTTGTAGATCAGTGCAAGGACATTTTTTTTAGCTATTTTGAATAAACTCCTCCCACTCTTTTCATAATTATAGTCCTGAATTGATTTGACGTGCTTGTTTGTTTTAAATGTTAATGAACCCACCATCAGGCGAACCCTGTGTAACAATGGTTTGCATGGCAGAGCTCCATGGAAACAAGGCACTGCTAACGCAGGGAGACACCGGAGGGCTGCTGCATAACATTTTTTTGTGCATTAATAACACTAGTTCATCAGTTCAAAATTAGACATGTTTAGCTGTAGGAATCACTAACCTCGTATTTAAAATCATAAGGAAAACACGGGGAAGGAAGTATTATGCGTGAGCCTGTTTTCTTCCAACCTCAAAGGAGTAAATTATAGCTGTTTGAGTAGACTTTTTTTGGGAGGTCTTGGTCTATGTGGAGAATTGATAATGTAAATAAAACTTAAATTCCCTAATTGCAGCAAACTATAATAAATGTAGTAAACATTTTGTGTCCTCAAATTGAGGTGAGGCCTTGATTAATTTAAGTCATTTAAAATAATCAGTCTCTATTTGGGTGAGGCCTCTATTTCTTGCTACCTCTGGGGCAATCTTTTGAAAGCACAGACCCTGAAATCTAATTACAAAATAGTAGTCTTCTGCTCAAACTGGAGTCATCCTCTAAAAGAACTCGTCCATTTTTATGACAGGTACAAATATAACATGTATTTGTTAAACTACCATTTAATTTCACTTCTCATAACTCCATTAAATTTACAAATTGCTTAGTTTATACATCCATTTTCTGAACTGCTTATTCCCTAATGGGGGGACTGGAGCCTAACCCAGTAGTCAATGGGCAAGAGGCCAGGGGTACACTCTGGACGGTCCACCAGTCCACCGCAGGGCCACACAGAGACACACAAGGACCAACAACCACACACACTCACACTCACTCCAAAGGGCAATTTGGAATGTCCAATCAACCTAACATGCAGAGTTTTGGACGGTGGGAGGAGCCGGAGAACCCGGAGAGAACCCACACAGAGACAGGGAGAACATGCAAACTCCAAGCAGAAAGGTCCTGGTTCCCCCAGGGACTTGAATCCAGAACCCTCTAGTTGTGAGGAGATGGTGCTAACCACAGTCGCTTAGTTTATTTCTTAGTATTTTAGCTTGCTTTCTTAATCAGCATTCAACAGAAGTTGAATTTAAGGGGTCAGATACATGCATCCTACAACTGTTTGCCGTTTACTCATTTCATTGGGACAAGAGACAGGTTGCTTGTACACGTGCTAAGCAGCAGCTTTATTATTTGGATACTGGGTTCTGCAAAGTTCTTCTGTATGATGTTTAATTTTATTTTCATTTTCCTACATCTCTATAACGTTTGACCCGTTCAAGCCAATTTATATGACGCTAATGAGAGAGCTGTTGCTGATAGCCTAAGATGCTAGGTGCTTTGACATTTTTGAATTTCCTATCAGGAAAGTTGTGCGACAACTCACTTTTTTTCTTTTTTCTTTTTATCCCTTATAGTAATTGTCTAGGATACGTTTAAAATCAACTTTATCTAAGGGGTTGGATTGTGGAGAGAGTGGTGAATAGGTTAACTCGCAAACACAGTTAACTGGCTAACAAACTTTTTGCTGACAAGCTGTGAATATAGACCTCATACTTCCTGCGTTGTATCACTTCTGAATATTATGGGATAGACACAGCATGGCTTTTGTTAAGAAATATGTGCAACCTTTATAACGTGCAAGCACTCTGCTGGACTGATTTTGAGGGGTTTTAAAAATAAAGATTCATTTGAAAATCTGGCAAAACTGCATGTTAATACAGCACGATTATTCCATTGTGTTGACTCAATTAAAGTCATAGTGATTCTTCATCTTGTTATCTTGTTATCAAGTTATATAATTGTGTATAGATTTAATTTTTCTCCTTCCTCTCTCTCCATCCCTTTCTATCATCAGCTAGTATTAGAAGCCTCTATTTGTTAAAGCTAAAGGTAGAAATATGACTTTAAGAAGTGACTGAGGTTTCAGCAGCCTCTTCACAAGTGGTGTACATTTATATCCTCATGCTACCTTACCCACTGCACAAATGTTCCAAATCAATTCCAGATAGTAGAGGTTATAGATTTTACAAACAGGAACAGGAATTTAAAAGAAAAAAGAGGGCCGGCAGTTCATTCCATCTTTCTGAACACAGAGCAAACTCCAGCACTCGACGGATGGCCGGCAGATTCTAAATATAATGAGATAGGAGAGGCCTAGATGGAGATCTTGGCTTAAAAAAAGCCAGCAGAGATGAAGCGGTTATTGGGAACTGGTCGTGTTGCAGAAATGTTTAACACCATTGTCACTATCTGGGACAGATTCTCGGTGGTGTCCTGCCGTCCCTCCCACTCAGCATTAGACCTATGAATAGCTGTCGTCTGCTCAGTCTAACAAAGTGTGGAGTTTTCCCTGGACTCCCATGCATGCATTATTAACTACCTTTTTACAAGGCAACGAGACAGAGAAGGAAACACTAGATATGTTGGCTGTAGACTGCAATCAGATCTGCGCTGTTATGCCAGAGTTTAATGTCGTATTAGGAGATATCCGCGTGTGTAGCGTAACGCTCCTGGATAGGATTTCAATCGTTTCACCCTCTTTTGTCTGCACTCGTTTAACTGCAGCATTTCAAAGGCTGTGTCTCGGCCGTTTACCAGTGACACGTCACCCTTCTGTCAAAGCTGTTTAATGGCTGTTATCTGAAGACATTATCTTGGTATTTTCTTCCTCTGTGCAGGTGCATCTGCAGCTGAAAATGACAGCAGTTCCCATCACTTAGTCACTGACTATGTGTGGCATGATGAGACATGATCACCCCCCCCCCCTCCACATACACACACGCACACACAAACCATTCGACACGCCTTTACTTAACAAGGCAGGGGAATGATGGGATCTGCCATCTGTGTAAATTGCTCCATAATCTCATCTGATCGCCTGTTTCTGATGAGGCAGGCCGAACATGGGCCATTCCACAGACTTTTTTTTGGCTCATCTGTCAGACAACGTGATGCTTTTTCCATCGTTTCTTGAGCGCATTAGGAGAGAAAGTGGCAGGCCGAACCACGATTATCATCTCTATCCTTGATTCTTATGGGAATAATGATTGCATCTCGATGCAGAGTTGTAAATGAATGACTGAGTTTAAATATCGTTTTTTAACTCCCTCACTTCCAAGGGAAATTTGGAATGTCCAATCAACCTAACATGCAGGTTTTCGGACGGTGGGAGGAAGCCGCAGAACCCAGAGATAACCCACACAGACACGGGGACAACATACAGACTCCACACAGAAAGCTCCTGGTTCCCAGGGATTCGAACCCAGACCCCTCTTGCTTGGAGGCCATGGTGCTAACCACCACACCACCGCGCCGCCTTTTTTTATTTTTATCCAGTGGCCTATTTTTCATTTATAGTTTTACAACGGGTTAAAAAGAATCATCTCTATCTGAATTCATTGCTTGTCCAAAAAAGACTGTCCCAGTTGTAACATCTTACCCCTCAATGGCGTTCTGTGGCGTGACTGTGGTCTCGATGCAGATGCCCCACAGCACAATCGCCACTTAAATGTGTCGGCACTGTGTTGTCCGTCAACTCTGACAAGGGTGCTTTTTGTCCCCAAATCAGAAGAATGCTTTGTTGAGCTTTGTTTAACAGAGACATGCTTGTTTTAGGAGCACAGCTTTTGTCGGGGATCGAGAATGACACATGGCTTTACAGGATTCTCGGCGTTTATGGGAATGGTTTGTGTCGAATCAAAGTCTCGAGCCCAGCAGCAGCGGCGGATCTCTGGAGTCCTTGGCAACGCGGATGGAAATCTGGCTCCTGACCATAACAGCACTGCACCCCCCCTCCTCCCTGTGTTGTGCCCACCTTTGTTGCTATTCTCTGTGTCTTATAAAAGGAGAACTACTGTGAAAGTCAGTGCAATGAGAAAGTCTTTGAGCATTTTATACAGCTTCGCCGAGGAACAATTCTCTGGAAATATCACTTCTCTTTTTTTAAGTAACTGCGATGTAGTCAGAAATCTTATTTTGAGAATGGTCCTTCTCGTAACCTTTATTGGGATATTTTAAATCGGTATTAAAGGGGACAGACCAGAAATAGGAACTCCCATCTTCTTCCAGTAGATACTGTGCTTTTATCTAACTGCTCTGTCTTTTTGAAAAAGATCTTCATTACATCCTGGCCCGAAGCAATGATTGTTTTTCCTCTGTTGTTTCCTTACATTTTATAACAAATATTACTTGTTTTCTTTTTCTATTAATGCCTGCCTGCAAATGCATTGATTTCAGATTCTTGTGAACCGCATCATCACGTTGTTGCACCAGTGCCCATTAAAATCTAAACTAATGATCTGTGGGAAGTGGGCCAATAGTTAAGCCCAGGGTTTATGGATCTATATGACATGCTTTCTGACCCTTCTACAAACTTGGGATCATTATTGGCCATTTTTTCACTGGTACCTGCTCAGTGTTTTCATTTCCATTAGCTGCTAGTGTCTGGTATCCATTAAAATGTTTGCCTTTAATTGGCTTGGGTGCCATGAGAGCTGAGTTGTAAATGACCTGATACTTTAACTTAAGTATTCCCACTATTTTCAATAGTAACCAGCACTCCATTTACCCGGTCGTACCTTTTGACTAATTCCAGCCTGCTAAGTCTCCTGAACCTTCCCTGGGAATCATCAAAGCTTTTCTCTTTTCATAAAAAAAATCTATTTATTTGAACCTTCCTGCACATTTATTCTTAAATCTCAGACCATTTCTACATGTCCATGCTTGACCCCATCGCCGATGGTCCAGAACCGCCCTTATGGGGAAGCCCTGTGTCCCAAGACCTTGGAGGTTTATGGCTATATGCTATGTGTCCAGGCTGGCCAATGCACTGCGAGGTTCTGGTCCAGCAGAACCTGGTGTGGGATCGTGTTCATGACGCCATACTCTTTTGTAATTTTTCATCCTAGACAGGAGTCTTGGTCTGTCTGAGGAAGTAAGAATTAGTCAATTCATTAAAAGGGAGAACTTCATGAACCGAGAACAAACAGCATGATCATTCAAGTTATTGATATGGCGTACCAAGCTCCTCGGATTATACAGGAAGTGGCATTATGATGTATACCCTAGTCCTGTGTTGGAGTGACTGGGAAGTTAAATTTCTGTCTGACCCAGATACCTTCTGGATGGATGGGGTGGGGGGGGGCTCTGACCTTGGACTACTGTCAGCAGAGCAATCTCTCAGCTCTCTGTCTCCTCCAGGATAGGATGATGTCTCCAAAGTCATGGTAAAGTAAAGTCAAGATATTGTAAGATATGATGACCTAAGAGTTTGACCTAACAGTCCTCATAAAACTAACTCTCCATAAAAGTATCCATAAAAGCTTCTCTAACCTTGTAAAGCAATTAACAATAAGTTAATGAGTACATATGCCGTAAATATTATTTGACCAATTGTGTGTGGAATATTACTTCTCCACACGGCTGCAGACTGCAGGTCACTGGTTTGGCAGGGAGTGGTGGGATTTGATGAGTCAGGAAAGGAAATCATTCTGATGTACGGCGCCGTGTATTGAAAATATGGCAATAATGTACGAGCGATTTTATTCATCAATGGGGTAAATGACTACTCTGATACCACCAACAAGGTTAAGTGACGCATCGTGTTTGTGTCGCGCACAGATAATTTTACAGTTTTTTTTTTGTGGCATATCACTATTGTGAACTCGCTAATGGAAAACAAAATGAGCAGAGTTGAGTCTGGCTAAGTAGGAACTAGTGATAAGACTGGTGTCCAAGGTAATATTTGTATGGCAAAGTAAAGTTGAAAGACAAATCTTGAAGGGGGAATGCATTACCAAACTTAGGAGGTTTCCTCATTAAAAGAACTGCCTTTTTAGGAATTGTATCTAGACAGGAACTTTCATATTGCGCGTTTTGACGCAAGTATTTCAGACATTTTAGTAAAGGCATACACATTAACACACAGTCACTGCTGCACTGTACAGTTACACAGTTATTTTACAGATTGACCAAACACACACTGATGGTAGCGAATGCAAAAATCTCAAGTGAAGATCTCGTCCTATAACGGTGAAACTGTGAATCCTGAATTTAAATTAGCTTTTTGGACAATACCACTTGACATTCCTTTCCAAACAAATAACTAGAGACACCCAAAAAAAGACTTCTTTGACAGTTCCGTGGACTTTTTTTGTTCAAATAAAGGAGTAGGAAAGAGTCTTATACCATCATTAGAAAGGTATAAAAACACTTCAAACAACAGGTCAATCAAATAAATTTTGTCAGCTTCTGAGAAGGCGCATAACACTTCCTCCTTTTGCCGAACCATCAGATATGGAGCAACATTGACTATCTTAACGTCGAATACACATCTTATTATCAGTCTATTTTTTTTTAGCCCAGTTTCGCTCTCCAAGAATTCCTCCTCAGGCAGCCAGACAACAGACTTGTCTGGCCCATGTGTCTATTGTTTTTCCTTCCTGCACGCCTGCCCCTCTTCCCTCCTGTCTTCCCCGGCTGTACTGTGGAGTCAGCAGTGAATAAGACCTTTCTTTGAACATCAGAGTCGCAATTGTGTGTCAAAGCCACAGGCGGAAAAAACGCCTCAGCATCGGCAATTATGCTCTTTTTCAGTACACTTTGTATATGGCGGGTTGTTGCTGACACAAATGGAAATGTAATGGAAATACTGAATGTGGCCCTTATTCGTTTCCCGTTTTCAGCTCTTATGACGTGCCAGCAGCGTTGAAGGGACGCACAACAGATTCCTCTCCCGGCGTGTATGCTGTTATTTGTACAGCCCATATACCCAAATGTGCTGTTTTACCAATCTTCTCGTCAGCCCGACTTTTTTCTCCTCCCTACAATTCACTCTCAGCTGAATACATCCAAAGGGCTGAATTTCTTTCTTCTTTTTTTTTCTTCTTTTTAAAAAAAATTGAATTTCAATAGTGCCGTTTATCCAAATGCGAGCGAGTGCTGCAGTGATGACATAACTGTCCCCGTGGAAACCTGGCACGGCGAAACAGCAGCAGCATCCAAGTCTATATTAAGGGAACGGGGAGAAACCAGCAGCAACAGCCGAGCTCAATTTTTATACAGCAGAGAGCTAGATCTCTTTCCTGTCATCATTCATTGATTTTGCAATCCAGCGGCATCCAAGCAGAACGATATGAGCCGTACACCTCAGTCTCCGGCTGATAGCCAATCTCTATTACCCACCTTGCTCAAGGCCTTGGAGCGTGGGGCTAACCCGCTTGGGGGAAGCAGACAGAAGCAACGAGCTCTGACTGGTGGATCAGAGCGATGATAGATTTATCGGCGGCTTGGAGAAAGGATCATCTTCTCTCTCTCTCTCTCTCTCCCCCCCCCTCCTTTATTATCCCATCATATCTGACATGATAGAAGTAATACATGACGGCCCGTCACATTTCGGAGATCTAGCTGTGAATATGAATGATGACTCCGAATGTTCATGGCTAATCAGCGTGAAATTGCTTCAGTAAATACGTTCAGTTGGCAGCACTCCATCTCCCCCCTGACTCTCACTTTGAATGCAACCAGGAGTAATAGGCTTGTAGTTGTCGCACTTTTTTAAGACCCGTGTCGGCTTCACGGTTTATAATTAGCTTATAATGCACGGAGACGATTTGAGAGGAAGAAAGTGAAGGAAACGTGGAATGAAAAGAGCCCGACTGTGTGGCCATTGTAATTCATGCTTTTGTTCTCTAATTAAATGACCTCAGAAGGGAGCCTAAAGCTTAAGTTTGTGTGTGTGTGTGTGTGTGTGTGTGTGTGTGTGCGTGCGTGTGGGGCCTTTGATATGGAGGTTTGTGCGAGATGTGTTCAGTCTTATAAAGAAAAGGCTCTACTACACAGCCTAAGAAGCTCCCTCTGTGCTCACTTTGTCTGCTGGAGATTTTAAACCAAATACCATGTTGGTAACAAGCGGTTTCAGGGCCTTTTTGGTTCATAACGGTATGGCGGTTACCCCTTCTGTTCTTTTTTTACTCCGACATTTATTAAGAAGTGCGAGGGAGGGGGGGATCAGGATTTCCAAGACTTAATCCATTACATAAAAAAGCAAAAATACAGAATACGCGTCGGGTCGCTAGTTCCTGGTTTCTGCATCAGCGCACCAAAAAGAGCATTTAAATCTTACATTTGTATGTCAGGTTGAAAATTTTTCTGTTTTTTATCCCTTGATTTTGGGATGAAACAAATACTGTTTGCCATTGGCTTCGATTTGACTGGACTTTGTGGTGCACACAATATTTCGTATGATGTATTTTCAGCGGCACCTGTTCACAGACACAGTATCCTTTGTATTACAGATAATACAACAGACCTCACTCTCAAAACAAAAAAAATTCACCCAAACCTTAAATTTAAAAAAAAAATCAAACTCAAAGCAGTCCCGCGAAATTATACTGACGGCAAAGTCAACAAAATCTGGAGTCATTTACAGGCATAGTTTTGAACAGTGTTGCTGCTAAATATGTCAGATGTTTGCTTTTAATTAGAAAGCTGTGTCTATAAAATGGTGATGTGAGGGAGTCACTATCCAAACTGGGGACTTCCTTGCCAATTGGGGCCCGGCAGCCTTCCATCACCCTGATGGAACACCGGCTGAGTAAGTGCTAAAACTGTATCGGTTTAATGGGGCCAGCCCCTACTGGAAATGCAAAAATACCATTGAGAACCATGCCGGGCTGAGAAGGTACTAGTGGAAAGGTTTTGTATGTTCACTCTCTGGTCACTTACTCATCTGCAGCTCTTCTAACCAGTCAGATTAATGGCTGTGAAAGTCCAAAGAGCCCAAATGACCTGGCCACATATCACTGCTTGGCTATGAATCTAAGGTTTTGGCATTAATGCAGATGTCGTGTTGACTCATACCACCTTATTAGATATTGTCGAACAACAACAGCCCAAAATGGTTTTAATCACTCCTGTGCTGTAACAGCAGCTGCCCTCAAAACAGAAACTGTGAAGAAACAGGTTGAGGAACTCCACATGCTGTGGCTGCTTTGTTTATATCAACTGCCGTGTAAATGAAAAAATATTCCGAAAGGATTCAAGCGAAAACTTTCCCTCAGAAGGATTTTTTTTTTCTATCTGCCATTTTCAGTAATGCTGTGAATCTGACCTTGGATGTCATAACAAATAGGGCTCATACAATTCTGCTGTTTATTTCAACTGCAGAGTCGCCTTGAGTGCTGATCAAGTATTAGTCATGAGGTACAAGAAATTGTCATGTCACTTAAGACCCCATGTTGTGACTAAAAGATGATGCTGATCTTATCGGCAATCGGTTTCAATGGAAAAAGAAAATCCTTGGACAAATTTTTTTTAAATATTGAATCTATCCATTGTGTCATGTGGCGGTGTTAGTCAAAGTTCTTCAAAATGGCTGCCAGATCCCTGAGGATGAAGCTGACGGAGGTGGAATATATCCTTAAATGGCCAAATTAAAACCAAATGAAGACCAGCTCCTTTTAGAAACCACCCCTTTAATGTCTGAACTAAGAAAAAGTAAAGAGATTTTTTTTTTCTTTTAGTCTTTTGTCTGAAAGGTAAAAAAATTTGAATATCTCACTTATTACCATACGATAAGTCAAAACCATTGTTGCGTTGGCTTTTGCCCGCTTTTATCAGGTATATCTGATTGTGTACAACAGGGTTTTAAGCAAAGTTTTTAGCCTTAAATGATGCAATAGGTCTCGGATGCAAAACATTTAAAAATCCATATGTATCGAATATGATACGTGTGGTGTTAAAGGGTAAATATCTACACAGTGCAGGTTTACTCGCCTCGTCATTGCTCAGTGTCGGTGGTCTTCCAATACAATGGAGGTCCTAACTGATGGGATCGGACAGAAAGACTTCATTTGTATGTGACAGACCCCCGACGATACACTGACTGAACATCGGTGTTGTACGGCGGTTTTGGTTTGTGTATTAATCATTTACAACATGGATGATCACAGAAATAATGAAATAGAGAAAGGGTTTTTATGACTCATCCCAACCCCCTGGCCAATCAGCGGGCAGCAATCTGCCATCATCCCACTTAGCACCCTGGCCCCGTAGGTGCTAAAATTTTAACTGTTTGGAGGTGTCACACCCTAACTGAAAGTAAAAAAAACAAACAAAAACAAATCAGCCTCTAATCAGAATTGTTTTAAACTTTACCCCTTCTACCGATATAAGCAGGAAGAGGGCAATTTCAAACTGACTTGCTATCTATGTTTAAGTGTTTATGTTTACGCATTTGACCAAAGACAGAGATGTCATCTGAGCTCAGGCGATGAAGTTCCAACACAGCAACTGCTACCGCTGTTGTTGTTGGCTCGGTGTCTCCAGCACAGCTGTTCGGCTCGCTGACACCGTTTCGCCCATTACAGCCACCTGGCACATCTCCATCCGCCCGGGGGCATCAGATGCTAGAGTGCGGAAGCGGCGCGGCTTCAGTTCGTAACCCGATCCGGCTTTGATGAGCGGAGCAGAAACAGTTGCGGCCTGTGAGAGAGTGGCTTCGTGTCAGCGTCCATGTGTTGACGGTCACCCAGAGAAAGGAACGAGAGGCCGAATCACCGGTGACATCTCAGCTGACCTTTAGTCCCAAATGCGTGCCAGTTGCCATGCGCGGGTTCGACTGGGACCCCGGAGGCTCACCGGCTCTGCCGAGGGGCTCCCACGGGTATTAGGTGCTCCAGCGCTGTTGCCTCCCCTCTCTCTACAGGCACACAAACTCACCCCTCTTCTCTCTACATCCTTCCCGCGCTCTCGAGCTTTGTCAGCAGCCGTCAATCCATGGCAAATTCGGAAAAAGAAAAGCCAGAGGGCGTCAGGGGCCAGGCTTTCTTTGTGCTTCATCTTTTCTTACTCATGGCCTGAAGTCCAGCTTTTCTGTGGTCTCTTGCAGTGTTTACATGGCAACCTCCCCCCCTCCCCCAAAAAAACAAAAAACTCAACCTTCCTTCTTTAAATAGCCGTAATGTCTTGTTAAAGTTCCATTAGCCATTAAATGCCATTTGGTAACAGCTCTCTGGCAACACTTAACCACTCACTTTTTGCACTTCAACTTTGCTCTTTGTGTCACACAAAGGAAAAGAAACACACTTAAGAGTAACTGTTTCACACTGTCAAATCTGGCAAGCTTGCAAATACAGATCCAGCAGGGCTTACAGACACTTTTCTCCACAGTGACACACGAACTCTAGGAAAGACTGACTTGGAATAACTTAAGTGGTGCGGTGGCGTGAAATGGACTGGTCACGAAATGATTAACTGATATTCCTGCCTGACTTTATCCTTGATCCCTGTTGCGAGGCGGGAAAAATATATTGGTTTTATTTCCACTCGCCGACAGGGACAATGGTCTAATGAAATGAAAATCCATGTTTAATACTTTCACTGTCAAAGAGCAGTTTCCTCTGAGAACAGGATAAATGGGTCAGATTAAAATCTAAGCCTAAATTTCACATACAGTGATAAAGCTGAGTGTTCGTAGCTGTAAGAAGAGGGAAGTAATGATAATAATGCACTTACCTGGACTGTTGGAAGAATATTCCATATTTTTGCCCATTTTTGGGGATATTTGCTTATGCTGTCCTTTAAATGTGAATACATACGCCGTGACACTGAGTCCAGAAATTGCACTCATCCGGTTTCCTCTCGCCCCTGCAGAGCGAGCCATTGCCAGACACGAGGTGCGAGAGATCGAGCAGCGGCACACGCAGGACGGCCTGCGGGAGCGGGACTCGGCGGCCGCACAGTCGGACAGAGAGGACGACGTGGTCATCATCTACAACCGCGTGCCCAAAACAGCCAGCACTTCCTTCACCAACATTGCCTACGACTTGTGCGGGAAGAACCACTACCACGTCCTGCACATAAACACCACCAAGAACAACCCGGTCATGTCCATACAGGACCAGGTCAGAGCCACCTTTAGTTCCAACTTTTTTTCACCTCTTCTCTTGGTGGTCCACAGCATTTTAGCCTCTGAGTTACTTATTTATTTATTTATTTCTGGTGTGTTCAGGTACGGTTTGTAAAGAATGTGACCGAATGGAGGGAAATGAAGCCGGCTTTCTACCACGGACACGTCTCCTTCCTGGATTTCACCAAGTAAAGACACGTTCATTGAATATTTTTATGCATGCACATTCCCCTTGTTTTTTGGGTTTGATCAATTTGCTCCACCTTGTGGTAATTTAGGGCAACTAACATTAAAAATGGTCATCCAGAAAGCAAAACCGTTTTCTGACATTAATACCTTTTCTTCAGGTTTGGGGTGAAAAAGAAGCCCATCTACATAAATGTGATTAGGGACCCTATTGAAAGGCTGGTGTCGTACTATTACTTCCTGCGTTTTGGCGACGACTACAGGCCCGGCTTGAGGCGCAGGAAACAGGGAGACAAAAAGGTAAAAAGAAGGAACGGGGTGGGGGGGGGCTGCTCTTCTAAACTCCTTTTTTTCCCCCATCCCAAATGAGAATGACGACCCCTCTTGCCAAAGGTATATTTTGACACAGAATCACAATTCATGTTAGCAGAGTTCTAATTTCTTGGCGGAAGTCCAATACTTCTTAATATTATTTTTAACACATTGGTTTTGTTTTCTTTTTTTTCAAGCAAAAATCATAACATATGATAGATTTAAAGCAGATTTATTTCTATTACTTTATTTTGCTTACCCAAATATTAGTTAAAAGTTGTTGTTTTTTTGCCTCAACTGCTTTCAAAATCTAATTCTTAACAAAAAGTTCCCTCATCATGTGTTGCATGTTTACTCCCAATGACAGGTTTAATTAACAGGCATCAATTAAGTGTATTGAAGGCGTTTGAATGATCACTAATCAGTCACACTGGCAGAAATCGAGGACCCCAACAGTACATTTTGCTCAGGACCACATGAAAGCTTTTGTTAGTTATGAGGACAATTAACAGTCAAGTGCATCGTAGAGATCAATTCAAAATACCATACCAGCACTCCATTGCGCTTTTGTATTTTTTGGAGCCCTGTTTGGAGGGCGCTGGAGTAGACAAGGCTGTCAGGAGCTGAGTGGTTTGTTGTGTCTGAAACAGCTTGATATTTTTAATGTTAAATAGTGCATGGGAACGTGAGTGGGAAACATATGCCACACGGTCAGAGAAGGTCAGGTGGCACCCAAGTTCCTCTAAACTTAAAACAGGCAAGTAAAAAAGAAGAGTCCATTTTGACAGAAATGCTGGGTTGTATGGTTTGCTCGGCTGGAAAGACCAGCAGTTCTGTTTTTAGTGAGGTCGAGGAGGATGCGGTGCTTTCTCATCCCCGTAAATACGTCAGCAGGACAATCTGAGACTCGAACAGAGACAGTTGAGCTGAGGTTTTTGTGATCATTCTGACCTATATAAAATCCCTTCCTGTAAAAAAAAAAAAAAGAAAAGCATTAAAAATACAGGTTTTGAAACAATCTGTTGTCCACATTTAGTGCATTTATTCACCCAGTTGTTTGAATGAATTATGGACCTTGCACCAGTTATAGCAATAATTTTCTTTATAGCACAATATAATGAAGTACGAGATGTTAATGTCCACTCTAAACCAACATTTCAAAACCCACTTTTCACTGCATGTAGGGCACATAACCCCTCACTCCTGATGAATTTTCCTTCACGTGTGTCTTTTTTTTGTGTTTCAGACATTTGATGAATGTGTATCGGCTGGTGGCTCAGACTGTGCTCCTGAGAAGCTCTGGCTTCAGATTCCCTTTTTCTGCGGTCACTACTCTGAATGTTGGTAGGTATTTGAATGTCTGTCTCTTTACACCAATCAGCCATAGCATCAAAACTTCCTGGATACCAGACTGACTTAACCTGATGCCTACTGAGGAATACAAAACATTATCTACTCACATCCCATCCCATTTCCCTCTGAGCCCAATGGACCTACTTGAGGATACTCCAGAATGTCTTGAGATGTTCTTTGTTCGAGACCTAGACTAGTTGGAGCTCTTTTGGCAGCAGTGTGAGGCCGTACTGTAAGTACTGATATTTATAAGTCCGGTGTTCCAGTTAAAACACTTCACCTCCAATAGAGAAACTTGTTAAAAAGATACTTGACAAGCATTAAAGCAACATTATGGAAGTTTGTGAACCTCACTTTAAGGTAAGCAACCCTACCTGACCCAAATCAAAAGATTCCACAGGGGTGCAACTTATCACTCAGATGGAAGCGGCTGTCAGATTTACAAGATTTATGTGTTAAACATGGAGTGTTATTTTGTTCGTCTTTAGACCAAGTAAGCTGACGCAGCACCTGCTGGTTACCTCCAAATGGGAGCTTTAAAATGGGAATTTTAGATGTCGTTCAGAAGTGACGGTCCAAAGGAAGGCAGGGAGCACGCATATTTAAGAACAACTGAATTTTAAGCTTAACTTAACTTGAGCAAAGTTATACCCAGCCCCAACATTTAGATATTTTTGTGGACTGCCGTTGGTGTCTTCATGACTTCTCCCACAGGGCAAAGAAATTCCCAGAACTGACGAACAGCAATAGTGCGGCATCAACAAAGGTTTTTCTGAAGAGCACAGAACTTTCCTGGCAATCCCAGGTTAAAAGAAATTAAAGTTTTCATGACAGACTGAGTACCTCAGACTGCAGAAGAAGAAATTTATCTTGGTGATATTTATCTGAACCTCATATAACCCTCCTCTCAGCTAGCACAAATAGTTCAACCTGTCATCTGTGAATTCGGTGTGACATTGCGGCATAAGTTTCTTATAGTTTTTCTATTACCTCTGTTACTCTCTCTTCCCAAGGTCCCTTCTAAATCTTTCAGCCTTGATCTGTTCTCTCTACATAATGTATCCATCTGCGGCCTCGCACACCCCTCTCGCCCTCTTTATCCTTGATTCTGACTTTCAGTCTGTAACTCCTCCTTTTCACAAGAGTTCAGAAAGCTCGGATGAAACAAAAAGTTTTCCCGGTTCTAGACTGCTTTGCATAACAAAGCCCTATCCGACTTAAACAGCCTGCTTCATCTTGTTTCATTCTGACAGCGCCTTTTTCATTTTCCTCTGTCCAGTATGCTGCTGCCTCAGCGTTCTGTGCCCCTTTGGAGTGACAAATATCATCCGAAGAGTCATCTTCCTTTGCCGTTCTATTTGTACACTTGTCTGTCACATTTAACCTGATCCCACCATCAACAGAGGAAAACAAACAAACGAACAAACGTGATCTCTGTGCAGGAATGTGGGCAGCCAGTGGGCACTGGAGCAGGCCAAATACAACCTAGTGAATGAGTACCTGCTGGTCGGAGTGACGGAGGAGCTGGAAGACTTTGTAATGATGTTGGAGGCAGCATTGCCTCGCTTCTTCAAAGGAGCCACTGAGCTGTACAAAACAGGTGAATGTGAACAGACGGGAAGTGTTTGATAAATTCTTTGATGTACCATTTCTCAGACTGAGGCTAAAACAAACAGTATGAACGGTTTCAGTTTGAGTGCATATTTTGTGGGTGCAGCATTTGATTTTTCTTTCTTTTTTTCATTACACATTGGTATTTACATTGGCTCAGAAAATGATTACGTGACGTTTTTATTTACACTGTACCCACAGCCATTTTTTTTTTAAGTCACGGTTGTTTGATGACCGACCGAGGCTGCGTCTGAACGCAAGCTGGTTGCATTTTACCGGTTTGAGCTGCTCCAAAGAGAACTGGACTGTGATCAGGGAACTTTTGTGCTTCTCGCCTGTTTAGTTACAAATTGATTGCTGTAGTGGTGCTGCCAGAAGACAAAATGGAGAGCAAGGAAACATTCAGCCTGACACTAAGCCCATTTATTTGACATCTTCACCAACCGTCTTCAGGCTCTTATTGCACATTAGACTTGTAATACAGACGGAATCATCATAATTTTTAATGATCTTTTAGGAAATTATCAACTTTGCAAGTCCACTTTGAACATAAAGCGTAAAAGTATCTTATTCTGCAAATCAATCATCAGCGTGACTTTATTCTAGTTTTAAAATCTAACGGGCATTAATGTCAAAGAAACTACCTTTTAATAAAAGATACATGGACAGAAAAGCTGAATTAATGGGTTTGTTCTCGCAGTTTTAATGTACCCCCTCCGTTTTTTGTTACAGGCAAGAAATCCCACCTGAGGAAGACCACCGAGAAGAAGCCGCCCACGAAAGAGTCCATTGCCAAGCTGCAGCAGTCGGCCATCTGGAAGATGGAGAACGACTTCTACGAGTTTGCACTAGAGCAGTTCCAGTTCGTCCGGGCACACGCCGTCAGAGAAAAGGACGGGGAGCTCTACCTGCTGCCTCAGAATTTCTTCTACGAAAAAATCTACCCGAAAAACTAACACGGTACACGCTTGGCGAAAGACAGGGCGCTTTTTTGTTTTTGTTTTTTACCGGCGGAGCAGAGTAGCGCGGAGGAGGGTGGCGGGCAGAAAGTGAGGTGAAATGGGAGTGTTGTTGGACTACTGCTGATGGCGACACACACGCGAGACGGTGAACTTAATGCGGAGCTGGAAACAATCAGGCCCCTGGACACAAACGGCCAGCAGCTGCTGTTCACGATCCAGCCAGCCGACCGGACGTGGAGCCGGACTTCCATCAGCAGGTTGCGCTCGCTTTCTTCGCCACTCCGTTTCATTTCAACGCCAAAGGTGGTCCACGCCAAGAGGCCTGAGCAGGCACGCGCCCCGAAGACGACACAGGCCGACGGCAGATCAGGCGTCCCGTTTGGCTTTGGCCAGAAAGAAAAAGAAAGAAAATAAGCATTTTCATCGGCTCTGTACTGTTCGGTTGTGTCAAGGTCTCTACAATGATTGTCAATTGTATCTTCAAACTGTGAGATTTTTTCTTTTCTTTTGTTCTGATGAAATTACATCCCCATGCCTCACCACCAACACTAACTTAAAAGAACTTTAAGAAGTTGGCTACTTTGCTGTATCGTTTGGACTTGAAACGGAACGTTCATGGCTTTTCTGAAATAAAAATCCTGTGAAAAGAGTGCTCACTTGCGAAAGCGTGTCAGTTTTTTTTTTTTTTACTGTATTTGATGTGTGACTTGTAAATGTGGGCTGAAAAGGAGGTTTTTACATATAAAAAAGGCATTGAATTGCGTGAGAAGAACACAAAGAACATGCTGCTTCTGTAAATATTTGCCACTTTTCCAGTCCACTTTATTGGTCAGTATCTTTTTAGGACCTGTTTTGAGTTTTAAAGGTTTAAAGTTTCTTTGATCTAATTTTTCACTCTGAATCATATATATATTTATATATATATATGTGTATGTATGTGTGTGTGTGTATGTATATGTGTGTGTGTATAAATATATACACATCCTTTTTTTTTTCTTTATTTCTGGTCAAGTCACTTCATTTTAAAAACACTGAATCATAGTTAATACTTTTGACACTTTTTTGCGGACATTGTTATTAGAAATCATTTCTGCGTTTATATAAGGCTGCAGCAGGATATGTTTATTTCTCCTGAACAAAAAGACTGAAAATTAAACACTGCCTCTTTCTGTAACATTGAATCCTGAATTGTAACAATTTTTTCACCCCTTGTTTGCAATGCTATTCGCAATTTTTTGAGAAAAAATAAAGTTTGTTCTTATTTGTCCTAATAACCTGCTGCAGCATTATATTTGACATCCTATTGACTGAGAAGGATCTGTCTGCTCTTGTTTTGCTCATGGTTGGATTTTTAATCTGTTGAAAGGCTTGCAATTTGCCCCGTAAAGTTTTTGTATAACTAGCAAGCAAACGGACAAGTATTTGTCCTCTCAATTTATCCCATGTCATATCCAGCATAGAAATGTTATGGTTGTAAAGGCAAAAAGAAAAAAATACTTTTCTCATGACTGCATACTGTACTACTGAATTCTGTGTGCCTTCTCATTATTTTTTTTTAGGTGTGTGTTGCAGCTTTTTCCCCCCCAATAGAACACGAAGACAAAATTGCTGCCGTGTTTGCTGTCATCTTTTAATTGACAAACAATATACACAAGGTTATAAAAAAAAAAGCTTGTGGTTGTTTATTTATCCATTTTTTTTGCACAGTTTTTGTTTGTCAGATGAATTAGAGAAGGGAGATTAAGCATCTACTGTGGAATCAAAGTTGCTGTTCGGGGCGTGTGTCCTGCAGAGGGAGTTAGAGAGCTGCCAACTTCTCTTGTGTCAAACTGTAAGCGTTTGTCCTTTGCTCATATCTTTCCTTTGGTCTGATATATTGTTTGAGGCTGTTTGAGGCTCCACTTGGCTCTTTATATTCCAGCAGCTCATTCTAAAACATGCTTGGTTTCCATGCATTTTGGGCACAGTTTACATGCAACTTCCCTCCCATAGCTCAACTTCTTAAATGGTGAGGAAGGAACTAAAATAGGAGCATGGTTATGTGAGAGGAGTCACCAGAGGCCAGGGAAAGTTTACATGAGCCAGTGTTGCCAGTCGGAGTTACTCTCCGATAATCCCTGGACAGGCATGATCAGCTATTGGGCTCATCCTCCATAATCTGGGATCACTCTCCTGTTACAGCTTCCTGGTTTTGGCCCTCTGACCCAGATAAACAGACTGTGCCCCCATACTTTAGAGATTCAATTACAATCTTCCTTTTACCATCAGAACGAGGACTTTTCTTTACTACAGCAACAGTGCTTGAGACTTAAGTTTTTAAAAGAGTAGTAACCAGACATGTGGTTGCGATTAAGTTGAAGTGATTGTCACCTTTCCCAGTTTATAAAAAGCAGTAAATGAAAATTTAGCTTTTGGATTCCTGTGGTTTGTGAGAAGTTGTCTGTACAGTATTTAAACTCTGAAATGTGCTTTTTAAGAATGTGCAGTGGTTGACCCTGGATGCCTGTTTTCACATTCTTGGACATGACACAGGGTCCACAGACCCGGGAAGGGGGGTTATGGGGTAAAACCCATATAAATGACTATTATTTATGTATGACAAAGTTTGCTAAGGTCATTAATCTTAACTAAGGAGTTATTAATCTTTTGCTTTGAGAAATATACAGCTTGGCACTATGTGAATGACTGCTTGTTCAACAATATCATCACCCTTGAAATATATATATACAGTTGAGGTGATAGGGCTCATCTTTATCATTTTATTTGCTTCCTTTATGGATAAAAAGGTTAGATGCATTGAAAATATCAGATTTTTTTGCAGTGTTTGCACAAACTCATTAAGTATGTTGATTTTTTCCCTTCTGTGAGCATCGTGTGTAAAACATTCTCCACTCGATTTCTATTATTCCAGTTGAAATTCAATTTCTAACACTTTCTGTGCTCATGTGCATTATAAAACAACAACAAAAACATGTTCTTTTGTGCATGAAGAATAACCTCAGAGTGGCTAAACCTGCACCACTGCGAATTTGATCTTCTCTCAGTTGATACTGGTCAAAAACTGCCTGATGTTATTGTCCTGCCTTTTTGTCCAAGAGTAGACTAAAACATCATCAGACGTCCCCAGTAGCCTGGCACACTTCATACACAATAAATCAACATTTATGGAAATCTTCTCGTGGCCAGTAATAACTGTATTAGCATTTCAAGAGAGGAGCCTTAAAGGTTACAGACAGCCTTGGCCCCAAATGGAGACGTATCATTTCCTTTCATAGTTTCCACATGGTGGAAATAGAAATAGATTTGCCACGCACGAAGTCAATGGATCAAATCATTGGAGAGTTGTTCTTACACCCTTGTTGCAGTTTAGGGTTGTATGAGGGCTTAAACAAGTCCCAGCTATCATTGGGAAAGCGGTGGGGTACACCCCAAACAGGTCTGCAGAAAATCGCAGGACCACACCAGGAGATGTCCGAACATTAATTGGTCACCAAATCCCCAAAAGACTAAATTTAACACAGTTACTTTAAACCCCAATCACAATATTGTAAAACTTTAAACAGCTGCAAGAATCTACTCAATATTTGATTAAATGTTTGTCCTTCCTTCCTTTTCTCTGAACTTACGGATCTGTTCATTTTTTATTCATCTGGTTTTGCTCTGTTTTTGACAACAAATCAATAAAAAAGTCTTTAAAGACCAATTTTTTCTCAGATCCAATAAAATTACGCAATATTTTATTGTTCCTTTCATTACCAGCCAAAGTAAGTTGCGGTCCAATATCAATGGCTGAAAATGGGAGAAAAACTCTGGTTTAATCCAATATGTGTAGTTTTTCAATGATTAAGATGAACGAATGATCCCCACAAAAGGTTTGTAAATCTGGTGAACACAATACTCCATTCTGACACCCAGAGGTTGCGAAATACATCTTAAAAAATGAAAAAAACAAAGTTGAATTCGACTAAAGTTGCAACTTTTGGCTCTGCATTAATTTCGTCAGGTTTAATTCGCCACTCAGTTCCTACACATTTTTGCAATTTAAAGCTTTTGTCTCTAAATAGATAAACATCCTGCATATGATTTTGAATTTAATTTCCCTTAAATGTTTTTTTTCAGCATGAAGTCCTTGAGTGGGCCTTTAACCAATTATAGGAAAAAGAACATACATTTCTTTTGAATATTCATAAACTATGACCATGCCATAAGTCCAAATTATTGCCGTGCAGTATATATGATGGTCTAAAACACAATATTTACCATTAAATTATTCAAAAGGTCTCAGAAGCAAAATATTTCAGAATGTATCAAAAGGCGTCATATTTATCAAATATGATACATGTGACATTATAGCATTGATAGTTACTCTACTCTCATTGAGCTAAATCAAATTTATTTATTTTTGGTATAAATGTCTTTTTGTTGTTTTTTTTCTCTAAATGTGAAAATAAGTATAATATCTAATCGACTTTAAAAACAGAGCTGCAACAACAAGGTGGAAAGAATGAGCACACTTTTAAAATTAAACATTTCCATCTCTTATTCCTCCATCCATAAACATTTAATAGCTATGACCAGCATTGGTTTTGTTATTGCTTATTGGTCCAGATATGAAAAACAAATAAGTCATATCTCGTCATAAGCACCTGCCCTCTGGAGTTTGTCATCATAGAGGCAGAAAGAGGGACTTGACCTTAACAGGGACTGTAGCAGGATCCCATAATTCATAAATCTCCTCGATGGGGTCTCTGTCATTGCTGTCATGTAGACAAAGCTGAGTTTATGACTGGGGTTGATCCAATGCAATAAATATTTGTGACATCTTGCCAAAAGGACAGAAACACTGCCCAGTCTCTCACACATATGGCTTGTGATGATGGTGTCCCTGGTGGTTATGTAAGGAAACAGTAAGTCTTCTTGCAGAGGTGCCACATGTCGTGCATCGGCCCCAAAAGAAGCAGAAGACTTGCCTGTGTGTCATGTGGTTTCTCTAAAGGGCTCCTAATGACTTATCTGGCCAAACTCTGACTCTTTGGAGGTGTATGTTTGCTTTGCTGCTCTGAGCTCTCATAGACAGTTTCATCGTCATCTGCATAATCCTTTGACTTTGAGTTACAATTATGACTTTCTCATAGATGAATGATCTGTCTTCGGTTGGTTTCATCTACCAAAGGTTGTTCCAAAAGTGCAACTTTCACACACTTGCTTAATATCTTTCATATGATTGCTGCTACCTGGATTGTGAAGCAATATGTTTAGTAAGTTTGAAAGAATAGTTCACGGAATTAAAAAATGACACCACCCAAAAAGTACTCATGGTAGTTAAAAAAAGACGCAGCTACTCATCCAATGCTATTTAAAATGCCCTTTTCTGATTTCCCCTTACGTATGGGGAATGCTATATTTTTAGATTCTATGAGAACTTTTTTGGGCTTAAAGAGACCAGTGCCAATAATGCTTCACTTCCAAAACCCTCAGACCGGCAGCAAAACAGTCCTCATTATCAAATTTGTATAATTTATTTAAAAAAAAATGTACATCCATGCTGAGACTCTGTTTGTACACACAAACAGAGTCTCAGCATGGATGTGCATTTGTTTTTGATGAATTTAACCCTCATTATTATTAATCCCTTTGAAATCTGCTGCTTTGATTGATTATTTTCCTTCTCTCAATCTTCTTTTGCAAGTTCTAAAAAATGTAAACGCATACATGGTAAGATCACAAATAATTTCATGTTTAGTGGATATGAAAAAGAGTGTCTTGCTCAGTCAGTAACTATGTGGATCGATTTAAAATAGGCGTTTTTCCAGGTGGGTGACCGAATTCAATAGAGCTGACGCGAAATAACTATTTCCTCAGTTTGAAGCACTTCGACCTGGGATGAACGATTTCCACGACCGTGTTCCCTCATCGATGGTTTCAGGTTATTGGCATGAGGTGAGGCCAGTCTGGGTGAAGTCTGGGATCACGTGTGGAACTGTCCGGGCAGAGAGCATCCGAGAAGTGGGAGCCGCCGTTGCTCTACGGCTCCTATCTGGGCGGACGCTTCCATTCTAACCACCGCCTCTTTCTCCAAGCTTGCAGTGGGACAGATTTATGCTTTAGCATATTTACGTATGAGCGCTCGTTCACCGTTCAGGACTTCGTCGGGACCGCGTAGAATAAGTGTGTAGACGACATGGGAAGTCCCGTGTTTCCGAGATGACCGATGCTTTGGTCAAAATAAGCACGTTTTTTTTGGTCGCCAGAGAGGGAAACTTAAACCAAGTCTTGTTTTTGGAGTCCCCCGCACTCCCTCCACTCTCCCCGTAGGATTTGATTCAAAGGCGAAAACCAAGATGGCCGCCGATTCCGTGCAGGTAGGAAAAGTTGACAACTGTTGCGAAAAGTGCGCAAACTTCACCCAGAGATTCATGGTTAATATAGCTAACAGTTTTATGTACTTAAATCTAAGCCCCTATGAGTCAGAAGTGTTCTATTAAAGTACAAGGCCTACGATAGATCCCAAAAAGCCTGTCTGGTAACTATCCATGGATCGAGGCCTTGGGAACAATTATCCAAACTAACTATTCCTGAAATCTCCTACTTTAAAATGGGTTCCTTTCTTTTTTTAACCAGCTGCTTTGTTAATGTGCCGTACATTGTTGGAAAGTAAAGTTGAATCATAAAGTTTGTGTGGCTATAGGTCAAGTTGAATGTTAGTTGTTGGACGTTACTTCACAGCCCAACTTTTCTCCTAGAAGGTAAACAGTGTCCGCATGTTGTGTTGTATTTAGGATTTGTTAAGCTGAATACGACGGAAATGTATAATAAATGCTAACATCACTGCACGGAGGGGTTACATTAGTTAAAGAAAAGTTTTTAAAGTGAATTGCTTAAAGTTGTAGCTAACGATATCACCCCACCAAAGTACCGTATCATTTTAGTTTACAACATATTTAAGTTTATTTATATATTTATTTAGATGTGTATTTATTACTTTATGAGGAGCTAGGTGTAAACCATTTATTTGTAGTACACATGGATGACTAATGTGGTTTCACTTGAGTGACGTCAGACCTAGCAAACGTCTTTCTGTTTTACGTTACAATTCAAACTCCCATCCGATCCTATTTCAGCCATTTCTATGACTATACAGTTAACCGGTGTTATTTTAAGTTTACACCAAAGGTAATTATTGATCCACTGTAAATCATATTTATGGGGAATTTTGGAGGGACTGTGATTGTTGCTGATGGCAAAGTAAAATCAAAACAAAACAGTGAGAAGCACAATTGTTCCTTATTGGTATCTTTCCATGAGCTGTTATAGACAGAAGCCTTTTCAGTGTCATAAGGGAAGATCTATCGCTCTATCTGCAACTTACTCAGCACAGGTGTGGTTCTTATCCCCTATCCAATGTCAGATGGATGGCTTGGTTTGATTTAGCAATGTTTTTCTAACTTTGGCAACCTGCAAAACTCAAATCTTTGCTTTAAATGGCTCATTTGGATCATTAGCAGAGTTAAAATCAAATTGGAGTACAACACCATGCATTGTTTTAGTCCTGTATAATACTGAGCAATAATTCAGCTCATCTCATAAAATGTCAAGCACTGCTTTTATTGCTTTGAATATAATGTAAGAAGAGACCTAAACTAAAAGGAAATCTACAATTGGGATAAATTGTGCGATTTGTAAACAATATGACACAGTTTTAGTGTGCAGTCGTTGCTCTTTAGAGAATTCAGAAAACCAAAATTGAGCTGAACCCAACCATTCACCTCTAAACATGTGGGTGGAAGAATAACGCAGCAGAACAACGGTGGCTTCAGAGTTCTTTACTGTTTGTCCTCCTTTTGAGTTCTTGTTGCCTCAGCTTTGTGGACATCTACGCACAGTGCACTTTCAGATACAACCTTTATCAGAGACGAAGAGCAAGACATTACATACAGTCCTACATATCATGGGATATGCATTTGTGTGTGGCTTCCATTCGTAGGCTCTGTGTTTATTACCTCGTGTGTTGCTATTTTTGACCACAACGTAGCTCAAGGCCTTAGCAAGGGCCCCGCAGCAAGCTGTGGGGTAAGATAGGCTCGGTGTCAGGTTGTATACTCAGATATGGCCTGCGTCGAAATGGCAAGGGCTT
This sequence comes from Menidia menidia, assembly GCA_907169785.1. Taxonomy (NCBI): domain Eukaryota; kingdom Metazoa; phylum Chordata; class Actinopteri; order Atheriniformes; family Atherinopsidae; genus Menidia; species Menidia menidia. The sequence continues at coordinate 13,048,035 of CAJRST010007779.1, read as the reverse complement.
GGCTTTTTAAGCTGGAGCTTGGATAGTGGCCTTAGGTTTTCCTTTGTCCTATTGTCTGATGGAGCTCTTATTGGACTTAAAGAGCAACTTAACCTGCTTGTGTTTGTTTTTACTCACAGTTTCCTTTCATGTCTCAGACACCAAAAAAGTGTTTTTACCTGTGTAAGAATAGTGTTTTCTAAGATTACAAGTTAGTTTACTAGTTCTTAATTTTCTGGTTTTGTTTTTCTAAGGTAGTAATACTAATATTTTATCAGATGAGTGAAGTAGTCATGTGTTCTAAAATGTCGAGCAAAACATGCACCTACAAGGTTTCATATTTCAAGGTTTTCATCTCATTGTGAGCCTTGAGTTTTTTTTTTTTTTGTAGGGCAACCAGCAGAGCCACACTATCACGTACAAGTTCCCTACATCCATCATAAACTCTGTTTTGTGGTATGAGTGGAAACATTTGCTTACAATTCCTCCTTCGCCCCTCTTTGAACCTAATACATCTCAAGTTCCTGGTGTGACGTCTTTTCCCGTCCATGCATACATTCGAGCAGCAAGAAATGTGGAGGCACAAGCAGGTTGGACTGCAGCAGGTACGGCAGCTGCAGGGAAACCAGAGAAGGAGCTAGTCGTGCATATCACTTCTCTTATTTCAATGAAATGCTTTTGTTTGATCTCGCATTAAAATACAGTCTGTGTGGGTCTCTGGGCTGACAGATTTCCACCTTATCTGATTGGCCTTTCATGGATTTCCTTGCATTGTTGCGTGGTAAAACAGGACCATTTGGGTGTCCTCATTCTGTCCCCGAGCCACACTGGGCAAACATGCAAGCAGCTTTGCAGAGAGGGAGACACCACTCTCAGCCCCCACTCTCCCAACACACCATCACCACTCACACATGCACATATACAAACACCCCATTTAGCAAGTCGTGACCTCTGTTTTACCTATGAGTCATCACGGAACCTCTGGATTAGGATATGTGCAAACTATGCTTTCCTTTGAAGTGAGCACCTTTGGAAGGAAGAGGGGGTGTTTTGAGGGCTTAAGAGGGAATGACTGAGGGCATGGAAATCCCTCATCTTGGCAGACAAGGTATATATTTTTTCCTGTTATAGTTCTGTGAACTAGATGTAGAGAAAATACTTTTGCCCCTAGTAACATTTTGGTTTGTTACTTAATACTCAATATCTCTCTTAAACCAGTTTTACAAATGAAAGCCTAATGAAAATAGGTTCTAAGTAATTACATTCTTTTCAAAGTTAAAAAGTATAACCTTTTAATGTTTATTTTCACTTTCCATTTTCCTCTTTGGCTTAAAATACATATAAACGTAACATAACTTTAATTTTATAAGGCTTTTTAAAACAAAACCATGGATGTAATGAGCTAAATTGTAATACTTCTTGTGTTTTGATCTAGTATTTCTACTGTGAGTTGAAGAACTATAATCACACCTGACTAACAGAGATCTTCTTAATTATGTTCCCCAAGATAAAAGTAATTCATGATCAAGAAAAATCTTTCCTTCATGTGGATGTCCACCGCAGATCTTGTTTGTGTTTGGTGGAAGAGTCTTCCAATTTGTTGAATTCATGGAGACTTGGAGGCATTACTCTGGTTGCAGGCTAAGATGGGACAGAAACAAGAACAAACAAGCTATGCTTTAAGTTAGGACAACAGATGACTCAAAATCAGATTTGAAACATCAAAACCACAGCACACCTTTCCTATCTACTGAATACACTTGGCGCCTGCTGGTATGAGTAACTGCAAGTTTGAGTGTTTTTTCAAACAATTGGAAATGTTTACTTCTCTGTGTATAGATTTATCTTCACAAAGTTTCACTAGCCTTGAGCTGTCCTTTCACTTAGTATAAACCTTGAAGTATGGTCTATAATCTGCCTCTATATCTAATGCTAGTCCATCAGACACTTAAAGATGTTTCACACACTCAAGCAATTTTAGCGTGTGAACTAAAGCAGCCTTGACTTTTAGCTTCCGTCCCCAACAAAGCCAGCGTCACACTGGTTCTTGTTTATCAAACCATCCTCCTTTTGACGCAAACAGAAAACATCCAGCGATTTTAACTACGACTTTTCAGGGATGCAGTAATGGCTCAAACAGCCTCCACAAGCAAATCAAACTCCCTTCAAAACATCTCCGAAGTAACAAAATAGTAACAATATTGTAGTTACAGCAATGAAAACTTTTTTAAGATGCTCGTTGTGGATAATGTGCATTTTCTACCTGACTTGCATTGCCAGGAGAATCCGACCATACAAGGAAATGTGAACTATGATGTGATGGTTGACAGCTTTCTTTACAAATAAAGTTTTGCAGTTGGAGAGTCAATAAATAACAGTAAATAGGAAGTAATTGTTCTGGCCCTTTAATGGGCATGTACACGGTTCGCACTTCATTTAGCTACTTTTCCGAAGATCACCCCAGATTTGCTTCAATGTTGAGTGGAAAAAAATGTAGCGACGCTCATGGATTTCTAGAGGAACTGATGATGAGTGGCATAATACACCTAAACTTAACTGTTACACTTGTAGAGCTGTTCCCATGTTATTTCAGAATGTATCCTTCACCGCAAAGTTGCTTTCCGGGGGGTAGCTGCAGTGCTCCAGAGCTATGTTTTTAGATGGGGGTTAATTTTAGATGCAGTCGTCTCCCTGGAGTGAGATTAGGTCCCATTCTGGGCTCCTCTGACCTCACAGAGTGAGAAGCTAAGAGGGATTTGGCCGCCGCTGCTCAGACGGTTTATCCTCCCTGTTTATGTCAATGGCCTTGAAGAGAAAACGCAAAGGAATAGAGCCGGAGAAAAGCGCACTCCAGCCGAGTGAATGACTGAGACTGACTGGCAGAGGATACAGTTTGTCCCGTCGGGTGACAGAACTTGGTTCGATGACGGCTCTGCTGGTCAGCAGAACATGCGGGAACTTGTTTGTTTAACTGAGCTAGAGATGGAATCTGCTGAAACAGATGAAGTTCCGGTAAGGCCGAAACGCGAGGCTTATTGTGTTAACTGTATCTTCTCATTAAAGACCAGTAACAAAGTCATCTCAAAGGTTCATTTGAATCCATTAAAAAAAAAAAGAAGCAGCATGCCTGTTTTCAGGGCTGCTTTAACATAAGTTGTCTAATCTTGTTGAAGCCCTGGTGATGTAATGCTGTTTCACCTGTCATAGTGACTCACTTTTAAGTGTTTTAAACTCTTTGTCTTAGTTTTGTGGTCCATGGCTGTATACTCGTAAAGCAATGCTTTTTGTTAGTTTTTGTTTTAGCATAAATGCAGAGCAATGCATGTGCTTTATGGGGACGTGATCAATTCTAAGGTGTCTATATTTAGGATTCAGTTTGAGTCAAGGTGTACAGTACCTACATGAAATTGCATAGTAGTGGCCATGAGAGCATAATTAAAAGGTAATGTTGACTTAAGTTTGAATTAGGCTTATATTATCAAGTCAAAGAACGTAAATTCTAATGGAACATCATCAGGTGTTCCTGGTGACCTCTAAAGCTGTAACATTCAGGAAATGACTACTAATCCTTCTTAAGTTAAGGTGGTGGTTTTAAGGATGCAGTCCATTGGTGACTGACAAGCAGCACAAAGTGACTCCACAATGATGGAACGATGCCACAACACTCTGAAGAGACAGCTGTGATGTAAAAGATTAAAGGACTTTAAAGGTTTATTTCATAGGCCGGTTTCAGCACAACAAAATCACAAAGGTGTTAGAAAGCAGGGCTCGTCCTGAATCGTTTGACAGAGCAAGGCTTCTGTGGATAGAAAAAAAAAGGCCATTATCATATCAAATCAATAAATTTAAGTTGTATCTTAATACAAAGGGTATAAGTGCAGAAGAAGACTGTGGATGGGGGGTCAAGCAAGGGTCGGACCGGGGTTCTGTGAGTCCCATCAGCAGCCACTTTTTGTCTTAAAATTCTGAAACTCCAGTCCCATGTCATGAAACTTTCTACAGAGATAACATGCATCTAAGAATATTCATGCAAGCACATTTTCCTTAGCAGACATTGCGCTTTTGACCTAAATGTACTTGATCCGGGACAGTTACTCACTATGCCACTTGCCAGAACTCAAAATTGCCATTGAATTGGAATTGAAGTAATCTTATTCGCCAAAAAGTACAACAGAGAAACAAAAACTATGTAAAAAAGCCAGTAAGACCTGTAGAAAAATACATTCAGATGCTTTTTATTTCTTTTTTGTTCCCTTTTTTCTGACTTTGAAATTTATATTCCACATTTTCTCCTTTTCCTCCTATTTTCACCCCCCCTTTTTTATTCTAGGGGGATGCCAGGGGCCAGCTGGTGGCAGAGCGACTCGGTCTGGGAAACAACCTGGATCTGTCGGACACCATGGTCCAGCAGAAGCTGGATGAGATCAAGGAGCAGATCCGCCGAGAGATCCGCAAAGAGCTGAAAATCAAAGAGGGTGCTGAGAACCTGCGCAAGGTAACCCCCACCCCACCCCCAAAATATACTCTTCTACAAATGCAATTCCATAGTGTTCGGGTCATTTGGACAAAAGGCAAGACAATGGAAACTTTTCATTTAGCCTTTTCCATAATTTGGTGGAGATGTATGTTTGCAGGCCTTTTAGCTTTTGGCCTCCTATCTTTTATGGCCTTTTAAGTGTCTATGTCTAAGATGTCCTCAAGCAACCATAGCCTTAAGCCACCCCCCCTCTACTGCAGGCAGTTTCAGTTGGTTTCACCTTCCACCTCCAGTGAGAGCACTCAGGCTTGAAATCAGAGGCTATCAGTCCTCCATTCAAGTCTTAGAAATGCTTTGAATCAAACTGAAGGCAGTTTCCCCATCGCTGTAGAAAAATACATTTTTGAAAGTGTAGCTTCATGCTAAATTACTTTTCACACCTCCCAGGTCACCACAGACAAGAAGAGCCTGGCATATGTTGACAACATGCTAAAAAAGTCCAACAAGAAGGTGGAGGAGCTCCACCAGGAGCTCCAAGAACTTAACGCTCACATCGTGGTCAAAGACCCAGAAGAACTTCTAGGTAAGCACTAGAAAAAGTCCCACATTTACACTTGCGCTCATAAGTATAAATGTCGCTCTCACTCTCGGTAATGGACTGTTAAGCGATCATTTGGACAGATAGTGGTTAACATTGTTGGGACGTAGAGTAAATCATTGAGGCGCTGCTGTGTCAGAACACCTATGTAAACACAGATACAAACACACAGACTGCACATTCAGTATTCGGAGGTGACTCACTCTCCAGAGACGGACATTGTTGCATCTACATTCCAGCGATGGTTACAATGAGCCGTCGATTGTTCCTCTCCGATGCTGCTGAAAGCCTGCTCCTGTGCATTTTGTCAACAACAGGGGAATTTGGAGAGATTTAACCGTGCGCACTGAGCGTCCGTTTGTTACATCGGTGGCCTTACGGAGTGGCCGTCGGCGGCGATCGTCCACCAGGAAGGCCGAGGAATGGAATTTGTCCGTCGCCGTCGCATTCCCCTGACTTAGTTGACATTAGGAAGTAGATGAGGGTAGATGTGTATGTGTATGTGCTGGAGGAGGAAAGGGAGGTTGTCTTGGTAAATGGTTATCTTAAGTGGAAACAAATTTAGCCTGACTCTGCGACTTGGCTTTGAACTGAGGTGAGCTGACGTGACGCCAGAGGAATGTCGCATCATGATGGAGAGGCACTGAATGCTGCTCAGCTATTTAGACATAAAACAACCCCTTGAAATATGTTGGGCCCTGGAATCTGTGAGAGACAGTGCTTGTTTCCTGAATTAGTATAAGGGAGTTGTTCTGCCTCTGCAGGCAGCCAGGATGTGTTTTTTTTTTCTTTTCTTTTTTTTTCCTTTTTCTTTTTTGGTTCCAGGAGAAAGTTGACGGGGGTTCTGGTTATTGTTCACATCTCAGACGAAATTTAGAAATGGAGTAGCCAATGGAACCAGGAGCCCAAATGCTTGGTCACTGGTCGGGTCCCCCCAACACATGTGACCTCATTTGTTCCTCCCGCCAAAATCGACGGTTAAAAATCACCTCTCCTTCAAGTCGTCATGTCACAGGGGAAGTAATCTTGTGCCAATTTTAGAACTTTGTCTCCCAATTATGATGTCATTGCTTGGAGAGGGTTCTTAGCTATGTGTCTGTTTGCCTTCTCATCAGATACAGAATGGGTTCAAATGAGGGAGGGTTCCCCGTGTGTGCTGTCCAGCAGTGACATCAGCCCTTTAGCTATTCAGTAGCTCACTATCTTGTCTCACAGCCCAGCGTGGGCCTAACCACTCTGAAAGTGGGGGTGGGGGTCCGTGAATTCTTGGCTCCGCGTGACCTCAGCTAGACCACACCCAAGCACTGCGAGAGGAAAACCCCAAATGTAAACTGAATGACATGGTCTGCCACTGACTTCATGACTTCACTGTACGTGCAGCACCTCATCGCACTTGTTATGCAATGCAGGTTTTTCTAAAACAGGAACTTTTTTTTTTTTGTTCCTTCTCTCCCTGCCCCAGTAAAATTCTCACCTCGCTCCGCAGACTTTCCTTATTTGTGACCGTTTGAAACTCTCGATGAAGCCCTGCCTTCCACAGCATTGGTCTCGGCTTCCGCCCCTCCTGGTTACTAACAGAATATTCTGAACTTATAAAGGGTCATTAGATGAATCACTTGGGCTCTCAGCTCAGAGGATCACACGCTTGCTTTTTTTGTCTGTAGCCTGCAGGTATTCAGAGGGGTCATTAGATGATGTTTTGGCCAAACGTTTGGTGAATGAATCACAGAACCACCTGCTTGTAATTGGTATTTGCATCTGGCAGTGTCCCGCTTTTGCCTGTTGTGTCCATTTAGTAGAATCGACACAGGAGCCAAAGACTTTTACATTATTTGATTAACCGTCTGTCTGAAATTAAACAGCTCTTTAGGGACACAAAACATGAGAATGGAAACACATTACAGATGTTTTTCCAAAGGTTTTCGAGATATGTTTAAGTGTCTGCGCCTCTGATTTGGACTTAAATCCACATCACGCTCTTGGAGTCCTCTCCAGAGTCGATTTTATGACAGCCTAAACCGAAACTTAACTGGCAAATCGAGTCTGAAGAGGCCGGGCAGGTTTTTTTACTTTTTACACACTTTGTGTGTGAGAATGTTTTTCTGTGCAACAGCAATCAATCTGGGGAGTGATTTCTCTCTCGCTGTCTCTCTCTCTCTCTCTTTCTAAACCTTACGAGTCAAGACATGACCTAAAAAAACAACAAATACTCTGAACTCATCCCACTCTGTGACTTGGATACTCTTCTTTGTGCAACAATTTTCAAATGGAACTCTATAACTTAGTATAACTGTATTTCTAGCTAAACAAGACAATGTTTTTAAGTCGTATTCCTAACAGAGACACCAATAATTTCACCATGGAATGTCTTAGAGAAAAACAACAGTATGGTATTGATCATTGTTAACAAGTTCACACAGGCCCCGGGGTTTCCTCTCAGTTGTCAAAACAGTTCCCATTTCGGGGCAGGTGCCTGTGATCGAGGCATAGAACAAAGTCAGTTTCAATTTAAAGAGAATATTTGTTCACAATCGCGTTGTTTTATGCAGGTTTTGTTCTCTTTATGGAGCTGGGGGACACATAAACAGCATTGGAACATTTCTCTCTCACTCCATTTGGTGGGCTGGGTTTAATTTCTAATCTTAAACGCCTTTACTTCTGTCGGTCTTTAAGATGTTCTCAGAGAGCTATGAACCATCAAAACGTCCCCAAAATATAAAGAACGCGCGCACAATGTATTTGTTTTTGATGTTCCGCCGAGCTCTAGCTAACTTGGAAAAAATGACACATGCAATTCTCAAGTGTATATAAAGTGGAATATTTTAAAATGTTAAGTACAATTGCATTTTTGTTTTCCTTGCCTAGAATGTCCTTTAACACCAGACACCCCAAACAGTGAAGCTAGAATGTGCACCAGCAGCAGTCGCCTGGCAGCTTTGAAACGGCAGAATGACATCGAGCTGAAGGTGAAACAGGGCGCAGAGAACATGATTCAGATGTACTCCAACGGGCCCTCCAAGGTAAGCCCAGCGGGGGGTGGGGTTGGGGTTGGTTATCCTGACATTCTTGTTTTCAGCTGCTTCACGTCGGGCTGGGAAATCAGACGCCGCTGTTCCACCTCATTCAAAAAGCACAATAGACTTACAAAATTTGGATCATTGCTCTGAAGTCTTGGTCCTATCTCCCATCAGTTAGGTGGCCCGTATTAATTGAAAAACAGGGTAAACCCCACTGATTCAGGCGTGTACGCTCTCAGGCTGAGCTCATGGCTCAGGACCTGGGCCACTTTGAAGGAACACTTGCTCATCTGATGGGACTCGATTTAAACGGCTGTTCTTGCTCTTCTGGGTTCCAAACAAATCCCATATATATGTTTCGTCATGATGTTCTGTAGAGAAAATAAACGGAGCAGCACCAATGCTCCACATCTGTCCTGTCAGTCATGCCTGATGGCACTTCTTGTTTAGAGGGAAGCCACTTTGCCCCTTGAGCAAAAGTAAACAATGATGTAAATTAAACAGGTTTGCTTGGTAACAAGTTAACCTACAGAGAATACAGTTGCGGCTCAGAGTTCGGATGGTTTTGTTTTTGAAAAGTTCCTTTTCTTCCCTCCTTCCTCTCTTTTAAACCATGGGAGTCTCTTCACACTGACAATTTCTTGAAACAAATAACAACACTGATACAGCGTTTAAAAAGAAAAAAAACACATTTTTATTTGCTGCTGTCTCTTTGTCTCTTTTTTGCTTCATTTTCTCCATCAGGGATAATGATGAAAGTTATAGTTGTTTTTTGTGAGAGAATTGGGGGCTGTGTATGCTTACCATCAATATTATAAGAATTTTGCAGCAGTGGTTGAGAACAGGGGCTTCAAGATAGTGTGGTCGCCTCACAGCAAGCCGGCTCACATCCTGGCCGGGGGCCTTTGTGTGGAGTTTGCATGTTCACAGAGTCATATGTTGTGCTAATGTTCCTGGGATATGTTAGGTTAAACCCACACTTCTATATTCTGTTTGGATTTCATTAACTGATCGGAGAGCACGAACTAAAGAGGCTCCACATTATAAACAACTCGGTGCCTGAAGTGTGTTCATGTGCGGTTCAGTATGGAGAGCGTTACCATATCGGATAATGAGTCATCACTTACTGAAACTCCTGAATGATTGATTGCTGTCCATTTGTTTCGCCAACTCTGTGGGAAGCTGTCAGAGTTTAACATCTATTGATTTTTTCTTGTTGTTTTTTCCTAGAGAACCCTTTGGACAGATGATTGTAATTCGTGGTCTCAGACCTATTGAAATACACAATAGCATGATACATTCGAGAATTTGAAAAATACACTAGCCTTTTTTTTTTTTTTTTACCAATTAAAGTACATGGGATATTTAGGGGATCCTAAAGTTCACAGGAGCTGAAACAGACCAGAAAGAGGGTGATGACTGATACAGCACACAGTTCAAGACAGATCCCTTGGTTTTGATTTAACATTGCTTGAATAGGTCTTATGGATTGAACAAATTTCTTAGTAAAGTGGTCACCTATTATTATTCTATTATATATATTTATATATATTTAAAGGGTTTATTAACCTACTTTCCATCATCCAGTTTTGTGTCATGTACAAAATGACTTGTACATCAGCAAAATGACTTGTAAATCAGCAATACAAAATTAAGTATATGCAGTTTCAAAATCTGCAATACAGTAAGATCGCAAAAATTGAACCCGTGATATGGCGAGGGCCAACTGCATTCCCACTTTTAAATGCTTTCCACTGTTTCTATCCCAAAGTTTCCCCATACTCCAATCACAAAAATCATACTTTTTTTTATTTTAATGCTGATACTACGAGCATCACACGAAAGTGGAAACAATGAGGTGCATTTCCACATAGAAACCCAGCCATCCACGGGGGAGGAAACATGAGAAGGTGCTGACACATTCTGTTATTCACACAACTGCGTGTTCACAAAGCCCATATGGTTCTGCTGTCTCCTCTAATCCTCAGTGAGATGCGAAGCTATCATTTACTTGGGAGGTGTTTGTACCATAAGTCAACAATTGGGTTAATAACTGCTGGAGGACTGAGAGGGGCTACAACTACTTTGTAGTAGGTAGTTCAGTACAGTGTAGGGCTCGTTTTCACCCACGGCATGACTGGCTTTACATTTTATGTTTCCTCCTGGGAGTAAGATTTTACCAAACAATGAAAAGATGGAATTCTGTTGGTCATTGTCTGGGGATAACTAGGACACTAAAGGACACCCCCCCCCCCGCATTTTCTTTTTAACAGCTAGGTGGATATAAGTGTGGTCTTCAAGACGAGAAGTACTGGCAAATCCTTACTGTGCACATAGCTGTGAAAGCTGTCACCTGACTCACCCTGTTTGTGTGTCTGTCTGGCCGGCCATCGGGGTCACAGTGTTTCGTAAGCGACCTCCCAGGTCAGACAGAAAGAAACCCCTTCCACTTGGAAATAGTCCTGTCCTGATGTCAGAGAGGAAATGCCTGCTGGACAGAAGTCTTTCCTGCGCATGCAGCCGTCAACCAGTACTTACACTTCATAGGAATTCGGGGTGGAGTTTTCTTACTCCAGTGTGTGCCGGTGTGCGTGTCAGCAAATCAGCAAACAATGTGATTCCACTTTGTTTTACGGTGAATAAGACTTTCCATGCAGTCACTTGTGCTTCAGCTCCAATTAAGGGCATAAACTGGCATCGTGGCTGCGTTTCACACTCGCGACAAACAGAGCACAATAGGTGACGAGGGACGGGGTGCATTTCGGATCACTAGTGAGGTCCTCGTGTCCACTTTTTTTTCCGAAGACAAAACACGATTAGAACATTTTGATTCCCTCAGAAATGCACAGCGAGATAGAATTCTCCCTCGGCCCGGTGGTTGATTCATTTCTCATTTTTATCCCGATTTGCAGGACCGTAAATTGTTAGCAACCGCCCAGCAAATGCTTCAAGACAGCAAAACAAAGATTGAGTTCATCAGGATGCAGATCCTGAAGGCCAGCCAGACCAGCGAGCTCAGCTTCGAGAACAATGACGTGATGGGTGAGCATTCACTTACGATTACTCGGCCAGATTCCGGAAGAGAAAAACGGCGGCAACTATAAATGGCTGCCATCACAGAGCAGGTGGAAGAGAAAAAAAAACACCATCTTCCTTCATCCTGCAGATAAGCCCATTATTAGCCCTTTAGACCTGCGGGTGGAAGAGTTGTGTCACCACGCCAGGATAGAGTCTGCAGTGGCTGAGGGTGCAAAGAACGTCATGAAACTCCTTGGCTCCGGAAAAGTCACAGAAAAAAAGGCACATTCAGAGGTACACTCCTATTGGTTTGTTTGTGTGTTATTCTTGTAGCAGCAGGATTCAATTTTGTCAGAGACATTGATTGCTGCATTAAAGGAAGCAGAACATGTAATTTCATTCTCCCATTTTTCTTCCCCTCTTTAGGCCCAGGCTCGATTTACAGAGTCCAATCAGAAACTTGACCTCTTGCGATACTCCCTGGAGCAACGCCTCAACGAGTTGCCCAAAAACCACCCCCGTAGCAACAGCATCACCGAGGAGCTGTCTCTGCTGTCCTCACCGGCCCTCAGTCCCAGATCCAGCATCATCTCAACACAGAACCAGTACAGCACCGTAACCAAGCCTGCGGCACTCACAGGTACCTGGAAAGAAAACACAAGGAAGGCTACCAGAAACATATAAACTCTCCTACATCCCAGCCACAGCTCATCCCTTTTACGCTGGAAAAAGAAAATGGAAATTAAGCTAACCTGTTAGTCCTGTAAAGCCACATTAGCGTCTCTTTCCTCTCACTCATTGTGCCGCCACGCCCCACTTTTCTCCTTCTGTTCGACTCTACACTCGCCCACGACGTCTCTTCATTGATTCAAAGTAACCATCCTAATTGGCTATGACACAGCTGGTTACTTATTGTAGACTGATCGGTGGCAGTTATAAAATCACAGGAGAATGGATACAGGTTGTACCACTACAGCATTGTGAAAAATAATCTGTTACATCATTATAGCTGACACATGCTGCAGTTTAAATAAAGAAAAATGTTCAACTACAAACAAACTGTATTTGAACATTTTGATACCATGAATAAGATAATCATAAACATTTGAAAACACAGATTTGAAAGCTGCTTGTCTGCTTATAGAATGCTACATTTAGAAGAAGAGAGGACAGGATTCCCCTTGGAAATGTTTAGATGTTGGGAGTATAATGTAGTGTAACGTTTACTGAAAATAGTTTTTCTGTAACAGCTCTGAATTACATTCCTTTTCTGTAAATTGAGGCTGCCTTCCATCAGTGCTTGATGGCACAAAGGGGTTAATATGCAAGAGGAAATCCCAAAGATGGTGGTGCTATTTATTTTGTCGTCTGATTCCTTCCGTCTTTTCCTGCTGTAACAGAGCATCATTAATCATCCCATTCTCACTCTTGTTCTGTTCAAATAAATGTCAACACAGAACAACTGCCATATTTTACCTATAGAAGCACACAGTTTTAAGCACCTTATTCTGAAGATCAAAAGATGGACTTTCTTTATTCAGCTTTAACATTTCTCTAAGATTATCTACTGTATGCATATTTTTGCTTTGCAGTCTATATATAAGAACTGAATGGGATGTTATTTAAATGTCCTCAATATTGAATTTATAAGAAGGAATGTCAGCCACAACCCCCCAAAAATCTAATTAAGTCAGATTAACCACTGTTTAAAGGACTTTTTTTTTTTTTTTTTTTTGCTCAGCAGCCAGTGTCATTTATCACTGGACAGATACAGATCTGTTGCAGGTATCTGTGTTCAGAAGATCTAGACTGGATTAGCCAAACTCATTAAACCTGTTTTGGGAGTTAATTGAAACATCCCGGAATACATTTCTATCTCTCTATATCCATGAGTTAGGAAAATGAATGCTTGCTGGGGGCAACTTTGGACAGGTTGATGGGAAATAAATGTCTACATGTTTTAGGGACGTTGGATGTGAGGCTCATGGGCTGTCAAGACCTTCTGGAAAACGTTCCTGGTCGTTCCAAAGCTGCATCCGTCCCACTGCCTGGCTGGAGCCCCAGCGAGACTCGCTCGTCCTTCATTAGTCGAGCAAACCGAAACCGGGGCGTGAGCTCGAGGAACCTAACAAAGAGCGAGGAGCTCTCCAGTAAGTAGAGCCCCAACCCGCTGCGTTATCCCGAACTATAAAAAGTACAAAAACGTCCTGTTCTTATATTTATGTTATTTATTTATAACTGATAACCAAAGCACTGCGTGTCTTCCTTAGATGAGATCAGTGCAGTTTTGAAGTTGGACAACACAGTTGTGGGGCAGACGGGCTGGAGGCCGGTCAGCAACCAGGCCTGGGACCAGAAGTTTACACTGGAACTGGACCGGGTAAAAAAGAAACAAAAGAAACACAAAAAAAAACTTGCCTTTCAACAGAAAGAAAATCGACTCCATACTGTTGTAAATGTGTGCCAACCATTTCAATTCTAGCTTTGGGTGATCCAAACATGTAAAATGAATTAACAAACTACACGAATATACAATTTTACATACATATTTTAACCCTCAACCTCACAAACATGCTCACTTCATGTTAAACAAGGCTCCTTGAGTGGGCACGCACTTATCGCCCAATAGCAAGTCCAGGTTTACACATGTATCAGTTTACAAGGCCGCATGGGGTTTTGAGAGTTTGCACTATTCCAACTTCTAAGTTTCACTTGTAAGGGGCGGATTTAGGTGACAGTGGACAGCTGGAACTTCAGGCTTTTAACTAAATTATGCCGACTGTGGAAAGATGTTTGTTTGTGGAAATAGAACAGATTCTCACTCCCTGATTATAACACAGAGACCCAAATTTTAGAATTGTATATCCCTGAAATATTGATGTGGTCATTGAAAAGTTATAAATAAGTGTAAATAGTTTTATTGAACAACGGCTTGGTGCTGAACTTCTTTTGTTAAGGAAAGGTGAGTTCAAGTTCAATCTTTATGTTTTGAAATGTGATCGTAAAGTCGGTGTTCAGAAAATGTGGAGTTACGTTGGAAGACATGCATGTCTCAACTTTCCAATCGCACACAAATGCACCACAGTTTGTGAAACTGAGGAATCCCAACACGACCAGTGACCTTGTAGCCTATTGGTGTGTGGTTTACTTGTTTTTAAGGAGCCCATTTAAAAGGTGAGGGTCCAAATCTGCAATTAAAATCTTAAAGTTTGTGCAGTTCAGACCAGACAAACTGCTCAGTCGGTTTTCTCTCAATAAAGCACACACCTTATCACACTGACTCAACACCGCGCGTGCGGTTCTGTCCTGCAGTCCCGTGAGCTGGAGATCTCCGTGTACTGGCGGGACTGGCGTTCACTTTGCGCCGTCAAGTTCCTGCGACTGGAGGACTTCCTGGACAACCAACGTCACGGAATGTGTCTGTACCTGGAGCCCCAAGGGATGCTGTTTGCTGAGGTACACGCACACACTCGCACACCGAGGAGTCAAATTCCATAAAGGGGTGCTAAGTATTCCGATGTTTTGATCGACAAGTCGCATTCAAACAAGCTTTCGTTCCGTCTTCAAAAATGGTCCCGCTTGAGATGGAGAGATGGGCCGAAGGAATCACTGGTTTTATGTTGGTGTGACACGTTTTCTTGAATCTGATGAGGCTGGCTCATTTACGCACGGGGCGTTTTTGTAGCTGCTCTGATTTATCTCTTTGTCCTGTGTAGGTAACGTTTTTTAACCCTGTCATTGAGAGAAGACCAAAGCTGCAAAGACAAAAGAAGATTTTCTCCAAACAACAAGGTGAGTCATAGCTGTCTCTGCTTTTTTATTTTCTTCTTATTTTTCTCACTGATAATTTGGGAAAATCACCTAAAGGTACATTTCAATTATTTTGAAGGTAGATGGAAAAAAGGGTTGAATATATTATTAATCTTTTAGTTCCCAATTTTAATTTATTTATGATAGTTATTTATTTATTTTAAACTGTATTTATTTAATATTTATGTATTTATTAAATTGTACTATTTACCATTTATTTTTCACTATTTCTTTTTATACTTTCTATTTTATTTTTCCATAACTCATAACGGGTCAAAGGCACCTTTTGGGAAAACTGACGCTGGCGATAAAGACTTGTCCTAATAAAAGCAAAAAAACACTTGTGTCGTTACCAGGTAAGACTTTCCTGCGAGCCCCTCAAATGAACATTAACATCGCCACCTGGGGCCGGCTCGTGAGGAGAGCCATACCGACGGTCAGCACCAACTCCTTCAGCCCCCAAGCAGCCGAGACCGGACCCAGCAGCCTGCCCGGTTCACCCACGCCCACCAGGTACACAAACACGTGCCAATACACGATCGGTAGAAAAATACCATGTTGAGGATTTGAGACGGGTTTGTATGATGACGAAAAAGGGGCCCAGTATATCCTGGTCTCTAAGCGGCACCTTTTGTCCGAATTCAGCGACCCACTGGTAACCAAGCTGGACTTCGACAAAGAGCCCGCACCAGGACCCAAACACTACCCAGAACCCGATGACATCAGAGAGCCACTGACGCAGCACAAGATCCCCGACAAGGAGGAGGTACAGGTGCGATATCTCTCGGGAATTTCAAGCATTGTTGATAAAAGATGGCTGACCCTGATGGAAGTCTTTGCAACCACACTGTCTGTCGTAAATTACTTTTTGAAAAAATCTTTATTCACATTTGGCCACCTTTCTCGTGTACTCCCATGCTTCCCCTGAGCAGGATGCACTCGCTTCGTTCGACTTCCTCAACAAGAGGAACAGCACGGTGCTGAAGCCGGGCCTGGACGGCGTGCTGGAGCTGGAGAACAGACACCCGGACCTGGAGCTCAACGCCTTTCACAAGGACACAGAGATAAGGTGGGAGGGCAGCATGTGGGTTCTTCCTTTTTTTTTAAAAATACGTGTACACCTGACAATCATTAACCGGGCGGTAAGATAAAGATTCTGCCAGTTTTTCTCTCCTCTGCTGGCTTGTTGAACCGTAGCTTCATCAGTGCAAACGCCGCCCTCTGGCTTTGGTTTAGCTGAACTGATTTTTGATGATTTCTCTTCAGGGAAGAAGAACAGTTCCACTTCAATCTCCGGGACTTCAAATGTGTAGCAGTCCTTGGACGTGGTCATTTTGGAAAGGTGCGTTTGCTTCATTTCAGTGGAAAAAGCGGATTTAACATGTGACTTATGCGCAATTCTAGTCCGACAAACACAGACTGATTAAAGACGAATCTCTCCTTTCCAGGTGCTCTTAGCGGAATATAAAAGCACTGGGGAGATGTTTGCCATCAAAGCTTTGAAGAAGGGAGACATCGTGGCTCGCGATGAGGTCGACAGGTGAGCTTTTAAAGCTGCTGGTCAGACTGGTTCCCCCTCTCCATGGGGGGAGGGTGCACTCTGTAGCTCTTCCTGTCATAAATGCTAATCTCTGAGGCACCTGGACATAAAACTGCACAAAAAGGGGCTTTAAAACTAAATATGATGTTCTGACTGTGTCACAAATGCAAAGGAGGGGCCTTTCCTCGAGTTGATTTATGAATTACATAAATCTGACTCGCGGCTAAACACTCGGAAAATTCATTTCTAAGACCACCATCTAGTTTGAACAGTAAATCGTCAAAGAGCCAGTGGGCAAATCTAATGTAAATCCAAAAGCTGGGATCAGCTGATGGAAAACAAAGGCATCGGCAGACAAACAAGCGCTTCTTTGAATTCATCTCACAGATAACAAAACAGCACATTTAACCCCACAAAACAGCAAGGCAAGACCAAAGGCATCCTCTTTTATTTGGCCCCAACTTCCTTTAATGTCTGTTTTTTTAAATACCTCTGATTTTTTACGTATGTCTTGAAACGTTGCGCCACTCCAGCAGCAATCAGTATTTTTAGATGTAATGATGTTGATTTCCAGCTTTTGACTCGCAGTGGAAATTTTTTCTCTATTATTTTCTGTGGCCTATTATTATTATTATTATTATTATTATTATTATTATTATTATTATTATTAT
>CAJRST010007779.1:12944413-13022308 GCA_907169785.1 Menidia menidia | reverse complement strand
ATAGATAGATAGATAGATAGATAGATAGATAGATAGATAGATAGATAGATAGATAGATAGATAGATAGATAGATAGATAGATAGATAGATAGATAGATAGATAGATTTCAGCTTTAAATGGAAGAAATTAAGTTGAGTTTTCACTTTTGGCTCCATGTTTTCAAACTTAACACTGGGATCCCAGAAGGGCCAAAGTGGAAAACCGCAACATGTGCAGCTTCCTATCTTCCTGGATGTAACGGATGTACGCATATGCAAAGAGAGGAGGAGTAAACATTGTACTCGAATTGAAATTCTTATTATTTATTATTATCATTATCATTGCAATACCTTTTCACTAGTCCCTTTGTTGTTGTACATCAAAATAAATTTGAGGTTGTTTTTGTTTTTTTGGGATTATGGCATAAAACACTGAATAACAAACATGGTAGCCTTTAACCTCATCACCTTAAGGTGACACACTAGATTAATTTTAATTTTCAAAGTTTTTCTCCATCTCTACAGCCACAAAGACTAAAGCAGCAAAAATGGATAGGAGAGATGCACTAACACAAAACAAATCATCCAACCATCCATTATCCATCCATCCATCCATTATCGTTACTGCTCATTTCCTAATGAGGTTGCAGGGGGGGAACTGGAGCCTATCCCAGTGGTCAATCGGCGAGAGGTGGGGTACACCCTGGATTGTCCGACAGTCCATTGCAGGGCTACACAGAGACACGCAAGGACCAACAACCACTCACACTCACTCCTAAGGGCAATGTGGAACGTCCAATCAACCTAACATGCAGGTTTTTAGGCAGTGGGAGGAACCCGGAGAGAACCCACGCAGACACAGGGAGAACATGCAGACTCCACACAGAAAGGTCCTGGGTCCCCAGAACCATCTTGCTGTGACCACCGTGCCACCCAGACTAAGGTGCATCTCACGCATTTTAATGAATGATCAAAACCCGTAAGCCATCACTTTAAACCCATGTGAGCAAACCAGATATTCACATCTTCGTGTTCCAAACCTTAAAATTTCTCCTTTTCATATGAAGCACTATATACTTTTAGTTTTATAATTTATTTCTCTAACAAATAGATCACCAACTCATTTGCATTATTAAGTAACATGTTTAAATCATATTTGCAACCTTCATTGCACTATTGCATATATTTTCAGCTTGTTTATGGATAAAACCTCTATATTGGTAAGGAATGTGTCACTGAACAGCTCAACAAAGCAAGGCAGAAACCAGAAAAAAAAACTACAGAAAAAACTTAACTGAAATTAAGAACTTGAATTCAATGAATTTGGAAAATCCTAATATTCGTTTTTGGGAAATACTTACCTACAACAAGGCCACATTCAGGACAAATCATGTCCCCTGCTCTGTAGTCCTCCACTAGTATGGCATCGGGATGGTTGGGACACTGAACCCTGGGCAGAGCCAGAGCTTCTCCGCTGTACAAGCAAACAACAAGACGGTCAAATAACTCGAACACGGAGGGGTCAGGGATTACAAAATAAAGAATGAGGAGAGGCTTGCAAATAACTCATGTCAAGACACAAATCTCCATCGACACGGATTTGAAAATAAATTAATAAAAATCAAGAATTCCAGTACCCACCAGTGAGAGACAGCAAAAGAAAGTCAACCCTGAGTCTGTTTGAGATGTAAATGTTCTATACCGACAGAATGCATTTTGCACCGCCATTCTTCTGCTGTTGTTGACATAGATAACATTTTAAAAGATCAATGCTCTGCTGCTTACAAAATGTTGTAATTGGTTTTAGTTAAAAAATAAAAACCAATGTCTTTTGCGGGATGTTGTACTCATTACAATACAGGAGCAGACTAAGAGTGTAATCAATCCCAATTTCCAATGAGAGCCTGGATTAGAAGTTAGAGATTCTCCATGCTCTGCGCACAGCAAAACACAAAGTCGATGACGTAGTCTACTAAAAATTATTAAAAGCGCTGAACAACGCAGCATAAATGTCCAAACTTGCTGAACTTTACAGATGTCAAGATTTATCCAGATCTGCTCGTCGACCACAACTGCTAGCAGAACAAAAAGTGAAATCAACAATATAGCTTGTTCCGTCATAGTAGCTTTACTACATAGTTACACGGCGAAGTGGTAAACAAAGTCGACATTAGTCAACAACGCCCGGCAAATAAGAAAGGTATCAGCATAGATAACTGGGTATTTTCACAACAACGATATAGAACACAGCAGTGACACAAACAGTGACTTCTGGCAGCATCTACCGTTGACCTGTTTGCTAGCTTACTAGCTGTCAAGAAGCACAATGGACCCAGGAAATAACGGTATAATAAGAGCACGGAAATAGTTAACACCAGCTCGGTATAACCGTTTCGTAAAAATAGCTACATATACTCGCCACTATTTGGCAGTCTGAGTTAATCTTTTTATAAAAACGTAGTTGTTTGTGAGTAATCAAAGTTGCTACACACCGGCTTGTCGACGCCATGCCACTCGTCGCTCTTCCCCTCAATCAAAGAAACAAACGAAGACGGTACCTCTATTTATAACCTCTTTTGATCACGTGTCAACTATACTACGGAACGTCAAAGAGTCCATAAAGTTTACAATTTGCCGTCTGTCCTACTACAAACAAACAGATCTATGTTTATATATTTAACTGCTTTAACGCAAAAATAATTACTTGATTCATTTAAACAGAATAAGAAAGTTACAATTATCTTTTTATATATCGAATTACTTGTACGAAACATTGGACCAATGTGTGAAATGCAAATAAAAGCAAACACCAGAAATGATTCCAAATTGCCAAAACAAAGGAACAATTTTTATGTAATAGTTTATCTCGTTGATTAAACACAAAATCAGGAAGCAGTGTATCAATTCCCTGCATTTCAGGCGAACGAAAAGTTGTGACTTGCAATTCGGTATAGAGGTTGGGTTAAAAGATACTCACGTTATTTCAAACAGGTGATGTCAACAGGTGATTGTAATTATGATAACCATGGTAACAATGAACGACTTTTCCTTTGGGTTGCAAAAACGATTAAATTCCCCACATTACCAAACTTAGTGTTTTAAGGCCTGAAATAAAAAAAATAAAAAAAGACCAAATTAAATCGAGCTAATAAAATACATAAAACAATCAAACAGAATATACATTACTTTTTAACTTGATAGTTGATATAAATGCATGTATTTACAATTTTTTTAATCAAATGAATGGAATACTTCAAGCAATACAGTGTATTGTGCTTTAATACAACAGCAGGTGGAGCTAAACAAAAGCAAGATACCTGGTGTAGAAAAGGTTTTATTTGTTGAGCGATGAAAACTATTGTTCCAGGAAAATTACATTTTATTGGTTTTCATGGAAAGATTTATTTACCAAAAATCTCTCAGCCAATTTTTTAATGTTTTACAATCTCCATCCCTGAGATCAGATCTGCTAGAATAGTAACATACTATGTATTGCCTGAGAAAGTATAATCACAATTTCATCATCGAAGCTGAAGAAGTTTACTAGAAATGTTTGCATGAAGTAAGTTCTTTGTTCTTCTTTTTGGCTTAAAATGTGTGGGTGGGGGTATGAATAATTTGCCAATTTGACTCTACCCGGATAACCCCCAACCTGTTTTTATTTATTTTTTAAAAGAAAGGATTATCTCACCTCATTTCATATTATGGGTTTTAACAGTCATTACTGTTATACTTCCTGCCACACTGCATGTAGAGACACGAGTTCTTCATTTACTCAGCAAACAGGAAATTACCAGCCATAGAAACAGATTTTTTTGGGGTCTTTTGTAGGTTTGTGGTTTGAAGGCGGTTTGAAGGCGGTGTAGTTTCAACACACATCTGCTGTGCAATTTAAGCGATTGTTTTTTTTTCTGTTTTCTGTTTTTCACAACTTTCTGGCTAATTTATGCCTTTGCTGGGAGATTCCCATCTCACTGAGCATGGTTACCGGGAGAATCTGGGCTTGTCAGCTGATGATCTCCAACAGCAAAGCCAGGGAGGAAACCCCATACTGTTCAACCACTGCTTTCAAAACACGTTGTCCACCTCATCCCCACACTAACCATATGTCTCACCACATCAAATCATTAGTTCAAAACAATGAGCAGTGTAACCCAGGCAATAGTCATGTGCCAAATTGGTTTAATAAACATAGTAAACAAGGTTTTGTAGAGAGAGAAAGGCTGCATTGAATTTTGATATGTTACATCTAAAGTCAGAAATATTTGTGTTACCTAAAATTCCCCTAAACTAATCTGTTTAGCTATATTAGGATGATTGCATATACAGCTAAAAAAAAAGTATGAACATAGGCAACATAAGGCCACAGACAAAAGTAACAGAATGGAAATAAAATCGTATGGATCAGTATATTATTGGTCTAGACAGCTCAGAATCAAACACTAGTTGTTGTGGGAGAGATCT
Organism: Menidia menidia; assembly: GCA_907169785.1. Lineage (NCBI taxonomy): Eukaryota > Metazoa > Chordata > Actinopteri > Atheriniformes > Atherinopsidae > Menidia > Menidia menidia. Next base: position 13,017,865 of record CAJRST010007779.1, on the reverse strand, counting down.
AGAGAGCAGAAAGTACTTTTTATGTTTGAGCTCTACATACATTTATCTGTAAAGGATATGACGTTCGGTCATGAGTAAACATGCAGCTCAACTGCAGAAGCTGGATATTTCGAAACAACAAAAATTGATTGACAAAATAAATTAATAAACAATTTTCATGCAGTTCAAGGTTATGTACCACCTCCACGTATCACCTTACATCACAAAACGGACTCCTCTACTGTTCTTTCTTTGTCTTCTTCGTTTTTACTATAGGCAGGGGTGGCAGCAACAAGCAGCCCAGGACCGGTTGAAACCTGTATGGATTGAAACTGAGAAGACACCTCCTCCACCCAGTGCATCATCAACCAAATCCAGACAAAGCTGGAGTTTATGTGCGAGTTCAGCTTCAATCACGCAGAGGGAACGACAGTCAACAAGACAGAAGCGTTAATAAATCAGCTGATATTTCAGGCGAGCCTCAACAGCGGAGAAAGCCAGTGCTGCGTTCATAATCAATTGGAAAGATTATACACTGGGCACAAAAGTTGCCCTCCCTTTTATATTCACTTTAGGTTTTATACCCCAATTATTTCCCTTAATGAATAGTTGATGGCTGTAGATTGTAATGAGTACTGAGCAAGCTTTAAAATGGGTCGTACCCGATGAAATAGTAAAATAGGCTAACGACATAACACATGAGCATAAGGTACCAAGATTGGTGTGCATGTTGTGGCTATCTTTATAACCCCAGAGTTCCATCTGTCCTTGTTACATCCGTAGATTCATTTGTGTAATCACCCGGTTGTTTAACAAAAAATTATCTAAATGGAATTTCATCATTAAAAATGTCTCCTGTTGAATTGTGGCATTTGCTTTGTAATAAATAAATAATAGGAAAAGTGCTAACATTGCTGGTATATCACGGAAATAAATGGATTGTATTTGAGATTTTGCACATAATTCAGATTAAAAATACATAGCTGAATACAGATTTTCAATATCACGAAAACATTTGATATGAAGGGGTTGTATTAGTTTTTGGACAGCCTTTAAATATGTCGTCTTCCCATGTCAGCTTCGTCCCGTACACCCTGAACGCAGCATCGCACAAACCGGTAGGCGGTATCTATGGGAAGTTGCTGTAACATCTTTGTCCAATGAGAAGCCCCCAAAACACCCACAACAGAGGTCTGCGCCGCTCCATATTGGAACTGTCTTTTCTTAGAATTACGTTGCTTCGAAGGGCCACCTGTACAAACTGCCTAACACACGGGAGGGCATTCGACTTCAGTCCTCGTGTTCAGGTATGAGGGCTGCAAGCCGACACATTGTACCGCCACAAACCGGAGTCGTTCTCCAGAGCTTTGCTTCACAGTGCGGCGTCATTCCCACAGTTTTTAATGGTTCTGAGAAATCAGGTTAAACACGCACATGAGGATCGGACACCGGCATGCAAGGTGAAGAGGAAATAATTGGACTGTGTTAGTGTCATATAGCCAGTAAGTACATTTTTCTTTACTACATTGTTTTTATTTCGCTAGTGGAAATGTACATGAAGCATATCAATTACAAATAACTTGACAGATAATTGCCCTCATACTTGACCAAGTAGATAATTTCCAGAAGCTGTGTAACGGGTATGAATAAATAAAGCTGGGACACATGGTGATTCTCCAATTTCTTGTCTCAACAAGTCACCTGACTCGAAAGCAGAGAGAGGGGAGAGAGAAATAACATCGCGTGAGCAAAAAATAACCCGTTTAATGGGCTAACAACGAAAATGTCTAACTTCCTTTTATTTCATTTTGTGTTACACAGGCGTAATGTTAATTCAAAATTATTCCCTCTAATTGTTGAGCTTTATTGAACCCTCAGACAAGAGTTTTTTTAACCTAATATTCTAACTGCAAACCTTCTGGTAGCCATCTTAGAACTTTGAATTTATCTTATTGAACTTGACGTACGGTGCAGCGGCTGTTGTCACGTGGGAACTTAGTTTCACAAATTCAGCCTGAACGCACCATGTTCCTCCACGGGTCTGACGAAGAACACACAACAATCTCACCAAGACAGGCAGCCATATGTGAAAGGAGGGTGCTTAATTACATGGAGCTGCTGGCAACTCTGTCTTAAATGGAGATCATAAACTTGCACATTGAAGTTTAAAGAAATCCGCCTGAAAATAACTTTAATACCTTAATATAAAAATGTTAATTACTTTACAGTTTGTCAAGATTAAAGGCATAGGGATTTAACTGGAGGAATGGCTACAGCTCATAGTAAATTACTTTACAGTCGATTTACAGACCTGAAAACATGTGGAGTGGGAAAGAAAATTCCGACCAGCCTGATACTCTAATCCAATTTCTCAGCTTCTTAAAGGCAGCATGCTTCAACCTGTCAGGGTATGAAAAGCACAGGTGTAACAAATACCATTAATGGATCTATTCAGGCTTCAGACATTGAGTCAGCACCCTGACACAGGGCAAAGTTTAGGGACAAAGGCCAGTTTTCTTTGTTTGAAGCACATGCACGGAAGAAGCCGTTGTCTTAGATAGCATTTTCCTACTGTAATTGATATTTAACATGCTGCCCAGCATGTTTAGGCTCTTTGCTTGACTGATAGCTGCTGGTTGTCAAGTGGAAAAATAAAAGAACGCTACTATTTTACACACACGTTACCAGATATGTTTTTACCACGTGGAAATGCTGTGAGGGTGCATTCCTTTTTTATTATGCTCTATGATAAAGTGAAACATGTCCCAGGGCTTATGGCTACGAAATTTATAAAATGTGCCAAAGGACTCTAGTTTGAAATGTATAGTTTGGTCAGCGTGAATCAGACTAGATGAAACGAGAGGACATTCAAACAAAGCAGAAAGTACCACATCTACCCAACAAGAATCCGTTTGAAGTAATTCAGTAAATTAAACACATGTGCTAAGCATTTGGTGAGTTAGGGGAGCTGGAAGACTTGGGGCAAGTCGGTACTCCGCAGTGTTTAAATGCATTTTTTTCGATTTCAGTACGTCATTTAGACACCGTAAGCAATAACTGAATAAACAAGTAACAGGAAGTGAGAGTTTAATGTAGCACACCATAGGAAATGTAGACAACTGTGCTGTGTGGTGCCTTCAGTCACACATTTACAGCTTGTTAAGCTGAGGACTCCTGCCGCTTTAGCAGATTCTAGTCTGGCTCTCCACTTATGTAACGTGTAGTGGTTTTGATCCAGAGAAGTTTTAACTTCCTGGTCTTCTAAGCTTGCTCGAAATAAAACCCATTTGAATGCTATTTTTATAGCTTCCTTTTTTATTGTCGCCTTTAACATTACTCATCATAGCAACGGGGTGACTTATTTTTTAGCTGCCACATTTCGGACTTCATCTATTAACCTGACTTTTGTAGTCATGCAAAAAGTGTCCCACTTTTTGGGAAGTTTTTTGGTTGTTTAGAGAAATTAAAAAATGACCTTATAGACCCTCGTTTTTTACTTTTTCTTGTATTAAAATAAAACAGAATTTCTTTCCAAAATAAATGTCCAAGAACATTTTAAAATTTGAGCCATACCTGGAGAAATGTGTTATGCTGACTGCTTAATTTATACTTTGAATTTAAATGTTAAAGATAAAAGAGGAAAACATTTTGCCTTCTCTGAATAGGATTAATCACCTCCCCTCTGTTTGTTGCAGTGATGTTCACTCTCACTGAGGTTGCATCCTTGAACGACATCCAGCCGACATACCGCATCTTGAAGCCATGGTGGGATGTGTTTATGGACTACCTGGGGTTGGTCATGCTGATGCTGGCCATATTTGCAATGACCATGCAGATCACCAAGGACCACGTGGCCTGCCTACCATGTCTGGAAGATGCAGACGAGCCCCCTGGAGCTAAATCCAACCCGCTATACATGACCTCGACAGCTGCCACTGAAGCCCCTGCTTCATCCACCACCCCATCGGTCAATAAGGAGCCCCATAAAGTCAGCACAGCGCAACAACACACTGCTGTTACAAACAAATTTACCAATCAACCTCAGCCCACGGGCGTCAAAACCAACCTGGACTTTCAACAATATGTCTTTATCAACCAAATGTGTTACCATGTTGCCTTGCCCTGGTATTCCAAGTACTTCCCATACCTCACGCTCATCCACACCATTGTCCTTATGGTCAGCAGCAATTTCTGGTTTAAATACCCCAAAACAAGTTCAAAGATTGAGCACTTTGTCTCTATCCTGGGGAGATGTTTTGAGTCTCCTTGGACAACAAAGGCTTTATCTGAGACGGCTTGTGAGGACTCAGAGGAGAACAAACAGAGGTTGACGGGCACCTCAACAGCACTACACCAAGTGTCTTTAGAGGGAAAGGATGATGGCACAAACGCCAACCAGTCCACACCTATGCTTGGTGTAAAGTTTTCTGCAGACAAGCCCATCGCAGAAGTACCAAGCAGCATGACAATCCTGGATAAGAAGGATGGGGAGCAGGCCAAAGCCCTGTTTGAGAAGGTGCGAAAATTCCGAGCCCACGTGGAGGACAGTGATTTTATTTATAAGCTCTATGTTGCACAGACGTCTGTCAAAACCGTCAAGTTCATTTTGATATTGTCATACACGTCAACGTTTTTGGCAGAGATAAATTTCACGCACGATTGTAAGCCTAATATTAAACAGCTAACGGGCTATAACAAGTTCTTCTGTACGCACAACATGGCTTACATGCTCAATAAGCTACTTATCACCTATATGGCATTGATTTTGATATATGGGATAACCTGTCTGTACTCTCTGTTCTGGGTGTTTCGACGACCTCTGAAAGAGTACTCATTCGAGAAGGTGCGTGAAGAGAGCAGCTTTAGTGACATTCCAGATGTCAAAAACGATTTTGCATTCCTCTTACACATGGTTGACCAATATGACCAACTTTACTCCAAGCGCTTTGGTGTTTTTTTGTCCGAGGTCAGTGAGAACAAGCTGAGGGAGATCAGCCTAAACCACGAGTGGACCTTTGAGAAACTGAGGCAGCTCGTCAGTCGCAACGCGCAAGACCAGCAGGAGTTGCACCTTTTCATGCTTTCCGGACTCCCGAATGCCGTGTTTGACCTCACAGACCTGGAAGTCCTGAAACTGGAGCTGATTCCTGAGGTGAGGTTTTCGGCAAAGGTCTCCCAAATGACAAGCCTGCAAGAGCTGCATCTTTGCCACTGTCCTGCCAAAGTGGAGCAGACGGCCTTTGCCTTTCTTCGGGACCATCTCCGCTGTCTTCATGTCAAGTTCACAGACGTGGCAGAGATTCCTCCCTGGGTTTACCTGTTGAGGAGTCTGAGGGAGCTTAACTTGATTGGCAACTTGAGCTCAGAAAACAACAAAATGATTGGTCTAGAGTCCATGCGGGACCTGAAGCACTTAAAGACCTTGTGCCTGAAGAGCAACCTCACAAAGATGCCCACAAACATCACAGAGCTCTCGCCGCATTTGATCCGATTGATTGTGCACAACGATGGCACAAAACTTCTGGTACTGAACAGTCTGAAAAAAATGACCAACCTAATTGAACTGGAACTGTACAGCTGCGAACTGGAGAGGATCCCACATGCTATTTTCAGCTTGACCAACTTGCAAGAGCTTGACTTGAAGTCTAACAACATCAGGACCATCGAGGAGATCATCAGCTTCCAGCACCTCAAGAGGCTGACTTGCCTGAAGCTGTGGCACAACAAAATAATCACCATCCCATCATCCATTGCCCAGGTCAAGTCACTGGAGTTTCTCCACCTCTCTCACAACAAACTGGAATCCCTGCCTCCGGCCTTGTTCAATCTCCCCAAACTGCGACACTTGGATGTGAGCCATAACTCCATCACGGTGCTTCCACCCGACGTGGGCCTCCTCCACAACCTGCAGCACTTAGCCATCAACTCAAACAAGCTGGAAGCACTGCCCAAGCCTCTGTTCCGAAACACCAAGCTGAAGGTACTGTGCGTGGGGCACAACGCGCTCACCACGCTGCCCGAAACCGTGGGCCAGCTGGTCCAGCTCACCCAGCTGGAGCTCAGAGGAAACTGCCTGGACCGACTGCCTGCCCAGTTAGGAAACTGCCGCATGCTGCGCAAAAACGGCCTCATTGTGGAGGACCATCTTTTTGACACGCTGCCTGTGGAAGTTAAGGAGAGCATCAGCCGAGAAACAAGCGTGTCCTTTACAAGTGGCTTATAGCACAACCAAACTGGCAGTGATCAAAGAGACTTTACTCGTGTGTTTTCCATAAAAATGAATTCATTTATCTGATTATTATTTTTAATGTCAACCTAGTTGCTTACATTTTAATATAGCTTAAAAGATTACTTTGTTATTGTTGTACATGACTCCCTTTTGGCTTTCAATTTTTTCTTGTTTTAGCTTTTAGCTATTTGGTTAAAAAAAAAAGAGGAAAAAAAGAAAGTTTTGTCCTATGTTTTTCTCTTTAGACCAAAATGACACCACTGACGCATTGTGTAAATGTGTCCTTATGTAGTAGGTACTCAGGTATTAATGTAACCATAGGGAAAAATCTTTTTGCCTTAGACGCTGCTATGCATGTTTTTGTTTTTTGTTTTTACGCTAATAATTTTCGCAAACAAGGCCAAAAATGAATGATCTGTGATTTTCCTGGTATATCGAGAGGAACAAACCCCTGGAAGAAATTTCTCATTTTTATGGAAGCAAATGCAAGGAGACACCCCACCCCTTTTTTTCTGTGTAGTTTTTCACTCTGCTTAACTTGTATGTTCCTCATGCATAATCTTGTAGCTAACATAATTAATTAAGAGTTGTAAAACTCAGGTGGACACCAAGCACCAGAAATTAAACTTTACCTTATTGTTATGGAGATTATATACTAAACTTGTATCCTACCATTTTTACCATTGCAAATGTACATGAAAACCTAATAATGTAAAAACTGAATGTCTTTAATTTCTAACCTTTCCTGAGACCAATGTAAGCTGATAAAAGGGAAATCTGTTGGGTAGCTTTTAAATCATGTTTTAAAAACTGATTATCTTTGAATTGGATCACTAGTTGGACTAATTGTCCTGCGTGCACAATCACCAAATGATGATAATATTTGCCTTCATTCTTTCAGTGTACCACTGTGTAGGCCTGCATATAAGTGTTCTTCACAGCTGATGTACCGCCTGGGTGATTCCATGCTCAAAGTTCACCATTTTATGGGACAATAAACCAGACCTCTAGATGCCTGTCTAATCATTATTCATGACCTTAGGTTGTTCTGTTAAGAGAATGCTGCTGCCACTTGGGATTTTTTAAGACGGATGCATTTTTAGGGATTTTAAAGAAGACTTGCAATGCAATTTTAGTGAAAAAACTTTCATAGATATTAAAACTTTATCATTTTTAGCATCACTTCAGATTTAAACACATTTCTTAACCATTTTATAACGCTATTTGAGGCAGACCTGTAAAAACCTCTGTTTATTTACATAATTTTTTTATGACAACGTGTCTCCGTAGCTAATTGCTGAAAGTGAACAAAGCTTTTTTTTGCAACTTTCCTTCTCACAGTGGTTTGTCTAATTTCACTGGTAATAAAAGGAGATCCTTCTGAGACGGATAACTACAATGACTGCTCTGCCCCGGCATTATCAGCAACATGGCAATTAATTATGTTGACAAGATAAAACTTCAGCAGCACTTTGCTCTACTTTTCTCATTCAGAGGAACTGTTTCTACCACCCCCTTTGTTTCCTGTCTTCAGCAGGACATTAGACCCTCTGTCCAAGCAGGGGCTCTTTTGTTGATGTTGCCAAGAGACAAAGAATGGACAGTGTTACAGTGGCCTCAGCAGCTTCCAAGAAATTTGATAATCCCCACCATGCTACTCAGAAATATAACTTTCAGAGGTTAAACTATTCTTTTCAAGAATGTGCTTCAAGTGTGAAGATTAGGGGGGGAAATTAGGGTTTTTTTCTCAGCAAATATCCTCTCTTAAAATGACAGACTGCGCCTGTAATTAAATCATTCGCATTATCCTATAAACTGTATTTCTGTCAAGAAGATTCTAATCAGAATTTCATTCCATGGGGCAGTAGATTTTATCTACAGCGAAGCAACCCTGAATATGAACAACAGCATGCCTGAGCTTGTGAATCTAGTTAAGGAAGGACACCAGCAGCATCTGTTTCTATAAAGACACTGAGCGCAACTTTTCTGAAAACAGACGTCTCGTGACGTGCACCTATCCTTGAGATATCCAGCCCTGAATTTAAAGTCATTAGCACAAATATGTCTTTGTCAGGGAGCACAAGACGCTTTGGATGCTGTTGGCTGCTCTCGTCCGCAAAACATTTCAAGGGAATAGAATCACACCCAAGTATGGTATTTGATCTAAATATTATGCTGCTCATTCTGTATAAGAAATAGCTTAGTTTCCCATATAACTATTACAGTATATAACATATAGCCTATATCCTTTGAAAAGCTCATTGATGATATTTTGCCTGGATTACAAAATAACTACATAATATGTATCCTCTCTGTTAGCTTCTTCGTGGATATGTTTAATTCACATTTCTTACAGAATTTACTCAAACTTTAGCCTAAGAAGAGGCACAACTTCTTAAAGATAATGGTCTACGTGAGTCTATAGTACATTTCTGGCAAACTGTCCGTGTCCTAACTTGTTGGAAAAAGACACAAAAAGGGTGGTAAAAGCACTGACACAAGTGCGGTGTATTGCGTTTTGCTGCCCCCCGCCGACAAGCGCTGACATCTGTTAACCCACAGCTTTTTACAAGAGCTAGCTTTAGCATTCACATATAGGATTTTTTTGCTTCTGCAGCTATAATAGTTTAAATACAATTCGTTCGACCCTCCAGCCATAGCCAAAAAAAGTGGTTCGTCACACAAACGGCAGCTGCCTGGTAGGTATGTAACGCTGTTCCGTTAAGTCTTAAGTTATTACTACTGTGTTAGAGGGCTGCAAAGGTACGACTTCATATTTGTTGAGCTAGTTTCTTATTTCCTCGTCCATTATTTGATGAGGGCACACATAAGTGCGTTGGAGTGTCTGTAGGGCTCGAAGAAAACGGTTTACACCCGTCTTTATCGTTTTGTGTGTCCCGTAATGTCTGAAGCCGTCATTAAAATGAAACAGTCTAGCTTGAGTTTGTTTGTTTTGTTTGCTGACGCACGCGCCGTCGAACGCAACAGAGTGCCCCAGGAATTCACAGAGGCCATGCGGCGTAAATCGGGAACGTCTGACATGGCTGCCAACACCGGACAAAAGAAAAGTGCCTACTTCTGCATGGACATTTAAACACAACAAGCACACGTGTGCATCTTGGGAGTCACCTCGGCCCGTGGTTTTGAAAGCTTTTGTCAAACAAATTCAAATTCGTTCTGTGAAAACAATGTAATAATATTGCATAGTTGTATATATCAGTGTTTTAAGGAAGAAATACACTTTAAAAAATGTTTACTTGGCTAGTAACAGAGATGTTATATAAATGTAGGAGAGAAACATCAACTCTATTTATGTATGACAGCAGTAAGTTAGTCAAAATAAACTCTCCTCTAATCTTTCCTTCTTTCTCTGTAGCTCGATCTCTTCAAAGATGGAAAACTGACACACACCATGGCAGTTTTCAGGACGAGGTCAAGCAGTGAGAGGTCAGTTTTTATTTGAGCAGTTTTTACTTGATTCTCTTTTCATAGCTAAAACAGTTTAGAGGTATTATGTGTGACTTTTAAGTGGCTCCTGGGAAAATGTCTTTACAATGAGGCGTTGTCCCAATTTCATTTACCTGTAGGGCAGAACTTTATGACCCTAGCAGGCCTCTGTCATCAGATTCGGAGACTGAGATGTCACAAGCAAATGTCAGCAGCCTCACACCACCCTGTCAGGAGAACAACCTGGGTCGTTGGCGGTCGTCTTCAGAAAGAGTCTGTCATGACAACAGACGTTGGGAGCCACCCTGTTCTGAGAACAGGAGGCGGCCCATTGACAGATATGAACCTACTAGCTGAAGCAGACCCACAGAGAACAGGGGGGTCAGTCCAGGACATATGCAACCCTGAAAAAAGGGTGTATAGCCAAGATGCCGAGTCATTTGGTCACCCACGTTTTTTCTCCACAACTGGACCCATAGAACAAACAAGTTGCCATCCTAAAAGTCCCCCTTGTGGCTCTTCCACCTAACATTTTTCAGCATCTCATATTAGAGAAATAACTAAAGGACAGGAGGGGATAAACATTGCCTGAATATAGGAGAGATGGGGTACGGAAAGTAAGTGTTTTTTAAATGATCTTTTGTGCTTTAATATGACTGAATTTTACTGTGAATTTTCTATTTACACTTTATGTATCCTGTCTGTTGTTGTCCAATGTGGTGATCGTGTCACAAATGTCTCCTTGTAGATGACCAATACAGACTGTGGACTGTCCCCACCCAGATTTAAGCAGGATTATCCACATCACTCAGAATATGAGGGAACAGGTAAACTGGCTTTCACATCACATCGTAGTAGGCTTGAGCTCTGTGTTACATGATTCCATAATACATTCTTTTAAAACTGTTGTTCAGCAGGCGCAGACAGAGACCCGCCTTCCAGAAAGATGACAAAGAGAGAGGACGGAACTGTGAATGCTGGCAGGTGGGTGCTGAGTAGCTCATAGATGGTAAAAGTACTTTATTTTAAAGCCCATTGGCACGACTGATTATATAGTAAATTAGAAGAGGTCTAATGTTGAAGATAGGGATTTGAATTGAGCCGCTGTTTGTGTAGTCCTCACACCTTTGCATGGTGGGTGGACTTTCGCTTGCATTGTTTAGAAGAATATAAAGGAAACTATTGCTTTTATAGTTAACTAATCTTTCAACTCATCTTTAAGTTTGTTCCAAGCGGCTGAGTATTTCTGACTCTTTTGCCTTTCTCTCCTAACCTGAGTAATCTTTTTGTCTGAAGGAGATAGAAAAAAACGTTTGCTTTTTCCTTTTTGAATAGCTGCCAAATTAAAAAAATAAACCTGAGAAGAGAAATAAAAAAGAAAGAACACCTTCAACACAGCACTAAGATGGCCTTCATTACATTTTTGCAACACAAAATGTGAAACGGCTCAATATTTCATAACCCTGATTAAAGACCAAAAAAACTGACTGCTTCTCTCTAACTGCTCTTGTCAGTCTGAGCACAGATCCTTTCTCGTGTGTTTCCTTCCTCTGATAAATCCTTTATGAAAACGCACTCCTTTCTAAGGAAAACTATTAGACTGCCGTTGGTACCACCAGGGACTAGATTTACCTTTCTTTTCTCTGCCATTCCAGTTGACCTGTCTGTCTATTAAAAACCAACATGTCTCATAGACACTCTAGACAATGAACCAGAAGAGAAACAAGTCTGAGTTGTTTATTTATTTGTTTTTTATCCCCCTTTAGATTTTTAATTATTTTTTCTTGCCTGTTATTTTTCTTTAGGTTATTAGTATTTTGTTCTTTCATTTCTGTTCCCCTTTCCCCCCTTCCCTTTCTCTTCCTGTCCCTTAGTCTGTAACTTTAATTTACTTTCATTTACGCTCTGTGCCTAAACATGAGGTTGTGGGGATGTGGGTACAGGTGGGTGGGTGTTCTTTCTGAAGATTGTTTAAAAAAGTGAGCATTTTTTTATTTGGAGTCCACCCAATCTTCTCTGAGTCTTTGTATTGTTGTTGCTCAATAAAGAAAACAACAAACAAAAAAAACAACTAACATGTAAAGTAACGTTTCATCACAAGGTGAAATAACTTGTATATAAAATTTAGGATCCAGTGTACTCTGACTGGTCAGTGGCCTGACCGGACACAATCCTCCGTTTGGAATCAGCCTTGAAATTAAGTATTGTAGCTGTTTAATTGGTTTGATTTATCATTGCATTTGAAAATGTCACTGAGAGCAGGATACGTTTAAAATGTATGGATTTATGTTTAGGAATTTCTGAATTCCTGCTAATTGATTCTTGAACAACTGTAGTAGGTCAGAGAGGGGACTTATTGTGATGAAGAAATCATAAACAAGTATTGAATCAATGAATTTAGTTTAATAAAAAACTACAATCCTAAAAAAGAGAGAGCACAATAATCTTTAAACTAATAAGAGTTTTCATTAGTTTTTTCATTAAGTGTTTGCATAGAAGCTGATATGATAGCTATAAACCTCTAGTGGTCTGATCACTAAGAACTGTCTCAGTACTCAGGCCTGCTCTGAGTTAAATTATACATTTAGTTAATTTTAATAGTAAAGATACTATTTAAATATTTCTCTGTTTTCTCCTTTACAAACCAAGGTGTTGTTTGTATGAGGTTGTAAAGGAAAAAGTTTGAACCCCAAGCTTAGCCTGTTGTGAAATTGGAACAAATATTTGGCCTAAAGGTTGTTGTTTGTCATTATAGTTTTTCCTAAATGTTTAAAACGAGAGAATTTTGTTGCAATTAATGTTTCTAGATATCGTGAGGAGACCTTTCATCAATTCTTCCAGTTGTAGAATTACCTATGACCTATGTGAGGTCCACCTGGCCAATGCACAGGAGCTGGAGACTCATTTGGACAACAAAAACCACTGGGATACCCAGGAGTACATTCATCAGAACAAGAGCTATGATGATCTGACTATAGCATTCATACAGGTAAGATAATACCTACTTAATGTAACATATATATTTAGGGGATGGTTTAGTTATTCCTACTAATCTGTTTCACAGAAAAGTTTACTTATAATTTCTTGTTTTCATTCTTAAAATATGTAACACAGTTTTAAAAAAGACCCATTTTCATTACTAAGTTCAAAAGCTTGCATCTCTGATAGTATTTGGATGCATTAGAGTATATGGAATAGGCAGCTTACACATCTGGTAAGGCTTCATTTTGCTGAAAGGCAAGCACCGGTTTCTTCTCCCATATGATGACCTATTGTTTGGGGAAGGCTGTGCATAAAATCAACAAGGCCATGCTAAGTCCCACAGAGCAACTACGCTGCTGCCATTGGTGCTGAACTGGTGACCTGATGTAAATATCCTCCAGATGGACATAATTAAGAGGAAAGTAGAGCAAATAATACCCTGGATTGGGTTGAATCTGAAATCAGACAAGAGTGGGGCTAGTGTTATAAAGTGAGTGACTTAGCAAGGTACCAAAAGGTTGCACACTGGGTCTTCTCATGAATATCAGTACAGTAGAACCTCTACGTAAACATTTGATTTGTTCCGGGAACTTCTTTGTATGTTAAGATATTTGAATGTTGGTTCAAATATTCCCATAAGAATACACTGCAATTCGTATAATTCGTTCCACATCCCAAAAACCTACGATAACTCCTTAATAAATACTCCAGATGATTACACATAGCAATAAAACAAATGTATTATATAAAAGAGATGTAAAAATAAATAAAGTATAAAGAAATGATCAATAAAAAGGAGTTTTTAGTGGCACTTTACCTTTGAGACTGGCAAACGGGAGGTGTAGGCTTGGCGATGCATGAAACTGTCTGTGTGGAGGTAGAGTTGGTGACTGAGATACAGTAAACACCATATCTTACTCTAACTTTCACTATGTGAACTTTAAACTAACTTAGTTTATTTAATTTTATCAAATTTATATATTTAATATTAAATATATTTAATAATTTCTATGACTTCAACGTCACACTTGACGTTGATAATTCTCTTTTATTTGATCAAATTTCACTCCGTATGTCGGAAAATTTGTATGTTTAGGCAATTGTAAGTAAGGGTTTTACTGTACATGCACAGTGAGAGGCAGTTATATCAGTCACATTAATTCCCACATACATATTGTCTACATTCGTTTAGTTTCTTTGAGTTACTTGGAAAACCTCATTGGATCTTCCTGCTTTCCTTGGATCATGTATGTTTGTGATGTCTGTGCACTTGCCCATCAGGATTATAATGTTGGTTATTTTCTGTATTGGAAGTCGTGCTATATAAATGCCATCACTGTAGCCCGGCCATAGTGGACAGCACAATTGAGGGTAATGCTTCTGACAAATGGAAACTGTCAGAAAATGAGAAAGGAGCATAGTTTTCCTTCAAACAAACACCCAACCTCATTCCGGCCCTTGTGATTTGTCAGCTTTGCAGGGAAACGACCACATGACAAAAGGTGGAAATGTTTCATAGTGCTGCTTGTAAAGTCTAAATATTCACATCTGCAGCCGAGGTACAGAGTCACATCACCTCTCGGTGACACCTCTCCACGACATAGGTAAAAGCTTCAGAAAAACATATCAAAATGTTATTTTCTTTGGACATCTTCGGTTAATAAAGAACGCTGTTGGATATCTTTCGTTGAAGGAGTTCGATGTGAAGCAGAGACGGGCCTGCCTCGACAGGGCAGACATCATGATTAAAGTGCTGAAGCCAGAGTTTCAACACTTTCTACAGGTATTTTAAAAGAGATTTTTAAAGTTGTCTGGCTTAAGTAACAGTTGGTATAACCACAAAACCTTCAAAAGTAATGGGAGTAAAAATGGTCTATTTTTTAAAATTCTTTTTGTTTAAATTGTCTGAACCTTATTTGGTGCTTGAACTATGCTTTAGGGAGGGAGGTTACTGCAAATGATTTAACAAAAAAAGCCCTTAAATTCAATCTTTGATGCTACCCTACTTGTTTTCTTTCAGGGTGGCTGCCCCTTTGAATGACTGTATTCAAAACCTGATTCAAAACCTCTTCAGAAGAACACTGGACCATAAATGACATACAGGGATTGGACAATGAAACTGAAACACCTCTCATATTAGTGTGAGAGGTTTCATGGCTAAATTGGACCAGCCTGGTGGCCAATCTTCATTAATTGCACATTGAACCAATAAGAACATACTGTGACGGTCCAATTAGCAGGGTAAGAGCACAGTTTTGCTCAATATATTGCAATGCACACAACATTATGGGTGACATACCAGAGTTCAAAAGAGGACAAATTGTTGGTGCACGTCTTGCTCGCGCATCTGTGACCAAAAAAGCAAGTGTTTGTGATGTATCAAGAGCCACGGTATCCAGGGTAATGTCAGCATACCACCAAGAAGGACGAACCACATCCAACAGGATTAACGGTGGACGCAAGAGGAAGCTGTCTGAAAGGGATGTTCGGGTGCTAACCTGAATTGTATCCAAAAAACATAAAACCACAGCTGCCCAAATCACGGCACAATTAAATGTGCATCTCAACTCTCCTGTTTCCACCAAAACTGTCCGTCGGGAGCTCCACAGGGTCAATATACACGACCGAGCTGCTATAGCCAAACCTTTGGTCACTCGTGCCAATGCCAAACATCGGTTTCAATGGTGCAAGGAGCGCAAATCTTGGGATGTGGGCAATGTGAAACATGTATTGTTCTCTGATGAGTCTGCATTTACTGTTTTCCCCACATCCGAGAGAGTTACGGGGTGGAGAAGCCCCAAAGAAGCGTACCACCCAGACTGTTGCATGCCCAGAGTAAAGCATGGGGGTGGATCAGTGATGGTTTGGGCTGCCATATCATGGCATTCCCTTGGCCCCATACTTGTGCTAGATGGGCGCGTCACTGCCAAGGACTACCGAACCATTCTGGAGCACCATGTGCATCCAATAGTTCAAACATTGTATCCTGAAGGATGTGCCGTGTATCAGGATGACAATGCACCAACACACACAGCAAGACTGGTGAAAGCTTGGTTTGATGAACATAAAAATGAAGTTGAACATCTCCCATGGCCTGCACAGTCACCAGATCTAAATATTATTGAGCCACTTTGGGGTGTTTTGGAAGAGCGAGTCAGGAAACATTTTCCTCCACCAGCATCACGTTGTGACCTGCCCACTATCCTGCAAGAAGAATGGCTTAAAATCCCTTTGACCACTGTGCAGGACTTGTATATGTCATTCCCAAGACGAATTGACGCTGTATTGGCCGCAAAAGGAGGCCCTTCACCACACTGATAAATTATTGTGATCTAAAACCAGGTGTTTCAGTTTCATTGTCCAATCCCTGTAATATCAAATGTATATTGTGTTAATAAACATGTCAGCTGGTATGAGGGCTCCACAATGTCATCATTTAAAGAAAACTTAGTTTTTAATATTTTGTACTCTTTTATTTGTAAGTTACAAGATGGTTGTCATAACATGAATACAAAAATGATTTGAAAAAGTCAACATGTTTTTGCTTTTTTTTATTTTGAACAACACAAATGTTTTACGCATTGTATCTGTGTGATATAATACATTTAAAATTAAATTATTTCAAAACAGTTTATTTAAACATTAAATATAGGTGACTTGTACGAAGGGCATGATCTGCACAGGTTGTGCGTGTTAGGACTTCTTTTTCCTCATCCACCTTTTAGTTTTTATTTTGTTTTAGAAACAATGCAGTTACTGAAATACTATAAAACATTTTCTATGCATAAAAGATTGCAGACTTTTTTTTTTCTTTTCTTTTTTTTGTTACCTCACACTTTCAGTCGCAATATTCCTCTCTAAATCTGGCCTGAAAAGATGACATGGGCATTGACTGGAACATATTGCAATACAAAGGAAACATGATTCTTTCTATCCTATGTGAAAACTGATGCTTAGAATTTTTGACTTGAACTGACTCAAACCATGAAGAAATCTGAGGTATAAGTTGTCTTCATTAGAAATTGATTCAACACTACATTACTGCTTAAAACGAGAAAAGAAGTTTGTCAAAAAAAAAGACCATGTAAAAACAGAGGAAGGTAACAGTATCCAAAATAACACGTTTCTGTCCAAATTTTCAAACATGCACAATATCTAAATCATTGAGCAATGTTGTACTTTTTGGCCAGCATTGACTTTTTAAAAAAAAAGAAGAAAAAAAAATGAAGGAACATCCAATGTACATACACATACAATCTAGTGAAATCTAAAATCTAAAAAGGTCCTCACTGGCCTCCTGAGGCAGCATGTGCGACTGTCAAAGCGCTGTCTTGATCAGTCTTGAGGGTTGGGGGGTGTATGGGTAATGAGGTAACCTCAACCATACCCAGCCCAGTGTGAGGAACACCAGTGTTCATAATGTGTCTCTGTAAGTGTTTAATCCAATCCTCCTGGACTGACAAGGGACCCTGGAAGACGAGGTCACAGAACCTGTGAAGAGAAGAAGGGACCATCAGACATAGCCATATCTGCAAACATCAAGTTGGTAAACTGCTGAGGCTTTTCTTCTACGAAAAAAGTATGATTTTCTAGCATTGTAACAGAAGAGAAAAACTGCCGACATTTAGGAAAATTACCTGCAGGTGAGCCTGTACATTTCCTCTGGAGTTTGGGGTATAGGAAGCGTCTTCTTCTTTGAGCCAGGCCTGGAGCGTTGCCTAACCGCCTTACAACAAATTGCTTAAAGACAAAATTATGAATTAGCATGACTGAGAGCAATAATAATCACATGTCATCATGTTAGCTTAGCATTCGTTTAGTTTGGATGCCTTGGTGCATAGCTATTAAGTGTTCATTGTAGTCTTGTTTTGACTATCGAGGTAAAATGACGGACAGACTGTCTCATTTGCAGCGTTTGCAGCACAAAGTGACAGTGTAATCATCTGTGCAGGACAAGTGGATGTAGAAAGCTTTCTGCAATGTAAAAAAAACGTTTTGGTATGTCTCACTTATTAACACCCACCAAGACTTTACCTCAAGTTTAAAACGCGTTGCTGTTAATCACACATGTATGAATTCATCATGGCTGCCTCGGCTTACTTGCAATTGATTGGTGCGTTCGCTGTGCACACTCTTAGAAGGTAACGTGATGCTATGCAGGCTGCAAAATGTCTGTGACAAATAGAGGGCGTGTAAGCGCATTTTTAAAAATTCAGTGTTTTGTATTATCAAATTGTTGCACCATGCTTGGTTTACGGGCCTCATCTAAGATAGAATTACAATTGCTTATTCTTTCGTAATCTTCAACTCATCCTATATTTATATTCTTATTGTCTACATCCTGTAGATGGGGCAGGAGCAGTACCACAGTACTACAGTCATGGCCAAAAGTTTTGAGAATGATTCAAAAGTTAATATTTCCAAAGTCTACTGCTTCAGTTTTTATAACAGCAATTTGTATACACTCCAGAATGTTAAAAAGAGTGTTCAGCATAACAGCAATTAATTGCAAAGTCAATATTTGCCTAGAAAATTAACTTTATCCCCCAAAACACATTTCAAAGTCATTGTTGCCAAAATGGCTCCAGGGCGCCCAAGAAAGACCAGCAAGAGCCAGGACTGTCTCTTAAAAGTGTTTCAGCTGCGGGATCGGGCTACCAGCAGTGCAGAGCTAGCTAAGGAATGGCAGCAGGCAGGTGTGAGTGCATCTGCACGCACTGTGAGGCGGAGACTCTTGGAGCAAGGCCTGGTCTCAAGGAGGGCAGCAAAGAAGCCACTTCTCTCCAGGAAAAACATCAGGGACAGACTGATATTCTGAAAAAGGTAAAGGGAGTGGAGTGCTGAGGACTGGGGTAAAGTTATTTTTCTCTGATGAATCCCCTTTCCAGTTGTTTGGGACATCTGGAAAACGGCTTCTTCGGAGAAGACGAGGTGAGCGCTACCAGCAGTCTTGTCTCATGCCAACTGTAAAGCATCCTGAAACCATTCATGTGTGGGGTTGCCTCTCAGCCAAGGGAGTCTGCTCTCTCACAGTTTTACCTAAAAACACAGCCATGAATAAAGAATGGTACCAGAATGTCCTCCGATAGCAACTTCTCCCAACCGTCCAAGAGCATTTTGGTGATGAACAATGCCTTTTCCAGCATGATGGAGCACCTTGCCATAAAGCAAAGGTGATATCTAACTGGCTCAGGGAACAAAACATAGAGATTTTGGGTCCATGCCTGGAAACTCCCCATATCTTAATCCCATTGAAAACGTATGGTCAATCATCAAGAGACGGGTGGAAAAACAAAAACCTAGGAATTCTGACAAAATTCAAGCATTGATTGTATCCCTGTATGTGATGACAACATCTGACATACACACATGAAAACCAGAGGGCAGCAGATTATGTGAAAATATAATATTTGTGTCATTCTCAATACTTTTGGCCATGACTGTACATAAGTGTGTGAGCAGCAACAGCGAGAACAGAGTAGCTGCTTACATGAACGTGAGGACAAACAGAAATAGCAGTTTCAGCTATAGGGATGATCCAAGCTAACTAATCATGGCTCTACATATAATATATATCATTCAATGTTATCTGATTTCATTTTTTTAAAAGGTAGAAACAACCAAGTTAATTGTAGATTTAAATGTTAAATGTTTAACCTCTAGTAGAGCTATGAGCCAAAATAATAACTGGGTTTTCATTCTTTTATATATGTGAAAACAGCAAAAATGTGATTTGTGAATATTCCAATAAGAAATGTTATCAAACCAAGTAAGAAACCCATGAAATTGTTACCTAGATAACACGTAGGCATGTGAATCTTGATGGAAACTGACAGAAAATGAGGGGTGCCCCCTTAGTGATAAATAAAATGATCAATACGTGATTATGTTTACATAAAACAAAACAAAAATTAACATTTAGAAAAAATAAATCAGAATGTATTTAAGTGGACCATTTTGGTAAAATATCCTCAACTGAGATTAACAGAATTCCGGTTCTTTGAATAAATCTTAAAATAACTTTTTGTGCTGGAATACTTTGTGGTGGAAGTGTCAACTAGCTGCTGTTAAAGCTACAATTAGCATGAAAACTTGTTCGCTTCTCAGAAACTTCTGCACAGTCCATACACAAGCCTAATGAGAAGACCGCTTTTAATAGTGACGCTTCTAAGCTCATTCTACGAAGAAATGTAACTTAAGTAATCCAGCTAATTGACATTTGTGGCAGAACTTACTGGTTCCCTCCAGTAAGGCGATCCTTTTTCGTTTTGCATATGCTCGAAGGTGATTGGACAAGCTAACTCCACTATGGAAAGTTGCATTGCAGTGAATGCACACCTTCCTGTTGAATTCACCTTTCTCTGTGAATAAGCAAACAAAACAAAGTCATGTTACTGACAATTGCAGTTACAGTTTTATGAATCCTCATAAAATGATGAAGAATAGCACTATTCCAATAAAAAACTAAATAAAAGTAATAAAGTAAAAAATAAATATAATTATCCCTATCAATGTGGCCCATTCGTTTAATTTGAACCAAACAAAGTATATTAATGGGAATCCCATTGTACATCTTTATGCAGATGACAGCATACTTTAGTGATAAATAGCAGCAGAATGGATCCAAAACCCTAATCCCACAATTACATTTTCATTCAATGATTTAATGTCTTTGTCAGCATGGGTTCTCTCCGGGTTCTCCGGCGTCCTCCCACCATCCAAAAACCCACAAACCAGGGTGTACCCCGCCTCTTGCCCATTGACTACTGGGATAGGCTCCAGTCCCCCTGCGACACCAACACTTTCAAGCTGTCAAAAAACTGCTAAGTAAACTGTATAAACTTACCAGATATTGAATTTGGCAGTGAAGATGCAACCATTCCTGAACTGTGCTCACTGTTTGAGGAAACCGGCAACATGGTTCTTGACATGTAAGAGGACGCCTTCATTTTGCCATCTTCCTGACACTTCCTTTTCTTCAGAATCCCTATCAAAGCAGTTGTGCCTGACAGTGAATTTTTAACATCCAACTTGGTCTCCAGTTGCCCTTTTTCGGATTCCATTTCTCCCAGAGAAAATGTGGGCATCAGTGGTTTGGTGTCAGTGCAAACAGAATGACTTTTTGAGATTCCAGTCGCGGCAGACGTATAACGATTAGCTGTGGGCAGCTTTGGTGAAGCTCCGTATTGGAAATCGTTTCGTTGTTTCCCAAGAATCTGGAGGGCTCGTTGGCACTCTTTCTTGTCTCGCATTAGCTCACGGAGTAAAAGTAATGGAGATTTGTTCTTTGTGGAAAAGCTTTTACCAAGCTTTTTAAGGTGGCCTCGTATGTGGTTTGACTGTCCAGTTCTGTTGTCGAATGAGTCCCCACATAATGGACAAGAGTGAATGCCTTTCACAGTCTCAGACTCCGATTCTAGTTGTAATGCTGAGGGAGAAAAGAATTAAATTAAAAAAGTCATACGAGACAAACATACGAGTATGAAACATTTAAAATGTGTCACCAAATCACAAAAAAACGGATGGACAAAGCTATAATGTTTAGCCACAATTCAAAATGTCATTTTTAAATCATGGCAAACCAAATGCCCATTGCCAAATTTCTTAAAATGGATTTGATCTCAAATGTAAATGTTGATGTAATGCAAGATATTTGCTTCTTTTCTTCTTGTTTGTTGTACTTCCAAACTACTTTGAATATCCCTTTTATTAACTATATGTCTTAGTTTAAGAAAGCTACAATAATTCGTATACAGATGTTGGCATGAATATGTCATCATCAGGGCCTGATACTCTGGTTCCATTTGGCTCAGAAGTTTTAATTCAAATTTGGAAATTTGATCTGACAAACAAAATCCTCTTAAAAT
The DNA here is from genome assembly GCA_907169785.1 of Menidia menidia. Lineage (NCBI taxonomy): Eukaryota > Metazoa > Chordata > Actinopteri > Atheriniformes > Atherinopsidae > Menidia > Menidia menidia. Next base: position 12,996,361 of record CAJRST010007779.1, on the reverse strand, counting down.
TACAATGTATGTATGAGGATACATGTTTTCCATTAGAACCAACCCAGGCCAATGTGGCTCTACTCACCTCGCCACAATTCCTTTTAGCCAATTTGTCGTTACAAATAACGTCAAAACAAAAAGACGGGCCCCACACTTTGTATAGATTTGTGTATGTGACACAAACACCAGGCAAAAATTAAGGACATCACAGCAAACATATTCCGGCTGAACCGCAGGTTTAGACCTCAATGGTTAATTATTAGGCATTTAAAGTGTAGATGATCACAGACATAAATTAAATTGAACTTTTGTTGTTGCCATGTTTTCAAATGATTGTCATGAAGGAGCCACTTCCATGACTCATTGAGTCATGTGGCAATTTGGCCAATAAGCGATCAGCAATCCCCCGCCGCAAGACCACTTGGAACCTCAGCTGAGAAGGTGCTAAAATTGTAAATTGTTAGGAGGCGGTATACTGGGTATATTGTAATATACCCAAGAATCTTACCATGAGGAACAGTATTTACGTACCTTTTCTCAATCGCCGCAAAGCTGACATCTTCCGTCGAATTCGTGGTCTCTTATCTTGAGAAGCAACTTGCTCAGGAGGCACAACGTGGCGTGCGTTGTAGCTTAGTCCAACTCTATGAAGATGCCCTCTCACATGATTAGAGAGTCCAACACCAGATTCAAATACAGCAGGACAATATGGACAGGTCTTGCGATCCGATTCCAACTCTGACAAATCGTCTGTAGGGGATTCGCCCAGCGGTATTTGGTGGGCGTCAAAGGTCTCTTGAAATACCTCTGTTTCTATGCATTCTTCTTTGATTTCAGGGTCATTGATGTCTTGCTCTTCAGTCTTTATTTTCTCAAACAGCCTTTTAGATGCTTGTAAAGCACCCCTCATGGACATTCTTCTACTATATGTGTAAATGATGTTTTTTTTCTCTTTTTTCATACTATCATCAAAAAAATTACTATTGTCATCTGAATCATTATCTTCCAAAGATTCTTTATCGTCACACTCAGCAACTTCATCCTCTAAGTTTCCTTTCTTAGGACCTAGCAAAGGTTTTGGTAAGATGAAGCATGAGTCTTGGTCAGAAGTGTTGCGATATGGGATGGACATCTTCCGTTTAGATGGTGACTTGATGACAAATGAATTATTCAGTTTCAACTTTGGGCCATTAGGGGATGCAGCAGAATCTTCCACCTTGATGGACAACTTCTCTGGTGATTTGTCACCACCATCTTTGGAGTCCTGAGCATTTGTACTGTAATTATTGCTTTCCTTTTTCTGTTCTGTGCCCTTCTTCCCCTGGCTTTGTCGAGACAGAAGAACGTTGATTGATTTGTCAAGTTTCGATTCTGCTAACTGAGACTTGGGACCTCTCTTATTTTTGCTATTTTTGAACAAGTCTAAGATGTCAGTGGACTCATCAGGCGAGGAGGCTCTTCTGGAAGAAATTTGGTTTTTTAATGATATTTTAGACATTAACTCAGTATCTTCAACAGCTTTACAGGTCTGCACCTGGAGCTCCTTAGACTGCTGCGTGTTTTTCTCAAAGTCATGTGTTGCTGCGTATTCCTCAAAGGTCAGCTGATGGCGTCGCAGAAGGTGATTTTGAAAAATGTGTTTGCTAAAAGCTTTATAAGGACAAATGTTACAGGGAAAGATTTCACTTTTGTTACTCTGGATTTGCTTTTTAACTGTAATAACAGTGTGCTGCATAATGTTATGTCTCCTAAGGTCATTCTCATTCATAGTCCTGAAGCTACATTTGTCACATCTAAACTTTCTTTTATCCTTTTCGTGTGTTTTCGCATGTTGAACAAATGTGTTGGGGCAGTTTGTGCCAAATGGGCACTGTGGGCAGAAAAACTTGGCATTTTCATCCTCTTTCTTCTTGTCATTTGTGCCTTTGATATCATCTGAGTTTCTGGTTCTCTTGTCATGATGGATGGACATGTGGTCAATGAGCGCACTACTTTGTTTGAAACACTTTCCACATTCTCTGCATATAAAAGGCTTTGGCAAAATGCTTGGAGGGTCATCGTGAGACTTCATATGACGATGCAAGCGGTGTTCTTTCTTAAATATGAGATTACACTTTGGGCAAGGGAAACATGATGGATTCCCCTCCGGCTGAGAATTTAGTGTGAGCCTCCCCTTTAATGGTGAGAGTCCATGATTTATATTATTCTCATGTGAATTTCTTGTTGGTGCTTTGTAAAGAATTTCTTTAATGGTCTTTACAGTTCCATTAGGATACTTAGAAACTTTCCCTGTTGATGACTGTGACTTGGAGAGCTTCTGTGACTTTCTAACTTTTCTGACTGGACTGGAATCTATTTGATCTTCAGTATCAGATGACTCTTCCGATGACTTGGGGCTTAGACCAGGGTAAAGGTCTTCAGAAGGATCCACCATAACAACCATGTCCATTTTCCGTTTTCGCCTCCTCTGACTATTGGATGGATTGAGTTCCTCTTTAGGTTCCTCGCCAGGGGACTCACTGTGGTTGTCCCATAAAAACTGCATAAACTCTTTGTGTGGGTCCCAATTGTGGTCACTGGCACTACTAAAATTGTCCATTGAGTTTTCAGGGGATTCTGCATCAAACCCCCAAATTCCTGCAGGGTCGAGTTCCTGCACAGTCTTTAGTGGGGTAATACTCTTTTCCTCCTCTTTCTCATAGGAGATGCTATTGAGTTCATGGGCTTGTGTAGCCTGATGCAAAGAAGGTCCATTTCCCAGACCAACGGGAGACAACATATCAGTGTTTGAAAGAACATCTAGGACACTGTTTTGTTTCAGAGAGGCTTTTCCAAAAGAATTGGTGCAAGAGGACGACTCATGCGCCATTCTCAATGGTTCCTGCAGGAGTGTGAGGGCATTGATTTCAGAATCTGCATCTTTGTCGTCTTCGTCAACACCTGACAGACATGACATTTCTGATGCCATGACCTGAAAAGAAAATGAAAGCCTTCTCAATCACAAACATTAAAATACATAGTCAAATTAATTAGATTTCATTTTTTCAGGAAAATGCATATCTTTGAGCAAGAAAAGCTAATTGACTAAAAAAGGAACGACATTTTTAAATCTACTGCATGTAGAATATATAAGAACATTGTCATGAAAAACTTTACCTCAAAACACTGGTGGTTTGGTTAGATGTTCCGTCAAAAAGTTGCTTTATATAAAAAAGTTGTAACTCAGAAAGTTATCTTAAAATGTTGTTGGAATCAAAAGGTAACTGTGCAATATTTAGGCATCTATGAATCAGACAGGCCCTGTGACGGACTGGTGACTTGTCCAAGGTATACCCTGTCTCTCATCAAGTTATAGCTGGGGTAGGCACCTTCTGTGAAATGTCAAGAATACTCTGTGCATGTCATGGAGTTGATGCAAAATCCATTTAAATTAACTGTTGGCACCATAAAAGATGTAGCATGAAATGTTCCATTAAGAACAGAAAACAATAAACTGCTGGCAGAAACCATCAGTGTGTAACCCCCTAAAAGCTTCAAGCTATCCATCAGCCATGTCAGTTTTCATTTTTGTTGTATGCAGTATGTAATCAACAGTGGGACCTTTGGACTGATGTTTGCCTAGTAGTTACATAGTTTGTCTACACAGAAAAACACAAAAATCCATTTTGTGTTTCTTTTCCCCCCTGGACTCCTAGTGTGGGAAGGATGACTACTGCATGAAACATAATTGACTTTAAATTATTCTTCCTTGGTTTCTTGGTATCGTCAGTTTCCTGGATAGTTTTATCTGCCATTTTCTTTTAGGTTTATAGCAATATAACTATAGAAAAGAACATTGAATTGAATGTCTTCATTGTCATACAGCTACAACGAAAGTGGATATTGAATCATACTGAATATGGAACACTCTCTCTTACTTATACTCATTGGTTTCCGACTTGCACCCAAAGCTGTGTGAATTTCCTGCTAAACTCAACATTCGAAACCATGCAGTAATGGTTGTTGATTCTGCAAACATAATTTCTGCTTAAGAGGTTACTAGAGAATTTATTAGGCCAAGCTAATACCGAACACCGTCTGGTGTGTCTTTGAGTTTGCCATTTCTAATAACTCACATCAGTCTAGAAATGCGGAAGTGAATGAGTGAATATTTGTATTGCTGTTTGACTATGAGGGCCATGTGATAACCTAGCGACATGTCCAGGGTGTACTCTGCCATTCACCCAATGTAAGCTCAACGGAACCTCAAAGCTTCACAAACAAATGTTACCATACCAGTGAAGTGCTCATTTTGCACTTTTCACCCTTACTAGTTAATATGAAGCATTGTGCGGACAGGCGGGCAAGGCCAGTGCTAAATACTTGTGATTCACATGCCACCAATTAAGTTTTCTTGCTTAGAACTTTGCAATAATTGCAAGTTTGTTGCAAAGTGACTTCATAGGACAACCCCATGGGAAACCAGGCAACCCTTCATAATCCTTTTAATTTTCCGATTCAAAGATAGTAAAACTTTTTTTTCAAAAAAAGTGAAGGATTAAACAACACTGAGCATCAAAAAGTAAGACATGATGGAATCTGGATATACTGCATAAATATTCTTGTCAAGCCACTTTGCTGTCCTTGCACACTACTACACTACCAATAGATTACTCTGGGTACTCAAAAAATATATATCTTGAGGAGTGGAAACCCCATACTCATCCCAACCCCCCAGTCAAACCCCCATACGACTGTTGGTCACATGTCATGGTAGGTTACCTAACTATTCTCTCTACTCCACTGCTTTGCTAGCACAGCTTTTGATAGAAAGAACAAAACTGATATAAAGTTTTCCAAAAGCAAATCAAATTGCTAGACTGACTCTGTGTCTGTGCATCTGTACAGTGGTTAAGTGGCTTGCATTGTCGTGATATAACAAGAGAGTTCCTGGTTTGAATATTGGCTGAGGCATTTCTGGGTCACGTTTGTATGATCTCCCAATGTGTGCATGGGTTCTTTCCAGGTATATCCCCTAACTATACCAAAAAGTGAGTGTGAGCATGCATAGTTTTGTGTTTCATTCATTTCCGTGTGGCCCTGTCACAGGTCTGGCGACCTTTCTAGGATGCAGTCCAACTCTTCTCCAACCTCTCACTCGGACCCAAACAAGAAGAAGCCAGTGTAGTAAAATGCAAGGATATATTCTTTTAAGGTACTCTGACTTCCCAAAGGATTATTCAGCAGTTCAAAAATGTATGGTCCTGTAGTAGTCCTTCTAGGGTGTGCTCCACCTTACAACTAAAGGTAGTTGGAATAGACCTAAGCAATGGGATTTAAGTAGGTGTTAAAAAATGGATCAATGGATAGATTTTGTGTATGGTTTCTAAAGCAAGTGACGATTTCTTCTGGAGCCATAGCATAAGAAAATGCAAATATAGGCAAAATGTTTGATATATTTTTCACTAAGCGTCCTGGTGTAGTCAACAGCTGAGACAATGGCGGAACGTATAAGCAAATATCCTTTTACTGACCCTTTGTTGAGAGCACTTTATTGGGTGCTGCATTCTGCTCAATCCCTGATACATACAAATGCATAATATAGTCATATCAACACAATAAGGAACCTCATCTGCCTAACTAAAAATGATCCCGAAAACTTTAATTTCCACTGCAAAATGTCTTCATCGCAAGTTGCCTCCTTTGTACTCTAAAAGATATTCCTCCGCATTTCTATCTGGTAACACACAAAAATTTAAATCACAGTTTGATGTAATTAGGGGAATGTTTAGTCTAAATAAAAATAGTGGAACAGATTCTCACTCAATCTTGAAAATCTGAGAACTTTTTTTATTATGACTATTCCACACATAAGATTAGTCACTTTTTTTTTTTTGTTTAGACTAAGCAACTGAATGATATGTCAGCATCCATCCATTTAAACCAACCACAATAGCTTTGAACTTACAAAAAGTACAATACCTAACAATATATCTGCCCCATTTTGAAATTGCAATATGAAAAGGGGAATACAATGGTCAATTTCGATTTGGTAATACTTCCACTGTTAGCTCAAAGACATATTTTATTACTCTCCAGTTTGTTTTCATGGTTTACAAAATGAATAGTGATACGCAATAGGTCCACACTTGGGTAATATTTGCTTAAGCAGTAGTGCAAGCTAATATTTATTAATTTTCCAATGCAAAATGCAAAAATATAAGCACATAGAGGAAATGTTTATAAATAGTACAGTAATCTTACATTTGATGATAAGGATGACAGGCACACTGCAAACCCTAAAGACCACCACTACAGCTATTAACTATTTATCATAGTGAAATATTAAAAATTTCCTCAGGAACAGAGGGAATATATTTATGAAAGAAAGATCTTACATGAATGTTTATTTTTAGTTATAATCTAAATTCTTAAGCGTTTTTTATTCATTTGTTTTGTTTTAGTGAAAAGTGGAGGCTCTCCAATGTGTAATATGGAATTATGACAATTAAAAAATAAGAAATTAACTATGTCAACACATGTTTATTTATCTAATTGTCTGTTAGCTTGAATTTTTGTGGTGATTATCTTAGCCAGTTTGAATTAGTTTTGTAATTAAGACAACGATTTGATGATGGAATCTGTGTTAACTTTACAGTTAAACCAGCATTCAGTGATTAAGAAACAACTACAGCCAAATGCAGAATTCGCCAGACTTGCCATTGATGATTAATTGTGGCCATTTATAACGCTACAAGGTCGAGGGAGTGAAAGGTCTTGGATTTGAAGGGCAATAAAAGTGTCATAGCAACTAAGTGGTCGTGTTATAGATTAAGGTTTGTCTCATTTACCAAGCAACGCCAAATCTTCAAAGAGATGGACCTTGCAAATGGCTTTTAATGAGCGGTTGTGGATTTTGTATAGAGCTAAAACTTTCGGCACAGTACTTCAGTAATATGCCATCACACAGCAGTTAGGATGTATTTGTAAAGGTAACTACTTTCAGAACAAGGCTGATCATTTATACCTCCAATCCACTGTGTTGTAACAGCACATATATGACGCTTCTATCACGCTGTTGTTGGATGCTGCTTGCAGGAGCTGCAGACCATTCCATTAAGGCTGTTCCATACCAAAACCTATTCCTCAGGCTAAACTAGAGCTAATGACAGTCATTCCACGCTACTTGCTAAAAAGACACCAATAACATGACGATAAACAAATAGACGTTACCTCCGAGTGGCGTGGATGGAAGCAGGGGACAATTTAGACGCTGCATTTAATAATTTCTTACTTTCGTCTTCCATCTATTTCACAGTCGCCATTTTCCGTGGTGGTCTGGTGTGGGACAGATCATTTCTTTTGACGGGTAACCGTGTATTAATTTGGTTCCGCAGTAACAAAACAAACTGCTGGACAAGCAATCGTATTAAAATGTATAAACATTTAATTAAACCTTCATGTTTAGGGCATTAGTAGATTTTTTGTCTTGTATGATTTCTTAACGTATTATTACGCGCCGGCACCATGCTCCCCCGAATGACTTGTGTTGGTTCGTTCCGCATAGGAGGCATAAAACCGGAGTTAATGACCATCTCTTTTGGGTAGCAGATTTTTTTTAGGTTGATGGCAGTTAACCGTCATTACAATTGATAAGATAATGTGAACGCTCATTTACCATTTTGCTAGAGTATTTTAAACTCGGTGATTTGGTTTTGCTGTATTCAATTCCCAATGTGGGAGAGAATAGTTCCCCAACACAGGAGAGATGTTACCACTGTCTCATATGGTTATTTTCCCCTTGGCCTTTTGTTGCTTTTGTTACGGGTGATATGTCCCTTCAGTGTCTATCTGGTTTATTCTAAATAGAGAATAAACTGTTTTTAACACACATTATAAACAATATGATGGCAAATCCACTATTAAGACACGGTTTTTCCAGTTTTGTGGCATTTAGCACCCAGCTAATTGTATGAATTAGGGGCTCCCTGTAAAAGTTAAATCGCACTAAGACAGTTATTTGTGTCCCGAGGGCTAGCGAAAATGGTGAGCAGCGGAGAGTGGGATAAGGTTTAGATTGATTAAACAAAGTTTTAGTCCTTATGTAAGAAATATGTTGATTTTGCTTCATGGGTATAATAACGTTACTGTAAAAATGATGAATGTTGTTGCTTAATTATGTAACTATTAAGTTGTTATACTTTATTTTTATTTGGTTGTTAGCTTACATTTAGCTAGCACAACCAGTAGTTACACATATATCCACCAACAAACCAGGTAGGTATTGGAGAAATTATATGAAATAGTTCAATGTTTAATGTTATTGTTCGATTTATAAAGTGGGCTGTATTGTAGTTTGGATTAGAATACATTGTCTTCATGTCAGTGTTTAAATGTGATTAGCAATATCTATGAAAGCTAAATGTAATCTCTCCTATGTGTAAAGAAGTAACTTCACAGTGATTTATTTTAATCCTTTAAATGTCAATCCATGCACTGCTTAATTATGTTGTTAAATCACAGAGGCTTTTTTACATAATTTTTCACGAGATAAAACATTTTGATGGAATTATTTTGTTCTGTTTTAATTTTAGCCATAAAATATACTGTCTTTATAAACCGTTAAGAGTGCCACATTTTTACTTAATGTTCACAATTTTTCAACCAGGGACCATGGTGACCCATTGACCTGATGCGCTATTTGCTTCAGTTGTGTGAGTGCCTGTATTCTCTGAAGGGATGTTGAAGGCCAATGACCAAACCTTGTCCTTGGGCAGCCTGTTTTTCGAGAAACCTATTGTTCATAAGGTGTAAGTACTAAGCAGTGCACCACATCAACCCCTGCTCATCTTACGCTCTCAACTGAATAAATGTTTTTCCACCTAAACTGTGTTCGACAGTAGACCACTGCACCAGGAGGCTACGCCATGGCAATTGAAAGCTCCTCCACCGCTTAATCATATTCCCTCTACCCAGGATATGCAAGAGGAAGCGGAGTCTCTCTCAACCCTGTTTGGTGTGTTGTGCTCTGAATTTTGATTAATTTTTTACACATGAACACTTAGGCCTAAATTTAACCTTGTTGCTTATTTACTCACAATAGCTTCAACAGGCAGCTTTCCAATTTCTGTTTCATGCTGTATTTTCATTTTCATAAGTATAATTCAAATGGTCATTTTGCTGCAGAACTAATCAGCTGTTTAGGAGACACCTTATATATATATATATATATATATATTTTTTTTTTTAACAAGCTGACACAATTTTCTGAGGTCTCAGATAAATTTGGTCAAATTGGTCAAAATAACGCAGACAGAGTACAACAGCTCCTTTTTCATAATTATTTACACATCCAGTGAAGCATATAATGTTTAGGGGTATGGGGTGACCCACTGGACTCCAATTCACCCCTTTGTTCCTCAGGGTCACCTCTTTAGAGATGTGTAGTAATATTGTTACTGTATGAGAGACTCTCAGGATAGCCAAATCACTCAGATCACGCTGAATTGATGGAACATAAACCCCCTGCTTGCTATTTTAGACAAAATTCTTTCATAAATCTTGTGATCGCTAACCCATAACCCATAAAGTTGTGGACTCCATTATTTTCTTAATTCACTGAAGAATAGTGACAAGTTATACAACGTGTCCCCTTTAAAGCAGTAAAATCAAAGAATCTACTTCATTTTAAGAGTAATAACATTCTCCTACTTCTTTGCTTCCCTCAGATTTCTTTGAAAAACCCAAGACCGTACAGGCTCCATTAAAAGGATCAGCTGGTTTTAAGGCCTTATCTTCACAAATCAGCAGCTCTTACAGTTTTAACGATGGTGAGACTGAGATCCAAGGTGGTAGAAAGACCAGCCTCAGTGGATATGAAAACCTTTGTGAGGGTGACAGATTCAAGGAATACTCCGATGGTGGCTTTCAGAGGAGCAGAGGTGAAAAGAAAATGCTGCAGGACTTTGGTCATTCAGATACTGGCAGTTTGTCTCTGGACTGCAGTAGAAGCCCACCTTTGAGAAGAAGGCAAGTGTTACTTATTCTCAGGATGATACATCACTTTGGATTACAGTGTATTTTAACCTTGAATCCAGACAGTTACTCCACATCACCAAATTTTGATAAAAGGGGCAAAATCTGAATTTTGTGGCAGTAACAGTTCCTGATTTCAGAGTGGCAGGCCTGTATTGAAGTAAAAGTCAATCAGTGGAATTTTTCTTATGGAACATTATTCTTTTTTTTTAAATTCAATTAAATTTTATTTATATAGCGCCACATCACAACAACAGTTATCTCACAGTGCTTTCCAAACAGAGCAGGTCAGACCCTATTCTGAAGTTATATACAGAAGCCCAACAATTCCCATTCCAATTCCTATTCTTGCCGAACCTTAACAGGATTAGTGTTGTTTACTATGTTTACTATGTAAAACTTTCTCCAGATCTTCCAAGTTCCTAAACATAGGATTGGAGCGTTGTTGGTGCAGTCATTTTTATAGATTATCAAACATTTTCAGTCAAAAACGTGGCAGGGTGCTTAACCACCTTAATCATTACCCCTGATGCCCCTGGTTTTCATCAGTTTTAATAGGTGTACCTTTCTCCTTGCTCCAGTTTTCCTTTCCTCATTTCCTCCTCCTCAACAGTTTGTTCAGATTTCCAGTGCTGACTAATAAAGGTGACTCGTCAACCAAAGACGACCTCAGGAGCAGCAGCAGCAGCAGCCAGACAACATCCGGACCTCAAACTTTTCTCAGCCAGGTTGCCATGACAACAGCGCCTCCTTCTCTTCAGCTGCCACAGGCGACAGTTGGCCACGCAGCTCCTCCTTTCCCCTTCAACCCGCCGCTCTCACCCCCTCCTCTGGGCTCATCTGCACCAAGTGGCCGACCCCCGCAACAGGACAAGGGCACAAAGAGAGCTTTCGTTCCGCCCATGACGCCTCAGCCGCTCGTCATACAAGGTTCCACGCCACTCGAGCACCATCACAAACGGGCACTGTGCTCACCGTTCACTGCTTTGTTAAATGGGACTCATATAGCTTCTGCTAATGAGAAGGCCACCATGTTGAGTGTGATGGGGAGAAATATGGGAAGATCCATCCACTAACTGCTTAGCTGTAATGAAACATAGCGCTCACTAGGTGGTGAACAGAGGAAGCAGAAGATGGTTACATCAGTAAAGAAGGAGAACACTTGCATGACCTTCAAAATGTGCTAAATAATTACATTTTTATTTAGTTATAAAGCACCTTTCATACAGAAAGTAACACAAATTGCTTTACAAATTAAAAGCAAATTAAAAACACAGGTCTTCATATCCTTGAGTTATTGACCTGAGAAAAAGTTTACATACATGCCCAATAACCTCTTCTCATGCATACACACAGACACATCCACACAATATGCCGCCCCACCACCACAAATTAATCATCTTTGTGTCCTGCAGTTGCTGGATCCGCTTTCCGGAACTCACAAAAACAGAGTCTCTTTGAGATAAGATTATCTTCACTTTATTGGGGGAAAAAATCTAACATAATTTTTTTGTTTTCTTTTTTTAATGGAAACCTTTTCCTATGTGAAAACACAGGAAAAAGTTACAACGAAAATTCACTGCCCAGCAGGAGAAGGGAAAATAGGTTACCACAATAATCTCTGCTGGGCAGACCACTGGAGTAAGAGAATGGCAGTCTGACAAAAAAGAAAAACAGAACAAGAAGGAGGTTATCAAAAAACACAAGAGAAATTTTCCACAGACACAGGCTCAGATGGAAGCAAATGTAATTACCTAGCCCTGGAAACATGGGGCTGGAAAGCTTATGTAGAAAAGGTGTGATGGGCCGTGCGCCAAATGAGGCCACAGCTACCTGGGTGCCTTCAAAGGCAAACTAATAACTGAAAACAGAAATCCCCAAAAGTCAGGACAAAACACTTTGAACAGAATCAATACAAATGGGACAAAAAACTACAGTAAATTTATTGTATCTTTGATTTGTTCACAATTTAGGTTCCTGTGTGTCTGGAGTTTTGCGACCAGTCTCGGAAATTCGTATCCTTTTTGGTTGTAGTCTCTTGACCATATCTGAATTGTGGTCGAATGTCTGAAATCCATTATAACAAACCCTGTGCTTTGAAATCCTGAAACATGCTATACAGCAGTTAAATTCAGATCGGTCTTCAGTGAGTTTCCCTTTTTCAACTACGTTCAGTCTAAAGCGCTGGACGATGTAAGCATCTTTTTTTTTTTTAAAACAACCAAAAAATCATAGTTACAGTAACCCGATAGTTTTTATAGTTTCATCTGTCAAAATGAACTCTGCTTTAAAGGTTCTCTACACCAATAAGAACTTTGTGGCGTGTGCTCCTACTGGATCAGGCAAAACAGTACTGTTTGAGTTGGCCATCATTCGCTTATTAATGGAGACACCAGAGCCATGGCGAGACGTCAAAGCTGTATACAGTAAGCACAACTGAGGGTAGTATGTTTTTTTAATTCATTTTAGGTTGGAATTTTTTCCAGTGGACAGACTTTTGCTTGTTCTCTTCAGTGGCTCCAATCAAAGCTCTTTGCAGTCAGCGCTTTGAGGACTGGAAGAAGAAGTTTGGGCCTCTGGGACTGAACTGCAAGGAGCTGACTGGAGACACAGAGATTGATGACTTTTTTGAGATTCACGACTCCCACATCATCCTCACCACGCCTGTGTGTAAAATTACACAGCACGTCAATCAAAGCAGACCAGCAAAAATGAAAGCAATAACAGAAACCTGAGATTTGACTATGATCTAAGGTTCCATGTTCAGTGGATGTTATTGTTCTTCACCCCTACATTCCCTCTGTTGCCTTAGGAAAAGTGGGACAGCATGACAAGGAAGTGGAAGGAAAACTGTTTGCTGCAGTTGGTCAGCCTCTTCCTCATTGATGAGGTCAGTGTTTTGTTGATGTTTTTTTCAGAGCTTTTACTTTACAGGTTGGCAGTCCCTCGTAAACGATTACTATACATAATGCGTAATCACTGTCAAATATCACATTAGAGGATTAGCCTCTGGTCTAAGCATTTTATTTCACATAAAGTTAGCTATTAAACGTTAGAGCACATCCTCACCCTGAGTTGCCCATCATGAGAGTGCTCAGAGGTCTGGATTATTCTCTTTGAGGTTAACTCACTTGTTTACTAATTCAGTTAAAGTAGCTTTCATCCATTATGATCCTGTTCATTGGAACACTCTTTCACAAGAACTCAGATCTTCTATAGAAGTAATTGTCTTAAAATCAGGCTGTACATTCCATTTAAAAAATTTAGTTCGTCTCTCTTTATAGATATTTTAATGTTCTCTTCTGGCTCTTTAAGTAAGATTCAACCATACTGGGTTGAATCATAATGCATTTTCTAAACAACTCACAGTATTCCTAGTTAAAGTGCAGTCAGGGTGGGGGGCCTGAGTCTATCCCAGGTGTCATTGGAGAGAGGCAGGGTACACCCTGGTCACTGGTCCATCACCGGGGGACACAGAGAAGAAAAAGATAGACATTCATGCACACTCACACTGATTCGTTAGTTAAAATCTTCAGTTAACCTAAAACACATGTTTTTTTACTGGAGTACCTGGAGAGAACCCATACATGGAGAGAACATGCAAGACTCTTGGGATATTAAATTCTATTTAAAAATAAACTCAATGAGACAGCATATAAAATGTGAAAAGAATAGTCAACTATGTATTGGCTACATCCCATGTCTCCCCTATGTTTTCCTGCACAAGTTTATGTGAACAATGCTTTTCAGGTTCATGTGGTGAAAGATACAACCCGTGGTGCCACCTTGGAAGTAGTAGTGAGCAGGATGAAGGCAGTTCAGACCTATAGAACCACACAAAAGTCTGAGGCAGGGCTCTCGATGAGATTTGTGGCTGTATCTGCCACTATTCCCAACATAGCTGATGTAGGTATCCAAGTTTTTATCTGCTGGCCCTGTATCTCTTGTGATTCACTGCAGCTTGTGGCTGATCCTTGACCTGCTCACCTTTTATTAGATAGCAGACTGGCTGTCCAATGAGAGCGGACCGGCCACATTTCTGAATATGGATGAGAGCCACAGACCTGTGAAGCTTCGGAAGGTCATACTAGGATTCCCTTGCAGCCAAAACCAATCAGAGTTCAAGTTTGACTTGTCACTCAACTACAGAATGGCCAACATCATACAGACCTATTCTGACCAGAAGCCTGCATTAGTGGTGGGTGGGAAAAATTTATTTAGTCTTTAGTTTCCTTTTGCTAAAGCAAAATCTGGAGTCTTTCGTTTTGTCCGATTATACAGAGCAACTCAGTTTGCATAGATGTAAATGGAAATAAAAAAGAATTCTCATCTTTTTATATGTTTGAATTGACAAGATAGTATTAGTATTAGTTTTTATATGTAGTTACACTTAATTTGATGTCAACAATTTAATTATTTGTGTAATTGTTTGAGTAGTTCTGCTCAACAAGGAAAGGAGTTCAACAGTCGGCTGCAGTTCTAGCCAAAGATGCCAATTTCATCATGAGCATTGAACACAAGCAGAGGTGTGCGGCTTTCTTGTCACAGGGATGGTTTCTTGAATGTGTCACTATCATTTTGGTGTGTTTTGCTAACAGTGCATTCAGCCAGCGTTATGACATCTGCTTCACTCTGCAGGTTGATGAAATATGCTAACACTATTCTGGATGCAAAACTAAGAGGTAATGTCCCTTGGAATTGTTTAAACTCCTTTATCACTTAAAATAAGATGAACCGTAAGACTCAAACTAGAGTACTGCTTTAGGGGCTAGATGGATTGGAATTTATATAGTTTAAGTATGTGTATGTGCCAATAGAAATACCAAAACACAGTTTTAACCTATGCAAAAAACTGCAGATTTAAGTTTAAGATAAGGTAGCACAGAACACTGACCTCAAGTTTATAACTGTTACATAATTAGCAATTCCGTTGTTGTCTGATGCATATTTATTTAAGTCCTAATCCACTGAGACAGCACGTAACTGATCATAAAACTTTGTGTTGTGCTTGCCATCCAGATCTGGTGATGTTAGGAGTTGGTTACCACCATGCTGGTGTGGACATGTCTGATAGGAAGCTGATAGAAGAGGCCTTCACACAGGGAGACCTTCCAGTTCTCTGTGAGGCCAAATCCAGAAATAAACATGTCTATCTAACTTAAGCACAACTTGCAACATCTGCTTAGGTATCATCATCGGTAGAAAGATTAGATATTGAGACTCATTTTGTTATGACATGTTAAAGATTCCTCTTGCACTAATTCTCAGTATTTAAAACTATCTTACTACATGTTGTAATAAGCCTGTTTTTGTATTATACCAGGGCTGAACTTGTGCTGTGTGGATTTTTCCTTTCCCAGTTACTACCAGGACTCTGGCTATGGGCGTAAATCTGCCAGCCCACCTGGTTGTGATCAAATCTACTATGCAGTATGTGACAGGCTCCTGTGAAGAGTACAGTGAAGCCGACATGCTTCAGATGATTGGCCGTGCAGGACGACCGCAGGTAAGAACGCAGTTCCTGCTGTACCTTTCCAGTAATTACTGTTTTTTGGTAAAGTTCAGGCTTGGACAAATAAGCTTCTCTCCACCCCTTTCATTCTCCCCTCCTCTAGTTTGACACATCAGCCACTGCAGTGATTATGACTAAGTTTCAAACCAGAGACAAATACTTGAAACTTATGAATGGGGTTGAAATCATTGAGAGCAGGTAGTGCTATAAGTGCTTTTTTAAACATTCCTCATATTCACTTCCTGTGTTTCTGTTTTGCTCAAACACAAAAATATACACTGAGAAGAGGTGCATGAATTAACCATGTAATGTGTCGTTAGCTTACATACACACCTTGTAGAGCACCTGAATGCCGAGATTGTTCTCCAAACCATTAGTGATGTCAACATGGCTCTAGACTGGATACGCTCCACTTTTCTCTACATCAGAGCCCTTAAGAACCCCACACACTATGGTGAGTGCTCCGAACTCAGATCAGATCCAAGAATCAAAGTCAGCATTTTGTGTCATTGTGAAAAATGCCAGTATTCCCTGGCTGCTCCTTTATTCCTTTACTCCATGGCCTTGTCTTTCTTTTTTAGGTTTTTCTGACAACTTGGACAGGTGTGGTATTGAAGCAAAACTTCAAGGTGGGGAAAAACTGCTCATTACTGCTTTATGAGTGCTGTTCTGAGGATACTCAGATATAAACTTGTAAAGATAGCTGGCAAACTGCTGAAACAATTCCGCTGTTGAAGTTTAATGTAGTTTATCCTGTCCCCCTCAGAGCTCTGTTTGAAGAACCTCAATGCTCTGTCTTCCATTGATTTGATCAGAATGGATGAGGATATCAATATCAAGCCAACAGGTAGAAGGCAGTTTGTGTAAATTGTTGACAATAAGACATTCTCAATTTTGGTTATTTCAGTTTTGTGAATCTATGTCAGCGGTTCTCATTCTGGAGCCATTAAGTTGCTCATCTTCTTTGCTCTTGACAGAGGCCGGCAGGTTGATGGCGAGATATTGCATTGCCTTTGATACCATGAGGCAGTTCAGCAAAGTGGCTGGCACTGAAACCGTGTCTGACTTGGTAGGCTTGATGTTTTTCACGACAGTGAAGGTATTGTGCTGTAGATTCTGTTAAGCTAAGAAAACTTCCTGGGACCAAATTAACACTGCTAAGATTCTTTACTAAAAATGTGTGTATGAATAATTTTCAGTATTGTAGGTACATTCCTTTTACTATTGAACTGAATTTAAATTAAGTCATTCTTATTAATAGCAGGTTTGTTATTGAGAACAAATTCAAGATGAAAAAGGGCCACAACCTTTATCAGGTATTCAAAAGTAGTACGTATAGATAAATCTATTCTCAAGGCTAATTGATAAATCTAAGTAAACCAAATAGGGATTACACTGAAAGCCACAAAGAAGAAGCAGCACAGTTTTACTGAATATGAAGATGACTTTTTGTCAGAAAGAGAACAAAAATTGCCAGTAAATAGTTAAATCAAAATTTCTCTGTAAAATCAGAAATCCATCCATCCATCCATTATCGTAACTGCTTCATCCCTAATAGGGTTGGCGGCGGACTGGAGCCTAATACAGTGGTTAGTGGGCAAGAGGCGGGGTACACCCTGGAAACCAGAACCCTCTGGCTGTGAGGCGATGGTGCTAACCACCACACCACCGTGCCGCCCAAAAATCAGTAATGAGAAACAAAATATCGAACAGCCAAAAAACACAAAAGCACAGACCTCACTTCAGGGTCAGACTGAGAGTCCAGAAACAGACTGGATATCTGCAACAGATTAACACACAATCCGTACACCCGACAGTTCTGCTTGGAGATGATCAGCAGGGAGTCACAGATGGACCTTGCTGTGTTATCTGTTTTTTTTTAACAGCCCAGTGAAACAACAATGGTGTGTCAGAAATTGAGACCTAGCTCCAAAGTCTCATCAGAGGTCTTCCTCAACACAACACACAGCGTGGTTATTCATACCACCCACAAGTAATTTAACTAAGTGAAAGTATTTTAAAAACTGGCAAATAGGAAAAAAATACTGGGGGAAAAAACAAGCTTACTGAGCTATGCTTGTGAAATTTTCTCTTTTGGTCTGAAGCGTTTGATTTTACCTAATCTTTACTTTATTGGGAAAATTGCATCAATTCAACTGAACAGCGTCTTAAATGGAAAAAGGTCTTTTAGACAGACTTCCGTCTTGCTTTTTAAAAAAATCAGATAGCACTGATCAAAGTCTTAAATTATATTTATCCAAACGTTGAAGCAGGTAAAACACAATTTTCTTTGGAATCCTTCATTGGTCAATTCTTGGGACACTATTGTTCAACCACTATATGTTTCCCTTGAGTTAGATCATACTAAACTGCAATGTTCCTTATCACAGATCACAACAAGCAGTTGACGCTTCGATCCATTTGGCTCTTTGGCCAAATTACTCTCTCTGTCTGTGTTAGCAGCTTGAATGCATAGGGCTCAAAACAAAAAATCTCAGGTTAAGCATCTTGGATTTTTAGTTGACTCAGACCTGAACTTTAGCAATCACGCTAAAGCCGCAACCTAGACAGCTTTTTACTACCAAAAACCAAGTCTCAGAGCTCATGTCCGGGCTGATTTAGAGAAGTAAATTAACACCTTCATATCTAGCATACTTGACTACTGTATTACTTTTTAAACTAGTCTTACCAAAAAGAGAATTAGACAGCTTTCACTGATTTGGGGCTCAGCATAAAGATTAATTTTGTTTCTTAAATCTCTCCTCTAGGGTCAGTAAAGTCTTCCTGTGCTTAAATAAATTAGGGACCTATTGTTTCAATGGTAAATATAAAGCAACTTTATTCAGATTCTACCTGTCTGCAGATTGAGCTGGTCTCAAAAAGCAAAGAGTTTATGGAAATTCAGCTGAGAGTGAATGAGAAGAGAGCCTTGAACACTTTGAACAAGGACAGGAACAGAACCACAATCAGGTGACACACATTTATGGGGATCAGTGCGTGCACATTGTCAGTGGACTTTGGCTAATTTTAACCATTTGATTGTCCAGATTTCCCCTCAGCGGAAAGATAAAAACCAGTGAAATGAAAGTGAATTGGTAGGCGAAGTGATGAAGCACATCTCTTTTAAATCACTGTTTTTACTTTGTACGAGATAATGCATTTTTTTCCCTCTTGCAGTTTGATTCAGGCCCATTTGGGTTCAATCCCACTTCAGGATTTTGGACTCACCCAGGACACAGTGAAGATCTTCAGGATTGGGATGCGGATCAGCCGATGTAATTCTAAGATAAAAAAAGAGTAAAAGAACATGCTTTGACCGCACTGTTTTAAAATTTGGAATGTGTTTTGTTTCTGTAAGGCTTGTCCGAGTTTCTGATTCAGCAATCGAAAACTGGTTTTTCTGCCGTGCTCAACTCCCTGATCCTGGCTAAGTGCTTTAGAGCCAAACTCTGGGAAAACTCGCCTTACGTTTCTAAACAGCTGGAAAAGATAGGTGGACATGTTACTTATACTTCGCAATATACCGTGCATATATATGTAGCTTTTATATATATTTGACTGCAGTACAAAAACAGAATTTTAGTAATTCTTGTCCATTTTTGGTTAATTCTACATTAACTAGAAGAAATAGATCTAATACATTTGTTTGCTCGGATGAATGTAGAGTTTGTGATCATTTTGTAGTAACACACTGTGTGTTTTTAGGTCAGACTCTGTCATCTGCAATGGTGAATGCCGGACTCAGCACTTTCAGCAAAATAGAGCAAACCAATGCCAGAGAGCTGGAGCTGGTCAGTGTGTCTAATGTTCCAAAAGAATTATTAAGATTTTGAGAGTTGCTCCCTGGAAAAGTCTACATGTGGCTCAGAGTGCATTTAGGACTCATCTAACACATCAACCTTTCTTTAGATTTTCTTTTGTGTAATTTTTTGATTGGACCTTTTCAGAACTCTGGAGAAAGTTATACAATCTTGTTGCTTGCTGCTTGTTGTCATTTTTACTGCCGCAATTTACCTGAATTTATTTCATTCTGGTGCTTTAAAATTATATAGTTAACATTCTGCTTCTTCCTGAATGTTGTCATTCAAAAAGGGCTGGATTTCACTTTGGCAAACTTTTTACCCTCGTGCAGATTGTCAACAGGCATCCACCATTTGGAAACCTAATCAGAGAATCTGTGATGCATCTTCCAAAGTATGATGTCACCCTGGAACAGGTAAGTGTCACTGCAAATATTTGTTTATATATGTTATATACCAATATTCAATTTATATTTTTCACACTTTTCTTTGTTTATTCCTCTCATTCCTTCATTTGTAAAAGTTTCTAATATTTGATGCGAAATCCCTTTTTTAAAAAAAAGAAAGTTAACCAGAATCATTCATTTAATATTAAGACATTTAAGGAACAGACAAAATCATGCCTACACTGATTAAGATGAATGGATCCTTTAAAACCTGGAAACTTGACACAAATTTTTGTTAAAGGAGTAATACATTAAGAGCACTGTAAAAAAAAACCTTTCATTATACCATTTCAAAATCAAATGAACCTGAACAGTTCTAATATCAGATGGAATTACTGAACCGATCAAGGGGGTCTGTTGTTTCCGCCCATCCTTTGAAGCTGCTTTTGTATTTTGTAGCTTCCAAGGTACAGCAGCGCCACCGCGGAGATCGTGGTTAAGGTGAATCTCAAAAACCAAGCGCAGCTGTTGTCCAGGAGAACAGCTCCAGACCACCACTATGTCTCTCTGATCATCGGCAGCTCTGACAATACTGTGATCTTTCTACAAAAAGTCACGTGAGAAAAAAAAAATTTGCAAATTTGTCCCAAGAATGATCTTCACTGACTTTGTGTCCTTTATTTGTTGTTTTTTTGCAATAAAGTCTTTTCAAATTGAAAAAGGCAGTTGGTGCAATGCAGAATCTGAGGGCATATGTTTTTATTTTGCAGGGATTTGTTGCTGCTGAAGACTGGTAGCTGGTCCAAAAAGATAGATGTGACAAATGCTTCAAAGGGAGATGAGATCAGTGTCCATCTCATCAGCTCAGAATACGGTGAATCATGAAAATACTCTATCATTATTGTGTAGAAATCACAAAAATAGGCTTCAGATTAAAACTAAATTCGGTTTGACTTTTTTTTTCAATTATGCGATAAGATAAAGTTAATCTGGGCGGCACGGTGGTGTGGTGGTTAGCACTGTTGCCTCCCAGCAAGAGGGTTCTGGGTTCGAATCCCGGGGAACCAGGACCTTTCTGGGTGGAGTTTGCATGTTCTCCCTGTGTCTGCGTGGGTTCTCTCCGGGTTCTCTGGCTTCCTCCCACAGTCCAAAAACCTGCATGTTAGGTTGATTGGAGATTGGGGAAATTGCCCTTAGGAGTGAATGTGAGTGTGAGTGGTTGTTTGTCCTTGTATGTCCTGTGTGTGGCCCTGCGATGGACTGGCGGACTGTCCAGGGTGTACCCTGCCTCTCGCCCGTTGACCACTGGGATAGGCTCCAGTTCCCCCCGCGACCCCATGAGGGAATAAGCGGTATTGATAATGGATGGATGGATGGATAAAGTTAATCTCCGCTCGATATGACACGTTTAAGACCAAATTTATATATTTAGATCTTTAATCTGAAATATCTTCTTATTAAATACAAATATTAATTTATTTTGAATTTCATAGCAGCAGCATGTCCAAAAAATTTTAAGACAGGGCCGTGTTTACCACTGAGCAGCACCCACTCCCATCTGGGAGTGAGTTACTTATACACCTCCATAACAACAGGTGTCTGAGGGACTGCTCGAGGGCTCAAAATTCACAGGGGGGCATTGATTTTCAGCAATGTTTTTATCCACGAAAAAGTTTTTTTTTTATTATATTGCATATTTTAAATGATTCATTGAAGTCTCAATTGTTTTGAAATCCTTCCTTCCGCTAAGAGACTACTGCCTTTCTAATTGGCTTTATATGGCCCAGATTTTTATTTACCTGCTGTCTTTTAAAATTCTCCTTCAATTGTTTTTCTTTTTGTTCTTCTTCATAAGCACCGCATTATTTATTTATTTCGTTTTTTAGATTGCTGATATCGTAAAAATTCAAGATGAGCTCATATTTTACACGAGGTCACAAAATATTGCTCAGTCAAAATTCTGCGTACATTAGATTGTGAACTGACTGACATTTGGAGATCTTTGCATTCTATTTCTGTTTGCATTTTACTTGGCAACCCAATTTGTTTCGAGTGTGCCTTGTAGTGTCTCGTAGAATTTGGAGATGTTATAAAGGAGATTGTGGCCTTTTCCCTCCCTACAGTGGGCCTGGACATCCATCAGAAATTTGTTGTGTACTTCTCTGCTGCAAAACAGTTTGGGGCTGGAAACTCTCACAGTACGACAGGACAGAGACCACAGCACTCTGTCCTGAAGCCACCATCCACGAAACAGTCTCCAACTCAGAGAGAACCTGTCTGTTCTCCTAAAGACCAAGGTAACATGTTTTTGCTTGCTACTCCAGATTTTGTTAAAACAATCTGAAATCTTTACACTGATGTTTTATTTCTTCAATATATACACATGATTTTGTTTTTGTATGTGTCTACAACCAGATCTTGGCAGTAAAAGAGAATGCAACCATTTCTGCAAGAATAAGAACCTTTGTGCCCATGAGTGTTGTAAGTCTTTCACTGTCACGTTTTAGAAATCCAGTATGTATCTGTGCACTAGTCCTCAAAATCATAATTTTCTTTCAGTTAATTGGAGTATTTGCATCTTCTTCACAGGTAAAGTGGGTGTGACAGTAGTGAAAAGGCGGTCAGCAAACCCAGAATCCAATTTCTCCTCCTATTTAAACGACCTAAGAAACAGGAGTGACGCCCTCATACAGACACCCGCCAAACGACTCAAGGTGAGCAAAGACACAGACAACTTTAAGAAAGAACCAAAACGTACCTGAGACACAGTTACACAAAAAAAAAAACGAAATATCAGATGACATGGAGTGGAGAAGATCCCACTTACATTTATTTACAGTAACTAGAACAATAGACACCGGCCGAACCAAAATATCTAAAAGCTAAACTTGAACATTAAAACTACTAAGGAGTTCCAACATTCCAGACCAAATAAAATTGACTGTTGAAACCAGGGACCAAAGAACCAGTGATGGAGATGGTTTTGACACCGGTGAGGAATTGAAATAAAGCATGGGGCTTAAATACAGATTACTAAGGCAGCAGCTGAGGATAATAAGTGCAGGTGAAGGGAGTAGATAGCCAGATAGGAAGGTAACAGAGGAAACTGGATAAGAATGACCAGAATCTAAATACAAAACAGAAGGAAAGGAAAACAAATAAGAACATAGAAGCAAAGAAAAAACACTAGAAACACGGAAGGCTAAAACTGCACAAAAATACAAAACTTCTGGAAACCTCAAAAACTGAAAAACAGAACCTAACATAAAAAATTCCAAACCCAATGACCCAAAGGTTTATGAGTCACCGAAAGGTTTCCATCAATAAAATTATACAAAGACTGACTTATCGAATTATTATGCTAAAATCCTTCTACCCATAACTCAAAATGTATTTTTACAATTGTACTCTCTATATTATATATGAATTGTTGTATTTTTCCTGTATATAGTATAAAGTATGTGGAAATATTACCATTTTTAATAATAAGTCTGTTTTTACTAACTCCTCAGATGAAGATGAGTGAGGAGTCTTTGCCTGTCAAATTACAGGAGTTTACTTACAAACCCAAAGCGATGCTTCCACCTGTTTCCTGGTAATTACACATCCATGCTTAAAAATAGGAGAAACCAGTTTCTTTTCACAAACCATTTTAAATTTCTCCACTTACACTTATGTTTTATTTTATTTGAAGGCAAGGAAGGAATCAGTGTAACACTTCAGAGGCTCAAAACTTTGCTCAACTCCCAGACACAGTTTGCATGAATGATTTTGACACAGGTAAAGTAGTGGAATCAGCATTGTTTACTTTAAATTCTTTGTTCCTAATTCTTAAAAGCTGGAAAAGTTACATTAACTTAATATATTCCAGATTTCGATATCTACGAAGAAGACGTGCCGGAGATGGTGGAACAGGCCCCCCAAATCTATGCTGCACCACCTGTTCATGATCAAAGTACTATTATTTAACTTTAAAAAGTCACACATTCTAATATATTGTTGAGGTCATCATTAGAATGATTAAAGCATCCATTCACTTTGGACTTATTTCAGTATGGTTATACAACCACACATCATGTATTTCCACTTAATAGTTGTGATAATTTTTCTGCCCACTGTGTGGTCTTCTCAAGCACATCCTAAATATTCCCTGTGGTTTTATGAATTTGACTCTGGGAATGATGTCTTGTGCTCCCTTATAGCCATTTGTCTTCAATTTGAGTAATACGAATCTTACAATTGCCATTTATTCAGGATATACAAATTGTCAGGTTGCTATTTTCTGTTGCTGAACATACACTAGACCAACTAGGGCAAACCCATGTCGTAAGGCTACCTCAGTAGGCTTGCACAACAGAGAATATAATTGATGGGAGCAGCATAAAGTATTCTTTTAGGTTTTAATAATGCGTTGGGCAGTATTTTCAATCCAGTTTTAATAACTTTAACTGTCTTCTTTAATATTTAGTCTGCATGTTGGTGATGCGCCTTTGACTTTTATCTCTTCATGAAAAATTACACCTCTGCTACTTTGATGTAACAACTGACACACATATTTTGGACCGTTTATAATATAGTTTGCATGAATAGATTGAAAACTGAATAAAAAATAACAATAAATGCATACAGCACAGTCACTTTTTTTTATGTGCAGGTTCCTCCATATGGGAGATCCAAGAAACAAATGGTCGTCGCCGTAGTTCTATGGGTGATCAGAGCCACAGGGATACAAGAGGCTCGGCTTACGGCAGGGTGTCCACAGCGTCAAAGCAAGGAGCTTTCATTGGAGAAGCTTCAACTCTCCAATTCCCAACTGTCAGCTTTGATCTTGGAAATGAATGGGATGACTTTGATGATGAGAACTTGCTGCACGCAAGTGAGATCTCATTATCCCCGAGTGGAACTAATGCTGAACCTCAGATCCCGCAGAGTGGTGAATGCTGCGTGTCAGGTGGGGTGAAATTTTGTGAAACCTTTTGATGAATGTCCATTAGTTGTGACATGCATTCATCTCTTGCTGTTGTGCAGGCTATGCTTCTTCATCAGCACTAACACACATCAGTCGCTTACAAGCTAAACCCTGGACGAAACACGCGACTACACCACTGAGGTGAGGCTGAAAACCGAAATGCCTCACCACATCTGAAATGTTAAAATGTAATACTAAAGCATCACAGTGTTCTTTTTAACACAACCACATCTGTTAAATTGTTTGTGAATTAGGTCGATTTCAGCTGGAAATTCTGAATTCAGGAAACTTGGCCCTTCTCCAGTCAGCCAGGCACTCACGCCACAAAAGAGAATCACACTCGACTGGAATAAAAAGGTTGGACTGTTTGTTTGTGTTACTTTCTTTCTTGGTAGCGTCTGATTTGCAGATTAAAGTATAATAAAATCTGCTCATAGTTATTTTTATTCTAAAGGTTTTTTGTTTGTTTTTGTTGCTGTCATATGCCTCATTGTTGACCCACCTATAAGTAATTTTCTTCTGTTATTTTACTTTTTGTGCAGAGGCCAGATGTTTTCAGTGAAAATATCACTGCAAAATTACAAGATAATCTCCCTAAGCAGCCACATAAGGCAGAGGCAAGCAGAAAGTTGGATTTCTTCCACACAATGAGTACAAGCTCAACCAGCCAGAGGTAGAGGAAAATAATATTGCTAATTGTGCTCATTTTAATGCGTTTATTTGTATTTGAATTAATCTACCAAAGTGTACTCTTTTGTTGCATAATCATTATAAACCTTTTCCCTTTTTTCTCATTGTTTCTTCATCAGCAGCAGAGAGGAAGAAGCTTTCCTTGGCATATTTGATGGCATATTTTAAGATCTCAGGCCTTCATCTGACTAGAAAGTTATCAAAGTTCTGTGCTTAAGTTTTGTTTTCTCTTTCCTTACACCTGTTCGAGTAGAATACTAAACCGTTTTTAATATAGATTTATTTTAACCCTGTAGACTATGTTTTAAATTTTTGTTATTGTTTGTCCATATACCAAATGCGTTACGGTGTTTATTTAGTGCAAGTTTTATTTATATGCCTATTTTATAAATTTTTGTGTTTATTTGGTGATTAGTTGCAGGTTTTGGGGAGTTGTTAATACTGTAATAGCTGTTATAGCATACATGTTGCATTAGTAAAGTGTGTCACTGGATACAGCAACACTCAAGTACACAATGTTCTGTAAAGTAACTTAGTGAATTAATTGAGAATATCAAAACATTATCTGTTGCTTTTAACCGCTATTTATTTGTACTTGTTTAGTTTAATGGAAAATAAAATGTTTAACACATGCGTCGTTGTAAGTCAAAATTCAAAACAACCGTTTCAACACTGATTAACAATCCGAGACAAAAACAACTAAATCTGATCAGAAACACTTTTTCTGATCCAACACATATGTTCTCTGCTGTTCTCTCGCAGCCAGTCACGTGTGGCGCCTTTTCCCTCTGTGATTGGTAGAGGCAGGTAATTTTGCTGATCACGTGACTATACCGCTTCAACGCGAGAGCCTCCTCAATTTTAGCGCGTAGTTTGTTGGCGGAAAAGAATCCGTAAACCTGGAGTCATTTTATTGCTTCAACCTGGAAGGTACTCACACGTATAGTATTTAACTACCAGATAAACAGCTTCTTGACTATATGGCGAATGTTTGAGGCGTACATTTGCGAAACTATTATACTTTGTTACCAACTGAAGCGGTAAGTTTCTTGTTTTGTGTAACAGTGCAGTTAGTTAGCTTCACGGACTGTAGCTATAACAAACTGTTGCATACTAGTTTAGCGTTATTGAGAAAGATGAAAAGCACTAAATGTGTACCTTCCCTTTGACATACCGCTATGACCATTTTATCAGATGTTTCTTACATTAATATTTTTCGTGGCACTTTTGCTATAGTCTAATTACTTTTAATTTGCCAGTTTGACTGGCAAGCATTGAAATAGTTGCTATTGAACATTCATACATTGAGTATTCAACATTTCCTTTAAGGTTTGCTGAGGATTTTTCTTGTTTTATAGATGGAGTTAACTCCTGTCTGCGACGAGGGTGTCAGTGCAGATGGATGTACGATGACATCTGCCAGAGCAAAGAGGAAAAGCAAAGTCACAAGTGAGT
Organism: Menidia menidia; assembly: GCA_907169785.1. Classification (NCBI taxonomy): domain Eukaryota; kingdom Metazoa; phylum Chordata; class Actinopteri; order Atheriniformes; family Atherinopsidae; genus Menidia; species Menidia menidia. Next base: position 12,969,553 of record CAJRST010007779.1, on the reverse strand, counting down.
TGAGTGCTCTCTTATTCTATCAATGAAGAAAGAAATATTTCTTTTACATGTAGAAACACACCAACTTATTTTAGCATAGGAAGTATTAAAAAAAGTAAAATGCCATGAGCTTCCACACAGTTATTGAGTGGGTAGTTATTTTAGCTTGAGGTTATGTGAAAGCATGTCCATGGATTTATTTTTTTATTAAACTGTGATAACATTTTTAATTTGAATCTACAGGGGATGTGGAGTTGGATATTGAGCTCCTTTACAAAGCTGTACCTCAGCTAAATGAGTACTTCTGCATCATCAACAAAATTGGAGAAGGTATTTGGGTTTCTGTTTTTGATTGTTTCAGATCCAATAACTTGTCACTTGCTCACCTCTTTTAATTGTACTCAAACTGAGGAATTAAATGTGTCACTGTGTATCAGGGACGTTCAGCTCAGTGTATTTGGGTGAGGCGCAGATGCGGGACGGGAGGAGAGAGATGTTTGCTCTCAAGCACCTCATCCCCACCAGCCATCCTACTCGCATTGCTGCTGAGCTTCAGTGCCTCACTGTGGCGGGGTGAGTTCAACACTTTAATATTGATTTGTTTGTAATTTGGCACAATACTTCTTGAAATTATGCGCAAAGTGATGTTTGAACAACATTAAATGGCGTTTATGTGCGTGTTTCTGAAGCAAATTAGGTTATGGAGACAGTAGCGAAAGTGCCCATCATCTCATGTCATGTTTTCTTCATGCAGAGGCAGAGAAAATGTGATTGGAGTGACATACTGCTTCAGGAAAGAAGACCATGTTGTGATTGTAATGCCCTACATGAAGCATCAGGCTATTGTGGTATTTATTCTAACCATATTATTTATTAATTTACTTACTTTTCTAACTGTTAATGTGCCTGATTTTCTTATGAGCTGTATATTTCTGTTCACTGAAAACTAAAGTAAATATTTTATTTAACCCCAAAATCTTTCATCAGGACATCATTGGATCATTAAGTTTTGAAGAGGTCCGTCTGTACATTTACCAGTTGTTAAAAGCCCTAAAACACATCCACCAGTTCGGAATCATTCATCGGGACATCAAACCAAACAATTTCCTCTACAACAGGGACAGCAAAACGTGAGCGTTTACTTCGGATGTGTGTTTTGTTTTTGTTTTTTTGTCATTAACATTTCTGACACAGCTGTGATGATTTTAAGGAGAATGCAAAGCTCATCTCCACTGATTCATTTCTTACTCGTTCCCCTTCTTTTAACAAAAGTATTTCTTTCTGTTGTGTTGGGAAAAAAGAGCACACAAAAGGTTGAGTGTGTTGGCAGCTTTTAGCTTGTTATTTACCTCACCGATGTCTGTCTTGTTTGTCGGAGGTAGGTATGCCCTGGTGGACTTTGGCCTGGCTCAGGGAACAGCCGACACCAAGATCGAGCTGCTGAAGGTGGTTAGACAGAGGCTGTCGCAGAAAGGTGGAGGGTCCACTGTCAAACAAGAAGCTGCACAGCGGGGCAAAGCACCACCTAGGCTCGTACCCAAAACCACCAGCACTGCACCGACACCTCTGTCTCTGCCTCCACGGCAATCGGTGCCGCCTTCCTCCTCGTCTTCCTCCAACACCCCCACTTCTTCCTCGGCCTGCCGGAAAGCGCTGGTCAAGAAAGCACGTGCAGTGTCCGCCACTTCCTATTCTCTCACTGAGCACCCCAAGGTGTCTGCACAGATTCCTCCTTTTCTTTTATTTTCCATTTTCTTTTTGTCTTTTCTTTTTCTTACAAAGATTACAGCTCACACAATTATGTTGAATGATCCGCTCAACTGCCTGTAACATCTGTGGTCGGCTTCCCTGTCTTAATGTGTGTGGCTCTGTTTGCTTGATTTAGGATTTGACAGGACTACGCAAAGTTCAACGGCCAGTGTTTGGAGAGAGAAATCTCAACAGCTGCACGCCTGCTCCCTCCGCCACTAAGCTATCTGTCTGTAAAAAGGAGGTGAGCCAGCTCATTATAAGACAGACAAGAACACAAAAAGAGGTCTGCTATTTAAAAAAACTGAAGTCTGGAACTATGCTTTTATGTTAACTGACTTAAATGCAGAACATTAAAGACTTTCTAATCTTGTTTTGGGAGCAAGAGTTTTTCAGCTTCTTTTCACACTTTTTTATTTTCAACATCACAAGCTGGTCAAGCTCAGCAAAACGGAGAATCCGGCCAGCAGAAGGCCCCCTCCGGCCACCTGGAACCCGCTGCCTGTAAAGACCCAGACCGGCGTTCAGAAACCTCAGAAGACCGTACAGCAAGGCTTGACGTGTAACTGCCACTTCACTGACCGGGTCTGCAACATCTGCATGGCAAGGTAAAAAAAAACAGAAAAAAGCCCATCACACTCCACAGTAAAATGATCTCATTTGCTTTTTGTATTCTTCAAATAACGATTTAGTCTCTTTTCATTGTTTTTGTTTGTTTGTTTTTAATGAAGAAAGCAACAGGTAGCTCCCAGGGCTGGAACACCGGGTTTCAGAGCACCAGAAGTCCTCACAAAGTGTCCCGACCAAGGCACAGGTTGGTATCGGACATAACAATTGAAAACGGTTATCCTATCATGCGATAGAACAACAAATCCAAAGAATGTGTGTGTTCAAGACTTTCCAACTCCCAAAAAAAGCAGATGTGTCATTTAGGTTAAAAACAAAAGAAAGAAAGCAAATATTTGCTCCTGAGTGTGGCTTGCTCTCATTAACGTACCCTCTGTCTCTGGCTCGTTGTCTTGCAGCCATAGATGTGTGGTCAGCTGGCGTTATCCTGCTCTCACTGCTCAGTGGCCGCTACCCGTTCTTCAAAGCCAGCGATGACCTGATCGCTCTCGCTCAGATCATGACCGTACGAGGTTCCAGGGAGACCATCCAGGCTGCTAAGGCATTCGGTACGTTGGAGTATTTTTTTCCGGTAACCTAACTGTGCTCTCCAAGTTGTGACCTATCCAACCGGATTTTAGATATCGCTAACAGTGAGCTTGTTTTGTGGGCTGAACCTCATTCAGGTAAAGCAGTGGTGTCCAGTCGGGAGCTTCCTCGCCAGGACCTCAGGACGTTGTGCGAGACGCTCAGAGGAAGAAAACCCTCGCTGGATGACAAAATAATCCTGTCTCCTGAAGACCGCAGAGACTTGGCAGCCCCTCCTCAAAAAAGCCAGAGCGACGTCTCCGCACACAGAGACGGAGCAGACCCGGAGCACTCGATTAGCAAAGAAACTGCAGCTCGCTTCTCCAACCAGACGGTGAGTGTAGAGGAAGACGAGCGCGGCTGGGACCGAGTCCCCGACGAGGCCTACGGCCTGCTGGATCGGCTACTGGACCTGAACCCGTCCACTAGGATCACAGCCGCCCAGGCACTGCAGCACCCGCTCTTCAAGGACCTGTGAAAGCTCGTGTCACACGAGCATGTGTACGGCTTCAGAAGCAGGACCGTGAAGCTCTGCAATTCAAACTCTGTTAAACAGAAATGATTTCTCAAACCCCTAACCCCACCGACTGCCTCTAAAACCAGTTTTCATGGCAGCATCTGGGAAAATTTGAATTTTTAAAGAGCCATAGTATTTACTAGAAATAGAGATTTTTTGCTGTCTTTGGCTGGAATGTTCCAAAGTTTTAATTGACTGTTTATATAAATTCCATGTGTGTGAGTCTCTGTTCGAATTGTATTTATTAACACTCAGTACTACATTGTCATTTCCTATTTTTATAATAAATAAAAAGGACAAATGTTTGGTTGTCATTGAGCTTTGACATTCATGCTTTTCACAACATTTAAGATAAGTGATATTTATTTTGACACTTAAATACATATATGTTGGGTTAAATAGGTTAAATGACATACTGGGAAAAAAATTTAAATGTATGTGTACACTAACAGTAGAAAAATACACTATTTAATATCTGAAAAAATTAAAAGTATTAAATATTAAAACGGACGTGTTAATCTTTTAGTGATAATAAAATTACTGACACCTGAGATAACCAATTCACTTTTTCTGTTTATTCAAGTTAAGCATATCAGATTACCTTAAACCCAGTACAGTTTGCTTACGGGGCAAAAATATTTCACTTGTTAATAGTACAAGTGCAAACAATTAGAATCGGTGTACAAAACTTTAACAAGTTATTGCACAAGCAGTACAAAATTCCAAAATATTGTATTCAATATTTACATTGTAAGGAATCCTTTAAACCTGAAAAGACAGAGGAAAATAAGAGCATAGTCTGATTGAATGCGTCAATCTACACAATGATGCACAATCTCTCTCTCCCAGGCCCTCAAAGGAGTCAGTTCTTTTGTAGTTTATAGAACGTCTTTCACTTCGATGATTTCCTCTATTCGCACCAAAACGCTCTCGATCATGTCGAACGTGTGGAGGGCTGAGTGCAGAGCCTAAAGGGGAGTCATTAACATTCAGTTAGATCATCGCAGCACTCTAATTGCACACAATGGGGTTTGTCATGAATATGAAACAGAGTCTGACCTGAATCTGGGACTCTGACGTCATGTTTGGCAACTGCTCGTCGCCAACTGACACAGAAAGGATCGATTCTGTGGGAGAAAAAAAAAAAAAAAACTTTAGGAAAAGCATCCCCAGAAAACTGTTGATCCATTTGAAAAAGATGCCATGTCACCTTTGGCCTTGCTCTTCTTGGTGTCTGTGGTGTTGTGCAGTTCCCTCTCATAATGGGCTCTCGACATGTTCAGCCCAACACGCAGAGGCTTCATGAATGAATCCTCTATCTTATACAGCTCTGTCCAGATGCCCGTCTACAGGATGAGCAGTGGGATAAAAACAAGTTTCATGGATGAACTATGAACCCGGGAATGAATGCTTCTCAGCCGTTTCTGGAATTTTTCCACAGTCACTCTGCTCACCTGGTTCTCGGTTATTTTGTCTCTGATGACCAGGTAGCGCAGCAGGTTCAAAGACTCCATGACTCTGTGGAAAAATGCACAAATATGCTATTATGCACAATGATACTTTATTTTCTAGGACTTTAAATAATGGAAAACCACTCCGTTACATCCATATAGGCAGTCATATGAAACGGAGTGCCCATCTTCTTCTGGTTCTGCGTTTTTAGGTACCACAGCAACACAACAGAAAATGTAAGTTGGTCAGATCTTAAAACGGCATATTAAGTATTGTGAACAAAAGTATCCCCAATGATTCAATAGCCAGATGACCCCTTCCCCCCCCCCGATTAACAGAAACTTTCTGTGTGATGTTATTAGTCTGAATGAATTTTGACCCACTTTTCATTGAATCACCAACTCACTTTAGTCAAATTTATGGGCGGGTTGAGGCCTGGACTTTTGGACATTACAGTGATTTCTCTTTTTCCAGACCTGTTGCAGACTTGCTGCTGTGTTTAGGGCCATTATCCTGTTGATGAGGCAGTTTCAGCCACAGATGGCCTCACAGTCAACTCTAATGTGCTTTGGTACACAGACAGATAGATGAATCCACTTGGTCTCCTCTGTAAAAGTGCTACCGTTTAGGGTTTTTTTTTTTGGGACACAGCTTGGCATAGCCCAGCTGCTGCAATGATCTTTTTAGAAAGAGGTGGCTTAGGCCAGCTTGTTGTTAAACTAAGCTAATGTTCTCTGACTCTGCAAACCATCCATTATCGTAACCGTTTATTCCCTAAAGGGGGACTAATTATTGATATAATTAGAATTATATGACTATATGTATCCTTTAATAAGTAGAATTTAAAAATGGAGGCACAGCAACATTTGTTACAGTTAGCATAACGCTTGGTAATCGTGTTTGACTAGCATCAGCTGACTGAAATTGAACAAGGACAGGGCCCAGGTGAGGTTCTAGGTCTGGCCAAACAAGCATTAGATCCTCCAGTGTGCAGATTTACACATAATAATAACCCTTTTGGTTAATTTAGCCTTATAGATTAAATGACCAAGCAAAGTTGCCCCTGTCAAAAAGAATAATGGACATCCTGAAGCCCCAAACATTTTATTCCCCTCTTTTTCTTCCTTCACCCATTTGAGAACTGTGTGCAGGTTTGATGTGTGCTGCAGTGGGCGGGGCTTTTTAGGAGTTCAAAGGCCGAGTTTCTTGTTTAGTATGAAACGGAAACAATAGCAAATATCTCCCTTGTCGTGGAGTACGTAACAGCCTCATAGGGTGAAATGCGTATGCTTATTTTGCAGGGAAAAATTGGAGATGATACGGGGTTTGCCCATACCTGTCCAGGTACTGCAGGAGGTCAGTTTCTGGGCCATCTGGTAGACTGAAGACCTTACGTAGCAGAGGCAGCAGGTGAACCCCTTCGAACCAGATGTTAGCCTTACCTGGCTGACGAGAGAAACAACGCTGCCATTTAGCCTTTACTTACTCCGCCAAAGCCTTCGGAAAATGGCAGAAAGGAAAAGAAAATCAAAGATTAAAACTTCGCCTTACCTGTAAGGCAAAGTCGATTTGATTCCTGATGTTTTTAATGATGTACCCTTCCACTCCCGAGTGGTTACTCGTCCTGAGCATGTACCTGAGAAGAGATGACAGACCAACAGAAGTTACACTGACAAGTGTAAACAGAGAGATCCGTTTCTCTGAGAGGAGCACAGGAGGAGCTTACTGGAAGAACCTGTACTTTGCTTCTGTGTCAAACTTATCAATGCTCAGCTGGAACACCCTCAGTCCTTTAGTCCTCTAAGAACAGAAAAATACAACGTAAATAAAGTGTTCCTAGAAAAGAGTGAAGACTTCACATCAGTATAAATTTTGGTGCATCAAAACTCACCAAGTCATGCTTGGGGCACAGTGTCATTACCTTTACCAAGTTCTGAAAACAAACACCGGTATCAGTTACACAGTAATGGATGCATAGCTTTGTAAGAGGTAAATAACTGTACGGAACCTGAGGGACGGTGAGGAAGGTTTTAATATCCAGCAGAGCTGCTGGCAGATCCCCATCGTCTACCCGTACCAGGCTCTTCTCGTAGAGGTCCTGTAGGATTGCGGAGGCACACCATCAGTCATATAAGTTGTTGCACTAGTACACGCAGCACAGAAAAAAAAAACACTCCAGCAGTTTCAAATAAAAAGTTTATCCAAAGTGCTGGATTGAGATTTGATATCTCTCAGTGGTATAAATATCAAAACAACAACCTTTGAAAAAGGTGGAAAACAGAATATTCTATATTCTATATTATAAATTTGTTTTATATGAATGAAAATTAGTTTTGTAACATGGCTGGGACACTACAAAGGAGAAGTAAAGTTCAAAGTAAAATTCAACTGAAATTTTACACTTATGAACTTCTAGTTTCCACTTCATACTTAAATCATCTGAATATAAAATTGCAGACTTCAGCATGAAAACAAAGAAGAAGAAGCCCAGTTTTCCAGAATTTGGAAATTAAACATTGATCTATGACACTTTTTTTTGCATAAAATCATTTTTGGGTGGTTTAAATCTAAGAATGAAGCTCAAAATCGATATGGTCATAAGGCTGATGCACTTGAATGTGCAGAATGCCGCTCATGATTTTTGAGACCAATGGGTCCACCAAGAGTTTGGAAACACCATCCTAATTTGCAGAAATGTGGAACAAAGGAGAAATGGTGAAAAACTTACCAGACCTTTCTGAACCATAAAGTCCTCAGTTCTAACAAAGGGAAAAAAACATGGGGTTTAAATCAAAATCACAACATACACTTTAAAACATCAAAAGTGGCGATTCAACTGGCTTTGAATTACCAAGTAATGAAGGAATACGTCAAATTATCACCAAAATATGGAATTCGGCTTTATATAAAATATGCAGTTTTACATAATCAGTTTTACTGAAGATTTTCAGTACAAAGAGACATCAAATTTGTAATAACAATAATGACAATAATAACAATGACAACAATGTGTCACATGTTACCTTGACATGAGGAGGGAGGCGTGCTCCATGTTGGTCCGAAGACAGAACACAGGGCTGTCGAGAGGTCATACAGAACGTTAACGAAGCATTTAAATGCATTGTAACAGAAACAGAGACTCCTCTTCTAACTAACCTGAAAATACTGGGGAACGTGTCGGCAGCCAGGTGATGCACAAACACCAGGTGAGCCAAGCTGGCCAAAGACTTTTTAGGGTAACGGACCTCCTCTTCCAGAAAGCCCGGGACCTGTTTCCTCTTCAATAGAGGTTGGAAAATTAGACTGGACACGGGCTCTCCAATAGCACTCAGGGTGTTCTGTACAACAAACATACGGAATCACAATGAATACTTCTAAAAGTGACCAATGTGTAAAATTCATATTCCAGTGCAAAATATGGTGATGGAATTTTTTTTTTTTTCCCCAACCAGAATCTCTATGGCAAAAGTCCTGAGGGGAGACTGGGGCAGCGTGTCGGGATCCTTGAGCTGCACCTCCAACAGTGGGTAGCTCAGAGTCTTCATACAGCTGTGGAGCAGAATGAAAAATAAATGACTACAGCGTCTCACTATGTTGAATGTTAGAGAACACGCAGAAGACATCTCAGATTTTTCACCCACTACTTCAGGAGCTCTGTCCGCAGCTCGTTTTCTTTAGCGCCCTCCTGTTGGCTCGCCGTCCCGTTCGGGCTCGCGCCCCTGGTCTCACCACTCGGGATGTTTTGCCCGGCCTCCTGGACGAAGGGTCTGACGAAGTCAGTCAGGTCGCTGCAGCAGCGGCAGAGGGAGAAGACGTCGTCCTCCTCTTGCTCCTTGGTATGTGGGACGGGCAGCTTGGCCATCTGGTCCAAGATGGAGGACAGGGTCATCCCCAAGGAGGAGGCCTTACGGTGGCCCAGGCACAGCAGCACTGGGAGGACAAAGGAGGAGACATTGAAGGAGCGGCTGTACTAATGTGCACTGGATAGATTGATTAAAAAATGTATTTTGCCTTTCTGTAGAGGGTTCAGCAACAAATGGAGACTCTCAGCCACAGTGTCAGGGTCATCATGCTCCAGTTGTTCCAACAGGCCAATCAACAGCTCTTTAGGTCTGCAGGTCTGCAAAACCATATATCCCAATTATTATTCTGCATCTCATCAGAATTAGAAAAAGCTTTATTGGAAGGAATTTGTTTTGGCGGGGTTGTTGCATGACTGATATCTCTCAATGTGAATATAATAACTAGAAAACTGTATAAATCCATCTTCCATTTATCCCTCTATTTTCGTAACCACTTATTCCATAATGTGGTCAGGGGCTGGAGCCTAACCCAGTAGTCAATGGGCGAGAGGCGGGGTACGCCAGTCCATTGCAGCGGCACACAGAGACACACAAGGACCAACAACCACACACACTCACACCCCTAAGGGCAATTTGGAATGTCCAATCAACCTAAACTGCATAAATGTAACTATAAATATATATACAGAGTCATTTGAAGTGAGTCAAGTAAAATGAATGGCGAGCGGTACGATAAAGTGGAGGTGATCACAGTGTGCAAAGTAATTCTAATGCAAATATAAACAGAAGTCAGAGCATTAATGTAACACATCGAGTCATTAGCTGTGGATCAGTTGTGTGCTTCAGAATAGCAGACCTCTAACAAGTGGTTAAAAATGGCCAGGCACTGTGGAAGATTCTTGTGTTCCTTCTTCAGCAGCACTTGGATCAGTGGAGGGAGCAGGTTCCAGCCCATGCATCTCACTATGTCCTGGGAAGACAGAGGAATGTGAGGCTGCTGCTGCTGCATCGTGAGCAGCGGGGGAAAAAAGGCATCTCTACTAAGAAATGTACCCGATTCTTCTCGTCTAGGACGAGACTGAGGACCTGCGCGCTGTTTCCCTCTTCGATGCATGTCCGCCCAGCGATGGTGAAGCCGTCATGATCCTCTGTGCTGTAACGATCGTCTGCGACACCTTGCTGTGGGCCAGAGAAACAAATGAAGCGGTGAAGAAAAAACATCAATTAGGGATGAGGAAAAAAAAAAATCATGGATAAAAGAAAAGCTTTTGTGACCAGTTTTATTTGTAAATGAACAGGTCACTGTTATCTGTCAATGTCACCAATAAATTCTTTTTAAATGGTTTTTATATAATGTAGCATCATGCTGAAATTCACCACCCAAAACTATTGTAAAGTTATCCTTTAAAATTTTCATAAAATATATTTCCTGATGATAATTTAATGGTAAAATATTTGATTCTATTCAATTAATTTAACTGTGATTTCAATTATTATCTGTACATTCACAGGCCATCTTTAGGGTTTGGGGGAGATAAAAAGCTAATCTAGTGCTGGTAACAGCAATCCAAATTTAGGAGAAATGCATTGATCATTTCACTGATGTACGACACCACTATTGCTCTTTGCAGTAGTTTTACACTTTTTTTGGAATTACTCATTTTTGTCGTTTTTCAAACGGAATCTTTGTCTATTCCTGTTCAATTTGAGCTGTTAAACTGTCACTGGTGTTGATTGAATCTCCACTCGGGCAGGTCAGTCCAGCATAGACATTCCCATGTTTTGAAGTCACCCAAAGCAGTGGCTTTACCCAAAAATCCAAAATCATGCCTTTGGCACATCCAGTATCCCAGTATCCATTTTTCCTATTTCAAGCTGACCCAGGGAGCATTTGTTTCCTGTCCCACATCATCATCAGATGTGTCTGACCATTGAAATGAGATCTCAATGGTCAAACACATCTGAAAATGGTTTCTGGCCTTTGTCTTTTATGTTGCAAGACAAAAGACCTTTACAATCTTCCATTGACATTTTTTTCTGAAACTGATCAATTATATTCTCAGAGAGTTTACCTTAAATTGGTGAGCCAGGATAATTATCAGAAATGTACACCTGTGTTCCCTCACTTGGGCTTAATGTATTTTAAATCCTCCAGGCAGATTGAAGGAGAAGCATTTTTAGCTCGGTTGGGGAAATAATGCATTTTTGCCTAAGTTAGTTCATTCAAAACTACTAGTTAAGGGGTGTTGTGTCTTATGACTCTGACAGAGCGGTAAAATAATACACAAGAAATCAGAATACAATTTCCCAGAAAAAAACGTCAGATGAGAGGCTACACAACAGATGTTGGTATCAAATACAGTAAACATTTATATGGATTAAAACAGTGTCAGAAACACGACTCACACATCTCTGTATCACATCACTGAGCTGCTCCAGAGCCATTCCTGCTGTCATTTGGGCTGTCTCGACAAAAGCAGAGGAGCTCCAAATAGTGCACACAAGACTAGATGATAACCCAACTGATTCTGTGTCCAAGGGTTTAGTTCAAATGAGCTTCAGGTGGACACTTAAACCTAAATGAAGCAGCAGACAGAAATTATGCTAGTACTAATTAGCTAGACTGAACAGTGAACTTTCCTCTAACTTAAACGAAAGTTACCATAAAAAACAATTGTATCGGCATAAGGAACAGACGGACGAGAGCGGCTCTAAAGATGGTCACATTAATAAATCTCATGCCCAAAACACACCCGGTAAAATTCCCACTCCACGCTACGCTACTAAAGCGCGGCCAGATTGGCCGTCCCGGCTGCCGTAGAAAGAAAGAACTACGTCACCGGTCAAAGTTGAGCCTCTTGAAAACACAAACAGCATGGAGACCGGGGAAGTCAAGATAAGCGGAGGCTCCGGCAAAACCTCTAAAAAGGGTCTGTTTTCGGTCAGAATTCGCCTGGTAGTAGTCCAATGTTCAAACCCATTTAACATGTGTCCGCTAACGGATCGCCTATGTGTTTGTTTGATATATGGGTAATACAATGCACGGTATTAAAGATTTTTTCTCTGTGGGAGGCATTTCACAGGGTCTTTCCTTAACTTTCCAACTGGGGTGTGTTGTGTTTGACAGGTGGGAAACGAATTAAACAACCTACGGCCGAAGAAGAAGCAAGACGGTGTGTGAAACGGTCAAACTTGTTCACTGTTTAAGACACTTCATAGAAGTCGTGTTTGGGGAGTAGAATAAAAGCCAACATTTCACTCACATGTATTTTTTGACCATGTCTCAGGAGAGAGGAGTTGAAGGAGAAGCTGAGGGAGAAGTTTGAGCTGGAGAGAAGAGCTGTGAAGGTGGTGGAGCGTCTCCTGGAGGACAGTGTGACTGAAGACTTCCTGCTTGACTGTGTATGTATCTGTGATATGTTTTTCAAAAGATCAGAACTGTGTACACAGAAGAACCTCTAATGACAAGGTTAGACACACTACTAAGTGTTTAATGTTAACCTTACACACTGGTAGGATACGATTATAAATAATGTTATGAACTGCTTTAATTCCTTTCCAAAGAAAGAATTCCATACATTTTTTAAAGGGTTAATAATGCTGTAAAACAGTAGAATGAAGTAAAGTGGACAGTAGGCCCCAACTGTCTAGTGACGTTGAGAGAATAGCAAGTGGTTGTATGATATGAAAATGGATGAAAACTATTATATTTATACAACAATTATTATGTTTTTATAGTCTTTTTCACATTTAAAATTAGTAAAATATGCCAAACAGTCAAATAACAGGTTCATCAGAAATAAACACAATCAGGAAACACTGAGAAAAATCACAATTCCAAGAAGTAAAAAAAAAAAGAAAGGCCCTTCAATTAAGGTTAATAGACACAAACTTGAACAATTTACGATTCTCAGAAACAAATCCTTCTTATACATTGGAGCGTTCAGAACAAATCAAAAGTAAAAGGTTAGATGTTTTACTATTTCATGAAAAATATAATCTCTTGAATTTATTAATCTTTTATTTAGCAATGAGTATAAGCATACAAAATATTTATTTTTTGGACCTTCGGAGAGAAATATTGTCCCATTCTTGTCTGATATAGCTAAAAAGGCTTCCTTTTCCTGTTTCCTTTTTCACTTTTTGTTTTTGTTTGTTTCATGGTGTTTCAAAACTTTACTGCTGGTGCAAAAATGTGGACTGTGGCCAGGGAATCAGAAGTTGTAATCAATACCAGTTAGAAAACTACAAATCAGTCACCTAGAAGACTTTTACAGTTAAGCTTAGAAGTAACAAGAGTAAATAAAATACTCACAAGCATCATATTTTTTTTTACAAAGGACTGTTTTAGAACATTGGCTCAGATCCGAAACAGGAGCACCCAGTCTAAAGCACTCTTTCTTACTTTGTATTTCTGATCATTTGTGTGGGCTTTGTTCTCTTTACAGGCCAAGCTCATGACTCCAGCCAATTACAAGGACACTATAGAAGAGAGATTCATTGCTAAAATGTGTGGTTATCCCATATGTTCAGATAAACTGGTCAAGGTAAGAGCTTTTTTTTTTGGTCACTCAGTTACTAATCCCTTTCACACTTCATGTTATTTTATCTTATTCTGTTTTATAGATCCCAACCCAAAAGTACAAAATATCTACCAAAACAAATCGGGTTTATGACATCACAGAGCGTAAAGTGAGTTCATCTGCAGAAGAAAGGCCTTTAACATTTTTCACCCTTCCCAAAACATGTTTCAAAGTTATTTGTTTTTGTTTTTTTTGTAGTGCTTTTGCAGCAACTTCTGCTACAAGGCCTCTAAAGAGTTTGAGCTTCAAATATCAAAGACGCCTCTCTGGGTGAGGCAGTTTGAAAGGTGGGTGTGCCATTCCTCTTCTTCTGCAGTAATGATAAATAAGGGCTAATGTGCCTTCTTGTATTGACAGCCCTCAAGAAATCAGGTTGCTGAAAAAGGGAGACAGGTATGTAACAGATTTAATGTCTGTATGGTTTTACTCATTAATCCTGTAAAACGAGTAGACTAAAAATGTGTTATTCATGAATTCATAGTGGGAGCTCTGGTGAGGAGGTGATGCTGTCAGTGAGGCATCTCAAAAAGGAGGACATCGAGAACCCGCCGGACGACCTCTGTGGTGAAAGCTCTGTGGGAGCCGGCCACGCCGAGAACACCAGCGACGAGCAGGACTTTGTCTCCAGTGTGGTCTCACAGCAGCAGAGGCCCCGTGTGCACTGGGGCGACTTGCCCAAATCCACAGATCGTGGCAAAAGTGGGGTACAAGAGAAGGCAGAGAGGAGAGACAAACAGAACACAGGAATCCTTAAAGAGGAGCCTGACAGTCAAACCACAGAGAGGGAACCACTGAGAGGAAAGAGTAAGAGGAAAGAACCATTTGTTGAGAAATCTGAGGAGTTTCACGAAGCAGATACTGACCAGGCAAAGGAAGGAGAGAAGGAGTTGAGTGTGGAAGAAGCCACAGTTAAACTAAACCTTTGTAGTTTATCAGAGCACACAACCACTCAGGCTGGACTCACAACAACAGTTATCTCTCTTCCTGTCATCGAAGCACAGAAAACAGAAAACCACCCTTCGCCCTCTCCAGGGCCGACTCCCACTAATCCGAGCAACCTCGGCCAAGCTTGGACCAGCCCACCAGGTCTGAGCATCACCCAGGTGGGCATGAGCAAGAGAGGAGCAGCAGGGCTGCGACACCTACTGGAGACGCATGGCGGCAAAGTCAAACCCGCCTCTTTTCAGCCGAGCATCTGCGAGTCTCTCAGAAGAACGTTAAAAGAATGGTGTACCGACGAGACCCGGAGGTTTCTGTACGGCTCGGGCCACTCGCCGAGCCCCCCTTCTTCTGCTGACCCAAAAGAAGCGGAGGAGGAATTGGATGAAGATGACTTCGAGAATGATGAGAACGTTCTTGACGGTCAGGGGCTGAAGAGGCCACTGACAGCAGCACCTGCATATGAGACTCTGCAGAAAGAGACCCAACAGCTGGAGCTCAGAGTCAGGGAGTTTTACAAAGGGACCTGGATTTTGCCCAGGGAGGTGAGTGGAGGATGAAGACCCTTTTCATGCAGTAAGATCCAGCATTGGGTCCACTTTGGACTCTACCTATGCTAGTGTGCTGAGGTTTCCTCCTTAACAGCCTTTTGTGTTCCTAGGATGAGCCGACCGTCCAGGAAGAAAAACCAAAGGATCCAGTTCTGCCGCTCATCGACTCTCAAGCTCAGCACCTCATCCAGAAACGGATTGCAGTGGAGAGGCTCAGCGGCTGGTGCGTTGTCGTTTGAGTTGTATGTAAATAGCATGGACTAAAACCAAAGCTTGTTGGTCCGATCTCCAACTTTCCCAAAAAATATATTCATAAATATTCTTTGGACAAGATAGTGAACACCCATATGCGTACTGTTATATAATTTCTTAGCTGCAGTTTGATGGATTATGTCCTATTTCCTGCTAGCCTTGAAGCTTCTGCGGTTCACACGCAAACTGGTAGATCAGTCGATTTGGTGCTCGTATAATACATTTCAGATTGCACAAACATGACAGATAAACAAGAGATTTATGGATCTATTTTGTTACCAAAGGGGGTCTTTTTAGCACAAACTTTTCTTATCAAATCAGAATAGAATTTTCTGCTCTTTCCGCAAGTACTCCTGTTGGGTTTCTTTTTTGACACAAAAACTAAACACTTTACTGGATTCATGATTCCCATCTTCAGCTGACATCTGTCCCTGTCGTCAACAGTCTCAGAAGCATTTTGGGTTCGCTGCCTCTCACCATGAGCGACGTGTCTACAGACCTGAACAATCTGGTCAAGACCTTCAGGTCAGTCCGGCGCACACAGACATCCGCGCACTCCTCTTGGGGTAGCTGTGTAATCTCGTACACATAATTTTGCTACTCTTTGAGTGTTGATTTTGAACACTGACAATTGATCTAACATGTGTTGGAAGGAAAGAAGCCCACAGTTCACGTCGGTGTCTTTTAAGATATATTAGTGGAGCTAATACAGGATCTGTGAACCAATCACGGCAAAATTATGCACATTTCAAACGAAAATATTTGATAAAACTTGTCTGATTTATTTCATAAAATTAAACATTATGCAATTAACTGACAAGTTGGAGCTGAATTCTGCAACGATACTATAAGATTTTATGAACTTTGTCGCCCCCTACAGGTAGGTGTGACGTATGACAGGAGAAGAAGTTGTGTTCATGTCTACTCTGTAATGAAACAATCTTATATGTCTTAATGTAACAGATATTTTGCATGCACACATAGTTTAACTACTTCCTGTTCCTTTAGACTTGCATCAGGGACATTTAAGGTTTCTTTAACTATTCGGTAGTGGGAGCATTTCCGACTCTGCCTACCCTCTCTGCCAGGCCAAACACTGATGAAATTGCACAAGTTTTCCATGTGAGATGTTAATGTCGTTTGCAGTTAAGGTCAAGATGTAAGGGTGAGTCACAAGAAGAAAAAGGAAGATCATCAAAAATTTGACTGAACATATTATCTTGTTTTAGTCAGGTGTATTGACCTGATTTTTTTTCTGCTTAAGAAAAGGATTATTGGAGTACAGAAATTAGTAATCTAGTTTCTAAGTAGATGGACTCAAAATAAAGTCAGGAACAAGGAATGTATCACTTTTTGCCAAATATCAACCACAAAATATGTAAATGTTTTCTTGCTATACATCCAAAGTGAAAACTCTTTGACACATTTCTATCATCTTTTTTTATTTTTATGGAGGCCTTTTTATGGGTGACATAAAGATCCCATATACAACATCTTATAGCCTTGTGTTTATCATTTGATGGACAGGATACTTTCAAACAGCATGCAACAAGGGGCTGAAACAGAGAATGAATCAAATTTTGTATTTATTGATTTTTTTTTTTTTTTTTCAACCTGCTTTTATAACTGGGACCCACTGAGGTGTGTCTGTCGAAAAGGCCCACGAGAATTATGACACCATACAAAGTAAATCTTGAAAACATAAGCCAGAATTGAACATTTCCTGCCTTAGACACTCTATTTTCTCATTGGCTGGTGAGCCTGTTTTGAACAGGGCTGCATTTAAATCACTTGGTCTGTGATTTAAAAGCACATCAGCAGCAGAGTAGCACCTCTAAAATCCTGCTTCCTGGAATTCTCTCAGGGCCCTCGAGAGGCCCCCGTTGACAAGAGGCTCGAACTGGATAAAATACACAGTGCTGTCAGAAAGATATACATCACAGTTCAGGCCGGGGTTTTGGTGGTTGGTTAAGCACAGAGTACATTTTTTTATTTTACTTTCAGACTTTTTTTTTTTGAGTTGTGCAATGGTGGCATCTGTTTTTAGAAGGCAGCACATAAGAGGTGTTATGACATATATATTCTAACCTCTGACTTTAGTGGTCTCTGGGTCACGTTGTTGTTTTTATTCACCAGGCTCACCAGCAAAAACATCATCCATAAAACTCCGGAGTGGACCCTGATAGCCGTGGTACTTCTGCATCTGTAAGTTAAGCCTTCACACGTGTTGAAGTTGAAGTTCAGTATTTGCAGGTTGCACCATGACAGCTGGACACCCGAGGAAGGTGAAGGCCCTTTACAATCAATGACTTGGAATCTGTCTACTTTATGCTGCATTTGACAAGATGCTATAAGGTTGGCATTGTTTTGCCTTTGCCATATGGCGTGTGTATGTGTGTGTGTGTGTGCGTGCGTTTGTGGGTGTCACTGGCAGTTCATGGACAGTTCCGTGCTGCTCCCGTCTGAGTACACAGCGCCTTATCTCAGGTTGATTGCCCCACTGGAGATCCGTGATGGAGGACAGACGGCACGCACAAACACCCATGTGCACTTACATGTTAAATACACACACACACACACACACACACACACGCTGAATAGTTTATCTTCATAAGCTGTTGGGCTCTTAAAACTGCCCCGGGTGGGAAAACTTTCACCTGATCCTGAGCTGAATCTGATTTATGACTTCTTTGGTGGTCCCAGATCAGTTTTGTTTGCTCCGTTTGCCACTATGTGGAAACTTCCATCTTTAGCTTTATTAAAAGGTTACTTTGTACAGCTTGAGGTGCAGTGCGTAAAGTAAACCCGGCAGCACTGAAACAAGGGGCCCCATAGGTTACGAATATTTGATGCTGGGGATTTTTTTTCAAGTGTGTGGTTTGTTTGGATGATAAACGGATGATAACACTAAGTTTGATCTATCGACGGACACTTGGAGAAGTTAATAGTCTGGATCATCCATGAGGCTCCAAGGTGTTTTGTTTTTAAAATCACTGCATCCAAGCTTATCAAAATTCAAAATCAGTGACAAAACTGTCCCTCTGTTTCCAAGCTGTGTTTTGTGATCTGGTGCGCGATGCCCCTACACCGGCACACCTTTTGACAACCACTCCTTCACGCGTCCGCTTTATATCATTAGCTCCTTACCAAACATGCTCTCCCTTTGTCACGTGTCCTGCTAGCACTCTATGATTTCATCAGTTCCCATTTAACTGGCCCTCCACTCCATCCTTCCATTCCTCCATCATGAATAATTTGGTGTGCTGTCTTATCTCTCTGCTGCGTGGCAGCTGTGGAGCTAGTCTGGCCTCTTTTGTTCAGGCCAGCTGAATAATGGATGCTGCCCCCACTCTTCTGCTGCAACACTAGACGCAGGTAGACAGGACAGGTAAGGTGGGGGGTGGATGGGGAGCAGAGACTTGAGAGCAGCATGAAGGTTACAAAATGGAATAAGTGGAGAAGTAAGAAGCTCCTAATTTCAAATGATGATTAGCAGTGTGCGACTGAGGAACGTTTCAGGAGGCTGCTAACTCTACAATAAATGTTTTAAAAAAGAGTCAGCCACATGTGAATTTCCCAGCTGTGTAATCAATAAAGTACTCTAATCTAATCTCATAACCTGAACCAAACAGCAGAAGTTGTAATGTAATCATGTAAATCATGAAATCCTTTTTTTATGGTAATCCTTTGTGACTGTCAGAGTTGTTATGAGTTTCTTTCAAATTGGCCTTTTGGCCATCTACAGCACAGGAAGTGTAAGAAACACAGTTTAAAATCAGGCCAAGACTGAACATTAAAACCTTAGTGATGGGTGGATTCACATCAGAGCTGCTGTATTAGATGGCATGCGTTTTAGCTGAATGTGTTGTTATTCCCATTTTACTCTGTAGCATGGAAAAAGCCACTCAGATGGTACAAAAGAAACAAGAGATAAAGTCAAACAATAACGTCAGAAGTGCTCCTGGAAAAAGGAGAAATTGGTATGCACAGAAAGAGGGGGGGGGGAAGCTTGGTGTGTTTTTTTTATCTCCCAAATAACTAATGTGGACACACCGGTAGAGTACTTCCTGCCCAAGGTTCTCTAAGTACTTTAAAACCTTTTCCAGAAAGAGTTGACCAGGGGGTATTTCTGCATCTTTTTTTAAAATTTATTTTTTTACACCTCCAACATATTTTTTTTTTATAATACCTGTTTGGTGTCCAATAATCCTGGTACAAAATGTTATGTTGAGCAAATTTCCTTCTGGCTTCCCTGATGTGTTTACCATCGATGTGTCTCTGTCGATTTCACAATCAAAATCTCTCAAACCGTCAAAAATGTCACTACTTTGATAGAGATCTGATAGTTGATAATTAGGTTACATCTACTTGACGAGAAACCTGTTGAACCACAGCTTCTGATTTTCAGATATTCCCAAAAATATTTATTTTGCAGGTTGCATTTATGAACACTTCACTGAACGGCATAAATGCGTCCTATTTGCAGAGATGGCCTCTTACATATGCCTCTTGGTCCCGGCAGCATTCCTAACACCTTCTTCTTTCCCATTTTAGCTCTTAAAAAATAAAATAAAAACATTACATGCAGTTTGCAATTTCTCACCTCAGACTTTCCATATTTCTATCTTGCTGTGATTGTGGATCACAAAAACCTTAAACATACCACATTTCTATTCATTGCCAATTCCGTTTAGCAAATTGGACCCTTAGATGCACTCATGTTTCACCTAGCAGTTTCCCTGTTGTCTTCTGAAGAAATGAGCTTTCAGTTTTCATGGGACCAGCAGCCTGATGGCAGTGTTTTATTTGTGTGTGCTTGTGTTTTGTATTTCAGGTTGTCTGAAGTGTCACCACTGGTGCGGGAAGCCTTGGAGACCTCGGCATCCGTAGAGTATCTGAACACGCTGATGCAGGAGCTCGGCCTCCAAGAACAGGACCTCCTACAATTAGTCCAGGAGTTTAAATCCCCAACGCACTGACACCCACAGAGATACTGGAAAATCATCAGAGATGCCCTTTGGAATATTTTCTGTGTGTCCGTTTTTCATCAAATGTAATCCTCATTGTAAAATTCAAACTAATTTTGTTTTTTAACTGTACAATAAACCATCATAAATCAATGGAGGATGTGGAGTGGACATTGATGATGTTCCAGAGAAGCACTGTGTACACAGTCAGTGATGAGATGTGTGCAAATCAGATCCTTCAAGTTTCAAAACTGTGCATGTTTAATCTCCTGTTTGCACACCCAAATAAATCACACCCAGCTTTTCCCCAGTGAAAACACCATGTGGGCACGCCACTTACTGCTGAGCTGTCATAAAAGTTGTGCCATTTCTCCAGACTTCCTTTACACTGAGTTTTATGGCACCATAATTCCATTTGTTATATGAGTATGTGAACAATTCGTTTGGCTGAGAATATTTGGTTTGGGCCAGATGGCGCACGCAGCAAAACGTTCCTTTGTTTAGTATCGGAGATCTAACTTTGACCTGTCATGCAGATTGGAGACGTGATTGATGGTCTGCATGACTTAACACAGCTTCTTGTTTATATTTTTTTTTTCCTGTCAGTGCAGTCAAATCAGTGGACCAACACAAACAAAGAGTTGACCCATAATAAACGGAAAGGTTTCGTGTCTTGGGAACAAACAAAAAAGAAAAAAACGGAAAATTGTTTTCTTTAAATTAATATTTAATACAACACTAGATGGCAAATCGACTACATTTCAAAAGCTAATAAAATTGTCAGCTTTGGAAATAAATTATTCGGTTCCCCCATAATAATAACGCGTAAAAACAGATGATAAATAAATGGGAATAAAATAACATTTCAGTGGAGTTAATTGATAAAAGACAGGGCAATACATCACACGAAAACAAGATATATATACATTCAAAGTACAAAGTGCCGGATTTCGTATTAAAGGGTTGGGATCAGCTTATTTGAGTCCGTGCTGCGTCTCCTTGTGTCTCCTCAGATCCACTTTCCTCTGAAAACCTTTCCCGCACAGGTCGCATCCGAACGGTTTGAAACCGGTGTGTTTCCTGCTGTGCGTGATGAGGTTGGAGCTCTGACTGAAGGCCTTCCCGCACACCTGACACTTGTGCGGTTTCTCTCCTGTAGCGGGCACAAAATCACGACGTCAGGTCAAACGTGGCCGCGTAACGCGCCTTCCACCCCTCTTTTTTATGTTCTAGCACTGCCTCACCTGTGTGGATGAAAGTGTGCTTTTTCATGTCAGACTTCTGGTGGAATCTCTTTCCGCAGTACTGGCACGGATAGGGCCGCGTGTCTGAATGGATCAGCAGGTGCGTGGAGAGCGTGGAGGAGCGTTTGAAGCTTTTCCCACAGATTTTACAGGAAAAGCTTCTCTCCTGTGGAAAAAAAAAAAAAGATTAATATTGTCAGTGTCGAATGCCACGGGTTCACCCTGCAAAACTGGCACCACTTTTGGTGGCACGAATGCACCCAAGAAGGCCCTTTGCGTCTTTGGGCCCCACTGTTTTCAGTTGTGAGACCCGAACCCACCTGTGAGTGGACCGCCCTGTGCTGATCCAGGCTCACTGCGTGTCCGAAGGTTTTCCCGCAGATCCCGCATTCGAAGGGCCGCGTCCCGCTGTGGGAGCGCCGCACGTGGACCTCCAGCCCGTGAGATGTGGAGAACACCTTTGTAAAAACACAATTACACCTCTTATAAGATGATTTGCAAGCAGAAAGGGCTGTGATGCGTCAAAATGGTTTCCCACAAATGACATAGTTTTACTTTTAATTTAACAATCAAAAGAAAATACACAGACTTGTGTCAAACCCTTAAGCTGACATGAAGTATGAGTTATTAAAGAAAGAATTTCAAAGGTCCAATACATTTAAAATGCGAGTAAAACAAACCAATACCTTGCAGCATTTAATGCACTTAAAAGATCCATTTGCTTCCAGGCTAGATGGCAAGAAATCCTCCTCAGATTTAATTTCAATCCTGCGGGGCAGCTGTTCTCCTTCCACATACAGCTCGTCTCCGTCCCGAATCCTGGATATTCGGTGGGCCGTTGGAGAATAGTCCTGGTAGCGTCCGGCACCGAGGCCCCGCTGCGCGTAACCCTGCTCCCCGCCGCTGTCCTCCACCCCGAACACGGTGACGGGGGACTGAGATCTCCTGTGGCCTCGCAGGGGTTGCTGATAAGGCCCCTGGACCAGATTCCTCAACTCGGAGCCAGAGTATGCCGACCAGGAGTAGGGAAAGAGAGAGATGTTGAAGCGTCCATCCTCCGCGGCCGGAGTCGAACATTTATCTGAATCTGGGATAACAATTGAGATCTGCAGTCAGAATTGCGTCTTTTATTAATTGCATCAAATAATAGTCAAATTCTATTAAAAACAATTGATCTACAGGGAAAAAACACGAACAAAAAGCTCAATAATTGGATAATAATTGCAATATAAAAATGTCGGCCTGCTTATGATTTCTTAATCAAGATTCACAAATATTGTCTATGCTGCCCGTACAGAATATCCGTGCAATTTCTGGTAATGCGCTGCTCTATTTTACTCTGTTTAAAAAAAAAAGAAAAAAAGGAAGACAAAATCATTTCCTCTTATCGTGGTATCGTCTAAGGATATAAGTGTTTTAAAGTTCTGATTAAGAATATGCTTTTTTTTAAAGACGTTTTCATCAAATAGAGCCACCGCACTAAACTTTACAGAACTTTTGCAAGCATTAGGATATATTTAGCGGACCTGGTGAAGAAGAGGGAGACGGCGGGCGCCAGAAATCACAGTCAGACGACCGTTCACACACGCTTCCTCCGCAACTCAGCGGGGAGCAGGAGGACAGCGACCCCGGAGACCGCCGCCTGGACCCCGCTGTCACGTCTCCCTGTGGCTCAACGTTGGAGTCGAACTCCTCGTGAGATTTGCTCTCTGTTTACGGCAGATTGAGAGTGCAACTTTATTGTTAAACCGATCACTTCCAAGAGAAAAAAATATTCGCCCCTATACGGGCGCATAATTAAACCATTTTCGTGCGCAATTACGCACAAAGCGAACCCACCTGCGCATACGTGAGCAAGAATAGTGTCCAGTCTGTTATAGTCATCGTCAAGGTAGCGTGGCTGGTGGTAGCTGTGCGCCCTTTTGCTCTTCACCAGGAAGGACCTCGGCATGTTGTATGTGTTTCACTCAGACTGCGGCTCGTCGCTTCTCAGGTGCGCAATCGTCCCCTCAACTCCTCTGCCCTCCGCGCAGCGCTGACTTTATCTCTGGTCAGATTGGAACACCATTGGTCGTCGGGCGAGATAGCGTTTGGATTTTTTGGCGGTCCATTACGCATGCGCATTAGGCCCGGATCGTTTACCAGGTGTCGTTGGCAGACGGCCAAAAAACAAAGCCACGTTCGGCCCTTTTATAGGCTTTTGGTAAATGGGATTGATATAGTGTCCTACATCCACAGGATCTGTGAAATCAACGTCTCAGAGTTTATATGTTACGTTGCATTTACGCGTCATGTATGCCTTACGGAGTTAAATCGGGTAAGAATGACGAGCACACAACAGGTTGCTCAATATGATTCTGTTATTAATAGAAAAATACTCCATATTGTCACATTTAAAACTTTAAAGGGAAAACAAACATCGTGTCGCATAATGTTACGCAATTCATTTCCAAGAAATGAGCACCAAGACATCATTAAACATTGAAAGGCCATTAAAAAAAACGTTGTCAAAACCGAGATTTGCTCGCCGCCCACATCAGAAATGTTCAAGTCCAACCTTAAAGTGATCATACAGATTAAAACGCCTTTTAGGATACTTGTTTATACAGTGAAGTTGGAGACAAAATGTGCGCGCTCGCGGCTGTCGGTCGCAGGTAGAAGAAGCTGCGATGGATAATAATGACCCATTTGTTTGGCTCCCTGAAAAGTGATCCTGTTAATGAGACGCGGGCGGCCGCAATGCACAACAGCCTGCCGGTGAAGAGCCGGAGTATCTTTTACAGTTACACTGCTTCAGCTTACCCGCACTGACTTTAGCCTTATTGTTTTACATCATTAAAATCCGCCCCCCCCCCATCCCCCTCCCCATCCCTATCCCCATCCCCATCCCCGGCCCAATTAAGCTGCCCATTGAACAATATAAGCAAACATCACGGTGGAGTGGTAAAAGCAGAAGAAGAAGAAAAAATCACATGAAGGCAAAAAGTTTTCTGCAGAAAGAAAAAAATCTCTCAAGCTCTAAACGTAAAAAATCATTGCGAAGATTTGGACTCTTGTGAGAGGTCAGTGGAGAAAAAAAAGCAAAGTCGCATCGATTTCTGCCCAATGTGGGAGCAGAGTTTGTTTGATGCAGCTGCTGCAGAAACAAAACGCAGATAGCAGGTCGACATGAAGCTGAAACACATGTTCCATACTCACACAGCAGGTACTTTGTCCCAGCTCTGAACATACACACACAGACACACACACACACACAGTATCCACACTTAGTCTGAAAGCTGATTAGCGTGAATACAGCTGCCACAAACTCTGCATATTTTACTGTAACTCACACACACACACACACACACACACACTCTCTCTCTTTCTCTCACTTCCACTTCCACAAAAACACGCTCCTTCTCCCCGTTTCGCCCCCCTCCCTCAGATATGAATTTTCATGTGAGTCAGTCACGACAGCCACACAAAAACACTGATTCATGTTTTGATAAGAGTCCGACATGCTTCCACTGTTATGCATTTGCATCGCACAAAAATAAATCACGATGCATTCAATTGATTTCCTTCTCTTACCATGGGCTTAAAATTCTGACGTGGACTTGAAAACCACTTTGTCCTGTTTTTTGGAGGACTTCCTTTTAGAGCTTTGCCTACTTACTGTTAATAATTAGGGGATTCGTTTGCTTCTATAAAAAGCCAGTTTGCAAGTCAGTAAGTGTATTTTCTTCTTATGATGACTCATGTAATGGAAAAACTATTTTAAAGAAAAAGGAGAAAAAAAACCATCATGTTGGAAATTTCAACCTCTTAACTGTAACAAGGAGGGAGCGGTGAAGTTTTCCACACAGTGCATTTTCTCTGTGACACACACACACACACACACACACACACACACACACACACACACACA